>JAZHEH010002345.1:1527478-2747456 GCA_036589455.1 Ateles fusciceps | reverse complement strand
GAATCCATTCATGAAAGAGAGAAAATAGACAAACAGCTCAGTCCAAGGCTATGCATTATGTGGGACCAGCTTGTTAATAGTACACAATATTTTTTTTCTTTCATCAATGGATCGATTATTTGAGATACACTAACTAACCTTTACATCACAGGCATTTTGTACCCATAAACTACAAATAAAGAATATAGTTTGAACAGTTGTATGCAAATATGGACATAATATTAGTTTAATTGATTTATTTGGCAACACAAACTATAGTTATAAAGAATATAAAGACTATTTTATGTTTAGTTTTTCTCACTTACCACTTACCTGCTTCTCCAATTGTCTCTCTTATAAGAGATCTAAAATTTAGAAGGCGTTTGGGATATGAGAGCATTTAATTGGACAATTACTTCTTTTTCCCTCTATTTTAGTTAGTTGGAATCATTCTAAAATAGCATAAACTTTATATGATACCAAAAATACATTCAGGAAGTCACATTTTTCATAGTAAGCATCAATTTAAACTAACTCGTCTATATGACATAAGTCAGAATTATAGTTTTGATCTGAATTACATATTTAGATACTTCAATGAAATGCCTGTCATTAACTTATGATTTTTGCTAATGTTTCTCTCTTTTGTTCACTTTAGCCATCATTTTATCTTTAAGATATGCATAGGAGGGTGCATAAGTGGGGGACACAGCATCATTTTTAAATAAGGGTTAAAAAATGAGACTGTAATTCATTATTAATCTATTTGTATGTTTTGCCTATACAAAATCCAAAATTATTTTTACTCTCCAATGGGGATGATGTGCAGCTCTTAAAATAGAAATAGAGGTAACGTTCCAGTGATCATAAAAGGACAGTCATAAGCTTTTAGCGTGTAGCAGTTTTAAGAGTATCCTCAGTTAATGTGAGGCAATTGCAGATTGACTGCATCTGAGTTTAAACCTCTAACTACTTTGAGTGAAGTCTATTAATGATATGCCTAACATGCAGCTGACATTTTAAGATCCTTGCTGCTTTTCAAAAGTGTGGGCACTAAAGATGTCTTCTTACTCTTGAGAATTGATTTCATACACAACGGGAGCTTGTGATGGATTCGCTCCCACTGTGGGAATTGTCCGTGAATATCCGAGGACAGGAATTGGCTCAAATAAAGAATCTATCATGAGTGCTCTCCTGTAAAGAGTAAGATGTTTGCATTAGAACTAGCTGATACTGAGTTTAATTTTTAGTCTCTTTTGTAATTCTAAACCATTTGACAAGTCTCTGCCTAGTGTGAGCAGACTGATCAGGAAATTTATTCATTTCATGATCTTGTCTACTAATTTATAGCTCTCAAAAAGGTACCTCACCTGGAACTCAAAATTTCCTAAGAATTAAAAAGTTATTAATATATTTGTCTCTTCATCTATAAAACTACATTTTGCTTTGGATAAAATATCTGGCATTTGAGGAGAATTTCATGGTAGTGCGATTGGTAGAGCTCTATGTTACATAGCTACATCATAAATTGCTTTTATAATAAATTTATATATTTTTTTTGTTTTAAAGGACATGGGGATTGAATTGCAACCAATAGATACAGTTACGCAAGCCGACATGGCCAATAGTTGTTGATAGCTGATAACAAACAGTACTAGAATTGTCAGTGTGTTTTCATTGACTCTTGACCTGTTAAAGCTTAGCTCCTGAAGACCCATTAGACTGGGCAAAATGGACCCATTAGATGAACAAAACTAATAGACAGACACTATTGTTATAAAGCCATAAATGAGCAATCAGTCTCATATGCATTTCAGGATAATCTATAGATTATGGTCCTATGACTTATGACATAACTACTGGGTTATTTGTGTAATTTGAAATTTGGGTTTTGTTTAAGAAAACCGTATTTTCTTATTTTTTGATGAAAAGAAAGAAAACCTATTTGGTTGGTCATAGTAGATAATGAGAAAAACGACAGAAGATAAGTTCAGAGAGAAAGGCATGTCCGGATGAGATTGAACTATGTAGGTTAAAATAAGGTATTTGGACTTCATTTTATCTTCAAAGAGAAGCCAATTGACTGCTTTAAATAATAATCTGATATGTTTTATATATTTTTGAGAGATCATTGTGGTTGATATATTACAAATAATTCTACTTCATTTTTGATGATTTATAAAATGATTTCAAGAAACAGATCTCACATCTGATTCTTTGAAAAGCGAGCATGATCTTGTAAAGTAAATAAAGATTTTTGTACAGATATTCATCTATTATCTATTAACAACTTTATTCCAGAATTATCTGGTAATGTTAATTTAATACAGCCAATATAAATAGTAACTAAGAAAATAGAACTCATTTTTGTTTCATGATCTATGAATCTAAGATCAAATAAATTATAAAAAGTAACTGAATATTTATTTGCCTTGGATAATCAAAAAACATTCTTTTTGCTGATTATCAAAATATTTGAATTATAAAAAGGTGAAATGGATTAGTGTCACATAAAAACATCTTAACTGAAGGCCAAATTGCATAACAGTATTTTATTTTGGCAATGCCATCTAATTTTCAATAGGTTCAAGGTAAAAAAGCAATAAAATGGAAACAGTAATAAACATAATTCATTAGGCACATACTTCACTTTATGAGTTGATGCAATGAATATCATTTGACAATCTATTTATTTCCTGGTTGGTCATTTAATGGTAGAACCAGTGGGCTGATTATTATGTGGGTATGCCATATTGACAACTGAGGAAAATTAATATAGTGGAAAGAACACTGGTTTGAGCTTTAGGAAGTCTTGATCAGCCTATTCAACTAGAGAGTTGGACAAAAACAAAATGTTTGTAGTGTTAGTTTCTTAATCTACAAAATTAAAGGATTGAAGTAGATAGTAGTTCCAAAATGCTTGTCCGAGGATGAATGTCAGGCTGGCCTCATCGGAATTATTTGGATAACTTTTAAATACAATTGATTCCCAGATTCTTCACTAAGAAATACTTATTTATTATGTCCAGAGTAGGGCTCAAAGACAGAGATTTATAGAATTCACCCAGGTGATTCTGATGTGTAGCGATCTTTTACAATAGTTGGAATGAATGACCCCCCAAAATATCTTTCTTTTTAAAAGAAAAACTTTTGAATTCTGCATTTCTCTAAGCTGTTTCCAAGAATCTTTACATTATAAATTAGGCTACGTTACATTTGTGGGTTTGGTACTAAAGCTCAAGATTATTATTTTTTCTTTTTTTGCTTTGGAAGTAAGCTTATGCTTAGTTAGCAGCATCCTGTGCAGACATTTTTACAAATATCCCAATTTTCCTCGTTGATTGTGGAAAACGGCCTTAAAATTTGCATGCATTTTAGCCTAGCCATTTTCTTCTAGTAATTATTTCTAAACTATGTTAAAAAATGTATGCAAAATAAATGTTCTTCAACATATTTTGTAATAGTAATTAATTTAAAACATCACAAATATCCACAAATAAGACACAGTTAAAATAATTTTATTATAATACAATATTGTTAACAAATTGTCATATAATGATATAATGATACAATATACTCTACAGGATTTTAAATTTCTGTTCTAGAACTGTATTTATTGACATGAAAAGTATTCACCATATATTGCTCGGTAAAGAAACATCAAATGGTATTACCTTGTGTTTCTAAAGAAAAGATGAAAAATAAAATCTCACAAAATTTTTAAACAACCTAATGCAAAAATAATTTAATACTGTTATTTCTATCTGTAAAGAGAAGGAATTACAAAAGATTATTTTGTTTTTGTTTAGACAGCTCTATATTTTTTCAAGATATGTATTTATTACTTATATTACTGCATTTTAAAAAATATCACTCTTAGCAAGTGTGTCAGATGGATTAGGGAGACCAAGACATAAAGCCACTTTTATTCTTCTCAGCCTAAAAATCTAAAGGTCCATTTCCAGACACCATGTAACTGATGTTAGAGCTTCAAGGGACAGGACAGAGTTTTGTCAAGGGAAAATTGTAGTAGTAAAGCTCACACTCATACATGCATATGGCCCTTAATCAACCTTCCTTCCTTCCTTCCTTCCTTCCTTCCTTCCTCCTTCCCTTCCTTCCCTTTCTTCCTTTCCTTCTTTTCTTTCTTTTTCTTGCTCTGTCGCCCGGGTTGGAGGGCAGTGGTGCAATCACAGCTCACTACAACCTCCACCTGCCGGATTCAAGCAGTTCTCCTGCCTCAGCCTCCCAAGTAGCTGAGACCACAGGCACCTGGCTAGTTTTTATATTTTTAGTAGAGGCGGGGTTTCACCATGTGGGCCACGCTGGTCTTAAACTCCGGACCTCGTGATCCACCTGCGTTGGCCTCCCAGAGTGCTGGGATTACAGGTGTGAGCCACCACACCCAGCAGATTTTTCTATTGTCAACTTGAAAATAAGCATACTTAGTGTCAGCATGGACCTGATTTAGCCCTGTATCACTTGGCTGGTTAAAAAGCATGGTGACGTGTTTCTTGCTCCTGGTCATCTTCTGTCTATAATTCTTTATTTTGTCCTAGTTTCATGTTGTAATTAATGGTATTATACTTGAAGAGCTCAAAATGAAATGCTTAATTATATTCAGCTGCAATTATAGTGATTAATTGATCCAAACTTATTAGCATGATACCTAAAGGAAACCAGTTATATAAAAATTGTAGTAGGCAATACTTTGGGTATGACACTCATATGAGCTAGCGATCGAGATTAATTCTATTTTATTAATTTGGCTAAGTTTTACAGCTTTTGGAATTCATACTGGAAACCCAGGTCTAGACTAAACCATTATTTTATAAACAATGACAAAAGAACCCAAAAAACTAAATGAAATATTGCAGGCAGAAATAGTTCTGCCTCCAGATGAGTTTAACTCATTATTTTGAAATTATTTATATATTTCCCAGTTGGATACATTGTCAGTTCCTGATTATCCATGCCAAAGATAGCTTTAAATCTCCAGCAAGATATTTTATCAAATCTATGTGCATGTCCTGAATCCCAAGAAAATGATGAGTCATATTTTAGAGTATAGACATCCTGTTTTATTTAACACTTTGTAGGGCCTAATCATCATGCATGGTTGTGTTCAATCCTCTTGCCCTGGATGCTTTTGCTGGACTGGGTATTATAAAGCAAGTTCTTCAAACTCTGAACTTCCACCATGCCTGCCCACCTCATTTCTTTAATATGCCAACCTCCTTCTCATACTAATGTGTTTTGTACATTTCTGCCTGGAATTTTCTCTGTCCCTAGGCTTTTCCTGTTTAATTTCTACCATCATAGCTCAGCTGAAATTATACGTTCTAATAGAGAAAGTATAATTCTTATAGAATTCTTATAGAGAAAGTATAATTTTCTTATAAAGTATAATTCAGTTATCATATCACCCTATTCTTTTCCATTATAATTCTTCCTCAGTTTGTAGTGAAACATTTATTCGTGACTGAATAATGTGTCTGATTTTTCCTTTAGAATGTAAGTGCTACAATATCAAGAACTGTACATTTTCGCTTGACACTCTACACCCAGAATACAACACAGAACATAGCACATTGGAAATATTTCATTAAATGTTTATGAATGAGTGGAGTTTTCATCTTTCTAATATCTTTAGCAGTATTTTGATCAACTTCGGTTTTTTTTGTTTGTTTGTTTGTTTTTGATGGAGTCTCGCTCTTGTCACCCAGGCTTGAGTGCACTGGTGTGATCTCCACTCACTGCAACCTCTGCCTCTCGGGTTCAAGCAATTCTCCTTCCTCAGCCTCTCAGGTAGCTGGGATTAAAGGTGCCTACCACCATGCCCAGCTAAGTTTTGTATTTTTAGTAGAGATGAGGATTTCACCATGTTGGCCAGCCTGGTCTTGAACTTCTAACCTCAAGTGATCCACTTGCCTCAGCCTCCCAGAGTACTGGGATTACAGACAGGCATGAGCCACCGCTCCCAGCCTCAACTTCTTTTTAGATACAGTACCCATTATTACTCCTTTTCATCTGTCTTGGTAGTTCTCCTTCTTTTGCAATTTGGTTAAATTGTTATAACCAAGCTCATTAAGCTTCATTTTATATGTAAAATTTTGAGAGGATCATCTTGACTATGTAAGTATATATATCACCTGAGTGCTTTCTTTTGGGAGTAAAGTATTTGGGTGAGACACTGAAGATTTCAATTGTTGCTTTGTATTTTACTGTTGAGCAGGGGCCTTAAGGAAGTCATTCAGCTCCTGTTAGCATTAGTTTGCTGATTTATAAAATGGTTAAACAGTAGTACTTGCCCTCTACAAATCACAGACCTATTGTGAAGATCAAATTACATATGGCATTCAAAAATGCTTTGCAAATGTTAGAACTTTACTAATTTCAGTCCATATCAAAAATCCAAATTGTGTAGAAAATTTGTAGATCTTTCAAATTACATAATCTTAAAATATTTGTGAAATATGGTAGATTTGTAGATCTGAATTTCTTTAAGACAAAGTTCTTTAGTAATATGGAAACAATGATATTATCCAATCGGGAGCATAGATAACAATAGAAAATGTTCAGAACGTGGCTTCAGAAAACATAGTTTTTCACGGACAAATTGGCAACTTCTCAATACGTAAAAAATTACATTTTAACTGCAAATGAAAATATAGACATATTGTCTTCTAGAAATTTTACTGTAAGAGTTTGTAAAAATTTGATTATTAATTTAATCATTTTAACTCAATGCTTTATATATATTAAATAGTATTCATTTATATGTCATTTTTATAAGTATAAAATATTTAAATATAATCTCTATTTTAATATAGTTCAGTTAGATTCCCTGTGGAAATTATAAATGATTCTCTAAAAAAATAAAGGCATTAGTCTGTTGAGATGATTAAACAGACATTTTTCCTAATCTTCTTTCTTCCAGTGATGTATACTTAAAATCATGTAAGTTATGAATAAACTTTCATAGTAGGTGTAACTAACTTTATCTGACTCATGAAGAGGGATTAGTATCTCTTTTATCATTTAGACATTAATGAACTTTCAGTCCTACCCAGCAAAGTTACCCATTCATCTTTCTGAAAAAAAGATTAATTATTGTTTAACCCGTCTCCTAAGTATTGCTATGTTGTATAATAGTAGAAATAATAGTAGAAACCATACTTTTACTATTACAAGAAAATAGAGGAAGTAGATTGGAAAATAGAATCTGAATAAAGTCAAAGTTAGCATTGAGTGTTAAATACGATTTTCATTGTATTTAATGGTATGTAATGTATGTAATAGTAAAGCTTTCCAATGAACCTTGGATTACCTGAGCTGAATATTTTTGATAAGGAAAACATCAGTGATATGAGCACTGCAGACCCACAGAGGCTTGGTGCACAGCTTTGTCTTTTCATGGCTCTATGATTCATACCTCTGCTGTGCTTGTTCTTGACGCCCTCTGCCAGTCAGTGCCGTGTGAGCTCCCCAATGCCTTGCTGTCCTTATATGGCTCTGTAAGCTGAAATTTCATCATTCAGACCAAGTAGATGGAAGGCGTTGCTTACTTTTTAAAAATGAGTTGTATAGCATTACATTGTATTATTTGATAGCCTTTTGGTAAATATAGCAGAATACAACTTCAACCAGTTTAAGCTAAAAAGGGGCTTTTGTTGTAAAGCTAGTAACGGTGTCACTGATCCAATGCAAAAGAAGGAAGCAGAGGCTAATATTGGGATTCGGACTCAATCCAGTCTTTTATTGTGTATCTCATATCTACACCTCCCCCACCAGTATTTGTTGCCCACCCCCTATTCTCTCTCTCTCTTTCTGTCTCTCCCTAGACTGATCTTCTTATATATCTTCTTATCATGCATGTTACATAGTGTCCCCCAAATAAAAACAACTCAGTGACTAGTATATGTCAAATGCCCATCCATTCACCAATTCACCAGGACATGTAAAAACATGACTGTTTGGAAAAGACCTATAAAATAAGAATTCCCAAAAGAAGGGCATTTCTGTGACAACAGACAACCGTTGTCCAACAAATATATAATATATATATTTGTTTAAAAAAATTGATAACCCAACGGACTCTTAATACACAATCTTACTTTAATCCTGTCCAAAAGCACTAAGTGGAAAAGAGAAGTTACATTTATTGTTAAAGTTGAGGTAAAGATCATATCCAAAGCCTGCTACAGAAATATACTAAGTTGTCAATATGAATAATTAGATATAGAGAATGGAACCTGTTTAAAATCCTTTAATCTCACTGATTTGGTGTGTGTTGTTTCCCCAGTGGGTTACATGTTACCAATAACCTGCCAGAAGAATTTGAATATCACAGAGGATTTTCAAAGTCAGAAGAACTGAGTAATAAGGAGATGAAAGACTTTTTCAGAAGACTTTTTTTTAATGGAAACTTACTTTTAAATATAGAGGAATGTAAGAATTTGCAAGTAAGAGTGAATTGGTTTGCAAAGTAGATTCTATTTTCCCCTTCATGTCATCTTTATTGGTTTATATTCTCTTCAAATTTCCTTCATGTCATTTGGAAACAACTGCTGTTCGAAAACTGTATCTTCATATACAAGCGTTTACTATAAAACTTTTCCTTAATGTGTCTAAAGCATTTCTTTTTCACTTGAACATTTTTTTTTTTCTTTATTTTAAGCTAGTGATGAGACAGAATGGTGATATGTCCATTTGCTTCATTCGATATGCACATTTGTTCTATGGGAATATGTGGTCTACTCCTAATTTCATTTTCGTTTCCTAAATAAGAAGACCCATTAAAAAGCAGACATCTGGTGTACAAAGCACTTAAAGCTGTAGCTCCCAAGGAGTGCTTTCTTCCCCTCTTTAAATATGCATGAACTGTTGTTTTGGTAATCCACTTCACCCTGTCAAAATAGAATCAAATAGAATGTATTTGTGACCTCTTCCCCTTCTATCCTGGGAAAATGAGTTTCAAGATCATTGAGGTGTACAGTATTCCGAAGCCTTCACTTTCCCTTTTATTCACCATGAAAGCTCTTGCAGTTACAGGAGCTGAAAGTTTAGCTGAATCTTCTTTAATAAAAGCTACCCTGTTTTAGTTATAAAGAATGACTCTATGAACTTTAAATATTTGAACCATAAAGAATGAATGTAAACTTTCAAAAATAAACCTTGAAAGGAATTTAAGAATATCTGTACCTGCATTGTTTTTTTTTTAATATCAGTTAGGCCTCCTCAAGATTTTTAATACAGTTATCTCAAAAATTCTATGAACAAAATAGTTATATTTAATGGATATCGAAACTAAATATGGTTAACTTATTTTCCTAGAAGAGAACAATTAAAACAGGCGCACTAAACGTTTTTCTTTTTCAGTTGATGCACATTTATTGTCAGTTTGCTTCCTTGAAATTTAGGACCACATTCCCCAATATTGAGTCCTATAGAATATTAACTTTCCATATCCACTCACTCTGTTCCATGCAAAAGGATTACATGGTCTAATGCTACATACCTTGCTTTCTCCTATAGATTCATAATTTAAATTTGCATATTACACTTTCTACCAATGCTTTTAGTAAATATATCTGTGCTACCTTGGTTCACCCAATTTGTCTGAGAGTATTTATTCCCTAAACATTAAAGAAAAATCACTTTTGGAAGCTGTAATCTATACTATATTTATATGCAGATTATATCAGACAACAGTACAATATTAAGACAAGATAAGTATCTCATTTTTTCTTCCCTCTAGTTTTGATTATCTATTTTAATATAATTATATCAGTCTGATTTTGCTATCTTGGAGTTTTATTTTGTTATTCTTCCATGAGTAGCTGGATTTTCCATAACAGTTCATATGTATCTTATTTGTGTGTGTCATCCTCAAAGCTGTTCAAATATTTTAAGGGAGATAAATGGATACTTTTGCTTTTAGAATCTATTTACAAGTTTTATGCTGCTGAATTTGGGTAAATGAGTCTATGCCACTTGTATGTTTTAAGATATTTTGTTGTAGTTAGAGTACTTCTAACCAATGATCATATAAGTAGTAGTCTATTAATTTTAAATCATATTTTCTAACATTGTCTTATTAATGTATTTTTGACAAATGTGATGCCTGTGAGAAGACAGCTTTCCTTACTAGGGTAAACTAAAAGGAGGTTTTGAACCCTGAACCAAATCTCTGAATTTATTTACCATATAGTCCCAATCAAAAGCCATTGACCACAGTTTTTCACAAAGCACAAATGTTTGAATATCAGAGCTGAAAGATTGCATAATAAAATACAGTATTTATAGGATGCTTGGGGGCAAGACATCTGGCTAATTTAAGATTATACCAATGGTACTCTTTGCTTACTAATTTGCAACAAAGTCTTTATCGGCCTTGTAAATACACATAATAAACTACGGAGAACAACATTTGCTTTTTTTTTTTTTTGAGATGGAGTCTCGCTCTGTCGCCAGGCTGGAGTGCAGTGGCATGTTCTCGGCTCACAGCAACCTCCGTCTCCTGGGTTCAAGCAATTCTCCTGCCTCAGCCTCCCGAGTAGCTGGAACTACAGGCACACGCCACCACGCCCAGCTGATTTTTGTATTTTAAGTAGAGACGGGGTTTCACCATGTTAGCCAGGATGCTCTCAATCTCTTGACCTTGTGATCTGCCCGCCTCAGCCTCCCAAAGTGCTGGGATTACAGGCGTGAGCCACCGCGCCAGGCCATTTGCTTATTTTTAAAAATTATGGTCTTATAATGCTTCAGTGCTATCATAATGGATATTAATGATCATTGTATTCACTGTATATTTTAGTTAAATCTATATTAATCCTAGGGCTTATCATAAAATTGTGGGAGTTTTTTGTTTGATTTATTTGGAAGGTGTTTTTTGTTTTTGTTTTGTTTTGTTTTAGAACTAAACTCCTCATATGACTTTATTTACCAGCTTTAGGTATCTTTCTCCTAGAATAACAGAAAGTGTCATGGTAAGGGGATGGGTAGGAGAATCTTGATAGTTCGAATTTCTTAGCTACACGGATTATAGATAAGATATACTTTATGTTATTAGACATTTATTTCTCCCTAGACAGCACTGCTGATAGTGGACTATGAGACTGATGAATAGGCCAGGTGCTGTGGCTTATGTCTGTAATCCCAGCACTTTGGGAGGCCAAGGCGGGTGCATCACGAGGTCAGGAGTTTAAGACCAGCCTGGCCAACATGGTGAAACCCCATCTCTACTAAAAATACAGAAAGTAGCCAGGACTGGTGATGTGAGCCTGTGGTCTCAGCTACTTGGGAGACTGACGCAGAAGAATCACCTGGAACCTGGCAGGCAGAGGTTGTAATGAGCTGAGACCGTGCCATTGCACTCCAGCCTGGACAACAAAGTGAGACTCTGTCTCAAAAAAAAAAAAAAAAGAAAGAAAGAAAAAAAAAAAGAAAGAAGGAGACTGATGAATAATATTTGATTAGTCGAGTTTCCATAAAATATAGGAAAAGGTTTAAATTGAGCTATAGGTTTAAAATAAATAGCCAAATTTATCATTATATGATTTTTTTCCTTTTATCATGAAAATTTTCACACATAGAGTATTAGAAAGAAGTAGCATAATGATCAGTACATAATCATGAACTAGATTTAATTCTGAGTAATGTTTTCCACAATTTTTATCCATCCCTTCTGTTCTGTTCTTTACTGTGAAGTACATTAAAGCATTCATTTTATTGCCAGATACTTCATTATTTACAAAATATATACAAACCACTTCTTACAAAATTAATGAAATTGATTGTAGGCCTTTTACTTTTTAAATGGGAGATAACAAATAATTGAAATTACTATGCTCATGTTGTTTTATTGTATTGCAAGAAAAAAGTGGATTTTTTCAAGGATATTTCCTCCCATTTTGCTTTTATTAATAGATTCTAATTCAGTCAATTTTGCATAATATATAATGATGATAAAGCCCCTTTTCATTCCATCTGACAGCCTTTGGATTTCATTGCTCAGAGAAAGCTCATCTTCAACAATATGCTGGGATTGTGTGATGTCTTGTTATTTTTTTTCTCCTGTTCTTCAAAGTACAATTTCTTGAACATACCTGCAGTCATACATTACCAGGCAACCTATTTTATTAATTCTACGATAAATTAAATAAACCTCTCTGTGGGTTATTTTTGATTAACCTGATTTAAAATAAAATGATTTACTAAAGACATGTGGGGAGGTAGGGGGAGTAATATGTGCTTCTAAATCAATTATATGCATATTCACTGTCAAACAATTGCATGTAATAGTGTATTAAATACACTTAATAGTGTAAAAAAAGACTCACTGCAATTGAATTAAAACTTCCAAGCTTATAATAGTGTTTAAAAGCTATAAATATTTAAGTAAAATTTCAGAAATAGAATTTCTATATATGACTTCATGCTAAGGAGATTTTATCACAGGAAGAGGCTCAAGATGTTTAATTTAGGACAGCATTTCTTGTAACTTCAGATTTTAGGGAGGAGCATTTTAGTTAGAATGGTATCATGAGACTCATTTAAGCATATGATTTTACACATCACCATTTTCCTTATCATCTGGAATGTTACTGGACTGAAAATTTGGAGATACAGTTTTACTTCTCCAGCATATGCAAGAAATAATACAGCATGGCTCCTTTTTGATTTTAGAAATGTGATACTCACAAAACATTGAAATTTGCTTTAAGTTAAATCAACAACAAATAAGTTTTGACCAGAAAAAAATTAAAGTTTTCTTAGAAAACAAACAAAATTACAGCAAGAAATTACTATCCTAGTAAAATAGATGACCCTATATAGACTGTTGTACATGAATTTTAAAAATATTTTTCAGTTTCATATATATTCTTTAATGAACATGAGAATATGGTTTTAGATTTCATTTGATGGCAGTTTTCTTCACTCTTCACTTCTTTACCACCTCCTCCTATTTTCTTCCCCTCTTTTCTGCTGTTCTCTTCCTCTTCATCCCACCTACACAACTGAGAGTTGCTGGTAGGTTTTGGTGCCCATGCTAAAATGTGAACAGAAGGAGCAGTGTAAAGATGAACTGTAGTAAATCTCTAACACATGCTATTTTGACTTCTTATATCATCTCAATTGACAAAGACAACATTGCAGACTGTCCTTGACTTATGATGGGGTTATGTCCGATAAACTCATGGTAAGTTGGAAATATTGTAAGTCAAAAAGGCATTAAATATATCTAACCTATCCAACATCATAGCCTAGTCTATCTTAAACATGCTCAGAACACTTCCATAGCCTGCAGTTGGGCAAAATCATCTCACATAAAGCCTATAATAAAGTGTTAAATATCTCATATAATTTACTGAATACTGTACTGAAAGTGAAAACAGAATGGTTTTATGGGCACTCAAATACAGTTGCTCCTGAATATGTATTGCTTTTGCAGCATTGTGAAGTCAAAAAGTCATAAGTCATTCACTGTGCTCAGTTAAAATATCCTGGTTGCTGACCAGGCTGATTTTTCTTTAGCAGCTTGAATTCTGATGTCAAAGCAAATGTAACTTTTTTCAACAAATGTTTGTACTTCAATACAATAAAAAAGTTGCACCTTAAAAGCACTTTTTTAGTGAAAAGAATTTCAGGCTTATAGTCTTCTTATAACTTTGGAAAATACAGGCACTGAATTTATTTTTTGTAGTGGACAAAGGTATCTTTTCTTAATAGTTAACTTATTTTAACAACCTCAAAATATAAGTTAAAAAATAAAAGCAAGAAACGTGGGCTAAAACAATATTTCAGGAAGTCATAAACCCCAGATAAAACATAGTCTTTAAAATATTCACATAAGATTCAGACATGATTAATACAACTTTGTCATTTTGCCTTATACCTTTGATTACATTTAGGACAATAAAGAAAAATACTTTCAAATACATTATTTTTATGACATAAATGAGTTTGAACAAGATATTCTTTCAAAAGGTAAATACTGAAAAAAATTACTGCAATACGTTTTGATACCTAAAATAGGATTCTGATAAAATAATTAAAATTTTATTCTTTTCAGTGCAATTAAGAGAACACCGAGCACAGCCCATTTATAAGGAAAGAACAAGTTAAGGATAACATAAAACAAAGTTGACTTTTTGTAAAGTTGATCATTACACTTTCAAAACAGCACTCAATAATTCTGCCAGAGACAGTGTCTACAAGTAAAAACTTGTTGTATGTGATGGGTTTGACTGACAGGTTGGATCAAGCTGAGGTGAGAGATTGGGGTGGACAAAGAGAGGAAACAGGTTATGCCATCCATTCAAGTCAATCAAATAACTTGATTGTTCTTTCAACTGCCTTACTCTGTCAGTGACTGTTCAAGTCACTCAAAATAGTGAAACTAGTTTTTGCATGTATGCAGAGATTTATTTTATGAGCACTATTACCTCACCCTTGTTACCACAGACATAACAAATATTTAAGTTCACATGTTGAAAACTATACACAAATGTTGCAAATGTTTATGGGTGCAGAGGTATGTAGAAGAGAAACCATGCTGAACTTTAAGCCAACACTGTAATTTCCTAATATTTGACTTACTGTTTGACAGATACTGAAATAATTGGTCAAGCATACACTAGGATGCTTCTTTACAGAAACATTCAGCAGTATTTTTCTGGATGATGGTATCCAAACTAGTGATATTTACAGAAATTTTATTTTTATTTTTGTTTCTTTTTTAAGACAGAGTTTTGCTCTGTCACCTGGGCTGGAGAACAGTGGCATGATCACAGCTTAATGCAGCCTGGAACTCCTGGGCTCAAGGGATCCTCCGCCTCAGCATTTGGAGTAGCTGGGACCACAGGTGCACACCACCACACCCAGCTAATTTTTCTACTTATTACAGGAGTTTAACAGAGTTTGCTCAGAAAGCAGATCCTATATTACACACACACACACATACACGTCTTTTTTTAATTTAAAAAATTACTTCGCCAACTTTCTAATGGGTTGTTTGTTTTTTTCTTGTAAATTTGTTTAAGTTCCTTGTTGAACAGTGAGAACATATGGGCACAGGGAGGGGAACACCACACACCAGGGCCTGTCGGGGGGTGGGGTGAAGGGGAGGGATAGCATTAGGAGAAATACCTAATGTAGACGACAGGTTGATGGGTGCAGCAAACCACCATGACGCATATTTACCCGTGTAGCAAACCTGCACATTCTGCACATGTATCCCAGAACTTAAATATGATAATAAAAAAAATACTTGTAAGATTAAAAAGAAAATCTTAAAAAATCTAGAAACACTAAACTGAGTCAATGAGAAGATGCAATTATGTCTGATCTCTTGAAGTTACTCTGCTGAAATGCTCAAGTCCAGATTAACCTCATCAATCTAAATGGATTAGCTTAATTCATTTAAACTTAGAAATAGTTGAACTACTCATTTTTAGGTCTCATGCAATTTACCTACGTGACTCAACATCAAATCTGTCTGCTAGGTTAATTTGGCATGTTTTGTCACTAAGATATCTGCGAAAACAATGAAATCAATCTCTTAGAAACTTTTTTCACATTTAAGAACTGCTTTTAATTTCTTAGCCTTTGCCATGGTTTCGGTTATGTATTTCTCACTAATGACAGCTAATGATATGGAGGCAGCTACTGGTTATTGAGAGGGAGATGGGATTCAGTACTAATCAATGTTATATATAGCCATATATAGTTTTGAGATTATTTGATGTACATTACCTAATTTTATCTTCAGAAACATCCCCAGAGTATTATCACTACTATTACTATACTCCCCAGAGTATTCATACTATACTATTAATAACAATGTACTATAATGCTAACAGTATTATTATACTATTGAACAGATAAATCAATGGAGGCTTAAGGACATTAAAAGAGTGGTCCAAATTTGGCAGGGTGCAGTAGCTCATGCCTGTAATCCCAGCACTTTGGGAGGCTGAGCAGGTGGATTACCTGAGGTCAGGAGTTTGAGACCTGCCTGGCCAACATGGTGAGAATAAGAATACAATGATTCTTTTATTCTGCTAAAAATACAAAAAAAATTAGCTAGACATGGTGATGGGCTCCTGTAATCCCAGCTGCTTGGAGGCCAAGGCAGGAGAATCCCTTGAACCCAGGAGGTGGACGTTGCAGTGAGCCGAGATTGTACCACTGCACTCCAGCCTAGGCAACAGAGTAAGACTCTGTCCAAAATAATAATAATAATAATAGACCAAATTGGACTAGCTCATGGTAACAGGATAGGCAGGGGAGGCCAGTACTTGCTGCAGTCTGGGACACTGCCATACACTCCTTGTGCTGCCAGTTTTTGTTCCTTCTAAATGATGTTTATTTCAATCAGTTGAAACCAAGAGGTTATTTTCCTAACAATTTATTATTGAGATTCCCTCCGTGAAGAAGATCAAGTTTTTACTCCAAAGGGACTGTAAAATAATAAAAATTGTCTAACCTTCTGTGTCTTAGGCTTAACGGTGAAAGTACAAGTTAAAGTAAAATATCTCTGTATCTAATGAATAAAAAGCTTGAGCTGTATTAACTGATTTTCCCTTAGAATTGGAAAATATATCCTCTGGTTCTGTTCAATAACTCTAGGGTTGTTACTTGAATCAATCATGCTAGATAATGTGTGTGTGTGTGTGTGTGTGTGTGTGTGTGTGTGTGGGAGAGAGAGAGAGAGAGAGAGAGACAGAATCTCACTCTGTCACCCAGGTTGGAGTGCAGTGGCATAAGCTCATCTCACTGTAGCCTGGATCTCCTATACTCAAGCAATCCTCCCACCTCAGCCTCCGGAGTAGCTGGGACTAAAGGCATGCACCACTGCATCCCGCTAATTTTGTTTATTTTTTATACAGACAGGGCCTCACTATGTTGCCTAGATTAATCTCTAACTCGAGAGCTCAGGGGATCCTCCTCCCTTGGCCTCCCAAAGTGCTGGGATTACAGACATGAACCACCACACCTGGCCTACATAGCTTTTTTTTTTTTTTTTTTTTTTAAATACAAGGACAATAACAATAATATAAACAGAAGTTATTCTACAAATATTAACCTAGATTTCTTTTGAAGGTAAAAGTGAATGCATTAAGGTGTGCCAAGGGCAATGTGGGAAAAGCAATTTGTATATTTTTGTTAGAATTGGATATATGTATTTTTACCATATGGAATCATTTTTAGGGCATATTAATTTTATATTAGTTTACTCTTCTATAGAATCATTCAAGCAAATCTTCAAGTTTTTATCTGAAAACTGTTTTTTGTTTCAAATTTCCTTAATGAAAATACTATAATGTTGGCTTTCAGAAAAAATTTACAGAAACTAAAGTTAAGAAAACACAGGTTACTTATCAAATAGAGAAAAGCTTTGAACACTTGATGGTCAAGAATTGCAAACAAGATCCTGGTTTTCCTTAAAATTAGACTTTTTAAATGTAAAATTAGTCTTTGATTATCTTTTTAATGAAAATCATTAACTTGGCCTTTAGTGTACCTAGATTTTGATTTCACATGTTATTTTTAGCATGTTTCTAAAATATTAACTTCGTATCCAAATTGATTTTTAGTTAATAAAAGAAAATAATTTGTGTTTTTGAACATGAGCTTGGAAAGTTAGTAAAGAGAAAAATGTTGCTTTATTTAGAATTGGGATCTACTTTCTCACTAGTTAAGAATCATTCTGGGCCTATGCAGTGGTTCACACTTGTAATCCCAGCACTTTGGGAGGCCAAGGTGGGCAGATTATTTGAGACCAGAAGTTCAAGACTAGCCTGGCCATTGTGAAACTTCGTCTTTACAAAAAATAACCAGTTGTGGTGGCATGCCTCTGTAATCCCAACTACTCTGGAGGCTGAGGCACAAGAATCGCTTGAACCCAGGAGGCGGAGGTTGCAGTGAGCCGAGATCGCGCCACTGCACTCCTGCCTGGGCAAGAGTGAGTGAGACTCTGTCTCAAAAAAAAAAAAAAAAAAAAAAAAAAAAAAAAAAAAAAAAAAAAAAAAGATCCTGTTTAGTAAGATCACATAATTAATTTTTTGATGTTAAAGACACTAAGGTAAAATAAAAGATTCATATTCTCTTAAAAACTTGGGGAAGGATATACGCTTAGGACCCCTGATAAAGTCTCTTTATTCTTTATTGGGTGCTTTAATGATATGCCTTACTTTATTGTTTGAGTTTTTAAAACATCACCTCCTACTTTACTAAGAAAATAGAGATGGCCATGCTGGAATCTTTCTTCACCTGTAAGTTCTTAATACATTATATTATTATTATCATTTCTCCTTAAAATCTCAGGACAGGCTTGTCTCTGCTCTTTTCCCCACCTAAAATCCCGAATTGGTGTTTCTATTTCTCATCCCGTTAGCCTTCTATGGAGTGTTATTTTGCCATTTACGTCTCTTTCCTAACTCTATTTGTTTTCTCTCCATGGATTCTTTATCTCTACTCACGATCTTTCATCAGAAAAAAAGTAGATTATTCCAGTCTTTTAACTTTTTAGAATCTAGTCTCTATCCTTGAGGCTCTGCTAAAGCAACTGTCTCCAAAGTCTTTTAATGTTTTACGGAGTTCTTGTTTTCTACAGCTTTCAAATTATTGACTATCTTGTCATCTTTGGATAATTTTCTTTCTTTGAATTGAATAGCATTATACACTCTAAGTCTCTCTTCCTATCATCAGCTTTGCTGTATTGTTTCTTCTTGCCAAAATTAAATTTCTTTTAATTACTATTTATTGCATACCTGCTATGAGTTGAGAACTTTTAATGAAACTGAGGATACAAAAGTGACTAAGAAAATGTCCTGCTATTATAAAGTTACATGCTAGTGGAAAGAGAAACAAAATAAATTAGAAAACATAAATAATACAATATAAGTTGGTGGTTAACTTAATTCTGTGGGAAAGTATTATAAATCAATGGAGTAAGTGGACAGAGAGAGCTGTTTAGCTGGCGTTGTCAGGCATATCCGTTCTTGGTGAGTGGCATTTAAATGGAGACACTTTTGGCCTCTCTTAGAGGCCGTACTACAAAGTCCTTAGTAGAGAAACTATTGGAAACTAATGGAAACAGTGGAAAGGGCCAGAGACAAGAATGGTGAATCTGATAAAAATGGATTCTTTGATTTGTAGGAGAATGGTTTTGGAAAATGGGAAATGAAAAGGTGGAAACAATGCATTAATGATTTCTAAAAGCTGGGTCTGATGTGCTAGAGATATGAGACTTTAAAAAAGGACACATTTATATGCTACGGAAATTAGCCAGGATTGAAGGAGACACCGCCTGTGCAGAAAGGGATGGTAATTGTTAGAGTATACTCCAGCAGTGTTGATGCTCTTGGTTTTTTGTTGGTTGTTTTTGTCATTCATGTGATGGTGACTGTGTAGCTTGTACTTTGGTAAGTTATATGTATGTCTATGTCTTTCAGTTGATTAAAAATCAAAATATCTCTTATTCTTTGTCCCACCCATGATTGCCTTTTCTAGCATCTAGCGCAATGCTCAATAGTGTCTGTAGATTTTTGTTGCCTTGTCATTTTCAAAATGTTTCTGGGTTTATGCCTCAAATGATGTATCACTTCATTTAATGTAATAATGGCCTTTAAATTACCAATACCAGTTGCATCTGATGCATATTGAACAGCTTTAAGTCCAAGTTATTGTGTATGAGACTAGTGCTTACAATTTAAGCAGGTGGACTACATTTCCGCTACTTATGTGGAAAAACTAAAGGGGAAAAAAGTCTACAACCAAGTCACATAATAGTTTTTAACCTAAATTCCCAGTCAATTTTCAGCTCTGTCTAGCTAATCTGATTGATTGTTGCCCCATCAACTAATATGTTTGAAAATTCAAAGTCAGTAATACCATGAACAATTCAGTAATATCAATAAGATAAAGCCTATTTGTATTATTTTTAGAATGTGATTAAGATGATGCAAAAGAAATAATCCTTGCCCTTTTTTTGTTTTCAGTAGTTCTGTGGTTTACAGGTAGCACATCTGAAGCTGTTAGGCATTTGTAAAGCCAATGTGGATTACAAGAATATACTATTAGGCCCTGGTGACAGGGGACAAAAGCAACATCTGCTTCCCTGGCTTTCTGTGTTACAGGAGAGAAACCCTGCCCATCACTATATGCAAAATCACTATATTACCAGTGCATGGAATACTCATATTAGGATCTGGAAGCTAGTGGGGATTTAACTGTATTTCAAATTTTAGTATAATGCTAGTATAATACTTTTATATCAGTATCCCATGTCAACTGTATATGTACTTTAATATTTTAATATTTAATATTTGAAACCAAGACTTATGTGTTTATGTAAATTTTCATATTTTACATTCATATAAACTGATGTTTAAATCAAATTTAGAAAAGAAAATTTGAGTGATTAATTTTATTAATTACCTTATATCTGTTTTTCTCTCAAGAAAACAATACTTAAATGAAACTGAAATTTGTTTGCTTCTATGTCTACATGAAAGACAAAATATCCACTAGAGAATCCACACAGCATATAAATATATATGTTAATATTTGCACAACTTAAAAAAATATGCATACTGTATTTGTATTTCCATTTTTTAAAAAATAAAAACGTTGGGATTTATAAATATTCCTGAAGAAATTCCTTGTATTTCCTAGCCAAATTAGTTCTGAGTTTGGCATTTGCTCTCTACAGCCTAACCAGAGAGTGGACCATTAGTTTTCCTAGAGCTTTGGGACTTTGGGTTTTTGCCTTTGGAAATTAAATATGTAATATTGCTTTGTCTGGACTGGCTTAGGACAGGATCCTCCCTTCATTCCAGGGCAATGTCAAAATTCATAGAAGAGCAACAACTCATATTGTCTATTGAAATCAAATCTGATTCTTCCCCCTCCCATCTCCCACGCCTGCCCTTGGGATTGTGACATCATTACCATCTCAAGAACCCCTTGGGTTGTTTTTCCTGTTAAAATGAAGTGAGATTAGGGTTCTAGGAGAGAGCAGTCAAATATTTGAACACTAATCATGCCTGGATGTCTTTTATTACTTTTCAGGCAGTGGAATTCTTTTGGCTTCAAGAATTACACCACAGTCGTTTAATGTAAATGTGGACAGAAAAGAATACAATTAGGTGAATCACACAGAAAATCTGCTTTTTTACAGCAATCCTTGAAATGAAAGATGCATATATTAGAAGGTTATCTGGCATATGAAAGGGACATTTATCCCCCAAGGAGAGAAGGAAACTACTTAAAAGAAATAAGGTTTTATTAATATCTTTCAATTAAATGTTGCACTTTATCCTTTTTCCTTTGTAATTTTCATGTTGACCTATGTAAGTGCTTTGTTCATGTAGCATTCACTCATTCTTGGCAAGTCATCAGATGGAGCAAGTTTATTGAAAAAGAAACAGAATTAAAAATTCAATGACAAAAATTCAAATAGTGTCTATTTAGAGCTTATCTTCTTAATATTAGGGCTTTCATGGTTATTGGTTGGGACTTTTGGGATTGTTTCCTAATGCTCAGGTGGGTGATGCCAATATCAAGGGAAGTAATGGCGTTACTTAATTCCAGGGGTTTATGATGATTGCATCATGTTTAAGCATTGTGTATGTCTATATATTTTTCATTTTGGCATACAAAAGTGTCACATTTTTGTAAGTGATTTATTTGAATTAGAAAAGCTCAATCATACAAAATGAAAGGTGCTGTTCTTATGCCTTCTCCCAAAACATGACTAGTGGAAAAACAATGACTTTTTGGTATATTTTGGTAAATTTTATAATCTATGGTGATAAACAATATTCAATAACCTTTATATTTGGGAGACTATTATACATACATTATGATTAATCATGCAAGGCAGAATAACCTTCAACACTATTTTTAAACCTATAAAACAAAGAATTGCTACCTGACCTGCAAGATTTCATCCACCTCTAAAATCTTAAGCATTCTATAACGTGAGGGGAAAACAACCTAATTTACTTAATCATAAAATATGAATGTGAACCTGTTATACCTTTATACATTCCTTTTTAATGAAGTATTCAAAATTGTGATGCTGTATATCAGAAAAATAATAAATTAAACTATATATTAAAAAGAAAGTCTCCAAGATTTTAGAATAGTTATTTAAAAATATTTCTACCATGCTTTCTGCCAAAAATGAAATGTAATTCAAAAGCATCATTGGAATAATTAAACTTCTTTCTGCCAGAATAATCTGGTAATAGCATTTCATGCCTTTTTAAAAATAGATTTTATTTTTTAGATCAATTTGAGTTTTACACTGAAATTGAATAGGTACAGAGATTTCCCATATACTCCTCCCTCTAGACATACTTAGGCCCCCTCACTATCAACATCCCACACTGACATGGTACGTTTGTTATAATTGACGCACTTATATTGACACATCATTTTCACCAAAGTCCATAGTTGATGTTAGGGTGTTGACTAAAAGAGTCAATCTCTGTAAAATATTTGAAGAGATTTATTCTGAGACAAATATGAGTGACCAATAGACTGTGACACAACCCACACCTGAGAACATGTGCCCAAGGTGGTCAGGGCACAATCTAGTTTTATACATTTTAGGGAAAAGTGAGACATTAATCAAATACCTGTAAGATATACATTGGTAGTTGGGTTTGGAAAGTTGGGACAACTTAAAAATTTTCTAATTGGCAACTGGCTGAAAGAGTTAAGCTATTATCTAGAGACCTGCGATCAGTGGAAAGGAATGCCTGGATTAGGATGATAAGATGATAAGGGTTGTAGAGACCAGAGTTTATCATGTAGATGAACCCTCCAGGTAGCAGGCTTCACAGAAGGTAGCCTGTAAATGTTCCTCATCAGGCTTAAAATCTGTGCTGATGTTCATGTTGGTCAGCTTTCCTGAAATCCAAAGAGAGGAGCGTATGATGAGGCATGTCCAACTCTCCCTTTCCATCATGGCCTGAACCAGTTTTTCAGGTTAACTTTGAAATGCCTTGGCCAAGAGAAGGGGCCCATTCTGATGGTTGGGGTCCTTAAAATTTTATTTTTGGTTTATATGGGTACACTCTTGGTTGGTAGACATTCTATGGATTTGGACAAATGCATAATGACATGATATATATTTACTGTTCTGATATCTTACAGAATAGTTTCACTGTCCTAAAAATTCTCTGTCCTCCATCTGTTATCCATTCCTTCCCACTAACCCTTGCCCCCTGCAAACCACTGATCTTTTTACTGTCTCCATAGTTTTATCTTTTCCACAATGTCAAACAGTATAGAATCATACAGTATGTAGCCTTTACCTATTGACTTTTTTCACTTTGTATTATGCATTTAAGTTTCTTCCGTGTTTCATTGTGGCATGATAACCATGTTTTAGAGACAAAGTATTGCTTTGTTTCTAGATTTCCTAGGCTGGAGTGCAGTGGTGCAATCACAGGTCACTGCAGCCTCAACCTCCTGGGCTCAAGCAATCCTCCCACTCCAGCCCCTGGAGTAACTGGGACTACAGGCACATGTCATCATGCTCAGTATTTTTTAAATTTTGTGTAATGTCATTGTCTTACTATGTTGGCCAATCTGGTCTCAAATTCCTGGCCTCAAGTGATTCTCCCACCTCAGACTCCCAAACTGCTGGGCTTACAGGTGTAAGCCATCATGCTTGGCCACTTGACCTTTATTTTTCTTATTTTTTCTTTTTTATTTTTGAGACAGTGTCTTGCTCTGTCATCCAAGCTGAATGGCAGTGGTGTGATCACAACTCACTGCAGTCTCAACTTCCGGACCTTGAGCAGTCCTCCCATCTTAGCCTGCTGAGTAGCTGGGACCATACTTGTGTACCACCACATCTAGCTAATTTTTTTTTTCTTTTCTTTCTTTCTTTTTCTTTTCTTTTTAGGTGGTGATAAGGTCTCACTATCTTGCCCAAGCTGGTCTTGAACTCCTGGGCTCCAATGATCCTCCCACTTGGGCCTCCCAAAATGTTAAGATTACAGGCATGAGCCACTGCACCTGGCAATAGCCCTTTTTTAAGTACTGAATAATATTACTTTGGCTGTACACAAGTCTATATAGTCTATCTACCTAGTCACCTATCGACATGTTAGCTGCTTCCTAGTTTTGGCATATGATGAATAAAGCTGCTGTAAACATCTGTGTGCAGTTTTGTTGCTGCTGCTTTTCAGCTCTTTCAGGTAAATGCCAAACGTGAATTTGCTGCACTGAGTCATAAAAGTATGTTGAGTTTTGAACTGCTAGCCTGCCTTTCCAAGTGTCTGTACCATTTTGTCTTCTCACCAACAAATGAGAATTCCTGTTGATCCACATCCTCGCCAACATTTGGTGTTATCATTGTTCTGTATTTTGCCCAGAATAATAGATGTGTAGTGGTATCTCATTGTTTTAATTTGTGTTTACCTGATGACATACAATGCGGAGCACTTTTTCATATGCTTATTTGCCATGTACACATCTTCTTTGGTAAGATGGCTGTGAAAGTCTCTGACCCACTTTTTAATCAGATTGTTTTCTTATTGTTGCGTATTTAGGGTTCTTTCTATACTTGCATAACAGTCTTTTACCAAGTATGTATTTTACAAGTGTTTTGTCTCAGCCCGTGTTTGTCTATTCATTCTCTAGACAGCATCTTTCATGTAGCAGATAGTTTTTATTTTAATGAAGTCCATTTTGTCATTTATTTCCTGCATCCTGCCTTTAGTGCTGTATTTAAAAAGTCATTGACAAATGAAGATTTATCCAGATGTTCTCTTATGCCATTTTCTAGAAGTTTTATAGTTTTATGTTTTACATTTAGATCTGTAATTAATTTTGAGGTAACTTTTCTGAAGGGTATCCGGTATTAGGATTCCATCCCTTTTTGATATGACTTACCCCTGAAAATAAAGTCTATATCATTATTATTGTTTTTCATTTTGTAAATTTGATTGAGAAACCTTATGGTTTAAAATTTTCTTAATGGTTTTCTATTAAAATAGATTTGAAAAAAAAATATTTCTGTGAGGAACATTTATATTTCTAAGTATTTGTTTTAATATAACTTCAGCTATATTTTTAATCTAATTTTCTTCTTGAGAAACAGATTTCATTTAGTAGGCTAAAGTTACTTTTCTAAGACTATGGTAGTATTTAATTTTTTAATAAATATAACTAGTATAGGCTTGGGCCTTATAGGCAAACAGGCCCCCTTGGTCCTCAACATATACTTTCTCCCAGTGTATATGCAGTATCTGCTACATACAATGCAAAGGTATCATAGTGACAAAGATGTTTACATAGGAGCAATTCTATTTCCTCCTCTACTTGCAGATAGAGGAGGCAGCTGATATCTTGAGCAATTTCGTTCTTTTCCTTGTATATCTAAAAATGCACAATCATCCCTTGGTTCCAGAACGCCCCGCAGGAATACCAAAATCTGCAGATGCTCAAGTCCTGCAGTCAGCCCTGTGGAATCCACAGACACAAAAGGTCAGTCCCCCATGTTCTTGGGTTACTCATCCCTCGAACAGTGTATTTTTGACCTGCTGTCAGCAGAATCCAATGATGTGGAACCCATGGATATGAAGAGCCAACTGTAGAGTTATTTGATTAAATTTATACTTCTTTACTGCCTTTCAGAAATGTTGACATTTCTGCTGAAAAGAAGCTGCTAATCTTTACCCAGGCAGAACAGAGAAAATGAGAGTTGAATGGACATGTTTAGGGAAACTGTGCAATCTAACTTTATAAAGCGGCCCAAGTGTCACATGAAATTGAAAACTTGAAAACCAAAATGAACACCAGACTTCAGTAATTTTAAATTTTAGCTACAAGTGTATTCACAACTCACTTTCTGATTTTTTTTCTGATGATTAGCTTAGAGGTCAGGGATGATTGGCAGGTATAACAGTTCAAATGGAAGTATTTCACAAACTCCCTGTAAGCCTCTCTTGAAAAACAGTTTTGATGAATGAGTAAATAAACCGTTTTATACAGAAATCTCTGTACTTTTACATATTTGATTATTTGTGCATCCAGTGCCATACTGCAGACATATACATTGACTGAACTTATTACTCGTTGCCAAGATAGTAATAGCAAAATCTCAAAGACTGCATGACAGGAATTATTCAAATAGTTCTATATACTTATAAATCAGTGTTTAACTATACAACACCCTCTAGTCTGATGAGTAGAAACACTTGGGAAAATTACACATTTCTTTTGAATGGTCAAAAATAATCTTATCTTTCTGTTTGTAATTTTGACTCAAACTATAAACTACACAAATAAAAAAGTAAAATAATTATGGTAAGTAGCAAATTTTATATTAGTTTTCTTGTTTCATTCAAATTCAGTTTGTGCTCCTAATGATAACACTATTGTCAATAAAACTTTATGCTTTAAGTGCCTTTTCACAGTTATTCTGTCTGATAAGAATGGTACTGATAAATTAAAAAACAATATGCATTATCTATTTTACTTTCACAGGCTAGAGATAAATCATTATGAACCCCAATTGGCAGAGGAGAAAATCTGGGTGCAGACAAGTTAAGTCAGGTGGCAGATTCACAATAGAAATAAATAGTGGCTATGCTCGTATAAAAACATCAATCTTCTGACCTCTAATTTAGGGCTTTTCCACCACTACCGTATGATTAATCAATACCAGGAAGCAAACTAAGTATCAAGAAAAGATCATCCATTTGTATCAGTCTTTCCTTTATGTGGTTGGAATGTAAAACACCAAAGTGCGTAAGGAATCAAAAGTCGGAAGTTTTGACTGTTTGTGAATAATCTTTCCTTTATTATTAAGAGGTTTGATGATAAACACAGACATTTACTAGACCCAAATTGTGAAAAACTTTGTAGACATTTTGCTAACATGTGGAAAATAAGCTCCCTCTTTTAGCAACTTACTTTGGTTTTCTTTTATTTTTATGCTGCTAAGAAAGCACTCAGATACATGCTGAAATATGTATTGCCTTATGGATTGCAGTTGGCACGGACTGTTAGCGTTAAAGATTCACACGTTTCAAGTAAGACTGGATACATTTATATTTGTGTCAGGAAAAAAAAAAATAATAGAATTTAAGAATTTAAAATGTAACCAAAGGCAGATTCATGGCTTTTGGCTGAAGAGATTAGCAGCATTCCTCTCTGTTCCCTTTTTTTCTAAGCTTCGTTTTCTAGCTAAGTTTTGGCACACAAAATTCTTTTTTGTGACATGTATTTTACTTTAATGTCTTCCACTGAAAAGAAAAGATAATGATATAAATAAAACAGTCTAAGGTATAGGAAGGTATTTAAGAAAGAAGCAAACATTCTCTAGATGTTGTTGTTATCCAAAATATATTCTCTTTTGCAGTTTACTGAAATAATTTCTTCAGTGTGTGGGAATTTCCTTTGCATCCAGCTTTACTATAGAGATGACATCGCACCAACAGTGACACGACTTGTTTACAGAAGGGTGGTATAAACAGCAAATGTTCTTCCTTAAAACAGATTTCTTGTTGAACTTCAACAGAGAAAGGAGCATAAATGTAGAAGGAAGAACAGGAGATAGTTTTTAACATGTAGGGTAAAATGTAAGGTAGAGGAGAGAGCAGCTGATGATGTCTTTATGTGTTTGCTGCTTTTTTTTATTAGCAAGTCTACTGCCTTCTTTTCTATATCTAATAAAGAGTCTTGAATTTGTACATTATCTTTATATTAATATATAATGGCCTATTATACTGTGTCTTAATAGTTTAATATCTTCCCTGTTTTGCCTGGATTAAATGAGAGGTAGCATCAGAAAAGGAAAGAGAGAGAGTGAATGTGTGTGTGTGTGTGTGTGTGTGCATGCATGCATGCATGCATGTGTCGGTGTGTAGGTGTTTTGTGTCAGAGAGGGAGAAAAGAGAGACAATGGAAATGAAAAAAAATATCTTCTCCAACCTACCTTAGCCAGCTTTCTGATCTAGGATGTTGTGACAGTCACTCACAGAAGGAATTTTAGTTATAGCAAAGCCTCATCCATCTTTTTCAACTGTGTTAACTTTATCTAATTTCCTACAAATATTAGTAGTTTGCACAACACATCTCAGATTATACTTGACCATATTGCCAAATAATAATTTGCTTCTTGTGTGAGAAACATTGTTGAAGACTAAATAAAACTGGGTGTAAATAAAATAAGTTAAATTCAGCCCTTTGAACAATCATTTAGATCATGATTGCTAACTCTATTCTAGCAGTAAGTAAATACCTGCATGGTTATTTTTCTTAGAACATGTGAAGTCTTAGGAGCAACTGTTTGAACACCCTGGTCTGGATGGAGAAGTCCTTACCACGAGCTTTCTGGAGCTGGGTGTGGAGGGTGGCTCAGTTTCCACACATTAGCCCATAAGAGAAAATCATCTGGGTAAAATAGTCCAGACTATTCTGGACACGGTCATGGGTCATGGCTGGGCTACTAGAGTCCCCCTATTTTTCTCGGGAGATGCATTGTTGCTTTGCAAAGCTGTACAGTCATTAAAGGTGCGCAGTATTGGTTTTTGCCATTAAGATACTTGAGCTCGAACCCCAGCACTGTCACTTATTAGTAAGTGTGGCCTTACACAGTTATCTAACTTGTCTAAGTTTCAGTTTTATGATCTATGACACAGGTTAGTAATCCCGCCTTTATAGGAGTGTTTAATATTAAATAATGCATTAAAAGCACTTTAGGTAATATTAATCCTAAAGCAAATGTCACGTTATGTGGTATGGGGCATATATGTTTCCCTGGTATTCTCAAAACCTGAACCCTACACTCCAACTCAAAACTCCTTGGAGACAAGGTCCATATTCTGAAATTCTGTTGTGTTTTTCATAGTATAGGATGTACACACATTGTGAGATTTCAAAACTGGATTAGTTCTTGGTATCAAGTATCCAAATTGCTCAGAGCCATAGTAGTAAAACAATGGAGAAACAGTAGTGACCATATCATTATAATATACATAAGTGGTGATGTTAGTTTGTTTAACATTTATTGAGTTCCTGATACATACAAAGCCTCGGGCTAAATTTAGTTACATAAAAGTACATTTTCCTCAATAAAGGCAACTCACTGGAAGAAACGTATGTTTCTAGTGGGGGAAAATTAATATATGAGGCTTTATAAGCAGATGAATTAAGTGTTAAATAGATGAACAAGCAACATCTTATAAGAGATCAGAAGGAGAAATTATAGGGGAAGACAGTAGTTGTCAGGAAAACATGGTAAAAATACAACTGTTGGACTTAGGTAGAATTTCAATAGCTTAAGAGACAAAAAAGATAGGAAAATGTATAGCATGCACAAAGTCAAAGTCAGAGATCCATAAATATCATTGGGTGTGTAAGGAATTGTTATAGTTGGATGGGGGATGCTAAAATGCAGAGTGAGAGATCCTTCATGTATTCTTTTCCTACCCTTACTTCCAGATATTGATAGAGATGTTTTAGAAAGTCCCAACTTAAGTATATGTGAACAAATGAACAGCTAATTTTTATCAAAAAAGCAAAGATCTTTGAACTAATTTTATTCCGATTTTGCTCCCAAATATTATGTTTCCATTTTGATTTAAAATGATGAGGATGATGGCTAAAAATAAAATGAACCAAGTTCTATGCATGTTGCATTTTAACAAGTTGGGTGTCTCATTGGAATGCACTGCCTTCTTGTTCCGCATTTATTTTTGGAATTTAATAAGGCGCCTGTCATATCTGCCTCAAGGCTAAAAACTTCATGGGGGAGAAATCCAAAGTACTGTCATATTTGAGTGACATGGAGCCAATTTTATTTTATTTCCTTTTCATGGGGGGTAGCTGAAATTAGCCGGGCTCACTTCTGAAAATGTATTGCTGTATGATCTGTTCTAAAGGCCTTATGCTGGTTAACTGGTAATAACATTGCCCAGTGACATTTGTTAGGTAGATTTGACTCAGAAAATCAGTGGAGGATTTTCATGAAAAAATTAATTCTGTGCATTTTACTGCAAAGCTCATTCTCATGATAGATTCTGGTACAGTGTCACATATCTCCAGAAGTGGGTCTCATTACCTGAGAAACTTTCGACGGTTATAACTTCTTTATTTCTTCTTTGTGCTCCCAGAGCACACTGTTAACATACTGACTCATTGAGCTCAACTCTCCAGAGGATGAAGCTGTGTAGATACAAGGGAGATTCAGAGAAACTGGCAAACAAGTATGGTTTCTGATTCTCATTCAGGGTGAGGGAAAAACTCTGCCACTTTCTGCTTCTTTCTTTTAAGCTGATGTTTAGTACAACGTGACTATGTTAAGCAGAACCATAATATGTTAGGATTACCATGGAACCATCATATTTTTAGGAAGTTTAAGTGAGACTTGGGATAGATGTGACAGAATGATGTTGCCTTGGCTGAGTTAGTTATAAAATTAGAAATCACAGTATGCTGAAGGATGTCTGAGGCATAAAAATAAATCATGTACCATTTAATGGGTGTGTTATTGTAATAACTAAGATAAGCCTTTCAAATGTTTTACTAATTAAATGAGAATTAAGGCCTAGATTTTTAGTAGTGAAAATCAGGAATTAGATTATTTAAATAATGTGAACTTAAAACATGTATACATAGTTTTTTTATGTTAAAAATATATAGTATAAACAAAATCAATAATTTGTACCTAGAAAGCTCTTTCCACCTTCATTAGTTGGGATATCCTGCCTTGTGGGTAAACGGAAAAGGAATAGCAAATCTAAGCAACATTTTAATAAGTTTGTGCCTTCTTAGGCACAAAGAGGAGTCTGTGATCTCTTCCCTGTATCCTAGAAGACCTCTGAGACAGGAGTGAGAATTGAATTTGGCTACAAACTACTGAGAGAGACAGAGAGAGAGAGTGTGTGTATGTGTGTGTGTTTTGCATGTTGGCTCAGTAAGGGCGAAGGGAACCATTATAGGAGCATTTAATCCTGAGATTTTTTGGCTATACTCGCTTTAAATCCAACTATGTGGGTTGGATCAATCCTTGGTTATATGGAAGATCACTTAGCGTAAGGCCAGGTCTAAACCATTAGGTAGTGAGCCACCATGGAACAAATTAAGATGAAATATGAGATTGCAAAATGAGCCCTGCCCCATGTTAAAGTGCTTTACACGTCAGCATTCTCCAGGAAATGTGGATCAGAAAAATGTCAACTGCATTTTGAAGTGTTGGCACTTAACATTTTACTTTCTTTGGTTATGGATTTCCAAAATTATACTGTATAGATTTCCTAATATAGCCTGAAAGATATCAAGCAAGCAATGTAACAGTCGTTTTTTTGTGGACAATGATTTTAATTAAATAAATGCCATTTCTTACAGAGAATGTACCTCTTGATTATAGCTGGACTTCATCTTATTTTACACAAGCTATCTCTTGGGGGCATAAATTTCCAGTCAAGGAAACAGGAAAATTTATTGGCTATTTGATTTACATGTTTATTGGGCTCTCCAAATGCTTTAGTATTTAACTGGTCATTGAAAGTAGAAGAGGGGTGGGGTGGATTATATTCAATTTAATGAAAGATTTAGGTAAATTCTTTTCGAAGGAAAAAATCTGGGTCAACTTTAAAAATATTTCACTTTTAGGCCGGGCGTCGTGGCTCACGCCTGTAATCCCAGCACTTTGGGAGGCCGAGATGGGCGGATCACAAAGTCAAGAGATCGAGATCATCCTGGCCAACATGGTGAAACCCCATCTCTACTAAAAATACAAAAATTAGCCCGGCGTGGAGTCACGCGCCTGTGGTCCCAGCTACACAGGAGGCTGAGGCAGAAGAATTGCTTGAACCCAGGAGGCGGAGGTTGCAGTGAGCCGGGATTGTGCCACTGCACTCCAGCCTGGCGACAGAGCAAGACTCCATCTCAAAAAAAAAAAAAAAAAAAAAAAAAAATTTCACTTTTAGAAAACAATTGTGTTTATTATTTTAGTGGTTATCTACCAAGAGCTGAATCATTTTGTACAGATTGAATTCTTCAGTCTATGTCTCCATTTTAAGTTTTTCAGGCTTAGAAGTGCTTTATTTAACTTAAATGTATCAATAATGATACCGCTGTGGAATTGTGTCCTACTATTCCCATGAGCAGCCCAAGAATAGCTCCCAAGCTTGGAGTCTAATCTTTATTCCTGGAGGTGGCAAGAGTAGGTTGTCATGGAGCTAGTGGAGAAATCAGCAGACTCTATTTATGTTGTAAGGGAGAGGATACAGTCTTTCTTCTGCAAAATTTTAGAATGAGGCTATTCTGCAGGGACATCAGTCTGACGGCTTTAAAAGAGAGAGTGTACTCTACACATGGAGGCTCAAAAAAGTCTGTTTACATTGATGAGAGTAATTCCATATTCACATCCCAAATATAAGGCCAGTGGCCTTCCTTAATTATTTTCTCACAAATACGGTGGCTCCTCCTCTCTTCAGTGAGAGTAATTCTACCACATGTAGAATATTTCCTTTCCGACCAGAAATTCTGAGAATTAAAATCATCTTCTTTGACAGAAAAGCACTAGATTGACAATTTCACAAATGTTTGTGCTCTTTCTTTTTCCGTTAGGTTTTCATTCTTGTGGACTGTTTCCCTTAGTATCTCAAAGCATCTGACCATCTGGGTTTGAATCCCAGATCTACTACCTACTTACTAATCCTTTGAAACTAACCAAGTAAAGAACTTTATTAAATTCATAATACTGATAGGAACAGGATGTGGGGGAAATTCTGGGCAAAAGACAGCAGCTGTCAGGCGAGGGTCCCACCCCTCAAGCTGAAAAGCCTGGAACCATGGCCAAAAGTAAGAACTTGCGTTCATTCCTGTTTTCTGGCTCGAAAGTTGCCTTCCACCCACAGCTCCACCCCACCCCCAGCCTGTGCCTATAAAACCCCAGAGCTCAGCTGGCAGAGAGGAGAAGCAGCTGAATGTCAGAGCCAAGGATGGATGTTGGAGAGAAGTGGTTTGATTTCAGAGGGACAGCTTAAGGTCGTAGCTTTGGAGAGGAGTCCGGCCAGGGATGGCCCAACTCGAGGGGAAGATCACCTTCTTGCTCCTTCCCCTTTTCACTTCCCCTTCTCACTGAAAGCCACTTTCACTGGCAATAAAATTCCCTGCATTTACCATCTCCAATTCATTCATGCAGCCTTATTCCTCCTGGATGCCAGATAAGAACTCGGGTGCCATGAGTGTGGGTGCAAAAAGCTGTCACACTAACCCTCCACTAGACTGTTAACACTTAAGCCATCTGCAGATGGCAAAGCTAAAAGGGTACTGTAATACTTTGTCTGGGACTTTAGGGATCGCTGGCACCCCCCTAGCAGCTGCCGTGGGGTCCATGTGCAGTTTTGCTACTGCCAGCACCCAAAAGTGCTCACCCCAGCTCCTGCACCCGTTCATCTGCACTCACCCTCCTGTGAGGGGTGGAAGTGAGACCAAGCTAGTGGAGTCTGCCACAGCCAGCACCAAAGCAGCCAGCTAGGTCTTGTGCCTGTGCACACTAGTTCCCTTCTACGAAGGGGTCAGGGAAATATCCTGCTTCAATACCATTTTCGCATTTTTTTAAAGAAAAATTAGTAAAATAAGTTTGGACGTCACTTGAGCATAAATATTTTGGAACATGAGTCCACCAGTTTTTGTCTCATAAATGTAAAAGTTATTACTTTTTTTTTTTGAGACAGTCTCAGTCTGTTACCCAGGCTGGAGTGCGGTGGCATGATCTCGGCTCCCTGCAACCTCCGCCTCCTGGGATCAAGTGATTCTCCTGTATCAGCCTCCCCATTAGCTGGGACTACAGGCATGAGCCACCACACCCGGCTAATTTTTGTATTTTTAGTAGAGATGGTGTTTCACCATGTTGGCCAGGCTGGTCTCAAACTCCTGACTCAGGCGATTCACCTGCCTCGGCCTCCCAAAGTGCTGGGATTACAGGCATGAGCTGCCGTGCCTGGCCACATTTTTGTCTTAATTTGGGTTTTTGTCTCAATGAGAACTAGAAAAAAAACAGAAAAACTCTGCTGAATTACCTGTAAACCACCTTATGATAAAATATTCTGTTGTGGCTTCTGTGTATATATATTTTTTACAATTGCGTTCATTTTGATAATATTCTGCAGAATTTGTAATCTAGAGTGAAATAAACATTCATACATACATGAAGCATTAATGCAAAATTTCAGAAACTCTAAAACATCATGGCATGTGGTAAGACAAAGTTTTCGTAGGAGTTTGCATAGAAAAAGGCAGTTGGACTTAACATGATATCTCATGGTACCTTTAAAAGGCCCTTAGCTATAGCAGCCAGCCCAATCTTCATATTGCAAGTGATATTTAGTTTCAGCTGAACACTCCCATCTATCACATTAAAATGAGATATTCATTCAAATTTTAGAAGTTACATCCTTTTTTATATATATTTAAAAATGTTTTAATTGCCCAAAGACATAAACATACAAAACTGGAACCTAGTTTTATATTTGCAAATTTATATTTATATTTAAGTAATGTAAAATAAATATCAGTCAGAAATCAGAAAGAGTGATTCTTTTAAAAAATTTGTCTTACACATATCAAATTTGAATATAGCTGCTATACTTTATTATTACATATTGGACCCATATCCATAAATGCAGAAAACTAAAACCTGGCCATAAAGTTACTAAGTGTTAGATGTTATGGGTTTTGTTTTGTTTTGTTTTGTTTCTGATTTTCCATATGTATAAAAGTTTTGCTTGAAGAGCCCTGCATTTAAGGAGACATCCAAAGTAAATATTTTCTATATAAACACAGAAAAACCATATTACAGCATAATAGTAACGCACAAGGAGAAAGTCAGATTATAGAGTGAAAATATTGTTATTATATAAAAAATACCATAAGATTACTTTAAAACCTCCTATCTTGCTTGCTTCAACTATAATTCAGAATAACATATTAATTTTATATCTAGAAAGTCCTAGAACTGAATTCTGTCTCAGCTTTTGACTGATTTGCTTTTGATGGTCAAGTTATTTAATATTGGTGAATTTTAGTTCACCTTACCTGTAAAATGGAGGCCCTAAGCCTTCCTTGGAAGATCATTTTGAGGATTCTGTCTGGTAATTGTCAAAGATGTCTGGTCTATGCTATATCATATTGGGCCTCCAACAGATGTTTAGCCTTTTCCCATTGTCTCCATAATTTCTTAAAAGGGAATGCCCTCTCCCCTTCCCCTTTAATATCTAGTCTCCTTCACACCTTCTGCTGATGGCAAGACATTGCTAGGTTTCATATATTCAGCTAGTCAAAGTCTGTGTGTGCCATCACTGAGTTTTACACATAAAATAGCAGCTGAGGCAGACACAGTCTTTTCTTTTTCCCCCCCCAATGTGTTATCTGACTGTCTTAGTCTCTTCTGTTTTGCTAAAGCAGAATACCTGAGACTGGGTAATTTACAATGAACAGAAATTGATTTGGCTCCCCCGTTCTGGAGTTTGGGAAGTCATGATTGAGGGGTGCATCTGGTGCTGGTCTTCTTGCTGCAGCATTCCATGGCAAAAAAGTGGGAGGGCAAAAGAGCACACATGAGAGATGGAGGGTAAAGGGGCTGAAATCATCTTTTTATCAGGAACTGACTCCCAGTATAACTAGCCCACTCATAATAATGGCATTAATCCATTCATGGGGGCAGAGTGTTCACAACTTAATCACTTCTGAAAGGTCCTACTTCCCAACACTGTTATAGTGGGGATTAAGTTTCTATCACATCAACTTTGGGGGTCACATCCAAACATTTCACCCATTGCTCTCCAGGGTTGCAGTCCCATGTCTGCAGCTTTCTCAGGCTGGAGCTACAATCGAGTGGCCCTACAATCCCAGGGGTTCAGGGGCTGCTTTACTCCCAAGGCTTCACTAGTCATTGCCCTATTGGGGAATCTCTGTGATGGCCTTACCCCTGTGGCAAGTCTCTGTTTGGGTCCCCAGGCTTTCTGGTACATCCTTGGAAATCCTAGTGAAGACTGGCCATTAAACCATGGCTCTACAGCTTTTCCATTTTAGGGATCTGCAGATTTAATATTATGTGGACCTTGCCCAGGTTTACAGCTCGTACCTTCTAGAACCATGGGTCAAGTCACACACACCTGGACTCACTTGAATTTCAGCTGGAGTGGCCAAAGAATGCTGTTTTGGAATTCAGAGAGCAAAGTCCTAAGGCAGTACAGGGCAGTGAATGCTGAGGTCCTGCAGGCACCTCTCTCAAAACATTGCTCTCAAAGTCCTAGCTCACTTTGGGAGGCCCAGGCAGGCAGATCCAAGGTCAGGAGTTTGAGACCAGCCTGGCCAATATGATGAAACCCGTCTGTACTAAACATACAAAAATTAGCCGGGTGTGGTGACTGGCACCTGTATTCCCAGGTATTCAGGAGACTGAGGCAGGAGAATCGCTTAAACCCCAGAGGCAGAGGTTACAGTGAGCCAAGATTGCACCACTACACTCCAACCTGGGTGTCAGAGGGAGACTCTGTCTCAAAAAAAAAAAAAAAAAAAAAAAAGGTCCTAGCTTGCTTAGAAGATCTCAGAAATGCCTTTATGGTCATTATCTCTTTATCTTGATGAATAGAACTTGGCTTCCTCTGTCCATGTTAATTACTTTAGGAAAGGTAGCCACACAATTAGTGATATGGTTTTGCTATGTCCCCACACAAATCTCATATTGAATTGTAGCTCCCATAATTCCCACACGTTGTAGGAGGGACCTGGTGGGAGATGATTGAATCTGGGGGTGGTTTCCCCCATACTGTTCTTGTGGTAGTCAGTAAGTCTCAGGAGATCTGATGGTTTTATAAAGGGTTTCCCCTTTCACTTGACTCTCCCTCTGTCTTGCCTGCCACCATGTAAGATACGCCTTTCTCCTTCCACCCTGATTTTGAGGCTTCCCAAGCCACGTGGAACTGTGAGTTAATTAAACCTCTTTTTCTTTATTAATTACCCAGTCTTGGATATGCCTTTATCAGCAGTGTAAAAACAGACTGACTGGCTTTTTTATTATTTAGATGGCCAGCCTGGAAAATTTCAAATTGTTTCCATTTGCTTCCCTTTTAATTATAAATTTTATCTTTAAATTATTTTCTCTTCCCTAATTTTATTGTAAGCACCCAAAATAAGCCATGTAGCACTTTGAATACTGTGCTACTTAGACTTTTCTTCAGTCAGATATCCTAGTACATTGCTAATAAGTTTTGCCTTTCACAATCTTAGGACATGAACATTATTCTGTCAAATTTTTGAAACTATAGTAAGGATTGCCTTTACTCCATGCTCCAACACTTCGTTCCTCATTTTTGTCTGAGATTCATCAAAATGGCCTTGAGTATTCATATTTCCAGCAACATTCTGATCGTAACCACTTAAGTAATCCCTAAGAAAATTTAGGCTTTCCCTATATCTCGTGTCTTCTCCTGAGAGGAGACCACTCTTTTTTAAATAACAAACAAACCAATAAAATAAACCCACAAAAACAATTACTAACTGAGAGCAACAAGCTGTGTGCATGGCTTATTCATAAATCAGTTCATTCATTTTAAATGACACTTGATGCATTTGAAAGAACATTATTATTATTAAATTAAAAAAGAACTATATCATTATTAAATTAGATATAAACAGAAAGTTTTAATAAATTAATTCCAACTGGTTACCTATTTAGAAAGAGTAAATTACTGTATTTGACAAAAGAATACTAAATGGATTTGTATGGCTAGCTGTACCAATCTTCAAATTATGTTGTTTTGGAAAACATGGATGTCCCATAGTTCACATTACAGATATCTGTGGGCATTTTAAGATGTAAGTTAAAGAGAACTCGGAAGTTTTCTAAGTAAATTTCTGAGACGTTACAGGGCAGGGGTTCTCAGTTAGCATGTCTCTGTGTTACTTCAGATAGCTGTCAGAGGCTTATATCTGATTATGTGAAAAGTGGATTATCTTTGAAGTCATGCTTTCAATGTGCAAATTTTGATTTTAATGAGAATATTTAAAAGTTAATTGTGGTTCCTAGGAGACTTTTTAAAAAATGGATTTAGAAATTAACTGTAAAAGTTAATAGAAGCCAAGCAAGTATTTCTATGAGTTGAATTTTTAAATATACTTGTGTGAGAGGGGTATGTAAAGTCAGATCAACTAAAGAAAAGTCATTCTCAAGAAGTTATTCACATAAAGACCTATGTGACATAAACTGCAGAGATAAGTTTATTCACTGAAAAGCTCTGTTCTAAAAATAATCTTAAATTTTATCTTTAAAAAAATTCAATCTGGTATTCTTAAGCTATTATGAGATATGTGTCCCACAGTGAAACAAAGTTTTCCCTACTTGGGAGGAATCCAAATCTATTCAGGCAATGGAAATCATATGATTTGAGTGATATGCCTGGATGAGTTTAAAATCATACAGATTACAGTTATTTTCTTTTTTGTCACTGAGAAATAGCAATATATATCATCAGAGAGGCAACGGCATACCCTTGTATTCTAAATATTTGGGTTATTTCCATAAAAAAACTGTGGTTTTTACAGAGACAAATGTGGATCCTGAGCTCCAGATCCAGATAATATTCATACCACTAGAAATAGTGGTAAAGAAATGACCTACAACTATGAATATAAACTGATATTATTTAAAAATCTCTAATCTATAATATTTGAAATATTTTATTCAAAATAATAAAGAAAAAGGGTATATCTTGTACATATTTTTTTTTTTTTGCTACTCCGTTTTTATACTTTGCTTGAGCACTACAAGGAGACTTTGACAAAGTAGTTAGCTTTTGATTCCTTTGAAAAGGTAACAAAAATATTTCTTTGTGTTTATATATATATATATATATATATATATATAGGCAACTTGATGAGATCCTATCTTTACAAAAAAAAAAAAATTATCCAGATATGGCGGTGCACCTGTAGTCTTAGCTATTCACTGAGGTGGGAGGATGACTTGAACCCAGGAGTTAGAGGCTACAATGAGCTATGATTGCTGCTCTCCTAGAGCCTGGGTGACAGAGACCATATCCCCCACCCCCCCCCCCCAAAAAAAAAATATATATAGTTTTCTGCTTTTCTAGTGAATGGTGATTTCTATATTAAGTCAATGTATTCATATTTTAATTGGATCAATACAAAGCCTAATTTGTCTAATGCAGTAGATGTTTTCCAGAGAGTAAACAGAGGAAGTAGCTTTACAATATGTTAAACAACTAACATATTTCCTTTTTTTTTGGCTTTTTGAGAGAATGATGATTTTGACCCCCTCTCCTAACCCAGGAACTTAACATCTGAAAACTAAAGTACCAGATATTCTTTTTTAGGGACTTACATGATGTTGAAGTTGAATACTTTTCAGAATTGTTACAGAGGAGGAGAGAATTGTTCTACTTTTTAAAGTTTGATTTTATTGTAAGTTGTTTTTATTCCTAATAATCTTTACTTTGTTGTGAAACAAGAACTAGAAGTTAAAACGGTTTTGATATCGCATTTGTTAAAGGCCCACTCTGTTCTAGGCACTTATTTCACTTACTTATTTAAACATTATTTCCATATTGAACCAGCATTTTCACTCGACTTAGGGGGAAACAGAGTCAAAGGGTTAAGTGTCTTGCTCCATGTCACCCATCAAAAAGTGGCAGAATAAGAACAAGGTCCCAGATCTTCTGACCCAAGGTCTAATGACTTTTCCATTAAACTTCAATTGCCAGTTTTGTGTGTAATAGGGGCAGGTTACTCTATTTGTCTTTTCTTAGAGGGAATGTGAAGTTTAAGCTGGACTGTTAAAAGGGAGAACTAGAGAAGGTGAGACTTTTCACTAAGATTTCGAAGATCTAGGAAAGTAAATTTTAGATGAACACTGGGGAGATTGGATTTTTTTTTGGTAAAGGAACACAGAAATATGAGATTACCCAGTGAAATATGAACTTAGAGGCACAAAAATCTATTTGGAGGTTTTGAAATCAAATTATGTTACTTGAGTCTAAAATGTTGAGCAAGCCTTTCTTAAAGGCACCTGTATATGTAAAAAAAAAAAGTTGGTAAAGTGAAAATTATAAGAATTCATAAAATCAGTCTTCTATAAAGTGTGTAATGTTTTAAAACCAATTCAACTAGTGAGTAGATGTCATATAGGCAGTGAATGTAGTTAAGCCCCATTCTTTGGAGTTCCTAACCATGTGACCACAAATCTCCACTGCCACCTTGTGGTGCTATGTATATTTCAGAGACAGGCTCTGAGAAGAAAATTAACCTCTAAAGTGCTGAGAGGTAGGATAAAAGGTGTCTGCTGGTAACCAACCTCCCAGTTTCTGAACTCAGGAACCAGACAAGTTTGGAGAACACAGGATCCCTCTCCTGGAGTTACTATCCAAATTCCTACTATAGCAATTTAGGAGATGCCATAGACTTGGAGAGCAGATCTGTTATGTATACATCACAGGGTGAAAACCTTGAGCAGGAGTAGGAACTGAATTTTCTTTCAGATTCTTCTGTGTTCTTGGTGGAGGATGACATTCTATTTTTAAGAGGATCCTAAATATCCAATGCCATTTTTGTATAGAACATTTTAATCTGTCCTGTGTAAAGCAATGAGATAACAGTCTTGTCAAAGGAAATCCTATGGATATGTGAGAATGGAAGGCTTCCAGTCACTTCTTTATATTTAGTTGCATTCACAAACGTGACCAATGATGTTCTGTCTGGAGCTTAAGGGGTACTTCTGGATGTAAACCAGTTGCGTTTTCAGCTCTAAGCATGACATCAGGAAATGCGTTTGATTCCAAAATGATCAATTATCAAAGCCTGTAAGTGATAGCTAATGTGCCTGTAAACACATTAACCAAATGAAGCCACCTAATTATCAACAGTTGATCAGAATTTTGTTTGTCTTTAGGTTGTTTTTAGGTGCAGTGGCCTTCCTGTTTTAATTTCACCAGCAGAAGTGGGATTAATAGATCAAAATAGTATGATAGCAGATGACAGTAGGTGACAAGCAAAGACAAATTTAAATTTATTTTGATTTATCATTCTATAAATGTAATAAAACATTGATACTTAAGTGTAGCTATCCTTTATTTCTTATAATGCTCAAAAATATTTATACTGTATCTTTGTGCTAAAAACAAGTCTTTACTGGTTGCATAATATGCAATTTGGGCAAATTATTTAACCTTTTCCTTTTTATGCACCATGAAGATAACATTAACATCATTAAGAATAAATGGGTAATAAAAGTAAATCATGTGGCATTCTCAATAAGTGTGTGTGTGTATATGTGTGCATGTGAAAACTATATACAAAAAAATCTCTTTTATTCAGCAGAAATATCTTGACATCTTCTTATATCTCATTAAACCTGCAAGTTGAATAAGAGGAAGGCTTAAGCGTTAGTACAAAAAAGCTATTATACATTGCTCTATTTGTGGAGAATGTTGATGAACAAAGGAGAAAGGGGAAAAGCCTAGTCCCAAGATAGCCTTCTGAGAAGAACAGAGTATGAAACCAAGGCTCTCAAGGAACACCAAAACAAACAAACTCTGGCACTGTCTGGATAAGCCAGCCATCTTTATCTCAGTAATTTTTATTGTATACCCAGTGATTTCTCAGGCAATTTTTAGAGGCTTTTGGAAAGTGGTCTCCAAATTATGTACTAATACAGCACTGCTAATGAAAGCCTTCGTAGAATTGCAACTCATTAGCTCTCACTTTTCTTTGCTAATCCACAAATTCTATCCTTCATGCTGGACACCTGGTGGTCTGCCCCCACCCCCACCCCCATATCTCAGCAGAGATGTAATTGCCAAGGCCTGGAGCGAGGTTTCATATTACCTAGACGTGTGACTTATGCAAGCTCTTCCATGAGACTGTCTGTTGTCAATAATTAAGAGCTATCAAAACACTTGGCTAATTTACACTTGATAATCTGAAATGAGGGCCCCTGTGATCACCAGCTTCTGTCTTATTATTTAAATACACATAGTGCAAAAAAGCAGAATGGGACCAAAGCAAGCCATATCAGGGAAAAGACCGGCTTTCCAGCAAACGAGATATAGCCCAGAGGTTGCACGCAAGTGCAGCGCAAGGCAGCACAAACACGGCCCCGTGAATGCTTTTGATAGCTGAGAAGCTTCACAGAGCAGGTGGGATGGGAGAAGTTCTTTTGAACACTGAGATTAGGGGACCTGGCAGAGTTTAATTGGCAAGCTGTTGTAGTCAAATGCAGAGACCACGAAAAGGGGCATGCGTTTTGGACATGAGTAAGGAGCCAGCACAGTATTTCAAAAAGAATGATGGCTAGAAATAATAGGAAATACTATGTATGGACACAGAAGAAATAAAAAGGTTAATTTTTAGAAAGCACAAGTAGTAAAAATAAAGAAGGGCAGTGCAGTTGGTATGTAAACCGTGAAAAAACCTTTGCATAGTTGTACTTGGGTTTTCAGCAACATTAGCCCAGCATAGGAATGACTGCCTAGCTGCATTATTTGTTCAGAATTCAGGACGTTTCTGATTTTCTAATTCCAACTTACAAGATAAATATATCAGAGGTATGACTAAAGATGTCGTTAGCAGTATTTTTGGAACATATTATGGGTTAAGTTCAGTGGTACATATTAAGAAAAACTAATGCATAATAATACTACTATAATAAGAATAACAATACTATAATAATAATATAATAATAACAATACTATAAAAATCTTTTGATAATAATACGTCAAGATATGCCATTTTAACCTATCTGATAAGGAAAATGCTTTGTTATAATGCCATTTAAACTTTTTGTTTTCAGCTTTTTTAACTAAAATGTCTTGGGTAGAATCTGGGGAAAAATAACTTATATTAAACTCTGCTATACTGGAAGTGTGTGACAAAGAGTATTGATTTTATAACCTGTTGGTGAGACACATTCCCTTGTGGATGAAAATACAGTGGCCCATAAAGTTTGAAGTAAGGTGTCAGCATGTCAGCCTGTCAGCATAAGGGCAGCATGCCATGGAAAATGTGTACAGGAGATTTGAAAGGTACATGTAGTTTAAATTCACTTATAGAAAGTTCAAGTGAAAGTATAGCTGGAGGCCATGCGCAGCGGCTCACGCCTGTAATCCCAGCACTTTGGGAGGCCGAGGCAGGCAGATCATGAGGTCAGGAGATGGAGACCATCCTGGCTGGCACAGTCAAACTGTCTCTACAAAAAAATACAAAAAAATTAGCCAGGTGTGGTAGTGGGCACCTGTAGTCCCATCTACTCTGGAGGCCGAGGCAAGAGAATCTCTTGAAACTGGGAGGCAGAGGTTGCAGTGAGCCAAGATCGCACCACTGCACTCCAGCCTGGGTGACAGAGCAAGACTGTCTCAAAAAATAAAAACAAAATAAAAGTATAGCTGGAAATTTTAGGTCAACACTCAATTTAAAAGCAAGATTACTGCTGGTTTAAGTTATAACAAAAATAATGAGAAAATATACTAAATAACCTGTGAGAGAGGGAAATATGAGTGCTATAAAAGTTTATGTTACGTTTTACCTAATTGTATACTTCTCCCTTATATTTTTAAGTTTAGAAATTGAGGAATTATACTCATTTTTGTTGGATGAGCAGATAGTTTTAAAAGTCCAGGTAAGATTAGATGGGCATAGCGGTACACGCCTGTAATCTCAGCTTCTCAAGAGGCCAAAAAACAAGAATCGTTTGAACCTGGAAGGTTGAGACTGCAGTGAGCTGAGCTCATGCCACTGCACTCCAGCCTGGATGACAGAGGGAGACTTTGTCTCAAAAAAAAAAAAAAAAAGTCCAATTAAAAATTTCATGCCTTTCAACACTTTCCTTTGCTGATCCTCTTCTTTAAAATCCTACCTCATCTTCAAAGTCTAGCACAAAGGCTTCCTTAATTATCTTCTAGCTAAGAATAAGTTAATTTGGGAATTTATGTATAAGAATTTATGTACCTATCTAATCTCCCCCAGTCAGGTTGTCTTAAGGACAAAATTTCTTTTAATTCATGAGTGCTTTGCAGAGAGTTTCCTTACATACGAATCTTTCATGGTTGGATGATGCTGGATTCTATCTTTGCTTCTCTATGTTCTCCCACTTAACCTTCCAGCTTGCTGAACACTTGACTGAGCTCTGCAGTCAGTTCTCTTTTCTTGGATTGTCCTTTCCCCACAAATCTCCTTGGCTAATTTATTCTAAACCTTCAGTTTTCATTTAAGATCTCACTTCCTGATACTCTCCTCATATTCACATTCAATTTAACGACTCTTCTCTCTGTTCACAGAAAATTACCTTCTGCTATTATAGTTAGCATTTCACACACCTGTTATTGTTGCTTTCTTGTCTGTCTCCTTGAACAGAATTTCTTCTCTCTCTGAGATGAGAATCATATGATTTGTAGACAATGTTCAAGAAATATTAGGAATGCGTATAAGAATTTAGCATTAGAATGTAAGCACCATGGAAGTTGCAAATTTGTTTGGCGTGTCTCTGTATCTCTGGTGCTTGGTACCATGCCTGGCCCACAGTACATCTTCAATAAAATAGTGGTTGAATGAATCAATGAATAAAGGAATGAAAATATGATGTATTTTAAACAGAAAACAATTGGTTACTAAGAGGTTGTGTTATAAATGACGATTACAGCTGAATGAAAGTGCTAAAAATTTAAGTGATGACAAAATGATAGATGGGAGTAAATAGAACTTAATATTTGGAAGTAAAATATAAAGAGCAGGAAGACAAAAGGATGACCGCTTACTAGCTGCTGTTCTTAGACAAATAAACCGTTATTCTCTGAAAGTTTACCTTCGCATTTCAGCAGCTGACAATAATAAAAGGAGTAAGAGGTATGAAAAATTACATGTCATTTTACAATCACTTCCGTGCTTTGTCTGTTTGCTCCATTGTGATGGTTCAGATGGTTCCATTTGACCCCAACCTCTAGCTGTTCCAACCTCAGAACCCATATTTATTGCCACATATGGGCTGTGCATGGCAGCTGCAAAATCCAGATGCCAAGCTTTGGAATGTATTTTTACGGCGGCACCATCTGGGGCTCTGGCCAGCCTTCTTTATTGTCTCTTGAATGTTTACACTAATAGCTTTGCTGGGCTGTGGCACTACCTGTGGGACACACTGAGGGTCAGGTCGTTTATGAGCTCATCTTGTCATTCTAGTTAGAATTTCCCTTTAAATGTCTCTCGCATGCTCTCAACTTATTCCTTTTAATGTACTTACAATGCCTGACAAAAGTAATAAAACAGGTGGTCATCAAGACTAGGAAAGCAAAGGACTGTTTTCACAGCGGTGGGTCCATGTTATTCATGGGTTCTCAGCAGCCCATTTGTGAGTTTTGGAGGAAATAAGAATACTTTGCCAAATTATTGAATCTATTATTTTGCTTATGTATCATTGAAGTGGACGATATACATTATTATAGCTCTTAACCCAACTTACTGGAGTAGCATATTGATCTCTAAGGGAGGTGATAATACTGCACAGCACAAATGAACAGCATTTTAATTCCTAGGGAAACTTTAAAAAACAGTTTATTTTCAGCAACCAACGGGTTGAGTTATTTGAAGATTAACTTGCAATTTAGGATGGATAAAATGACTATTTGTGATCCTTAGAAGCATGATTTAGGAAATTCCTCAAAGATGATTCAAGTAGATTCACTGTTTTGAATTGTAAGAAACCCATCATTTTAAAGGAACCAGTGCGACACAAAGATTCAGCTCAAGTAATGATTCAGTGTGTTATATCCGGCAAAGAGAATTGGCTCTGAGAGTTTGACTGACTTATCCAAGGTCACACAGGCCATAGATCCAGAGTCAAAGTGAAGATGAAGTTTGTCCAATTATTTGATGACAGTAGGACTTGTCCGGAGAGTCAGTCCTGATAATTGAGTCCCCGAAATGATGAAATGGCCTAAATGATTGTGCAACGTCCCTATTTACTTTCACTGCCCTGACACTTGTTCTGCCCTAGTGGGTAACCTCACCTTTTCGGGGTGGCTTTGGGGGTAGAGGCTATGGAGCAGGACTGCAGTTAGACAAGGAACATGAAGGAAACTGCATTTGTTTGACCTCTTTCAAACCTCCTCCTGGTAGCTGGGCTTCCTGTGTGTTTCACAGACAGGCTGCCAACTCAGAAGTAGTGACAAAATCAGGCACTCCCAGGCTCATGGTTTCTAATCAATCAGCCTGTCACGCATGTGAGGAGATATTTCAGGGTGAAGAGAGCATACGGGAAAGCAATTTCCTTGGACTTCTGCCTCTGAATTCTATGTCTGGAGTAGAAATGAGGTGCTTAGTTTTAGATAAAGCCAAGTAGGAAGACAGTGATGTGACTTTCATGCATGCCTGGTACCAAAATGGCAAAGGTGTGCTTGGGGGAACCCACAGGAAGCTCTCGGAAGCAGCCTTCCAGGTTCTGCAGCCACTTAAGAAAACAGCCACAATTAGATCCAAGGGAAGGATGATATTCTCTCTAAAGACACTTTAAATAGGAAAGAGCTGTTAAAGCTTTCCTATAGGTTGAGGATAGACCTTTTAAAATGATATTTAGTCTTGAGGAAAAAGAAGACATATTGCTAAAATGTGTCATCAGTTCTCTAAGGAAATGGCATAAAAAGGAAATTTTATTGTGGCTTAATCCTTTGTTCTGGAGAATCTGTGCTTTTATATACAAGCATATATTTTAATAAAAACCATGATGAGATTACTATTCATAAATCAGCAGTTAAATACTAAGATACACAGACATATGCTCATAACTGCATGTAGGTGGGGGGAGGGTGCTGGGAGGGTGCATATATTTTTTAAAATGGGTTCATTACCACAACTGGAAGAAAGTCAATGCAACTATCGTAAAACCTCATTGCTTTGTTGCCAAAGGATTTCTGATTCCATCCTTTTTTTTTTTTGTAAGACAGGGTCTTGCTGTCACTCAGGCTGGAGTGCAGTGGCATGATCATACCTCACTGCAGCCTCGAACTCCTGGGCTCAAGCAATCCTCCCACCTTGGCCTCCCCAAACATTGGGATTATAGGCATAAGCCACCACATCTGGCTTGATTTCATCTTTTTGTGTGAATGAGATGGGAGACAAGCTTTTAGCACTCTGAAATATCCTTAAATTGATTGATATATTCTCAAACTCTCTGAAAAATAGTGGCTTAGAGTTGCCCACCTCATAATTTTTGCCACTTCAAATGTGTACATTCTGTTTCTGGTTGGAAAATAAATACTTCACAAAACTATTATAGTTGGACAAAAATATATCAATGACTCCATCATTTCATACAGTAGCTGGAGGATGTCTTTCAGATGAAGGTCAAACAAACATTTTGAAGTAAAGCCATAGGTTATATGTGGTGGATAATGTCCAGTGACGGGAAACACATCACAGGAGTGACTATTTTGCCTTTGGAAATCTGTTTTGCAGATGGAAAAATGACAACATTGTAATGCATAAATTACTGGAGACTTACAAGGAATTAGAAAAGTAAGTAGTAAGTTAAATGATCAATTGGAGCCCAATTTTTATGGCATGAAGTACTCACAAATGGGTACTTGTGCTGATAGGTGTACTGGGAGTTGTGTATTCACAGTGAGAAAGCATAAGTGTCTTTGGATGGGCCTTAGCTATACATCCTTGTAAGTAATATATTACTACTGAAGAAATCCCTGAAGTACTTCTGGCAAGGGCCCAGCTTCAAGTTGAACCTGAAGTAGAGAGTAAACTCACACCTCTTGCGTGTGAGTGCACACACGCACTCGCACTCCAAAAATAATCTGACAAAAAAGCTTCCCAGAAAAAATGTTTTTAAAAAAATCCCCTGAAAGCTACTTGGAAAGTCATACATATGTTAACTGTGGTCATTTAGCATTATAAATTGAAGTTGGAATATCATAAAGTAGGCAGATCTGACCCTCCCCTCATCCCCCAGCATTTACAGTAAATCTAAGAAAGCAAATGAGGTTGATGGCAATGATGGTGATGAATATGATGAAGATGATGATGAAGGTGATGGCTAACCTTTATTGAGTTTTGCTGTGAACTAAGTGTCGCTCTAAATACTTTGATTAATTCATAAAATTCTCACAACAGTTTATTTTACATCTGAGAACACCAAGACACAATGCTTAGATTGTCTAAGTAACACAGTAACTAAATGCAGGATTCCGTTTCCTGTGTTGTAGTGAAATACCATCGATCTCAGTGGAACAAGTTGCAAAATCATTTGTAGAGTCATCAGATCAGTTAGGGAATTTAAAATTCTGAACTATGGTGGTAGGAAAAAAAGTCCCATTTCACATAGATGTGACTCGAGAGAGGCAAAGCTAAATCTTAAGCCATTTACTTGCCAGTTTATATATTTTGATTTATTTAAGTTTTATTTTAAGTTCAGGGTATATGTGCAGGTTTGTTACATAGGAAAACCTGTGCCATGGGGGTTTGTTGTACAGATTATTTCATCACCCAGATATTAAGATTAGTACCCGTTAGTTATTTTTCCTGATCCTCTTGACCTCCTTCTGCTGTCCACAGTCTGATAGGCTCCAGTGTGTGTAACTCCCCTCTATGTGTCCATGTGTCTGCACCATTTAGCTCCCACTTATAAGTGGGAAGGTGTGGTATTTGGTTTTCTGTTCCTGTGTTAGTTTGCAAGCGATAATAGCCTCCAACTGTATCCATGTCCCTGCAAAGGATAGAATCTCATTCTTTTACGGCTGTATAGTATTCCATGGTGTATATGCACCCCATTTTCTTTATATAGTCTATCACTGATGGGCATTTAGGTTAATTCCATGTCTTTGCTGTTGTGAATAGGGTTGCAGTGAACATGAGTGCATGTGTTTTTACAATGGAATAATTTATATACCTTTGGGTATATACCCAGTAATGGGATTGCTGGGCCAAGTGGTATTTTTGTCTTTAAAGTTACAATTTCTTAGCTTTACTATGCACCACTCAAAATGCTTTAATTTGTGCATAAGCACACACACACACAAAGACACACACAAAGTTAGTGTTAGTTAGACGTCTAAGTATTGTATCTTGGTGTTCTCAGAGTAAAATAAACTGCTGTGAAAATTTAATGAATTAATTAAAGTATTTAGAGTGGCACTTGGTTCATAGCAAAACTCAATAAAGGTTAGCTGTCACCTTCCTCATATTCATCACCGTCATCACCATCATGGCCATCAACCTCATCTGCCAGTGTTTAACCTCACTGCCATAGATGCCACTCTGAATACTTTAATTCAAATGTTAAATTCAGTGCTTGTTAACAAATGGAAAAAACAGCCATAATTTTCTTCTAGAAGATTTTTAAACCAAAATTATATAAGTAGTTATAAAAACAGAAGTTTGTCCATAGATCTGTATCTAGACATTAACTTAAAAAAATCCAGAAAAAATTTTACTTGTCAGCTTTACTAGTATTACTGTTTTAACAGTCCCTGACTTTGTTCATTGTTCCCCAAATCCATCTCAGCTTCTTTTATTTCACACCAAACTGGTTTTGTGCAATTGCCATTTCACATGAACATCTGGATTTTTTTTTCTCTTGTGCTTCGGTACATTTGGATAAAGATAGTAATTTTCATCCAGATTTATTCTACTTTATTCAAGTTTATTCTCGGCCACCACAGGAATGTTAACTGTAGATGTTCTTTTTTTTTTTTTTTTTTTCTAAAAAAGATCTATGTCTGCTAGGAAGAGAAATATCCTTCAGTTTGTCAACTTGATCCTTCTAGAGGAGTCAATAGTATTTTTGTTTTTGAGATGATCTTTCATCACCATTCACAGACTTCTAGAATCACAGCTTTACATCCTGGTTAATTCTACTATATACATGCACATATAGTAAGACAGAAGCTTTTCTCTCAATTTCCTTAAATACTCTCTGTTTCTTTGATATTTTTCTTAGTCATTGCTGCACTTCTGACAAGTCTGAATGGAGAATTGTCTTTTGGTTTATTGTTAACTAGCTGAATAGTGTAGTTAAGATGTTATATTTCAACATTTAAAAAAATAAAATGCAGTCTGTTACTTTAGGTGTATCACTATAGAAAAATCTCTCTATTCTTGTGCCTTCAGAAATACCTTGAACACTTAGAAAATCTTCTGGATTCATGATTGCCCATTTTACTACTTAAACATTAAATTTGGTCACTTAATCAGATGGAATTGGAATATCATATCATTAAATATCTATTGTAACTCAGAAACCAATTTCTTCTAATGTGCTCCTCCAAGCGCCTCATTTATATTGTCTGATTCATCCTCACATCCCTATGACCTAAAAGAAAGGCAGGCATCACATTATCCCCCATTTTCCAATTGAAGAATCTGAGAGCAGAAAATGGAGGCACTTGCCGATAGTTACGCACTATGTCAGAGGCAGGAGTAGTCAAAGATACTACTTTCGTTCACTGCCAATCCACCCTTCTTTCCATTAGTCACTAGCCTCCTTATTTCTTAAGATGCAGGCCATTAGAAGATTATCTTGTGAGGAAACATCTGTTTTAAAACTTTATGCCTTTTACAAGTATATATGCTTTGATATAATTTTAATAGGTGTATCATTGCCTACTTTTCTTTATGAGAGATGATATAATGTGAAAAAATACACTTGCAGAAATGAAATGAAAATAATAAATAAAGCCCTCTTCCATTTCCATTATTCTATGTCATGCTTCTTGAGGCTTCAATCTCAATATGATGTTAATAGAACCATTAGATATGATTCATACCATACATAAGACATTTCTATTGACAATTTCATCTTGACCAAGGGTCAATGGATCCATTACAATGCAAATCTTACTGTATACTTTCCATCTAAATCAAAAGAATTTGGTCTTGTGTCCACTCTAATATGTGTCATGAAGTAGAATCCAATCTCAGACATGAAGTACACATCTGTTTCTCATACTAAATCATGCCTATTCCTATTTGCTCTCAGTTTAAAAGGTAATTAATTACGTTTTACATCAATAGACTACTTTGGAGTATTTAAAGAAATGCGTAGGGTTTATAGGAATCCAGGTTTGCTCTTTTAATATGTAACAACCTGTAAGAAAAATTCATTCATGGATGTGCGTCTCTTAATTTTGGGGTGGGGGGGGGGGGGAATAAAGTTATTTTACATATTTGGTAAGATTATGCAGAATCAGGACATGTTCCACAGGCTACCTAACCCAGTCTTATAAAGTACAAGAACAAACTGAGGTTTCAATCAGTTTTTCAGATAAGCTGAAGAATATCTCACTAGGCACAGGATTTTTTTTTTTTTAAACCTTCACTTTTCCCTATGCTATTTATTTCTACTTATTTATTTATTTTTTTATTTTTAATCTTCATCTCTTATTCCTGCACTCCTGGGCATCTTCTCTATTCAGTACTCTACTCTAGGTAGCATATGAATGGCAATCTAACCTTGATATGGACAATCATTGAGCCCATTTCTGGCCACTGTTAAGTTTCAGGGCTGTCCTGATCTGTTATCTCTTCCCTTTTCTTGTCTGTATTATTTTTCTTCTTGAGCAGCACTACTGCTTCTCTCTATTTGTCCACCACAGCTGAAAGAACTGCTGCTGGTGAGGGCTTCCTTTACAGACGAAGTTAAAGCAGCTGAGGAGTGGCTGAACAAGACCATATAAAGGCTGTTTCTCCCCCTAGGGTTCCATGACATCGCATCTATACTCTGCTCTCACCACACTCCTCCAGCTTCCTTTCTTGGAAAGTTGGGTGGTGATGAACTTTGGACCAGGAAGAGTTCCATATAAATCCCTGATCTAATTCTCACTGTGTGATCTTGGGCAAATCTTTTAATCTTGTCAAATCCTCCATTTTGTCGTCTGTAATATAATGATAATAATAATCTATATCAGACGATTGTTGTGAGAATGCAATTAAGGGATTTGTGTAAGAGTCACAATGCCCAGCTCAAAGTAGGTGGTTCAAGAATGTTATTACCTTACTCCCTCTTTACTCTCTCTTTTTTTTTCCATTTCTCTCCAAAATCTTCACTTTTGTGAAACAAAAAATGTTGATTTTTTTTTCAGACTTACCACTATCCAACTACATAGCTACAAATGGATGAGCTTTTCCAATATTTATTCTTTTTCAGAGCGGTTTACTTCTTGTGGATTATCAAGAGCTATACATATTTTTTCCTCTTTCAGTTATGAAAGACATTCTCAGGCTCGCAAAACTTTAATTTTTTGTTTAAGACATTGCAACATAAAAGTTCAGATACAATTCAATGATATTAACTACTGAATTTACACGAAAAAGATCTTAGTTGAAATCTAGTTTGTATGCCGGTTCAAATATGCCCAGGACTATCAAATTCAAAGGTTCTCTCTACATATAAATGGTAGGCAAAAATATTAGTTGTTTTATGGATGACAGCCATAATTTATAAATGTTCAATATCTAAAACTGCAAAGTACAATAGCCAGAAACTTTTCATTAGCAATCCAGTTCTTGGACATCACAGGGAAACTCGGCAGGAAGAATTAGAAGTTAATGGTTAAAATGTTTCATGTTCCCAGGTACAGTTTCTTATAGGTATTCAAACCTGCCTCCCCTGCACCTCTGTTACTGTCTATCACATGCTCCATCACCCTGGAAAAGACAAATGTATATTTGAAAGAATAAGGGTTTTTATTAGTGGGTAGGCCTGATTATGGGAGGCAATTCTAAGTGTGGAAAAGTTGGGTTGGAGTATGGGGCAGCAGTGAAGAATAAATAAAACAGTTTACTTTTAGTGGGACTGATCCCTCTTGCTCATGCATTAGTGCTTGGCTACAGGAGAGTAGTAATTTATTGATGCAGATGGCTATGTAAAGTGCATGCAATTCTTGAGGGGGCTTGACCCTTGACTGATGGGCCATATGTTGTAAAGCCCTAGGGGAGTCATTTGCCTCCACTCTCTTCCTCTCTCTGTCTCTGCACCTATGGTCCTTGTTCAATCACCACATATTGAACTATAGACTTACTAACTCCCCCAATAAATCTCCAACTAATGGCTCACAAAGGCCATAACTTAACCCTTTCTACACAACAGAGCACATTATTTTGCATCATGATCACACTCAGTGAAATAAAAGATAAATATTATATGACCTGCCTAGAATAGAAAGCAAATTGTTGTAAAATGCCGTTCCCTGCTGGGTATTCACTGTATTGGGATGTAGCAGGGTTGCTTGGAGCTTGCTGAATTATATCGTTATTATTCTGCCATGTTATAATTACAGCTTACTGTTATAACATAATTCTTAAGTACTGTTAATATACCACACTAGAGAAACATTTAATGTTTTTTAATTAGCTTCTTTTGTCTGAGTCGTCTTTTTTTCTTAATAAAATATGGAACATATGCTCAATGAAAAATGCATATATTTTTATTCTCATATAGAAGCAAGTTTTTAGAAAATATATTAGGGCATTTGTATGGAATAACAGAGAAAAAGGTATAGAGCACGTTTTAAATACTTACTGTGCTCCAAATTTGCTACAGGACCCATTCCAGCAGAAAGACTTAAGGAAATTATTTATTCTCAACTGCAGCACTGGGGTTTCCTTGTAGCATGGGCTTTCTGACTCCTAAATGCCACCTAAATAAGAGTTTAGGACACTCAGACTAGAAAAACGTGCATTCCTGCTGATATATTTACTTAATTTTTTCCCATCCAATAGTAAAACTGGACAAATGATACTGTTCAATTATGTACACATCAGTACAATTTCTCTAATATTAGGAAAACCAGTCCGTTGTCTTATGCTTATTCTCATCACTTGAATAAGGGAGAAGAAAGTGTCATCCTTGAAATCCTGAGACAACATCACTGCCGGGAAGAAGCAAACATCTATTGCTAATCTAGAGTCTAAAGTTTAATTTTTATATCTACTCCTTTTCCCCTTTTCTGGGCACAGCTCTTGGTAGATTTAGCAACAATTTAGAGAGCCTGGTGGGATGTAGGAAGACTGCAGCTTTCCCCAGTGTGTACCCCATCTATGGAAATAGTAGTCAGAACTGAGTATATCTGGCTATATTGTATGTTTATAATAATTAGCTTCCCATAAAACAATTCATCTTCTCCATAGCTTGCTACTACAGTGTTCACAGCTTGTGTGTGATATGTTTTATATAATATCTCTGAGCATTTTATGTTAATTAAGTAGGAATATTATGTTTGATTTCTACCAGAACTGGTTTGATATCCTGTATTGGTATAAAAAGTTTTATAATTTTTTTCTCCTAATGAATAATTTTCTTACACTATAGTGAAAATCCAGCTCACTGAGCTAATTAAAAGGAAGATGAAATTTCACATACACATACACTGTGTTAAAATGTTCATTTTTGAGTCACTAGTCTTATCAACATATGTAACTGATGTAGAAAAAATATTAAAATATACAGAAAAGAAGTCATTGTCTTCTGTCCTAAACCCAATAGACTTAACACATACAATGCAGGCAGAAAGGAAATCAGCATAAATAAACCATGCATTCCCAATTGAATCTCAGTAATTTAAACATAAATCCTATAGGCTTTGATAACTTTTTTCCACATGGGCTTTTCTTTTGGATTTGGCACTTCTAGCATCATTTAGAATTCAACTGCAAGCCACAAGTAAGTGGAGTTTCCATAAACTTTTAATAAACAATCCCCATTTGAGGTTATGGTTCCATAAGGAATTCCAATGAAAACATGGTTGGCAAGGGGTTTTCCAAGATATGTGTATGTGTGTGTGTGTATCAATGTATTTGTCTATAAAAAGGGACCAACATTTTAAAACATAAATTACCAACTTTCCTACATATACCATGCACAAGGGAGGACATCTATAATATACATATTTATTTCTGAAATTGACAACAAGCAAGGATGAACTGCTAATATTCGGTTTGCCATGTATTTGGAAAGTCGCCATAGTTTTCAGAAAACATGGTGAGAAAAACTTTTCTCCCATTCTGATGTATTTTCTCTCTAATTATAATTTGGCATCTAGAATTTGTTGTTTCTTTAAAAAATAAACTAAACTGCATGGCAAATTATGTTGATTTTAGTTTTTAAAAGCCCTCTAATTAAAATAGCAACTTAACAGCAAATGGCACATGAAGGATTTCAGAATAAAAAATGGTGGTATAAATTGAGTGTGTCAACTAAAGTTGGTACAAATGAAGATTAAGAAAATAGTTACCTTCATTCAGTCTATGTTTCATATCATGCCTTTTCCTAGTTCTTCAGTTAGTTAATATAGCTATAATGAGTTTGTGCTCCTTAGAAGCAGCCAACAGACTAAGCTTTTCTTTAAGAACATTCTAAATGCCTCAAATCAATACCATTTCCTAAATTAAAATTTTGTTGGCTCAGATTTAAAAGACCTGTGGCTGCTGGCGTATCCTTTATTGCTAGCCCAACAAAATGCCGAGCAATCTTGTTGTCACCCTGCTGCATTCTGATATCAACATTGTCAATGAAAAATCTGAATATATTTGTCTCTGTGTATACACATTCAGAAGCATTCAATTATAATTTGCCTCTTAAAATCACATCATTATCTAGTATCCCATTGAGTTATTATTGGGCATATTAATTAAAATACCTCAGTATTGAACTCAATGGTTCAAAATATTTGCATAATCCAATAGACCCTTAATCATTGACATTTGAAGGTTGCTATTGTTTTTTTAACCAATAGGACAAAATTTAGTTTTAGTACAAAAATTTCAAGAAGGTATAAGAATAGTTACTTAGGATTAAAATGGCATGTCAAATACCAAAGGAAAGTTAAAATTGGTTTTCTTTTTAAAAATGGTTTCTACATCATTGTTGAAAGTGATAATGATTTTTATGTACATGATTAGATGAGAAATAACAGTTTATCAGTGCACATGTAGGATACTTTTTTATATTCTTCAGGAATTCCACATTCTTTATGCAAACACTCTATGTTATAATTATTTTGTATCTTCTATGTAATATATACAATAAGTCAACAAATATTTATTGAGCACCTACTCTGTGCTAGGTGTTAGAATGATAACACTGAACAACATTTTCTCCTCTACCTTGAAGAACTTGCAGTGTAAGCTACCCATGATACTTACTTGAGGATTTTCCATGTTTTTCTAACCAGTTTATAAAATTTCTATATTTGGAGGCTTTTGAGAAACAGAGAGAAAGGGACTGGTAAAATTATAGTTGAAAAGTACAGTGTATTTTGAGGGACAAATATTTATGTTATTGTATTTGTTTTATATGATAGTTTTAAAACATGGCACTCTCCCCCCCCAACAGAAGTGAATTTGTCAAGCATTAACCTAGTGTATTTAGAAGTAACAGCTGAAGGATTAAGGAAACATCAGCACTGAGTGTGAGGAAGTCAGCATAAAGTGTGATTAGATCCTCCACAGTGTGCTATTCTTAGCCATTCATTCGCTGCAAAGTCGCATCAGTAATTTTCAGTGACATTTTAAATTGTCCCTGTACAAAACACAACAAAGTAGAAGAAAATAGAATCATAAGTGAAAAAATTCAAGTACTACTCAGATGTAGCCCGGTGTTTGTTGGTTTGGGGTGCCCTAAATTACATATTAACAGAGAACTGCCTTGTAGTAAAATTAGATGCCCCCATGGGCCCTGACTTTACCTTTTTCATGTTGTTTCATCATTTCAAGGATCTTTCCTTATGGTTAACCCCTTCTCATCTTCTGAACAAGTTCTTACAGCCAGAAGGTGTGGGTGCTATTTTTAGCATGCTTCTTTGAGTGGTGGATAGTAGTTGGAAATTTCTTTGCCTGCTGCATGAATACACTTCCCTGCAGCGTGTAGAAAGAAGCACTTAATTTGGAGCTTTTCATTTTGGTTAGCAACGCTGAAAACATAGCACAGGTGGCTATGATTTTACACCATGTGCGTAAAAATATTGTTTTTCTTTCCTCTTCGATCTTCTTGTTTGGTCATCTTAAACCCACAAGATGAGGAATTACAGAAACTGATATTTTAAATTGATGAACTAATTTAAGATACTCTTTGAAAAGGAATCCAGACTTGCTATGCAATCTGTATTAGGCTGTTCTCATACTGCTGTAAAGAAAAACTTGAGATTGGGTAATTTATAAAGAAAAGAGGTTTAACTGTCTCACAGTTCCACAAGCTGTACAGACAGTATGGCTGGGGATGCCTCAGGAAAGGTACAGTCATGGCAGAAGGTGAAGGGGAAGCAGGCATGTCTTACATGGCAGGAGCAGGAGGAAGAGAAGAGAGGGGAGACGTCTGCACACTTTTAACCAACCAGATTTCCTGAGGACTCACTCCCTTTCACAAGAAAAGCAAGGGGGAAATACACCCCCATGATCCAATCACCTCCCCACCAGGCCCCACCTCAAACACTGAGGATTAAAATTTGACATGAGATTTGAGTATGGACACAAATCCAAACCATAACATAATCAAAATGTAAAATCACTAAGGATGGGGAAAGATTTATAAATGTAGGGTTTGAGTTAATGTGAAAGTGATAGCATTGTCCACTAGTGACTGTTATTGGGCCTGCATCTTTATCATAGCTCAACATAGTTTCATTATTGTAATTGTGCCCTAGGTTTGTGAAAACCTTTACCAGTTATTTTAGATACACAGTTTTGCTGTTTGACAATATTTAGGTTGTAGTCTCATCTTGTAGGTTAGAAAGTATCTTCATTTTATAAAAATCTATATAGATTTAGATCAATCTTCTATTAAGGGTGGGATACACATGTTCAAACGTTAGATTTTCCTGATAATCCACTTTTTAGATAATTTCAGCTTTTATTTTAGATTTAGCGGTTACAGGTTTGTTACAGGCATTTATTGCTTGACAAAAAGGTTTGGGGTATGAATGATCCCATTACCCAGGTAGTGAGCATAGTACCCAATATGTAGTTTTTCAGCCCCTGTTTCCCTTCCTTTTCCTGTCTAGTAGTCCCCACTGTTGATTGTTTTTATTTTTGTTTCCATGTGTACCCAATATTTAGCTTTCACCTAGAAGAAAATGTGGTGCATATATACTATAGGATATATGCAGCTGTTAAAAAAGAGCAAAATCAAATTTTTTGCAGCAACATGGGTGCAGCTGGAGGCCATTAACCTAAGCAAATTGGCACAGGAACAGAAAACCAACGCTGCATGTTCTCACTTAGAAGGTATCTTTGAATGGCGTTGTCAGACAAACTCAAGCATGGATCCTTGCTGAAGTACCAGAATCTGGACTGGTTATGATTCAAAAACAGCTAAATAGTATTTACGGATCTGAGACTTAGATTCAGAAAAATAAAAGAAATCTAGCAGTTTTATTAAGCTGGTACTAAGGTGTAGATAATGTATTGCATGAAATTATAGCAAGTAATACAATTTCCTTTGGCTAGTTGGTCATTCTCTTTCTCTTTATGGTTTCTATCCTACAGACTTTTGTAACTAGTGATACAGAGCAATAAATTAGATGACTCAAAAACATGCTAAATAAAAGAAGACACACTCAATGACTATATGCTTAATGGTTCGATTTATATAAACTTTTTGAAAAGGTAAAACTGGATTGTTGGAAAGTTGATCAGTGCTTTCCAGGGGCTAGGGTTGGGGGAGGGAATTAACTGCAAATACCAGAGGGAACGTTTTGATGTGGTGGCAATGGTCTGTATCACCATTGTGTCATGAGTGTCAAGACTCATCCAATATTTTTTAAAGTTGATTAATTCTTTGCCTGAAAATTATATCCAAAAAAAGATTTTAGATTTTCACTTTGGTGTGAATCTAATCTAGAAAAGTCGACATTTTTTCCTGTTTTTTTTTTTTCCTATAAATTAAAGCTATATTAAGAGTTTATGAATGAAATTATTAATAAAATCATTTATAACCCTAATATTTTCCTAGGACTATATAAGCTTACTTTACCCCTAGTTACTATATATTTAAATAGAGTCCATTGAAATACAAATTTTAAACTAAAACCAAACACTTTTTTTCCCAAGAAACATTTATCACACAGGTGCATATAAAATATATGCATTTCACATCCAAATTTGCATATAAAGTGTTGTAGGAAAATTAGAAAACATATGATCTTTTCTTCTTTTTCATTGTCTAAGAAGCACTAAAGCCAAATAACTTGGCATGATTCTTCTAGTTTTACTCTTTTTAAATAGCTTTATTTTCAGGCAGATGGGGAGTGCTAGCCACTCATTAAAACTACATATGTATATATCATTAGAATGTTTTATATTTATTCATGAAAATAAAATTTTTAGAATTGGTATTTAAAACCAAAAAACCTGTCATAGAACTCTATGAGTAACAACTGTATTTGTTACTTTTAAACCACTTTGAAATATGTTGCAGCATGGATGGTCCCTTAATTAATATTCTGGGGATTCAGGTTCCCTTTAATGATGTTTTAGAACACTCTCCATCTTAGAAAGCAAACGATAATCATTAGCAAACTAGAGATTGAATTACATGGAGAGAATGAACTTTAAGATGTGGCATCTCTTCCAAGTTGTGTTAGAAAAGTATGTATGGAAAAACATTACCATATACTTTGTAATAAGTACTTTTTCCCCCTCTGTGAAGAGTTTAAAAATCCGTACTTACAATGGATAGTTTTCAAGTATCATTTTGTTGATTGATAATCTGAGCCGCAGAAATGTAATGTAGTCCATCGACACCAGATAGTTAAAAGATTCTTCTGCTTTAGAGGTTTTTTAAAAAGACTGATTTAAAATGTAAAGATGCATTTCTCTTTATTCATCACAATTTGTTACTACAAATTTGAAGAAGTAGAGGATAATATTCTTTTGGGTACTTAATGGATATATCTCAATTAAAATTACTAATACATTATTTAGATTCGTATTGAAGCTAGAGAAATAACTGTAATCATTTGCTGAAGAACATTTGAAAATGTAGAATGTCTTATATGACACATGAAAATATATTGCATAATTTGATATATCAATGTAGGTAGGTAAATACATAGATACATACATACATAGATTAAAACCAATATATGTAGGTAATTGACTTTGAAAATTTGTTTTGAAGACAAAACTTTTGGACAGTTTTGACGAGATACTGTGTGATAAGGCAAATTTTATAAAACTGAAGTCAAAACTAAACTTTCTGTCATTCAAACATTGTATATAGGATTATACTGTTTGAGTAAAACCAGAAAAATGTTTAAATGCTTTCTTATATGCTAGTATTTGTAGAAAATAATTCTGGAAGGACCTAAGAAACTGTTTACAGTATTTGCTCGGGGAATGGGATGAAGAAGACAGAGATTTATAATTTACTATATATCCTTTTTTACTGTTTGGGTTTTTTCTCTATGTCCATATATCTACAATTTATTTTTACATTTGTTGATTAGAAATAACTATCTTCATAGAGAAATAAAGTGGAAAGACATAAAAAAACTATTATATGTCAAAACATTTTTTAGGGAGAACTTTAATAGAACTTTAGCATCTTATAATGTCATATCCCTGATAAACTTGAACGTATGCAGAGAATCTGCCAAAATTTAATGAGCCCATGTCTGAACAACCATTGCTTTGTGGCTAAAGATAATTTTTTCCAATTTATCTCCCCAGTATGGTGACTCTGCCTCTCTAATTTATCCTTGTAATATGTGCAACAATTGAAGAAATAGAAAGCTTGGGGGGACATATGAACTGGTATATAAAGGCAAATATCTCCACGGTTTTTCTACATTATCTCTTCTTTATCTCTCTTTATTCCTGTTTTACTAAATAAAATATTTCCCCCTCATAGTTGCAGTATTCAAATAGTTTTTTTTAATCCATATGTCAAATGGATAAAGTGTCAGAATATAAATTGCCAAACAAAATTGGAGTAAGAGTTTCTTTAGGACCACAATTTGGTGTACAATATGATACCAAATATATTCTAAAAATTATTTCCTCTTAATTTAGTTATAGATAAATGTCAGATGTGGTATTGGAAGGATGATTTAAATCACCTTAGTTCCTTGCAATCTTTGCTTTTGTCTACATAAAGCTGTTAAAGCAAACTGGAACCTGCTTTTCCTCAGTGATGACATCTAATTGTTTTCCCTTATACGTAGTGCTATGGAAGTATTCTGTAAGTTTAGCAAACATATCTATGCACTATGTATGGGTTATATAGCTTGGATTTATTTCAAAATCTATGGAGAGGCTGCAAAATTCTTAACTACGTTACAGAAAAGTTAGATGAGTCTCCCCTTCACATTTTCATTGTATCCATGCTTTTCTAGGCATATTCCTCTAAGATAAGAATTAATATGTTATAAAAACAAAACAAAAGAAAAAATGTCTCTCATACCTTAGCATACTATTTCTGAACAGTTTTCTATTACTGCCCCTTAGAGGAGTTTTTTAAACAATTTTTCCTAATTGCTATTCCCTTGAAATGTTACTACTACAGATAAACTGTATATCTCTTTATATACTATATTTGTGTTTTGGTACATAAAATACAGATTTTTGCCTCACTCCCCTGAATCTATTTTTGCCCCCTTAAGGTTAACATTGCCTCCCTTGAGAATGCATGCTGTGGCAGTATTAGATTGTCCACCCTGGTTAATACACATTATCAGGTGCTGTTCTGTATGTTCTCTCTTTTGACTTCCCTTTGGAAATGCTTTAATAATTATATTATTCAAAGGAATAGCCAGCCATCATGGCACTCACCTTTGGTTCCAGATACTCAGGAGCCTTCAGCAGAAGGATCACTTGGGCTCAGGAGTTCAAGACCAGCCTGGGCAATTGGAGTCTGTTCTCATATTTCTAATAAAGACATACTCAAGATTGGGTAATTTATAAAGGAAAAGTGTTTAATGGACTCACAGTTCCACATGTCTGGAGAGGCCTCACAATGATGGCAGAAGTCAAATGAGGAGCAAAATCACATATTACATGGTGGCAGGAAGAGAGCTTGTATAGGGGGAACTTCCATTTATAAAACCACCAGATCTCATGAGACTTATTTACCACTATAACAGTATTGGGAAAACTGCCCTTGTGATTCAATTATCTTCAACTGGCCTTGCCCTTGACTCACAGGGATTATTATAATTCCAGGTGAGATTTGAGTACGGACACAGCCAAACCATATCAGCAACATAGTGAAAACATTGTCTTTAAAAAGAAGAGAGAGAAAGAAATGGCAGTTTTCTTTCTTTCTCTTCTTTCTTTCTTTTCTTTCTTTCTTTTTCTGTCTCTCTCTCTCTTTCTCTTCTTCTTCTTCTTCCTCTTCTTCTTCTTCTTCTTAGAGTTCATTGTATTTGTTTATCTTCAACTTTTATTTTAAGTTCTGGGATACATGTACAGGATGTGCAAGTTTGCTACATAGGTAAATGTGTACCATAGTGGTTTGCTGCACAGATCAACCCATCACTTAGGTATTAAGCCCAGCAGTCATTAACTATTCTTCCAGATGATGTCACTCCTGCCACCCTCCCAATACAGGAGCCAGTGTGTGTTGTTTCCCACCATGTGTCCCTATGTTCTCATTGCTCAGTTCTCACTTGTAAGTGAGAATGTGTGGTGTTTGGTTTCCTGTTCCTGTGTTAGTTTGCTGAGGATAACAACTTCCAGCTCCGTTTATGTCCCTGAAAAGGACATGATCTGGTTCCTTTTTATGGCTGCATAGTATTCCATGGTATATATGTATCACATTTTCTTTATCCAGCCTATCACTGATGGACATTTGGGTTGATTCCAAGTCTTTGCTGTTGTGAATAGTGCTGCAATGAACATCCACGTGCATGCATCCTTCTAATAGAATGATTTATCTTCCTTCAGGTATATACCCAGTAATGGGATTGCTGGGTCAAATGGGATTGTGTTTCTAGTTCTCGATGCTTGAGGAATTGCCACACCATCTTCCACAATGCTGGAACTAATTTACATTCCCACCAGCAGTGTAAAAACATTTCCTTTTCTCTGCATACTTGCCAGCATCTGTTGTTTCTTAACTTTTTAATAATCACCATTCTGACTGGCATGAGATAGTATCTCATTGCGATTTTGATTTGCAAGGAAATGTGGTTTTATTTGTCTATTCAGATAGAGCACAAAGGGTGGATATAGCTGAGACTAAGCTAGCCCCTTCCTCTCTAAAGAGACAAGTTAGATTTTGGTTCTTATAGATGACAATCTTAGAATTGATATTTATTCCATGAATGAGAAGCCATGTAAATCTATTTAAAATGCCATGCTAAAGGATTAAGGTTGTTTGCCATTATCAACTCCAGTAGCTCCCATAGACTTCCACTATGTTAATGATAAATAGTATGTATATCCTCCATTCAACTGCAATGATGGCCTTTCTGATAACACTGTAATTCAGATCTTCCCAAACCATATAAACAAATGCATAGTCAAGGGTTATGTCCTGGACTGAGGAATAGTGTTTCTAGAAAATAAAAATAACACAAAACCACATATACCAATTTTATGAACGAGGCTAATTTATGTGAGATGATGACATGTGAATGATTAGAAATTGTGAATTATTATTACATTTATGAAGTGCTTATCAGAATCCAGGTACAGTGTTATAAACTTTACATAGATTTTCTAATTTTGATCCTCGTCATAAAGCTATAGAATACTTTTATTATTTTTACTTATAGATAAGTAAAATAATATCCAAAGTACATTTTAAATCCTGGTTTAAATAGCTTATTTTATTGACGGTTATGAGAGAAGAGATTATAAAAATAAGAGTTGATGAATCTGTGCTTTATTTTTTTATGGTGCCTTTCTACTTTCCCAGTTGTGGAGATAATAGCAAAAACTACAAAAATAAAATAGCCACCAGGACGAAAAAAAGCAAATAAAAACATGACTTCAGTTCAAACTCAGACGCTAAAATTGGCTGTTTTGAAACTAACAATTGTTCTGATCATAATCACGGTAACAGCTGGCATTAGTTAACTACTTACTACATCATCATCACCTTCACAGCAGCACTTTTGTTTCACTGAAGAGGAGACAAAGGGTCAGAGATGCTAATCATATTCCTTAGATTCTAGATTTCAATATTTTATTAGTGACAGTCTTGATTATTTGTTGTTACGAGATGTGTTAAGGGTAATTAAATAGCTTTTTAAGAAAACTGAAAACATCTCTTTTTCACGTAAACAATTATCACAATATAAAATGAGTAGAATGTGCCATTTATTTTTTTAAACGCCTAAATTTTTAGAATCATATATATTTTCTGAATATAGTTGCCCATGGCAATAATTTTTTTAGCTCTTTTGAGTTTAATACAGTGTACCTCTTGTTTCGAAAATTTTCAGGAACTTAATGACGACATTGCTTATATGGAACACATTATGCAAATGACTCCCAGTGAAGTCTGTGAGTTTAGTTAAGCTTGAGAAAAAGTTTGTAATTAACAAATTAGCATTTGAAAAAGACATTTTGAATATGCATAGCAGAAAATTCTACTTAACTTGTGGGGTGTGCTCATAATGATTATTTCAGAGTTCATGCATATGCATCTTTTAACATGCAGATATTTAAAACCTTAGTGGACCAGTCCAGATCTGGCTCATTTTAGTTGTTGTGATTGTTGTTGTTTTAGTTAAATGTTGAAAATTATAGGTAAAGCATCATGAATACACATACTAACATGTGGAGTCCTCTTCTCTTTGATATAGAATATTTTTAATTATAGATACAATATTAATTGGATTATTAATAAAAAGTGTGAAGAATACCTTGTAATTACTTTTTAAACTGTCTTATGTAATATATTGGCTTCTTTGTAAAGTATATTTTCTTAGCAATTTTTTGTGTAGGTCATATCCCTTCTCTGTTTGAAAAACTCTGCTAGTTCTTGATTAATTATCAGATATGATCTCAAACCTTTAGTTTAGCATTGAGGGTGGTTCTCCAAAGCAAAGCACCTCTCCTGCCTACTGCTCTTCACATATTCCATTCTTGTCTGGTCTTCATACTAATTCTTATGCTTTCCATAAATGCACAATCACTAAACCACCCAAATGTTTCGACGCACCACCGTACTGTCATTATACGTTACCCAACGTGCTTAGGCTACATGATATTTTCCCTTGATGAATTTCTATGGTATTTATAGTTGGACTATTATGTTCCCTACAAAGTGGTTATGTAGAAAGTTATAGCTAATTTAAATCTATGGTTGATAAATATGTGAAATCTTTGCTTTTCTAGATAGAGAAAATAAGTCTTATCTTGGTTTGAACAACCTCCTAAAATCCAATAGGCAACTGAGGACAGAAGATTTGGCTTGACTTGGCTTATGGAGAGGATAGACATCTCTTTTTAATAAACTCATAATTTATGCCCCATCTTGTAGCCCAAAGAAATTGATCGACCTACAGACATAAAAAATGAGTAAACTACTTTTTCCACACTCGTTTGTTCATAACACGACACTGGAAATAACGTCATTACATGGTCTCATGAAACCCCTGCCAATTCTATGACTTGATATATTTTAGGTTTTTTCACTTTGGTTATATATTTGTTGTGACTCTTTGGCAATATCTGATATTTAAATTTGCCTTCAAAAAATGGCCATGGTTCATCTTCCTTTCAGTGTTCCTACCTTCTTTTTCAGTTTATTGATGGTCTCCTTGTCCTAGCCACTCATTTGGACACTGATGACACAAAACCAATCAAAATCTACACTGGAAAAATAAAATAATTAAGAATGAAAATCAGTGAGTTTCTAACACTAGCTCCGAGGACTAGACAGGTGACACCTGAACAGAGTGGAATATAGTTGTTGCGAAGTATTCCAGGCACAAGGAACAGAATATGCAAGGGCATTAAGTAAAAAATGTCTCTGAGGACATCAGGTGGAATATAAAACTAACTTGATTATCAGATATCAGAAAGGCCTTATGAGCCATGCTTACACTTTCCAATGTACTAGAAAAAACAGTCATTCAAAGGTTATATAGTTAATCCTAGATGAAGATACTTGCAATTGCTCATTTTCCTATAAACATGTGTGGACAGTGGATGAATCCCAAACTTTTACTCTGAAGCTTGAGTTGTCCAGATTAGATTTGCTGTTTACCTTAGTTTAATTTCCTGAACAATTTTTAATCCTTCTTTCTTTTGTTACCTCCCAGACACTGACTTTTTAAAAAACTATGCTTTCACAAAAACAAAAGACAAAAATTTTTCGAGACAGTTTTTGTGTATGTCTTTTCTGACTTCAATATAGAAAGTTTCCAGTTACACAATACTTTTACTGTCTCTATATGAAGATTTCACTTTGCATTAAATATAAGAAAAACAATAAGAAGGAACGTAACAACAACAACAACAACAAAAAAAACACTAGGAATAGCCTTAGAAATGAATATATTTGTACATTCATCCCTCAGTATCTGTGGGAAATTTGTTCCAGGACCTCCCATGGGTGCTCAAGTCTCTGATGTAAAATAACATATTATTGCATATCACCTATGCACATCCTTTTATATACTTTAAATCAGACGTCCCCAGCCTTTTTGGTACCAAGGACTGGTTTTGTGGAAGATGATTTTTCCATGGATGGTGCAGGGGAAGGAACAATGGTTTCAGGATGAAACTGTTTCACCTCGGATCATCAGGTATTTAAGCATTAGATTCTCGTAGGGAACACACAACCTAGATCCCTCACGTGCACAGTTCACAATAGGGTAGGCACTTTTATGAGAATCTAATGCCGCTGCTGATCTGACAGGAGGCGGAGCTCAGGTGGTAGTGCTCACTCCCTCCTGCTGAGGAGCCCCTTTCCTAACAGGCCACAGACCAGTTTGGGTCCATGGCCCAGGGGTTGTGGATCCCTGCTAGAAATCATCTCCGGATACTTTTAATATTTACTACAATGTAAATGCTATGTAAATAGTTATTAATACTGTATTGCTTAGGGAATCATGACAAGGAAAAAACATTTATATATGTTCAGTGCTGAAATAATCAACCGTTTTTTTCTAAATACTTTTGATGCAGTTTGCAGATATGTAGCACTGATTTAATTTTGCAAACTCTCAACTATTGGGATTCATTATTATTTTCAGGGTTTTTGTCCTCCTTTTATGACTGAATTTATTTTTTAAATAACTGAATTACTGCATAAAATATAATTATTTTTATAACTTATAAGGATGCATAGACTGTAATTAGGCTGTTCTATGATAGTTGACTGGTATTTGCTGATGATATTGTACTAAGTGACCAGAATAACAAAATTTATTACACAAGTTACTTTCCTTTTTTTTTTTTTTTTTGAGAGGGAGTCTCACTCTGTTGCCTAGGCTGGAGTGCAGTGGCGTGATCTCAGCTCACTGCAACTTCTGCCTCCCAGGTTCAAGCCATTCTCCTGCCTCAGCCTCCTGAGTAGCTGGCATTACAGGTGTGCGCCACCATGCCCAGATAATTTTTGTATTTCTTTTTTAGTAGAGACAAGGTTCCACCATGTTGGCCAGGTTGGTCTCAAACTCCTGACCTCATGATCCGCCTGCCTCAGCCTCCCAAAGTGTGAGTATTACAGGCATGAGCCAGTGCGCCCGACCAGTTACTTCCTTTAGAGGTTCTACTTTTTGGTCTTCACTATCTAACATGCTTTCTTTATTATTAATAGAAATAGAAAATAGACCTTAAAGGTAGGGATGGATTTCTCTCTGTAAAGTAGAATTACAAATTTTATATGAAAGGTTAAAGACAAATAAATATAATATTCCCCAATCTATTCACAACAATTCATAACTGATAAAATGTGTTTACTGGAAAATGAATGACTTATTAATGTACTTAGCAAAACATTACATCTGTACGAAGTCATAAATTAAACCCTAATACATTTTATTATAAGCATAATTTGACCTGAGTCCTCATTAGCCTCAAAGCATAATATAATAATTAGAAAAATTGGGGGTCTAACCAATTAATTTGAAAATCTGCAATGAAATCATTATTTATCTAGAGTGAATGCTTTGCTAGCATACAAAGAAGTTTTTTTATAAATGAAATAGGATAAATATCTAATTATTAGAACTTTTCCATTAAATAACAGAGGTTGGTATAAAAAGCTTTCTGCTTTTTTAAAAAAAAATAGTTGCCGATATAAACTTGAGAATTTAAATGTCAATCATGGCAGATTAAAATGTTTTATGTACAACGTTTTTTGTTTTTTAAAACATTATTAATGTAACAACTACTACATCTTAATATTTTCATCCATTCTGCAAATCACTGGAGAGTCTCTGTAGTCTACATCTAGAACAACTAGAAAAACGTGTGTAATGTATGTATCTAAAAGGGAAATGAAAATGCATGAAAATATCTCATTTTGTATACTGTTAAGCTAGAGAATTAAAGATGATAACCCCTTTTCACCATTCAGCCGAGCGTGAAAGAGCAAAAGAGATTCAAAACTTCATTAATTGCTCTCACACAACGTTACAGGCCACCTGCACTTGAAAGAATTTACATTGGAGCAGATGGATTGCTGAATGCATCAAAGAATTTCAGAATGTTTGTTTTAAAAATAAACTGGATTCTAAGGCAAGCACCAGCAAAGCATACAATTTACAAAGATGACAGAGCTTTTCTTAGAACTTTTAAAACATGTAAGTAAAGGCGTATTTTCATCTCTAAAGTAAGAGTGTACACACCAACTACTCTTTAAACTAATCAAATTTACATATTTAAATATATAAGTAAAACATATTCACGCATTGTTTGGGGCTTTTGAACCTACCTGACTGGTTTCCTTTAGTAACTCCTAGATCAATGAAGTCTGGCTTTTTCTCAGAATAAGTTTTCAAATTTCTCTGATTATTCAATCTTTTGAATAAAGATGGTTCCATATGGAAAATGAGATTTTTTAAAAAAGGTTAAGAGTAACTTTCTTTGAGGTAACTCAATTTCACTTGTCATTTGATTCTGACTTGAGCTCCATACTTTCATTGATAGGTCCCACTTGCAGTGCACTGATAGAATCCACTGTGGAACAGCTAGTTGAGATGAATTAGAGCTAAGCTAAATGCATCTTGGTTCAGATGTATTATGCTTTACTTTTGCTGCATATTTTAATTTTTATATTTTACGGAAGTTTCTATAGCTTTACCCACAAATTAAGTTTTACTTGGAATTTGCATCACAATATTTTCATTCTTTAAACATTGATGTACCAAGGGTCAGCAAACAACAGCTAGAGGGCTGAACCTCCACCTTGGACCTGTTTTTTGGAAATAAGGTATTTTTTTCGCACAGTCACAGATGCTCTTGCGCTACAACAATAGAGCTGAATAGTTCACAGTAGATGTTATAGCTTACAAAGCTCTAAGTAAAATATTGGCCGTCTGACTCTTCATAGGAAAAGTTTACTAATCCTGATATGCTAGCACATTTTAGAACCTTGAGTAAGTTTTCTTAACCTCTCTGGGCTGTAAGTTCCTCATCTGTAAAATAAAGACACTGATGGTATCTACCCAGATGTTGCTACATGTGGATAATAATAATGGTACCTACCCAGGATGATTAAATGGGATAATATAAGCTGTTAGGAAAAGGCCTGGTCCATAATAGGCCTGATACGAACGTCACCCAACATCAGCATCTGTGTCATTTTCTCAGGAATAATGCTAAGTCATGGAGACTGAGAAAAATATTTCAAACTACATTACTGTAGTCTGTTCATCTTCACTAGTCAAACAATAAAGTAGATAGTGTGGTTTTGTATTATTATCATGGACTTTGAAGGCGAAAGCCCTGGGTATAAATGACAATTTGCCTTCTTCCTTGCTGTTTGATAAGACCTTCAGCGAATATTGTAAAGACTCTAATCCTCTCTTTCTTATCTGTAAAATTATAATAATATTAATAATAATAATATTATTCCCCGATAGCCTGTATATTGTAAAGGGTCAATTAAATTAGAAATATGAAGTAGGGTAATGTGTAAGGTTGCAATACAAATCAAAAGTTTTAAGGCCTAATTAACCTTACTTCACTTCCATGCTTTGAACTTTGGGATAATGAATATGTGCAATTATTTAGCTAAGAGGGCTCAAGATTAACGCTTTTGCATCAAGTGTTGCCGTACACATCAACATGGGTGATCTTACAGGCTGACGAGGAAAAGAAGCCAGAAGCCAAAGACCACATACAGTATTAACCCGTTTATATAAAGTTCTACACCTACAAAATCAATCTTCGGTGATAGAAAAGAAAACTGGTTACCTTTCAGGGTATGTGGGAGAGGGGCATAGGGTATTAAGGGTAGAGATTCTAGGAGGCAGGTGGTATTACAGATCTTCATGCGGGTACAGGTTATAGGGCTATGTTCACTTTCTACAACTTCATTGACCAGAACACTTATGATTTCTACACTTCACTGTAGGTGTAAAATGCTTGCAAGAAGAATGAAATATTAAAAAGAAAAAGAAAAAATGAAAGAAAACAACAAAGGCATTAAGTCCATCCACTGATCCTGCTTTCAGAGCCATAAAAAAAACTCTGCTATATGATCTATTTACCTCATTCTCTCACTTACACCCATCCTTATTTCTGCCGTGCCATAAAATCTACCTACATACATGTAAGAAAATGAGACTGTATTTTAGCAGCCTTGTCTCTTATAGCACCGTGAATGCATGATGTTTGACAGGAATGACTATTTTTCTCTTTGTAGAAATCCTGTGATCTCCACTTTTACCTGAAGTCTTTTTGTTTTAGCTTAAGTATTATGACATTAATGGCACTCATAGATCACATTCACTATATACCTTACACATATCATTGTGCTATTCTCCAAATTCTGTTTGAATTTTATTTTATATCACTCCTTTTCCTAAACATGTACAAAGTTTAGGAAAAGGAGTGATATAAAATAAAATTCATGAAGACAAGGCCAAAAAATAAATGAACAAACAAAAAAACCACAGGTCTTAACAGAGAGATAGGTTTAAGTAGCAAGAAAATATAATTTAGAAATTAAATTTTATTAGCTGGACATGGTGACATGCATCTGTAGTCCCAGCTACTCAGGAGGCTGAGGCAGGAGAATCGCTTGAACTTCTGAGGCAGAGGTGGCAGTGAGCCGAGATCACGCCACTGTACTCCAGCCTGACAACAGAGCGAGACTGTCTAAAAAAAGAAGTTAATTTATTTTTAAAAAGATAATGCCCTATATAATACAAAACCAAAAAAGTATAAAAGCTATGAAGGGAAAATCAAGTCTCTATTTTACCTTAACCTTAGGAAACCCATTCCTTTCTGAAAAGTAACAAATGTTGCTGGGTTTTTTTGTGTAAACTTCCATTATATCGATGAATAATCTGTACATATGCATATAGCAGTATCTTTTACAAAAATAGAAGCCTGTTATAGACATTACCTTATACCCTGTATAGAATCCTTATGCCCTGGCAAGAATCAGAGGAACAGTTGTTAGTAAAAACGTGTGTGGAAAGGATGATGGAAGTGAATCATGTATCTTGAACGTCTTCCATATCAATCAATGGTGAATTTAAAATACTCCAAAAAGTAATGGAAGCCTAGAAATGCAAAATTATGGAGGACTTTTTATATATTTATTTATTTTTGAGACTGAGTCTCGCTCTATCGCCCAGGCTGGAGTGCATGCCACGGTCTCCACTCACTGCAACCTCCACCTCCTAGGTTCGAGCGATTCTCATGCCTCAGCCTCCAGAGTAGCTAAGATTACCAGCAACTGCCACCACCCTGGTTAACTTTTGTATTGTTAGTAGAGATGGGGTTTCAACATGTTGGCCAGGCTGGTCTTGAATATGTGACCTCAAGAGATCCAACCACCTAGGCCTACCAAAGTGCTGGAATTACAGGTATAAGCCACCACAACAGGCCTATGGAACAATTTTTTAAAAGAACTTTGCAAATATTATAAAATTGCCTTCTTTACATCATCCATGTTGAATATTTCTTATAACCATTTTTGTTAGTTTGAGAGGGCTTTTTGTTTTAACTAGGTTTATTTGTTAAACCGCACTGAAGCTGTTTTATGCTTTGTTCATGAGTTTTTCTCTTATCCTTCACAGAACTATATTGAATAAATATTTAGTCTGTTACTCTTGAAGTCTACACTGAAAAATTTGTGAAACATTACTACATTTTCTTATTTGTTTGTGGCATTCTGGCCATGAGTTTGTATAGATTTGTTTCAGAACTTTGGGCTTTGCCAGATGTTGAGTAATATGCTGCTAAGATGTAAGTACAAATGGTTTCACTCTTGAGTCCTTTGTACAAGTGAAAGACAACTTGGAATTCTAAACAGATTAGAAAGAGAGGTTACCATTTGTTTGTGCTCTCTTAGAAAAGAAGGCTCTCTCTGACAAATCCCTCTGCTTATTAGGCAAAGTGCAGAAAGCGTTACATCTGGAGTTCATAAGCCATTGTTTTATGGGATTGGTCTATCATACAATCCCTTATACTCTTGAAATAAACCCACAAGAATTTAAGATGCTGTATGTACACTTACTAACACATTCATTCATACACATACACATCCCTGTATGCACACATGCTACCATTAGAGACTTCTGTCCTTGCAAAAAATCTTACAGAGTAGAATTGCAACATGCTTTTCAAATTGACAGTTATTTTTTTTTAACATTGCTTATCTTTCAAAAGATTTCTCAATTCAGCTACAGGAATTATACTTATTCCTTGACACCTATAACCCCTATTTTTTTGTATTCAAAATGCTTTGTAATACAACTTTATTTTCCATTAAAAAGAGTAAAAGTAAAGCGGCAATTGTTTATGAAACACATCACCCTCAGATACTTCTGAATTTATATTCCTTCCTCAAATCTGGAAGCACATATTATGTCTTTCACATCTTTTGACTGTCAAAATCCAAATTGTTCATTCTGTGAGAAGAAAACTTAAGGAAACATTCAGCAAGTAGCTTTATACGTGGGAGATGGATTTTTAGAGGATTTTAGATGTTTGAGAGGAGTTGCTCATAGATTCTGTTGCTTTCAGAATTCCTTAGGATGCCATTCTAAAAGGTGACTACAATTCAGGTCACCGAAGTACTTTGATGTCTTATTTTTTTCTTTTGCAGATTGTAATCCACATGTTCAGAAGGCCTTTCCCTCAAGTATGATTTAATGTAATTCACAGTCATTGTTCCTCAAAAGTTTCAATTAAATTAACATGAGTGAATGAAACTGGTGAATAACCACAGACATATTTTATTTTATTTTCCTTTAGGATCAGTGACAATATTATGTATAAAATTGGCAGTTGGCTATTAGATCTTCATTGAATCACCCAAAATTTGATTAAAAAATAGATATTTTGGTGTAGAGTAATCTAGGTTCATGAAAAACTCTTAGTTTTCTCATTTATTTATTGGGTTTATTGAGGAACAGGGTATTTTATGTGTGTAATGATGAATTCTGTTCTTTCTCTTTTTACGCTTAGATCAAATACAGACTACAAAACTGACCAAGCATGAAATTGTTTTTAGAAATTGTGGGAGCTAGTTTAGATGGCAAGAATCAGAGGAACAGTTGTTAGTAAAAATGTGTGTGGAAAGGATGATGACAGTGGGTAGGAGAGAATAAAGGTAGAGAGGTGTTAATATGGGGCAAAAACATTAACCTGACAAACACTTCTCTGTAGAGTATTTTACATGCCAAGCCAGCATCCTTAAAAACATACAAGTTTTTGGGTAAAAGCATTCTCATTGTTCTGACATTTTTTCTGAACATGTAGATGGAAAGGACTCACATCTTCATATAGATTTTGTGTCTTATGGTAACTGCCACTGCAAAGCAATTAACCTTCATGAAGGCTGTGCTTGTGCAATACTAATTAACATGCCTGTTGTGCTGTTTTCCTTATCTGACCATGTGACAGCCCACAGGTCTGACACCCTCTGTGAACCAACAGCTGAGGAAATTTCCAACATGGCAGATTTTTTAACAAAATACACCCAAACAAAAATGTAATCACACTTTTCCTGAACAACTGCATTAACAGAATGTGTTACAATGAATTTACAATTAGAGGATTGCATTCATTTGTACTGGGGAAAAAAAAATAAAGGAGACTAGACCCTACTCAAGCATATGCATACAAATTGATTATACCTTGGGTTCAGAATTTCAAAGTGTGATAACACTGTATTATATTATCATGGAGAATATAATTTATCAGTATAGTCACATCTAGTAAAATTATCATTAAAAGTTGGAAGCAAAGTTGTCAATATGTTTACAGCACCATTTCAGACCTCTATCTTGACTGGCTAATTTAGTAAACTTGTATGTATCATGACTTTAAGAGTCTGGGCATTGGTGAGTTTTGTTTCTGTGTGTTTGTTTCTGTTGTGGTTGGGACTGAGATACTATGATGACCAAAATCGTAAGCAGGCACTGGATATATGGATCGTACAGTCTGGTGGGTGAAGATGGGGAAGTTTATTTATAGGCTCTACAAATAAATGTAAAGCTAGCACTGATGTGAGGGGAGTTGCTTGATACTCTGAGATTATTAATAGAAGTATTCAGCCAGATTGTAAATTGAGGTAAGTTTTCTTAGAAGTGACAATTGTGAAAGACATAAAGGAAGACATAAAACTAAAGACATAAAGTAAAGTAAGTTTAACCAGCTTATCTGATTAAACAGATAAGCGGAATCTACAGCACCAAGTCACACACTGCTGCACATTGGACTTGTCTCAGAGGTTGTTTTTTTGTTGGTCTTGTTTTCTTTTGTCTTGCTTTGTTTTTTTTCTAAATCACTGATACCTTAGTCCCATGTTTAGAAAGTCTAATTTAATTCTTCAGGATATGGCCTGGACATTGAGACTTTTAGAATATCCCCAGGTGATTTTGATGCACAGCAAAGTTTGAGAACAATTAATCATAATATTTTAGGCAGATGAAAAAGGCCTTGTGGTAAGACGAAGCATGGCAAAATCTTAATAAGGCTGAAAGGTCAGTTGCTGCTCCTGCAGGACAAAGAGAGGAGGGACCTGGGGAGAGAGGCATGTGCAACATGAGACTGAAGAGCTGGCCAAGAAGCCTGTAGGCCATTATGCGGATTTGGTGCTTTGCTGAATAGCAGCAAGAAACCACTCAAATCTTCCAGTGGACATATTTTTCCACCACCTCTGTTTTTTGTGTGTGTGAAAAACATGGAAGTGTTGACTTTGCTTTTCTCACATATTTTGACTTATCCATCTCTATGTACCTTTAAATGGATAGGATTTTTTGAGATTAAGTTGTCCATGAAGAAACTGAAATATTTTCTTTCTTTCTTTCTTTCTTTTTTTCAGTCTGGCGTTATCACAAAGTTGGAATGTGTTTAAAAAACCAAGATGATTCTTAGTCATTAGATCAGTCTTCAACTCTGGGTCTCCCAGCCCCCAGGTGGACCTGAGATGAGCTATACTGTAGGGGCTTTCAACTTCAGCTGCTTGTGATAATCATTTAGGGACATTTTTACAAATACTGATGTCCAGGCTCAAGTCAGTCAATTTAGGAATGACAGTTAAGCATAATTTTTGAAGTTCCTTAGGTGGTTCTAACGTTTAGCCCGAGTTAATAACAACGGACCTACTGGATAAATCTTTTTGGATTTGATTAAATTTGGGCATATTGATCTTAGAAATGCACTGGAATCTCTTGGTTTTTGAAAATGAGAGGAAGTTAAAATGAACACCTTGAGGTATTTGCTTAAGTGCACTCCCTTCAGAGAACAGAGATGAGTCCTTTCCAGGCAGATCCAGTTAAAGGAAACTCCCTCCAGAATGCTGGGTGTTGAAATGAAGGAAACCTTGCCTCCTCTGGATGTTTGCCATTGGCTACATCACATTTCCCATGTTGTGTTTTCAATAGCCAGGATCTAACTTTAAATGTATGTACCTCTAACACTTAGTTCTGATTATTTTCCCACAGTGGTGTCAAGTCCACCCATTTATATCAATGCTTCTGCTTTTCTAGATGCCAATTGACACTCAGAGTTTTTACATTTAAGGGAAGAAGAAACTGACAAACAAAAGAAGTAAAGGAAGTTTGTATGGAATAGAAAGGGAAGGAAACAGATCTTGAACATGGGTAGAAAGGAAGAAAGTAGACTTTGGGATAGAAGGCCTATTGACATGAGGAGGCATGCTTACGGAGGTCAGAAAGAGTAAGAAGAGTCAGACATGGGCCAAGAAGGTTCAACACCAGGCAGCAGCTGAATGAGTCCGTCAGTGGGTGGGCCACCTAAGCAGGCAGGGCATTATGCTTGTGGGTTATTCGGCAAAGCCTCCTCAGCCAACATTAAATGGCATTAGATTCATCAAAGGATTCAGTGAAAATGAAGCTTTTTGGGTGAAGAATTCCAAGGATATTCTGAGAGTTGTGACATAGATGAAGAAAAATTCTCAGCATGAATTGAATAATATTCACACAAAGTCTGAAAGTTAAAACTTAGAATAAGTACTGAAACCACACCAACTAGCACCAGGAAACACACGGGGCCATTTACTAGTAACTCTTAGGAGTTCAAGCATGGAAAATGATGTTTTAAAGGTCAAAGTTAAAAAGATGATGCCTTTCACCTCCATGAAATTTTATAGCTGGAAAGGAACTCCAATCCAAACTACTCATTTAACAATGAGAAAACCGAAATGAAATGATTTGCCAAGCTAAGAAATTCTTGAGAGCTAGACCTAGAATCCAGACTCTCTCAATCATGAGTCTTTTGTATTCTTAGTCTGTCATGCTGCGTTCAGACCAGGGCAAATATGAGACTGAACTGAAGTGGGAGAAGGTTTCCTTCAGTCACAGGAAACCACCATTAAGGGTTATTCAATGCTGGGAAAGTACAGTGTTGAAATAGCTGCACTGTAACAATCACAGTTGACTAACAGCAAGCTATCATTTGCAAAGCTATGAACAGAAAACTTTGGTTGGGATTCAGGAGATGAGTTAGAATTCTCTGTTACAGACAAATTCATTATTCATTCCTTCACTCCTCTGTGCCTCTTGTGCTCATGGCAATGTGCTTGGCACTGTAGAATAGGTAATGCAATAGACCCTGCCCTGAAAGTGCTTATAGTCAATATGGAAGAGAAGATATATGTGTACAGAATTATAATTAAGCACTGATTTTAAAAAAATGTTGTGAGATCTGTAACAAATCAGTAGCCAGGGCATTTCAGAAGATGGAGACATTATTTTCATCTATTAGGGCAAATAGAATTGCCAGAGTCAAGAATATTTAATGAAAAAGGTAGAATTTAAATTAGATATTGAATGATAAGTAGGATGTGCATGGTGAGGGAAAGGAAGAAAGCATTTAGAAAGAGGAAAAAGAGAAGCATGCCTGAACAAAATTAGTGCTTTTTGACAGGATGTGAAACATTTAAAAAAATATAAGTTGAGAAGGTGAGTTGGAATTAGATTCTGAAATATTAGTCTACGTATGTTTTAAGTTGACATTTAAATGGGTGACAGAAGAACAGAATAGATAGGTGTGGTATCAGGCTGTGTTTTAGGAAAAGCAACTTAAGAGAGAGCCAAGGATAGTCTGGAGATAACAAAGACTGAAAGCCTAGAGATATATTAGCTGATTCCCACGCTGCTATGAAGAAATACCCAAGACTGGGTAATTTATAAAGGAAAGAGGTTTAATTGACCCTAGAGTTTCCACAGGGCTGGGGAGGCTTCAGGAAACTTTCGATCATGGTGGAAGGGGAAGCAAACACATCCTTCTTACATGGCAGCAGGAAGGAAAAGTGTCCAGCAAAGGGAGAAAAGCCCTTTATAAAATCGTCAGATCTCCTGAGAACTCACTTAATATCAGGAGAACTACATGGAGGTAACTGCCCCCATGATTCGCTTACCTTCCACTGCCCTCTCCCATGATACGTGGGGATTATGGGAGCTGTAATTCAAGGTGAGATTTAGGTGGGGGACACAGCCAAAGCATATCAAGAGACTTCTTAGATTATGATTGCAAAATATCAGGTGAGACTAATTGAGAATAGGAATCAGAGGAACAATCAGTATAATAATACTGATTATAACAGAGTGGGACAATATGGCAGAGAATGGCAGGCAATGTCTGCCAACTAGACAAAAATAAGAGAATGGAAATGGAGACCCAAAGTTGTTCTCAAAGATTCCAAGCCTGGGTAACAGGAGGGAAGACAGAGTCATGACAATAAATATAGAATGCAAATATTTCCATAACACTCATCATATTCTCATAGTTTTGAAAGAATGCCTCATTCTTTCTCCCCAAAATATTTAAATCTGCCATACATATTATATATATTATATATCGTATATGTACAACATGTCCACAAATGCAAATTTTGTAGCTTTAATCGCTTTTGCAGGTTAGCATAGATTTACAGCAAAAGAGAAATTGACAGAGGATTAAATAAATTATGCAGCAGGGAAATCAATTTTTTTTATTGCTCTCAAACTCTAGGCTCTGCCTAGAGTTTTATCATTTGCTATGCTGCCTCAGGTATTTCAAAAATTTTTCTAAGAAAAAGTTGTTTAGAGAGTTGATTTAGTTTATAGAGCAGCCACTCAGAGTTGAAAATAATCAATAGTAGCTTAAGATTCAGGCTCTAACTGGATATTTAGGCAGGGACCCAAAGACACAGTTATTCCTTCTAACTCAATTTAGTACAATGTAGAGAGCATGAATGTAGCAGCCCAACCCATCTGTTCTTTTTTTCTAATTTTGAAGAGGTTATTTTTATATCAGTCTTTGGAATTTTTGGTTCTGTCTCTGCCATGCTACAAAAATACTGATGCTAACAGACTAAATTTTTTTTTTTTAATTATATTGTTGATAAGAGGAAGAGGAAATTGTGGTATATAATCCTAGTCATTTTTCCATTTAGGCAGTATTTCCTTTCTTTTTACATAAACTCTATGACCTTTTATTTTCTCATCATCTTCTTTCCTCTGCCTCAGTTTTCTTAATAAAGTCTCAACATTTCTGATAATGGGTGTCTCTAGAATTTCTTTACAGGAGTGATTTAGGGGCTGCTGCCCAAAATAAGAGAGCTGGGGCGCTTATTTTAAACCTAAACTGAAATAATAGACTTTTATTTTATTTTTATTTTAATTTATTTTATTTATTTTTAGACAGAGTCTTACTCTGTAATCCAGGCTGGAGTGCAGTGGCGTGATCTCGGCCACTGCAACCTCCACCTCTCAGGTCCAAGCAATTTTCTTGCCTCCGCCTCCCAAATAGCTGGGATTACAAGTGCACACCACTTATACCTGACTAATTTTTGTTTTTTCAGTAGAGACAGGGTTTCACCATGTTGGCCAGGCTGGTCTCGAACTCCTGACCTCAGGTGATCCACCCACTTTGACCTTCTGAAGTGCTGGGATTACAGGCATGAGCCGCTGTGTCCAGCCTAATAGACATATTTTTTAATTAAAAATATATATTACTGATTTTAACAAATAAAGATTTCTAAGATGATTTTGTTCATATTTTCCATAAGATTTCTGAAGAGTTCAAGTTCCTAATATTGTTACCAGTATTATTATCAGAATAATTATTCTGGGGGAGACTGGTATTAAAACAATTCCCACCATAGCTGATACTATAATAGATTGCGTTGGCTAAGTGTAATTTATGAAGCAATATGCAGTGGAGACCCCTAACTACTTATATATGTAGCCTCCAATCACTTCTGAAATTGCATATGCATGTATTACTCCAAAATGATAGAATAATATAAATATACAGCAATCTATGTATTTATTCAATTATCAATTCATTCACTTATCAAATATTTAAAATGTTCCTGTCATACATATAGCTGTGGATATCTAAATTCACGCGTGAATAAAGTAAAATTAAATTGCCTATACCATTCATTTGGAAAGTTAGGCATAAATACTCAACTGAAAAATCCCTTTTCATTTTCCTTATAGTTAAAATGATATCTTCCTTTTACTTTAGAAGCTATCCTTCAGATATAACTCTTTTACTAAATTGACAGTATAGTGGTTAAATGTATGACTCTGGAGCTAAACTCCCCAATTTTGTTACGTGACTGCTGTGTGTCCTCTGAGGAATTACTTGACCTTGCTGAGCTTCAATTTCCTTTTTAAAATTTTTTCTTTCTTTTTTAAGAAGCAGGGTCTTTCTCTGTCACCTAGACTGGAGTGCAGTGGCACAGTCATGACCCAATGCTGCCTTGACCTCTTGGGCTCAAGTGATCCTCCTGCCTCAGCCTCGCAAGTAGCTAAAACTACAGGTGTGCATCACCACACTTGACTAAGTAAAGAGCAATTTTTTTTTTTTTTCACAGAAACAGCATCTAGCCATGTTGCCCAGGCTGGTCTAAAACTACTGGCCTTTAATGATCCTCTTGTCTTGGCCTCCCAGTGTACTGGGATTACAGGTGTGAGCCATCAAGGCTGACCTGAGTCTGTTATCTCAATTAAAAGAAAACATATTAATAATACCTATCTCATAGGGTGATTGTAAAGATTGAACTAATTAATACATGTAAACTACTTAGAAGAGTGTCTTGTTTGTGGTGAGCCCTTAATACAAGTTTATTACTCTTCTGACTAAAGCCATATTTCTCTTCATTAGGTCTACCTATGCTTACCTTCCTTGTCTCCCATAATCACCCCTAAACAATTGTGGACCATACTAGCTCAGCAAAGAAAATCATTAAACCAATTAGTGTACCTGTATTTCTATATAATTAATATGAATTTTTGGACTAGAAATTCATAAAGGATATGCTGATATGGACACCAAATCTAGGAGATAATGCCAAATTTCCAGATCTCTTCTTTAGCATGTTCCGGCTCACCCGATTATTATGAGAGGTTTTAAAGTCAACTGTAATTTCAGGTATCTATTGGAAAACACATTAAATAGCCTCTAAATGACGAAAGAGAGAAGAATGCATTGATACAGCTGAAATATAGACTTGGAAGGCAGCAACAGCAGCTGGCTGTGACCTTTTTATTGAGAAAGTGACCCAGAAAATGGCCGAGGAAATTTCATCATTTATTTCCCACTTCTGAACCAAAGTCTCAGATGCCTTTAAATCCCCATAGGATGAAGTTGGCTTTAGGTTGTATATAAAATACAAATTGAGTAAGGGAATATTTTATCTTTACTGCTCAGATGTTTTATCAGCACTGAATAGAAAAACACACTAATATTTCTTTCCTTAATATGTGCACATCAGCTATAATTATAATCAGTCCATCCATGGAAGGAATTCATGGGACTTCATGTGCTACCAAATGCAAAGATATACCTTGCTAATTCTCTAAAATTACACATTTGTTCCTGGGCACGTAGTTACAACAGTACCTCTGTGCCATGTTCTTTCTATGTTGCTACAAAGCACTGTACATTAACTTGTAGGTATGGAGAACCATATTAATTTGGAAGTTTGAATTTCTAGAATATTTTATGTTTAAGTACAGATCACACAGAGTGGACACTCCCTAGATGAGTTGTTGAATGGTTGAAGAAGGACAAGATAAATGAAGCTCTTTGATAAACTATAGAAGGCAAAAATAACCTGACTATAAATTTGATTTTGGGGCTAAGGTAGGTTTGTTTTGATATTACGTTTAGTCCTGTATTAAATATAATATAAAGAAATACACAGTATTCTGTGTTCGTAACAGAGTGAAAATGTATACATTTATTAGAACAACTAATATTAAAAAGCATCTACTATGTGGACTTATGAAATAACCTATATTTATTGCATTCACAATGCTTATATTTCAGTAGAGAGTAAAGATAAGGCAATTAAAATATAGGAGTATCTTATAACTGAGTTTGTACACTTTGACCATATTTTTTACATAATTGGTGGTGATAGTTGTGTTAATTAATCTGATTGTATTCATCATTACACAATGTGTGTGTATAAGCATGCATAAAAACAAAATCATCATGTACATCTTGAATATATTCAACCTTTAATTGACAATGAAATATTTTATATATATAACATATACATGTATATATATATGCAAGTGCTAGGGATACACAGAAATTTATCTGGGGACATTGAGGGTGACACTTTAGGATTATTAAACATTTTAACAAAAATCACATTTCAACTTCACCTTTGTAAGAAGTTGTCGTGCTGGGCTTCCCAGATGAAATGCAGTGTAACAGAAAATAGGCTCATATAGCTCTCTTTAGTGGGATAGCTTTCTTCTCAACATCAACTAACACATCTCCTAGGTGTCCTTAAAGTTTCAACCTATAAATATTCTACCTCATTAAGCATAAGGACCAGCCATGGACATATGCCGCTAGTGTCCACTTTCCTTCAGAGATTTAGGGTGATGAGAAGATAAAGGGTCTGCTTACCAGATGGAGCTTGTCAGATTAGCAATTGGAGCAGAGTAAATATCGCTGTCATATTGTTGTTTTGAAGCACAAAGAACCCCTTTTGTATAACACATGTGCATATTTAATAGTTTAAAACAAAAAAAGCTCAGCAGAAGGTTGGCTGGTGCTTGTACCTCTAGCAGAGTGGCCATTGCCTGAAGGCACGTTTCTGCTTTCCTCATAATAAGGAACATTAGCAACCAGTGGCTTGAGAAAGGCAGAGTCAAATAAGTCTCTTGGGGCCCAGTCGGCCACATGAAGTGAGAGCCGTTAGACACAGCAATGAGATTACTGCTCCAGAAAGGGTTTGCCACATATATTACTGCATAGGCTTTTCAGGCCTGCCAGCTCACTCAACTTACAAATGTCAAACATGATTTAAAAGGTTATTATACTATCAAGAGGGAAGGAGAATGATTTTCCATCACTGAAATTTCTATTTCATTCTGTGGCACATACTGCATCTCACGAAGGCCAATATTGCAAAATAACCTGCTTTTATCTTTAATAAGTGTTTTATGGACCTTAAATTGGAAGAACCATTTCCACTTTATTTGTATTAGAAAATTTGATCTTTTCTGGTTGAATAACAGTGTGATAGATCTAGTGTGGGTATCTCTGTATTGTGCTTAGAAGATTGTTCTTTGAGGGGGAGTAAATTTTTTGTGATATGTCAGTTAGGGAGAGCATACATAGGTAAGCTGTAGTTTTGATACACGCATTTGTAAGTCTGCAATATTTTATACTAAAAATGATCAGGTGCAGTTCTCTGTACTGCATTACTTATTTCTCTTTGAGTTTTATTGTGACTGGTATTTAAAAGAACCTACTTTCAAGCTCTTTGACCCCTTTGGGAATATTTATTTGCTCAATAAGGACTCTATTTGTTGGCCTCAATGAGTTAAGTACAATTGGATTTGAAAAGTTGCTCAATAAAAGCAGAGGACTGTTGTTTTTTTATTTCAGGGAGATTTTTACTCTTGTTTTGCAACATTTGAAAAATAAATAACCTTAATGTGGCTGTTAAAATATACAGTAAACACCTTATTGTCAATGTGGAATTTTTAAACATTGCCTCTGCAGTGATAAAGAGGGCAAAACAAGGGATTTCAACTGCCCTTTTGGTAGCATTCTTCATTTGATTTCCTAGCAAATCACTCTGATTGCTTTTTCTGAGTGTGAGACCATAAAACTGAAGGTTGCCTACATATCCAGGTCCCAGAATGTGCCATGCACAGCAATATATCAGCACTCTAAACTGACACATTTGGGGATGGTGTTCTCAGGTGGGATGTAAAAAGGACAGAAGGATACAGTCTACAGTGTTGAGATATGGTCTGTTCCCCCTTTATCTGAGACTCTGAAGCATTAAATTAAAATCTGTGAATTCACCCATGTTCGCGTGGGCATTGTCAAAATTAAATTAAAGCTTATGGAAGGAAGCCTTCTTGGCCTGAAGAATAGCACCTGTCCTCCAAGTTGTGCACCAATTTTGTCATTTGCCAGAGTGCAAGTCACAAAAAAAAAAAAGAAAAAAAAAAACTAGAAAAGTCTTTGAATTTTAAAAAATAACCAGACTTCTTCCATGGGACAATAGTACTAAAAATTTAAATTTATTCAACGTTCTCCAGATGGAGTATGAAATTAGCTTTCTAACATTTTAACAAGAGTGAACCTGAATATCTACATAAGGATTAATATGTATGTCTGTCTATGCCCTTTTATTCTTTTGAAGATTTTCTGTAATATATACTGATTTCAAGTACTTTCTTTATTGTTATATAAACAAAAATAAATCTATAGAGATACGAAAATATTTTCAGTTTAGGAAATAATTAGAACATCCTATTTTTCCCTCTTCTTATAAAAAGTAACAATAGAAAGAAAAATCACATAAATATTGAATGATAATAAATATGTTTTTGTTTTGAAATTTGACCAAATAGTACATTTATTACAATAATGTACTCATATGCTCAGTAACCAATAACATATTTATGTAGGTTTTGAATGTTTAAATAATCTCGTTTAAAAATTTCAAACATTTTGTTCTAATTAGATAGAAAGTTCCTTTACAAATTTTTCACATGGTTTCTTTTAATTGAAAACTCTTTTAGTACATGTGAAATACAATTCTATTAATAAAATATTAATTCATATACACCTTTTTTAAAGCATTCAATTTTTTGGGCGAAGCAATGTAAATGTATAAACTAAAGATACAAACTATGATTGTTAATTTGATGAAATATATCTTACATTAAATTGTAAAATGCAGCAAAGGTGTTCCTTCTATAGCAAAATCTTAGCTTCTGTTAAACACAAATTTTTAAAAATTCTGTGTGACCCTATCTTAAAGAGGTAAGTTCACTAATAGACCAGTAAATGATTTTCTAGAAACCAAATTGAGTTTTGAAATAAAATCATTGTCTAAAAATATGGAGCTATATAACACATAACATAAAGCTTGCTATGTCAGTCCATATATGGGAGAAAGTTATCTTTCTGCTATGATTCTACAATAAAAAATATTCATTGCTATCTCACAGCTTAGTAAATAAATCAGAGGAATGTGTAATCTTAGAACTTTTCAATCACCTCAACATTTTTTTTAGAAATCTTAAATTGAAAATTAGATGTCACGCTAACAGTATTTTGCCTCCTTCAGAAACAAAAGCATTGTGTATGAAAGGCATTATGTTTGCATCTGATAATGTACAATTTCATTTTTCATTCTAGATATCCTTAAAAAAATTGAATAATGCATTCTTGCCACCTATTTCCCAATGCAAAAATAGATACCTTGTCACCTTAAAATATTTCATAGAACAGTTGCTGCCTTTAACATGTAGAACATAGCTGCCTGAGAAATAGGGCACGTTTTAGTGCTTGTGATAACGAAACTTCATTGGGTAAGAAATTAAGTGACCCATGCGTGCATCCGGGCCTAGCTAATTTATGTTAATGGGTGGTATGAAAAAGATAAGAAGATGCCAAAGTGATGAGTTGTCTGTGACCAAAAAGAATTATTTTTTTTGTTGGAACCATGCAACCTAACACTAATATTATATTTTATTTAATATTAGAAAATTATACATTAGAAAATATTCTCTAGAAATTAAGCTAGCTATGTTAATGTAGAGTTTACTGTCTTGGCTAAGGGATTGCAAACACAAAAGCATATTAGAATATTAATTCTAAGATTTTTGGAAAATGTGACATTCGTTCTTTTCATGTGAGACAAGTCTAAGCCAGATATTTAGTCATGTTCTATGTAGGCAGGAAGATCTCATCTAAATTCCCTGGCCTTCTTAGCATTCTGACTCACAAAATATCTTTATCAGTTCTCTAGTGATACATGAATCAAAGTGTAATAAGAGATAAACCCAAGGCATATCAGGAGTTCAGGGGAGACTAGGCATTACTCTAGGTAGGAGGAAGAACCTAGACTTCCAAAGCGGCCTAGGACTCTCAAAGTTGTGTCAGTGATGCTGGATATATCCAAATATACTGATAGAAGAGGTCCTGGGAGGAGAAACAGAGGAGCATGGATGCTAGACAGTGGACATAAATACTAAAAAAATGTATTGAAAAATTTAAATAGTACCATTTCTGACTATTCTTGTGGTTTCATAACTTGGTGGAGCTATAATACATACTAGAGTAAAGATAATCATCACTTGTCAATTTCAGTGAAATGAGTGGGACCAGGGAATTTTATAGCTTTTTAATATCTAAAACGCCTATATTTATGTATACAATTTTTAGCTTACTTGGACATACTGTATTTCTCTCAGATTCTAACTCATTCTTAAAGAACTGTATTTCTCTCAGATTCTAACTCATACTTAGATAATTATATTTATCTTGGAATCTAACTCATACTTAGAGAATTGTATTTCTCTCAGATTCTAACTCATACCAGAGAAGTTAAATAACTGACTGTATAGATATACATATAGAAAATGGCTGATCTGGGATTTAATCCAAGGTCGAGATTAAGAATTGACCAAGATTAACTCTTGATCCAAAACTTTTAGTCCAATATTTTCTCCACCATAAGTCAATAGGTTAAATGAACATTGGATTCTAATTTTGACTCGACTAATGATAGGCATAGGTACCCATATTATGGGGTTGAGATTCGGCTATTTATTGTTTTTGTTTATTTTGTTTTGTTTTAATCCCAAGTAATTTCAATTTATAGCTAGGATTGAGAACGACTGGTTTAAAATCTAAGAAAACAAAATGTATTTTCCTTTTACTTTACTTTCACGTATATTCTAATAATGCCGGTTGTTATTAAGGCTCACTTTTATATGCTCACGATATATAAATATGTACATACATAATTCACAGAAAAAAGTTTCTGTGCTAAATTGCCCATCTCAAAAGCAGATTTAGAGGATTTAGGGAAAATGCAGACTGTGATACCAATTGCAAGAAAAAATGGGAAGTATTCTTCTTTTGTAGTTGGTTCTTTCTAGATTCTGGTGTTTTAATCTGGAGGGACTGAAAAGAGCCTCTGTCTATTGATTATCATTATGTGCCTTCAGGCTTATGGAGAGATTTCTTCATTCAGCTTCTCCTGGAAGAAGCCACTGAGTGATAATGAAAGGCTCATAATTAGGATTGCCAAGTTTAGTAAATAAAAATACTTGTATTAAATGTCATTATCTGGCAACACTACTCCTAAAGACTTGGCTCTCAAATTCATCTCTGGTCCAGTGTTTTTAGCTCTCTTCCCAGATGAGTGATGGCAACCGCCCTGTATGCAAAAGGCAAAACATCATCTTTCTGTTCTTTAGAGGCATTGACTTAGCTGAAATGTTTCTCTGGACAATCCAAGAGGAATCAAACATTGACATCAGCAAGAACCACATTTGTGTCTGTGACACTGTTGAAGGGTCCATGGGGAGATGACTGATTTTTAGAACAGTGGTACTTGTAAAACAGCAACAGTAAGGCTTAAAAGAAATTAATGCCAAAAGTGATTTTCTTCATTCCTTAATGCAAAATCTTCCTACCTGTAATTCATAGTAACTGTAAATGGAAAGCAAGTGGTAGACAGTAGCTCTTTCTTCCATTAAAAAAGTTTGAAAACTTCAAGTTTTCTTTCTATGTGTTGTCTGACATGGCCATGCAGATATTCTTCATTCAAAGCTAGGTCCTCTCCTAGGATTCCAGTGACTGAGAGAAGAAAATTTCCCCTTATTTTAATTTTATTTTAATGGATCACATATCAAATTTTATGTACATATAAACTGAAATTAAGAACCCATTTATTGCAAAATTGTCTTTAAAAAGCTAAATCTAACATTAATAAAATTTAGTCCCTATTTGTAGCCTGATGGTATCTTTAAAAAGTTTTGGATAAAAAGTAAATCTCTACACCTCCAAATTGAATGTTGCAACCAATTGAGAACCTATGGGAAATTAAGTTGAGAAAGATGTTTTTGAAGACCCATTTCAGGATAAATGAATTCCTGTGTCTTGAGAACCCTAAAACAGATAAGAAAGCAAGGTAATGGATCTAATTTTGTTTGGAGTATAAAATTCCTGCAGTTGAGGATATATAAGAAAAGATTTATCTTGGGTCTATTTGTCTTGAAGTTCAGTTCAAATCTGGTCCAGAAAAAAAAGAAAGATATTAATTTCCAGAGACAGCAATTGTGTCTTTCAGAAACATTGTCCTTTTCTTCCCAATTGAAATGTCTCAAAATTAAATGGTATTGTGAAAATTTCATTGTCTTGTGTCTCTTAAGACTCAAGCTCTCTTTTCAGAACAGTTATCCAATATCCTAATAGGTGAAAAATAATTTAGAACAACCCTGTAAGACCAAGATTTACCAATACAATGTTTATTTAAATATAGAATTACTATTTAATATAGAGTTCAGTGTGGATAGTAGTGATGAGCCTTAAGTGAAAAAGAAAAAAGAAAAGAAAAGAAAACCCATAATGGACTAGGTCTAATACAGCTTTTTTGTCATGAGTGAAGAGGCTAATGTAATATAAGCACTCATGAGTAATCAGATGTCTTCTGATGAGTGAATTGAAATGTCATAGCAGGAGTAATCCACTATACATTTTATTATGAATTTTTGTGGGTAGATTTAAATTTATTTTCTGACTCATTTAATTTATTTAATCAAAACAAAATCTAAGATGCATGGAAAAATCAATTTTGGTAATAAGAGATTTACCCCAATATATGTATTCATTTCTAATGTTTTCTTTTTCTCGTTAGTTGACTGAGTTATAATTTACGCTTGTCATTTTTTATCGCTTTAGTTCTGGTTTTGCTAAGGGCCATGAAACTACATACATCAGGTATTTCCAACAATATTGTACTATTTTATGTGCACTAGAGATATCCTGGTGCTTTCAGTAGCTCCAGTCAGGTATGTCTTTGACATGATTTGTCCGATTCCACAGATAAACTGTATTTTTGCAAAACTGGATTTTAAAAAATGTAGTCAATTAGAAATATATGTGGCTATTTAATTGACTTCTATTGTTTCGCTCTTAACTCATCTAAGATCTAAGGCTAAGATCATCATGAGCTTTGGTGACAATATATTGCTGAAAATGTTTTGAAATCACTGGGTCAGCGATTAAGAACAAAAAGGATTCAGTGTAAATTAGAGTTCCCATACAGCACTCATCATGATTTACAGGAAATGCAGATTCAACTGGGTTCACTTGAAAACTACTGAACTGAACTTCTCAGGGTTCTTGTGTGTAAGCAGGATATGCTTAATGTGGGTCACTAAGCTGTTTTGCAAAATCATTTGTTTCTAATAAAAACTGTCTCATTCTTTTATTTATTAATACATAACTCAAAACAAATGACTCAGGTCCACGCATGGTGGCTCATACTTGTAATCCCAACACTTTGGGAAGCCAAGGCGGGCAGATCACTTGAGGTCAGGAGTTGAAGACCAGCCTGGCCAACATGGTGAAACCCTGTTTCTACTAAAAATACAAAAATAGCTGGGTGTGGTGGTGTGTGCCAGTAATCCCAGCTACTGGGGAGGCTGAAGTAGGAGAATTGCTTGAACTAGGAGGTGGAGGTTGCAGTGAGCTGAGATCACCCCACTGTACTCCAGCCTCTGTGACAGAGCGAGACTACGTCTAAAAAAAGGAAAACAAAACAAATGATCCAGAAATTTTAAAAACTTGTTAGTTTTTATCTTTTTTGAGCATATATATGTGACAGCCATTTGAATTCCAGGTGTTTTTCAGCTTATTTTTATATCTAACACCTGATACTTCACAAATAAAAACAGGTAGAAGTTTTGTTGAGTATTTTTGTTATTATATATCAAGACAACTTTCCAAACAACTAGTCAGTGGTTTCAAGTATGTTTTGATCTCCATCTTGATTCACATAATTCATGTATTATTTGCAAATGAGAATTTTACCTGTATTATCTGGAAGCATTTTATGAAGCCAGTTTTATAAGTGCCTTTAAAGAAACAGAAAAGCTCACATGCCTGTCTCTAACCAAGGACACAAGAGAAAGTGAATGAGGGTGTTTTTATTTTTTATTTTTTGTCTTACCTTTCAACTCACACATAAACCAATATGGAAGTAGTAATATCTAATGTAGAAAATAGAAACCTATATGTTTTTTAGTGATTTTTGAGTGAGTGTGACTAGACAAGTCAGATAATTTATCATTTTCATTCTTAGGCCATAAAGATCCCTCTGGCAAACTGAAGAGTTTAATGACTACATGTTTTCTTAAACTGTCTTGAGTGAAGGGTGGACATAGTTTGTACCATTGGTGCGTGAAAATGTCTCCCTGAACAAAGAGGAAACAGTCCTCCTCTACCATGAGAGGGAATAGAGATATACGTGTCAGAATTCAATATGGCAGTTACTCATGGAAATGATTCAACACACACATTTTAAAAATTCAGAAATCTTAATTATCACCAAATCTAAAAAATCTGCAACCTTTATTCACCTTGTCTGTTGGCTTTTAGACTCATGTTTAATTTCATAGCTGACAATACAAAACTTATCTTCATTTCTTACAATTTCTAATTGGAACCTAGCAGCTGCCTTCCATAAAAGAAAATGCTTCTTATGTGAAAATGGTGTAGGCTACTCCACTTTCCATCAGATAAAGATTAAAGGAAGAAGATAAAGCCTATGTCTGCATTTGTTATTTCAAGTACCAATTTTTATTTTATCAGTCGGGATGGGTTAGGAATTCTATGTTAACAAACAGTCCGACATTTTCGGTGGTTTTTCCATTTAATTTTTTAGTTGATACGTAAAAATTGTACCTATATGTGAGGTATATAATGATGTTTTGATATTTATAATATGCAGTAATTAGATCAGGGCAATTAGCATATCTATCATTTCAAACATTAATCTTTTCTGTGTGTGTGTTGGGAGTATTCCATATGGTCCTTCCAACTATCTGAAATTATATAGTATATTATTGTTAACTACAGTCATCCTGTAGTGGTATAGAATACTACAACTTATTCCTCACATCTGGCTGTAATTCTGTATTCTTTTACAAATCTCTTCCTATTCCTACCTTCCCCAACACTTCCCAGTCTCTAGATCAGTGTTTTTAAAGGTAAAATTTACAAAAAAGGTCTGTCAGTCCTTGGGCTACATACCTATTTCAGGTTGGTTGGGGCCTTGCTCTGGCAAAAGTATTGACTTTTCTTCAGTATCCAGGGTGAAGGAATGTTGACACCCTGGTGATAGTGGCCGAGGGAAAAGAGAGTTCTGGATGCTTTTGTATCAGCATAAATCCCTCAGCCCATGGTAATGCATGCCATATTCTGTTACAACTCAACAAGTCACATGCCACACATAACCACAAAGAAGTCAGAAGGCAATCTAGCTATGTTTCTAGAAGGAGGGGACCACCACAAATGTTCACAAGCAACGATCATGATTATCCATATACTACCTGCAAATATAAAACCCCAGTTAGATTCCATTGCTACCAATCTTATTTAGTCTAGATGCTGACTTAACTCCAATTTTAAAGAATCGCGTCTAGCATTCAGCCTTCTTCTTTAAGCAGAGTTCTCTTTGTGGGTTATTGATGTGTTTTTGTTTTAAGGTGTTTTATCTGAAGTCAAAACAAACACTAGTGAATATGTCATTAGTGACTAAGCCTAATAATTATAACATTGATTCAACGGGATTAAAATTTATGCATGAGATTCTGCTATCGGGTTGTTCAGGGAGATGCTCTGCGACTCCCTAAGACTTAGAGTTTCTGTGTCTTGCATGTCATTTTACAAATATTTCAGAGAATAGACTGTGAATCATCAAATTCTAACATCAGAATGATGACAGGGCAGTGTTGGAAAATGTATCATCTATTTCTTATATTTCAACAAGATTGTACACAAGGCATTATATGTGAAGCCATTGAGGGTGGGAGGGCAGACAGAGAAAATGTTTTTCCAAAGTTGTTTCATTCATTTCATTGTACTGCAAGGTCGTACAGTGAACTGAATTAAACAACTTTAGGGAATCGCTGTCATAGGAAATGTGACTAGGGTTTGTCTTGTTAAAAATAAACTATTTTGGACTTTCTTTTTGTGTAAATTTCAGTAGCTAGTCTCTTTACGACAATTTTCCAATGGATCTACTTGGAATTTTTGTATTTATATGATTAGCAAAATTAGTATTGTAAAAGTTCATGAATATTCTGAATAACAATAAAAATGAAAATAAGATAATGTGATATAGAGAGAGAGAGCTGGATCATGTTACTGTGATTCCTCAAGTGCCTTAATGTCTCCAAAGCCTCAGTCTCCTTCTCTGTACAATGGAGGAAACAAAAATCAACCTTTGCAAACTAATAGTATGAACTTGGAACCACACAAAGGTCTTATCTGCAGAATAGTCTTAGAATAACTACATAAATAGAAGCATGGTAAGTGTAACTGTATATAAACAAGCACACAATTTTAAATGGAAATTAAATTTCATTATTCAGACCACATTGATTTTATCTGATCAGACTACTCTCACATATTTGTGTTACAAGGTCTGAGGGTGAATGGCATTTTGTGATGAATTCCAACAAGCCTGGGCTTTACTTAATCAAATTTTACAGTGTTGGACCAAACAGTAAATGCTTGTGAAGTTGATTCATTCATCTCTCCTTAACTTTGAGATGCTTAATCAAATAAAATCATAAAATATAAAAGGTAGAAGTGACTTTGAATTCACATCCTCTAATCCCCTCACTTACATTATTTAAAACTGGGCTGTTATCAGTTAGGAATTTTATTCAACTGCTAATAAAAGATTTTTGAAAGTTAATGCTGTATACAAATTGTAAATATATACCTCTAGTGTTTTTGCAAGTTTCTTGGCCTTTTCTGCATAATTGCCTACATGATTTGCAAGGTTTGCACAGCATCTTATTTACAGAATAATGAAATTCAACCAAGAAAGCTTATTGAAAACAGCAAAAAGAATGATAAAAGGCAAAAGGGTAAGTGGCTGATAAGTTTGTCTCATTTTAAAAAGAGCCAGGGTTTTTTGCTTGTAACTTATTGCCCAGTATGTTTTTTTTTTTTTTTTTTTAGGTTTCAATATGCACGTTTTTAAAGTGATGTTAATTACAGCATTTGAAAGGGAGAATCTAATTCCACACAAAATGGAAGACCCTAAAATGTACCCACAAAACTGCTAAAAAACAAATTGAGTGGTGAGAATACAACACAAGTCCAATTTAGATTCTGAGTGTTGTCACCATGTGATTACAGTCACACAGACGCTTCCAAGCTTATAGCTGGAGCTCCTGGAAGCTCTTTCTTACTCTGGTGCAAGGGCAAAAAAGAGCAACACAAGAAGGAAGTAGTCCTGAATTATTAACTTCATCACATTTACCTTCTTCACCCCAATATGGCACAAAAGAAATAGTGACCACACCTTGCAGACCATTTGGTGTAAAAGAGGTGACAATGAACTGGTGTGGGAAAAGTCATGATGATTTGCCTAAAAAAGTCCCTTTCAGGTGAGTTTGTACACACCATCAAGTGTAGCAAGCCTCTCTTCAATTAGGGTTAGGAAACCAAGGTTTGATTCTCAGGAAATCACAATTTCATTTATTTACTCAATATGAATTTACAAAACGTGTATATATTATCAGCTTCCACTTGTGGGTGTTTCTAGATAAAAAAGAAACCTGGCATCTTAAAGGGGCTAACGTGTTCCCTGCAAGTCTATCATTGAAAGGACCTTTTTTTGGAAATGGGTTTATTCTGTACCTCTGAAAGAGTAACATCCACCGTAAAGCTGACTCATCTTTAACCTGGAGGTCTAATATGATATCTGGCAATACTTGCATTCTAGGCATACAACATTAAATGGTACACTAAATTCTGAAGGTAGCTAATGCTGCAAAATAGTTTAAAATTAAACAATTGTGCAGTATTCATTTATGTTTAAATTCCAGTCCTAGACCAAGCTCGTGACCACCAGTACTAACATTCCTGCCATCCAGGAGAGCTGAGAGTGTCAGTTTGATCCCTGGCTTGAGGATCTGAGTGTATCCTAAACCTGTCAGGCTGGAGTTATTCACTTTAGCGGAGAAGCAGGCTCAGGGTCCATCTGATACTAGGCTGCTATCCCAAAGCATGTGCTACTCTTTCCTGCTGTCCAGACGAAATTGACATTGGCCTCCAACTTCTTGTTCACCTTCTGGTAAATGGAGCTGCCAAACTCTGTCTCGTTATTCACATTATCATGAAGCTGGAATTCCTCAGTCTTGTAGCCAACTGCAAAGTTGCTCTGGGTCACTTGGGACTTTGCAGTCTCAAAATTCATCTGTAGCTGGCCAGCCAGCCCTTGCCAGAGCACCCCAGATGGAAGGCCCAGCAATGTCGAAATCACATCGCAGCACAGGTTAATATGCTCCCACTCGTACCCCTATCTTGATTCTAGCATTTTTTCCCCCAGTGTTAGGTGAGACGGATGAATTGAAGGTGAGCTTCAGCCCACGTGCAAGCCGATCTTCCACGGTCATCTCGGCATTGTCAGTGTTTCATTTCTCCTAAACATCAGGCCATACTCAGTCCATCTGTACTTGGTTTCCAGACTGCCCGTCACTTTAGTGGTCTCAGTGTTGACTGAGCCTGAGCTTGTGAACTCCAATCCATTCTCAGATTTTGTTTTCAAATCAAGCTTTATGAAGCCAAATCCTTATGAAGCCCTTGGTGAAGACGTCCCTGGCAGATTTGCCAAGATCGGCATACGTGGCTGGCATAGCCATTTTCTGCTCAGAGGTGGTGGTGGCTACAGAGGGGCTATGACACAGAGGCAGGGGCTTGCTCAGCATTTTAATACAAGGCCCCATATTTCGAAGAGGGTGGGGTGATGCAGTTTTATTTTATTTTATTTTTTATTGAGACAGAGTCTCGCTCTGCCACCCAGGCTGGAGTGTACTAGCATAATCTCAGCTCGCTGCAACCTCCACCTCCCAAGTTCAAGGGATGCTCGTGCCTCAGCCTTCTGAGTAGCTGGGATCACAGGCACCTGCCACCATTCCCAGCTAATTTTCACATTTTTAGTAGAGACAGGTTTTTGCCATGTTGGCCAGGCTGCTCTCAAACTGCTGACCTCAGGTGATCCACCCACCTCGGCCTCCCAAAGTGCAAGGATTACAGATGTGAGCCACCACACCCAGCCAGTGATGTGGTTTTATGACTGGTCGCCTTATGTATTCTTCCAAAACTCAAGTTCTATTAATAAAAAAGAAAAGAATATAGATATTGCATTAGAAATATATGCTGCAGGGGCCTCTTTGCCATTATGGATAATGCTATGAATACAAGTATTTCTACTATTTATATTTGGTATTATGCCTGGTCTGAAATATTAGCAAACCAGAATTACAATTAACAAGAGACTGTATAAATTGAAATCATACATTTTAAAGTAAAACTGAAGTTGGTTCAAATGAGGACTCCACCAGTTGTACAAATTACATAGCATCTTTAAAACTCAATGTTCTTGTCTATAAAATAAGGGCTTTACAAGGTCAAGTACTAAATTAGATAATACATGTAAAGTGAAATGTCTAAATACAATGCCTAGGATACAGTAATTGCCCTGTAAGTGCTACCACAAACCAGCCAATGATATTTACTGCATGCTATGATTGAGAAATTAAAGATAGTTGACATTTTATATAAATCAATGTCAAGGTAGTATTATATATATGAAATTATTGTACTTCAGGATCATCAGAATTGCTTTAGTGCCTTTGAGGCTCTTTTCTTAGATGACAATGGTTATAATCCATCTTCTATCAAAGTCTATATTTCTCCATTTAAATCGGGCAGATCTGTCTTCTAGAGACATGACCAAGTCAATGATTTTGATTAGTCTGTGCTCCTTAGCCAATATTATAATACCTGGTAAGTAATTATGTTTCTATTTTTCATTTTAATCTGCTCTTACCATATTGACAATATGGGCAATGGCCAAGTCCATTATGAGCTTAATTGCTTATGTGCCAGGTGTTCGGAAGTTCATCCTTTGAATCTAACAAAAGTAAAAGATGAAGTCACAGAACTCTGGTTCATTTTATGCATACATTATTCTAACTATGGCTAAAAAATTAACCATTCTTTTATATCCTATATTGTTTAACTTCTACTGTGCCCAGAAATAAGGATTTTTATTACAGTGACTTCAGTCACTGATGAGGCATACATACAGAAATCTCCTGTTAAGTAAGAGTGGAATTTGTCTTTGGGCCTGCCTAAAGTTTCTGCAAACTGATAACCCAATTGTTCACTCTAATTGACAGAACAGCATTGAATATCTAAGTAGTCCAGGCCTTTTTCTTGTCATTAGAATTTGTCCTTCTGAGATCTATTGGCTGGAAAGTTTATACTACAGTTGAATGTGCTATGAGTAAGACAGCTTTAATTGAAGCTTCTGAAGAGGAAAGGAAAATAACAAAGAAGACTCTTTTGTATTGTTTTTCCATTATCAGTAATGCTTGGGGTGGACAGTGGTGGTGAATGACAATATGAAACATGCCTTTTTTCGTGTAAGACCTTAATATGAAATTATTCAAATGAAGCTCTGGCTATGTCATAATGTCTTCATTCTCCAGGTATATATGAAACAGATTTTAATGGAAGTTGAGTGGCTTCCATTCACTCATTCCTATTTGAAAAAGCACTTAGAGAATATGTTGAGAAGGTTGCTTATGCTGTTGATCCTCCTTTTCTGTTGCTGTTCAGTCTGCCCCCAAGTGGTAGAGAGCCTAAGAACCCAAAAAGATAACAGTGTGATCAATCCATGACTTAGCTACAATTGTATGCCTGATTGATTTTTGTTGGTATACAACAGCTGAACAATTTGAAATTTATCACATGGAATATGAATTCACCTGTTCAAATCACAGCAGTATAATTCTTCTTGAAAATGCAGCTGTATATTTTAATTCAATACACTAAGTAAATAAACTTCAAGACATACAGCCACCATTCATGAAATAGATTTCTAAAGGCTTATTTCTAGGTCATTTTCTTCCTCCTACTCTCTTGTTTTAAAACACCTCTCCCCACCATGGCCTTATCCCGGAAGACATTTTTACTCTTGATTTCTAGCAATCGCTAGCTGGTATTGTTGAGTTTTAATATTTCAGTGTGATTCAGAACTCTGACCATTTTCAAGTTCTTAGGAGCCCTCTCTTGTCTCATTTTTAAACATGGCCTTTGGGGAATGACAGTGATTGTGACAGATGGTAAAGGAATAAGATTGCACTTTGGCGTGGCTTCTGTCTTTGCCTCTTGATCTTTTTCCACTTTCTCAAGGCAAATTATAGATTTCCTTTTGCCTCTAGAGGGATGCAAATTGCAGTTGCCAGTTATGTGGTTCTTTGTTTCTCTTTCTAGCTCTTAGGGAAAAAAGGCTCTTATTTCATTAAACATTGTTATTACATTTATTGTTTATGAAGGGTACTGCTTTGTATGTTAACCAAATACCTGACCAGACAAGGGACAGGACTTGTTAAACTACAGGCAAAAAAAGAAAAAGGAAAAAGAAAAAAACTTTTGTTGAGTTTGAAGGTAGCTTCCCTCTAGTGGCAAAAACTGGTACTTCATTTGTAGACTATAATCCAAGCAATTTTTTAAAAAATGTTTCTTTTTGTTATCTCTTTTTCAAACATTATCTGATATGTATAATTTATATATCATACATTTTAATGAATGTGGCTTGCAACTAAAATTGAGCTTCCTAAAAAGTTTTGAAATCTTTTCAATGATCAAATTCATAATTTTAGGTATGCAAAGTAGGCAAGGTGCTTTACTGTTCATTTTGTTCTTCAGTAATCCCATACATGCAACTCACAATTCCAAATAAAAGGATTCTAGTTGGCTAACAAGATAGTTAATAAAGGGGTTCCAGGTTTTTTTTTCACAATTTATAAAATGAGTGTGAAGGAATTTAAAAAGTATAGCATAAATTCATGTTGCTGTAGTTCTCTGTATAGTAAAAATATTTTAGGCTGGGCACAGTGGCTCATGCTGGTAAGCCCAACACTTTGAGAGGCCAAGGTGGGAGGATCACTTGAGCCCAGGAGTTCAAGACCTGCCTGGGTCACATGGGGAGACCCTGTCTCCAGAAAATAATTATGAAATTAGCCAAGCATAGTGGCACACACCTGTGTTTCCAGCTCCTTGGGAGACTAAGGTAGGAAGATCACTTGAGCCTGGAAGTTCGAAGCTGCAGTGAGCTGTGATTGTGCCACTGCACTCCAGCCTGGGTGACAGAGAGACCCTGTCTAGAAAAAAAGAAAGAAAGAAAAAAGAAAAGTTTTATAATGGGAAAATTTTAGAGAGAGGTGATAGAATCACTAGAGAGTTAAAATATAAGTATTAGAATTTAAAGGGCACCAGAGATTAGTTGAGTGTTATGATTTTAACTTGAACTTATTCGTTCACATTCATGTAACCACTAAGAAAGGATTTGAGTAATGCCAAGAATGTGCTGTAATTTAGACAACGTGCAGGAAATACAGGGCCAACCAAGACAGGCAAGAGGCAAGTGAACAGAGAACTGAGCAGAGAGACAAGTGCTAATTGAAATATGTATAACAAACTAGGGTAGCATACCAAGGACAAAGTGGCCCTTTGTTTGAGACGGAGGAAAGGACAATTAAGTACAGAAGATAGGTGTAAATGATCAAGAGTCTGGGCACAGTGCACGGGTGTTTTCTATGCAGATAACACCATGGGAAGTGGTTCTGAGCAATCAGGAGCCAATAGGGCTTCAAGTATGGAAGGCTTAAATAGAGCAGGGAAAGACATGTTGTTAATAACTTTGCTACGGCAAGTCCTAAGCAGGTAATGTTTTATACCATAATAAATAATCAAATGAGAGAAGATGAGGTTTGCTTCTCCAGGCTTCACACATGACTATGAATAATCTTATAAATAATAGATTCATTCGCAAAACACGAGATAGTCTAGAATTACCAAACGAAATGATGTTTTTGTGCTTGTTTGACTTCTGAACAAACATAGTGTTCCTTGGAAGGAATTATGTTTGACACTCTATTGTACAACTAGAAAGAGATCTATAATGAAGAGGTGCTCAAATTTGAAGTATCACTGAGAAAATTTGCTTCAACAGAGGTCTGGTGATGAGAGAATTAAGCATCATCAAAAGCTCTAGTTGCATTCTGAAGTCAATTGGAAGTTGTCAGTCCTAATTGGGAGTGGTGTTTATCTTACATAAAGCTTAAGACATTTTTCAGTGGCAAAATTTCACAATTTAAAGGAACATGAAACAAGGTCAGAAGAAATGTAGCGAATTGATGACCAAGACCTGGGCAATTTGTAAGGAAGGAAACGGGGGATGTCAGGAGAGAAACTGACACTTGTTTAGGTAATATCTACACTTGGTTGGATGGACTATATTTTATAGCTATTTTCATTCTTAAATATTTTAGTTTCTAAGATCTTTATTATGAAATAAGAACTTAGGTGTAATATATATGTTATAACGTATATGTTACAATTATAAAGAAAAGTATATGTAACGGCTTGTATCAAACACTGCTTGTATCAAATGTAAATACTTGTATCGAATATCCCACTCCCTCCATGTCCATAAACATATTTCCCACACTGGTTATCGTCCATGTTCACTCCCACCTTTACATACTCAAGGATTTCCAACTGTCCAGGACTATGACCTTTATGTCCCAAACATGTTAACCCTTCTTTGTCAATACTCACCTGCTGTCGACTGTTATCTCAAGACTCCGATATCGGTATAAGAGAGATGAAGTTTGTAATATAAGGACCTCCTCTCTGCTAATAGAATAACACAGTTATTTTGATCTATGCCTTCTTCCAAAATTAACTGAGACAAATAGCTTTTCTGTAGAACAAGTGCCATTTGAGAAAATGTGTGTCAAATGACTTTGTCGTTACTTAATCACACCAAGTACATGCTTTTGGATTTTATTTGTGTATAGAGCTAAACTGCTATTGGATAAATGTTTGCAATACTGATAACAAATTTCTTAGATAATTGGACAGTGTTATTCTTGTCTTTTAAAGATGAAACTCCTGAAGATGGTTACAAAGCCCACTGCTTCATCACACACAAACACACATAAACCAACACATACACATAGACACACACACATGCACACACACACCATATACACATACAGAATTTTCAAGCTTTGAAAGGCTTATGTGTAAGACAAAGGGTATTTTCAGTAGGCTTGGAAATCATTTGGCATTTTTGAGAGTTGCCAAACAGCTTGAGATATTTAAAAACATTTTTGTTCAATTGAATTCCAACCATGTTTTTCCAAGTACTTTTTTTAGGTCAATTTTTATAACCATGTGTAATTTCAAGAAAATTTAACCCATATGTTTGTTTCTGTTATTGTATATTCAAATTGATTTATAGCACAGATGTAAGTATTTCCCTTAACACTGGTATATGAAGAGGTTGAGAGAGGCTCCCAATTTGCTGCTTGGGAGAGGCCACAGTGAGACTTCAGATTAATGATCACAGACTATAACCCAGTTCTAATCTCAACACAGTCTCCATGATAAAAGTCACAGGGGACTGGCTATAAGTGTTGGCAAAGATCAGCTCCAGGTACTACAGTATGTTGATGAATGTGTGTTTCTAGCATGGACTCAAAAGATGGAACTCCGATTGATGACTGTACAGTACTGTGGGATTGAAGCCCTTAAGTGCTGCTAAAAGTCTTTACCAACTGTAAAGAAAAACTGCATCTGTGAGTAATGATGCTTACTGGCAAAATAGGACTGTGACCTGCCAACATAGTCCATTATTTTTTGTGGCATCGAGTATGGAAGTAGACTTGTTGTCCTTTTGTGGGGAAACTAGAAACACAAGTCAAAATACTACCATACATTACAGTATGAATTTTTTAAACTAGCAAGTGTTTCCTGTAAGCAACTCTTAAAATTAAATGGAAATAGAAAAACTCTAACAAGAACCTCAGATTCAGCCAATGTACCACCTTAGAAGTAAGTGATACTCTCCATGGTCAAAATGCTGTAGGTAGGAATGGATAATAACAGGATGTCAGAGTAATTGCCAAGTAAAAGGAAATTATAGCTATGATGTAAGGGGGCAGACGCAGGTAATTTTAAAACCAGAATATTTTAGAAATAAGAAATGGTCTATAAGTATTGCTTGTGGATGAAAACCAAAAGTCAGATATCACATGCATAATGAAGTTTGACTCTATCCAAATACTTAGAATATTTACAGGGAGAAAAATATACTTTCTCCTCCTAAATGTTGTGCCTACAGAGGAAAGAAAATGAACCTGTTTACTAGAGAGAGAAATCCCAGTGATTGAAGAAGTCAAACAACTTTTTGAACTCTGAGAGCCACCCTAGCTGTTCTGCTTCAGGGTTTTGGGCAACATAACAACATCTTTATGAATGTTACCTTATAGAACCTAGTTATACCAGAGCAGACGCAACTGGGGATTTGACAACTCCGCCACACTTTGACTGGACTGACATTTCCTTAGCAGTAACAAGCTGCTACTGTCTGGTGCCATGGGGGCCCTGGGCTTGATTTAGGAGCACTGACATTGACTGCTTGTTATTTCATATCTTAGAGCTGTCAGGAGGCAACTGATGTCAGCATAAAATTACTTGATAGCTCTGCATCTTGGGAAAAATGTGAATCTATTGATGTTATAAAATAGCCATCAAATTATTGGAATTAGGGGGCGGAGATAATTGAGAATGAAAACTCACCTGGTTTATTGCTATATAATCTTTTGTTTAAAACTTTGTTCACATAAATATGAACTAGAACTATCTACTGGACACATATTGGTTGTACTTTTTAAACTATGTGCTCATCTAATTCTAACTACAGTTTCTGAGGATAAATAGTGTTATTTTGATCCTACTTTGACAGTACAGATTATACTCCTGGAAGATGGAAAAGCTGGGATGCAAATGCAAATCCACTTCCAAGGTCCATGCTTTCACCTTGAGTTACATGGTTTTTCCCATGGAATTGAAGATCTCAGATTAGTAGAATTTTTTTCCTTGAGCTATCATTGAATTTTTTTCTTTAGTTTTAATTTTAAAAAGTTGTTCATTTTATTGAGTGAAAATAGCAATTAGCGCCTTGTATGATCTGATAAATACTCACTGAATGAACATTGGACCTTTTTATTATCCTCATAGCTTTTCTGGAGTAAGCATGTATCTAATGGAATGATTCTAGTCATAGTTGGAGTTGATCAATGACTAAGTCTCTTATTATAATACTTATTTTAACACATTCTTTGAGAACTTGAGGAGTAGTGAGTAAATGTGGGGAATTTTGTGATTAATAAAGAATCTCAGTAATAAAGAATATTAGAAGCTCAGAAGCTCTCACAAAGTAAGCAAGAAATACTTACCAAATTTATGAATTGTAGCTCAGCTTACCATTCTGCTAATGAAATCACTTATTTTAAAACATAGTGACTCTCAAATGTAGCCATTTCTAAAGAATGTATTTGCTTCTTTCTGAAAATCCCCTGCAAACCCCAAATCATTTCCTTTGATTATATTTTGTACATCCATTGATCTTGTTTTGTGTTTTTAAAAGTATAATCTTTTTATCTTTTTTGATTAACTTAAAGAATGGCAGATCATAATTTAATTTCTAGAATGTGTATTTGTATGTGAATGCATTTCTTTTTTTTTTTTTTTTCCAAACAAATCACAAAGATCTAGGGGAATTGTGATTCTCTAATTCGAGCTCACTATATACCAATTGAAAGCATTTAGTTGCGATTAAAACAGATTGAAGGAGATAATCCCTCTGAGAAAGCAGCTTCAAATAGCTTAGCAGTGCTTCTTCAGGGATAAGAACTAACACAACACAAGCTAATTCATGCAAAGTCTCCCTGGTGGTGCTGTAGACGCACCTTTCAGTTGTTGTTTTTCTTCCTTACTGCGTTCTATTTGAATTCCTCTTCCATATGAATTCTGCTTTAATAATAATTGTTTTCCAAGAAACAACACATAGCCTTTTGTGTTAACTGATACAGGGAGATACACTTCATATGTTATTAATAAATGAAGAGCGTGCAGGCAGCTTTCAATTTATAATTGAATTATATTATAAAATTTCATGGGTAAGTCATAGACAATATAGAACTTGGGATACAATTTATCATAGAAATGTTCTATAAAATTTGGTTTCTTGGTCAGCCCTTCAAAGCCTATTTAACTCATAATGTAGCTGAATATACTTTATGTAACTACTACTAGTACTGTATAGCAGCAGTTCTATGAGAATACTTCTAACCAATGTTCTGGATTCAATATTGGGAAGAAAAACAGCTTTTTCCTTGGGAATGCCTTCAAATTTATTTCATTCATAGTGTATGTCATTTCCAGGATCAGAGAAACTGACAGGTCTGTATCTTTTAGTGGTAGTATGCTGGAGATAGGTGAAAGAGAAGAACTAGATAAATAATAAGTTATAGAGTCAGACTTTCTTCATTTTCCTATCCCCCCTGGAGATGCTGTAAATCCATTTTACAATTTAAGACCATGCACTTGAAAACCGGAGCCACTCATGGAGAAGGGATGAGTAAAGTGCATATATGGACCCTAACTAACAAAAGCTAAGAAAAGAAAAGAAACTAGGAAGGAAATGCCCAATGACAATAGGCAAAGAAGTTATGACTCCTTGGCCAAGCTCAATTGAAGATAGAAATGGTACAGATTTCATGCTCCTGGATATTAGGTGCATATGGAGCACTGAAATTTCAAAAACTATGTTAAGTACCTACCCTTAACTATTATTTTTAAAAAAACATTGAAGATGAGTGGTCAGGTGTGGTGGCTCACGCCTGTAATCCTAGCACTTTGGGAGGCCAAGGTGGGTTGATCACCTAAGGACAGGAGTTTGAGATCAGCCTGGACAACATGGTGAAACCTCATCTCCAGTAAAAATACAAAAAATAGCCGGACATGGTGACATGCACCTCATCCCAGCTACTTGGGAGGCTGAGGCACGAGAATCGCTTGAACCCGGGAGACGGAGATAGAGGCAGAGGTTAGAGTGAGTGGAGATCACGCCACTGCCCTCCAGCCTGGGTGACAGAGCAAGACACTGTCTCATAAAAAAATTGACATTAGAAATGTTCCTGTTGTACTTACCCCCTTCTTCTCCTTCCCCCACTTCCCCCACACCCCTCTGCCCCTGTCACTTCCTCTTCCTTACCAAAATTGCTTCAAGCATTTTCCTTTCTGCTGCATCCATGATGCAGTGACGATGAGGCACAGAGTACATTACTATAAGTACCTGTTGAGTTGAGTAATTAACTAAATGCTACCACAGAGTTTATCAATAAAGTTTAGTCCAAATTGTGAAGGGAATTATGTTTTAAGACACAAAACAAGTTTGCTATGTAAAGTTTTGTAAGCTGGAGAACCAAGACACAAACTAGTATTCCATAGAGACTTCCTAGCAAGCCAGAATTAATTGACTACCAGCATCTAACCAAGCCTAAAGTTTTAATCTAGCTTTTTTATACAGATCACCTGCCAGCGCCCGTCATTTTTGTATATGCTCTTTGCTGTGCTATTATGTGGTGATGGATCTGCTGTTTAATTTATAGTAATGATGATGGGTTGGCATTAACAATAATGGCATATGTTAAAAATGTAAGAGAGCATCTCAATGCAATAAAAGAGATAGATATAGTTCAGAACCTTTCAACATTGCATTGCCCCTGTTAGTGTTTCACAACACTTTATACTATGAAAAAAAACACTTAAAAAGAAAGTGGCATAAAAATAGCATGTAAAGTGTTACTCCCACATGCTGTTCTTGGTCTTTGGCATGCCTGTTTTCTCCACATTCTTCAAAAATGACAAGAATGCATCCCATCTGATACATCCTGTGAAAAATTTAAGAGCATATTTGAAAACACAAAATACTGTTTTCATAAACTGCTGAAATCTGTGATAGTTTGGCAGTAATCACAGGAACAATGCCGGAACACAACTTTTAATTTCTCCTTTCCTTGCATTCTCTTGTCAAACCCAGTGAACTTCCCTATTCTGTATTGCTTTCTGATGTGTTGATCCAAGTCTCCCTAAAACACACATGTTACTGCCTAAACAGAGTTTAACAGTTGGATTTTCCCCGTTAATTAATAGTCTAATGTTGATATTGATATAGACTTTCTTTCGAAAGAATCAATCTGAAGCCAATTTAGCATTGAGTAAATTAGTAACACAGCTTTTAAGAAAAAGACGAATGATGGAATAGGCAAAACCAAATGTAAGATCATCTAGGTGGATACATGTGGCTATAATTCTATCAAGGCAAGAATTGGCAGAACTCTGGAAACTTCTGTTTCTATTTTTATTCTCCTATACTTCGGAATTTAAGAGTCACTCCTTGTCTCCGTGGCAAAACGTAACAAATGCTGTTTTGTTCTAGTGTTTAGGCTAGTGAAATAACATGCTAACCCTTGGTTATACAGAATACCTTCACGGTAAGAGTAATCCTGCACCATTTATGAAACATAAACATTATACCTGGCAGCTTTTTGCCAATAAGCATATTAAAAATAAATTCCTAAATAAAGAGTTCCGTGTAGTGACAGTGATACTGTAGTGACTTCTTCAGCCAGTTTTTGCTAGAGCATTTATTTTAATTCTGATTCTCTACTGCCCTGTGCCTCACATTGGGTCTGTACTTCCCACAATAGGAGAAGGAGATGTGCATTCATTAAATTTGTACAGTCAATCTAAGGATTCAAGCAGACTACATACTTCCTTGGAATATACTGACTCTTGACCAGATTACAACCTGTCTCTACTTTTACTGTTATGTGAGGGAGGCACAATGACAAAAACAATGGTATCTAATACCTACGTATGCTTACTATATTTGACACGTATTATCTCATTTAGTACTCACAGTCCTGAGCTATGTCATTTCTAGGATCAGAGAAACGGACTGCTTTGTATCTTCTGGGGGTAGTGTGCTGGAGATAGGAGAAAGAGAAAGAACTAGATAAATAATAAACTGTAGAGTGAAATGTCTTCGATGTCCTAACCCCTTGGATATGCACTAACTCCATTTTACAATTTAAGACCATGCCCTTGAAAACAGGACCCATGCTTGGAGAAGGGATGAGAAAATAAAGTGCATATATGGGGTTATAAAGGAAGGATTCTTGGAGATGATGGAAGCCCAGTAAAGCAAAAAAACATGAACTTCAGCATTAGACAAACTCAAACTAAGTTAATAATATTTCTACTTCTCCATTTTTTTCCTTTTCTTAATATAAATTAAGCAATTTGCTCCTCCACTCTACTCTAAAGTTCAAATGTAATATATATTACTGGGTACAATTTATCCTTTGATTTGGTGTCCATACAAATTCTCTGTGTCAGAGAATGACATAGAACTTGGTATGCTTTATGTTTAATAATCATTCAATATGTTGTTAAATATTATATTTATACTTGTGGCTGGGCACAGTGGCTCATGCCTGTAATCCCAGCACTTTAGAAGGCCAAAGCGGGGTACATGTGCAGATCATGCAGGATTGTTGCATAGGTACACAAATGGCAATGTAGTTTGCTGTCTCCATCCCCCCGTCACCTACATCTGGCATTTCTCCCCCCCATGTTATCCCCTCCCCGACCTCTCCACCCCCTGCTGTCCCTCCCTTGGCCCACCCCCAACAGACCCCAGTGTGTGATGCTCCCCTCCCTGTGTCCATGTGTTCTCATTGTTCAACACCTGCCTATGAGTGAGAACATGCAGTGTTTGATTTTCTTTTCTTGTGTCAGTTTGCTGAGAATGATGGTTTCCAGATTCATCCATGTCCCTACAAAGGACACGAACTCATCATTTTTTATGACTGCATAGTATTCCATGGTGTATATGTGCCACATTTTCCTTGTCCAGTCTATCATTGATGGGCATTTGCATTGGTTCCAGGTTTTTGCTATTATAAGCAATGCCTCTATGAACATACATGTGCATGTGTCTTTATAATAGAATGATTTATAATCCTTTGGGTATATATCCAGTAATTAAATTGCTGGGTCAAATGGAATTTCTATTTCTAGGTCCTTGAGGAAGTGCCACATTGTCTTCCACAATGGTTGAACTAGTTTATACTCCCACCAACAGTGTAAAAGTGTTCCTGTTTCTCCACATCCTCTCCAGCATCTGTTGTCTCCAGATTTTTTGATGATCACCATTCTAACTGGCATGAGATAAAAAAATAAAAAAAAAAGAAGACCAAAGTGGGTGGATCACTTGAGGCCAGGAGTTTGAGATCAGCCTGGCCAACACAGCAAACCTTGTTTCTACTAAAAATACAAAAATTAGTTTGGCGTGGTGGTGCATGCCTATCATATTAGCTACTCAGAAGGCTGAGGCAGGAGGATGGCTTGAATCTGGGAGGTGGAAGTTGCTGTGAGCTAAGATCGCACTGCTGCACTCCAGCCTGGGTGATAGAGCGAGACTTTGTCTCCAAAAATAAAATAAAGATTATATTTATACTTGAATAGCAGTCAGTTATGAATGAGCTCAGAAGGTACAGTAAAGAAGCCTGTATAGAGAAATGAGCAGAAACAGAATTTTATGATGTATGTTCAAGGGATTATCAGAAGATCCCTTTGGAGTGGATGACTCAAGGAAGAAAACTTTGGTGGGAAGTTTTACAAGGTCTTCTAAGGCAGGCAAAGAAATGTGGGTTTTGATCTCACCACATTATGTATGCTTTGCTTATTTATCATTGCAGTATATTACTAAACACTGTCTTAGCCTATTTCAGTAATAATCTGTGTTTATGTGGTAAAGTATGAATTGTTTTAACTGTTAGCAATTCTAAGTTACAACATGAAACAGTCAAGTGAAATTGTTTCTCCATATTAGATTGACTTGATTCACCCATTTTTAAAGAAAAGGTAAATCATATAGTATTCAATAGGATGTAGACTGTGTCACTCAGAGTGAAAAAGTTATCTTTGTCTTCCATAATTTGAGAATGTGCTGTTGAATTTGCTGAGAAAGAGCCCTGAGGCATTAACAATACACATTCTCCAATCTAGATCTCAAAACGTTCTGTAGATGTTCAGAGTATGACAGAAAAATATTAAGTCTATTAATATGGTAATTACTGTGTTTCTTGCTTCCTTGTACCCTGCACTGATCACTACATAAACAGGACTCAAAATATAAACTTTGTGTTTAGTGAAAGTGCCAGTGTCTGTGTCTGAATTCATAAATGCCATCTTAAGAACCAGGCAATTTCTGTTTACTGCCTAGTGCCTTAGGGAGATTGTTTAATGAGGAGATGTGAAGCCTTTTACAGTTTATTGTTGATGACATTTTTGAGGACACTTGCAGTGGGGTAGATGGAAAAACAATAAAGCTGGGTATTTTCTTGGATGTGGTTTATGTGCCCCAGAGTGTTGTATCAGATTTTACCAGTAATCAAATTTCTACTTGATAGGAAAAACAAAAACAAAACCTTTTTAGCAACTTAATTTCATATATTCAAGGCAAAGGAAAAAATACTTGCAAATCTGATATCTGAATTTTCTTAAGATTCAAAGAAAATTTCAATTTTTCTAATTATTCAGTTGAATTAAAGGTTACTACCACTGTTTTTACAAGGTTGAAATGCCTTTTTTTTTTTTTAGATGGAGTCTTGCTCTGCCACCCAGGCTGGAGTGCAGTGGCATGATCTCAGCTCACTGCAACCTCCTCCTCCCAGGTTCAAGCGATTCTCTTGCCTTTGCCCCCTGAGTAGCTGGGATTACAGGTGCATGCCACCACGCCCAGCTAATTTTTGTATTTTTAGTAGAGATGAGGTTTCACCATGTTGGTCAGGCTGGTCTCAAACTCCTGACCTCAGGTGATCCACCCACCGTGGCCTCCCAAAGTGCTGGGATTACAGGCCTGAGCCACCGCACCTGGCCCGAAATGCCTATTTTTTAGGTTAGATGTGGTAGTGTTATAACTGTTGATATTCTTTGTAGTCTGTACTTAAAAACTCTGAAATGGCTTGAGGCAGTTCTACAGCAAAAATTAGATATGTATGTCTATTCAGATAATGATTCTTATATTGTGTATTATATTCACATGCATAATGTATTTTCATGTCTATTGCCTGATACTTTCAAAATGAAAACGAAATTGAACAATGTATTTTTTTCTATTGCCTTTGTTTTCATTGGAACTTTTTGTGACCAACTTGTACTTCTTAAAATTATAAGACTATGGCACAACCCTATGGTGGAATGTCAACCATCAGGGACTGTTCAGGTGGGCCGGTGTTGGTGTGTCTTCATGATGGGGTCTGGTCCTCATCCCTGTAGGTACCTTTTACAGAGGTAGTGTTATGGAGTGTGTGGTTAAAAGTTCTGGAAATGCACTGTGTAGACTTGAATCCAACCTCATCAATTTCTTAGCTACGTAACACAAAGTTGGGTATGTTGTTATGTAATCTCAGTATGTTACATGACTTAGTGTGACACAGTTACATAAGTTATGCACATAACATAGCATAAATAACTACATACCATACATACTTGACATAACATAAATGTTATGTACATAACATATACTTAGTACTTAAAAGTTACATAATTGACATATTTGTATAATTGGGCATTAACTGCAAAAGGTGTAGCACACATTTGTACCTGCTTGGATTATCATCATAATATCATCATAAAAAACAGGTCATGTTTGTAAATACTAATGTATAACACAAAATCAGTAACCAGTATAAGTTGCAGTTGTTAATATTAATGTTAGTACTGTGTAATCATCTGAAAAGCACTTGCTGAATACCAGATTTAAAACAGAGAGCTGGGGAGACTTCATACAAATTTTACCCAGGTACTAGAAAACCTAAATGCCCTTCCTCACTTTAAGCAGGAAATGAGTGTGTCGATGTGCATTTCTGGAAACTTTTCTGGTTGCTGTTAAGTGAAATCTACTACATTTTGTATCCTGGGTTTCTCTTCTCTATGCTTTGTACAGATACCTCTCTCTCCCTAAAAAGAATTATTTGACAGGATACAATGCATATGATTATGGTTATGCTAGCTTAAGCCAGTTGAAGCTTGCCTATACTCTGGCCTCAGTCATTATATTAACCATGAAGAGGTTATAGCTTGAGATTTGTTGATTCAATTATGCATTGTTAAGATGATGTGGCAGCCACCTTAATTAAACCTGGATGTTCCTAAATTTCCTTAGACATTACTTTTACCATATTTCTAATGTTACTCTTAGAAGGGAAGCTTTTCTACTTCTATTCAGTTGAAATGGTAAAGAATCCTAGATTTTGGTTCTGTTAGGATGATTACTAGAACAGAATGCATGTATAGATGCTTTTAAGTGAAAAGATCCATGTGAATAAAAATGTATGCCTATATTTTTGTTATAAATCTGATTTAAATTTTAATGCATATGTTCATGAAGAGAAGTATATTTGTTATTATAATAAACATTAAAAAGCCATTGCTCACACGACTCATGAAAGCCAACCTGGCAATGACTTTTGTCTCATGTGTCTGCAGCCCACCATTACATACGCCCAAATATTTAGGTTTTTGTGTCCACTATATTGTTTTAACCATGTGCGATGAAATGTGTTATGCAAAACAAAGACTAATTGGGATAACTAATTCTTGCTTCAATGATGAAGATCATCACACTATGTTATTTAGAGTAATTATTTATAGCTTGGGTTGGGATGGACACTTTTCAGGAGCAAAATTTGTTTCTTTTTTCTGAAATGGGGATGGAAAGGGTATTATTCCAGCATTAAAAAGGGTGAGACAACAAGCTTCCCTGATCGGAGTGTAGATCTCAAGCATTTTACTGATAAATTCATTCAGATTGAGTAAGCTCGCTCTTTCCTTCCTTCCTTCCTTCTTTCCTTCCTTCCTTCCTTCCTTCCTTCCTTCCTTCCTTTTTCCTTCCTTCCTTCTTTCCTTCCTTCCTTCCTTCTTTTTTTTTGTGAAAGTCATACTCTTTATTCTGTTCACACCTATTACTTTGGGTAAATGTTCTTAATAAAACTAACAGGTACTTCTCTCCTGATCCCAAATGAACTCAGCCTCTCTGGATAAATCCACTCTGGACTGGTAGATAAAAAGTGATCATTTCAGCACCATATTAAGCTGTACATGGATCAGGTAGGTAGCCAAAGAAGCAATAGGGTGACAAGAGATTTTAAGGGAACAAAGGCTGAACAGAAAGTGAGAAGAGCCCAAAGAAACTTATCAGTCACGTAATTCTGCCTTGGGTACTAATGACCTATATGAAGCTGTATATCATCTTTAGTGACATCTTTGGCGTACCTGTCCCGGATTGCCCGTGCTTGACTTTGGGCACTAATTTTCTTTCCTCATACAATCCAATCCATTAAATGTCTGCTATAGTTTTTCTGGCTTGAAGAGAAGTTTTGTTTGCTTGCTTGTTTGTTTCTTTGGCCTAGGCCCAGTCCCAGGATAAGATGAAGCATACACTGCTTTCATTTATTCATACATCACATGTATGCTTCTCTCAACCTTCTCTCCCTTCTTCCCTGTGCTCCCTGACACACACAGGCATTTCTAAAGCTCTGGGATATCCCTTGCCATGTAACAAACTTCCTGGCAGAAGCAGAGGCAATAGCTCTCTGGTAGCACTTGGAGGAGCAGCAGATACTTTCAAGACTGATAGAAAAAAGAAAATCGACACAAGTTCTTTTTCAGGAACAGTATATATATATATATATATATATATATATGTATATATATATGTGTATATATATATGTGTATATATATGTGTATATATATGTATATATATATATATATATTCACACACACGCAGTATATAATTAGCTAACAGTTTTCCTGTATATATATATATACTGTGTGTATATATATATATATATACTGTGTGTGTCTTAGTGAGACAGAAACCTGCTGCTACGGTAGCAATGATTAGGTCTTATAATTGAGATTTACTGTGGACCTGAAAGCTCTTACAGTCCATAAGAGAATTCCCTGTCTAATAGTAGGAGCAAGACATGTGTCTATTGTAAGGTTATATGTATCATTCAGTTTGACATTTTTAAGTATATTGCAGTAGGCAAGAAAAGGGGTACCTTTGCAAAGCTACTGATCACCCAGACTAAAAGAAGTTAAAACTTGATGTGGTAATTTAGTGTTCTCTTCAAAGGTTAAGTACACATATTATGAATGTACACTAATGGTTTGATGGGGGAAAAAAAACTCAAAAATTAAATGTTGAAATTGTGACAATGGGTAGATGCAAGGTACTGTATGAACAAAAGAGAAATTTTATGAACAGGCTTTTAAGAGTACAAAGCTAGCGATTCCAGTAACTCTGTCTGAGAAAGTCGAGAATGGCCTCAGAGTGATGGTTTTTGAGATAGGATAATGGGCAGAAATATGCCTGGTGAAGAAAAAAGTAGAAAAACAAAGGGTCCTACTTGCACAAATGCAAAGTTTTCAAAGGGTCCCTTTGGACTTTGTATGTGAACAAAGAGCCAAGCTTTCAGGTGCACGGTGTACAGAGTATCGCATTATGGAAGGTGAGACTGAATAGTCAGACCAAAGGCAGAGTGAAAAGCACCTCTCAGGTTCAGCAAAAGATTGTAACATTTATCCAACAAGCAACACCAAGTCAAGAAGGGCCTGTCTGTCTACTAGTTTTCCTTGTATCTCTCTCTCCCTTCCCTTTGGAACTTCTTACTTCTTTGTTCTGTTCATCTTCCTTTTTCCTCCTCTTCCTCCTGCTCCTCTTCTTCCTTTAGCCCATCTCTTTCTTATCTTCCTCTTTCTTTTTTTTTTTTCGTTTGCTTATAAATAAAGGATGATCCTTTCAATAGTAGTGTGATGGATGGACTAGGATTGGGAGAGATTATTGGTGTGTTGAATAATTAGAAAATGTAGTAATATGTTATGATGGAATTAATGAGGGCCTTCCATAATAAAGTAGCTGATAAAAGCAGATGGCGTGAATTTCCCCTACAACCTTGTATGGCAAAGGCAGGAAAGATCTCTGCTTCCCCTCCCTAAGCCTGGTGTATCACAACAATGCCTGACACCAAACAGGCAGACTGTGAAGTGTTATCATTTTCAAACAAACAAACAAACACCTGTAAATAATGCATAGTTTCTATTTTGTGATTCTGAATGAATTGCTGATGACTTTTTCAAGGCCAAATAAAAAGCATGTGTAAAATAGTGAGGGAAAAAGAAACAGGCGTTTCACTTTTGTGTTGCTAAATTCGATATGTCTCCAGGATAAAATAATGTCTGTATTCAAATACTTGGAAATAAATTCTAGAATAAGGGAAAGAAGAAAAACCCATCTACAAGAGATGAAGTTTCACTGCAATTTTTATAGGACAGGTAATGTAAAGGGTTGGTTCCTTGTTAGGAGGAAATAAATTGTTCACTTTCTGAACATCACCAATTTCTAGCTGTTAGAAAGTCAGTTCATATTTCTAAAGAGACACTGTCACAAAGATAAATTTGGAAGCCTTCAAATGTCTTTTTGTTCTTTTAAAATTAGCATTTTGCCTTTTCTGTTCATAAGGCAGCCACAATGATCAAAAAGTAATCTCTTCTTTAGAAGGAAAATTTTTTCTCTAAGAAAAATTGCATCTCCTCCTCAAGATTAGCCCCCAAAATATTAAGCCTGGAATAAAGCAGCCAATTCTGTTCATGATTATGACCAAAAAAGAAAATGGAGAGTTTATTTTCTTAAAGGCTACTCAAGTTCAAAAATCTATGTTTGATCTCTCAAAATTCATTTTATGTTGAGTTCACAATATTTTTCAAAAAAATACTATAACAACAAAACCTTTATTTTGATTAAAATTATATGTTTCTTATATTGTTAGTTCATTTTATTTGAATGTAATAGTTAACTCACAAGTTGCATATCTTGCCCCAAAATAAGCTATTGTTTTAGGCCTACATACAACATTAAATGAGAACACTACAAAGCTAATTGATTCTGGGATTACATAAATATCCCCTAATCTTAGTGTTAAATTGATTTAAGAACACATTTCTAAAATTCGGGAAAAAACGTTTCGAATCACCTTCCCGTATGAAATGGTAAGGACTTTTAAATGTATGGATAATCAGTAAAATCATTTTATTAGTCAAGTTTCTGCTTCCTTGGCAGAAAACACTCCAGCTTGGCTCCACAAACCAGCATAACCAAACTTGTTGCAGTAAATAATAAATCTGAAAGTATTGGTTGACGTTTAATTTCAGCATCCTTGAAACATTCCATGGAACTTTTCTTATTTCCAATAAACAACTACGATCAGTAATAATATGCTTGAGTAAAACAAAGAAAATGTGGTTATTTCTTTCCAGTTATAAAGCTAAGTTCTAGAAAACATCAGAGAAGGGGTGCCACAGATCTATTTTTAATATTCAATACAAGTTACAGCTCATATTTTATTTTGGTCCAGGATTAAAACAGATTTTGCTTGGAGATAGTATTTTACTTCAACGTTTCCACATTGGGTCTTTTCTACTTCTCATTCTTTGTGATGCTTTTCTAGAAAGTGCGCTTTGCTTTTTAGCTAACATCTGCTCCTCTCTTGTTCTGGTCAGACTTTCAACATGTGGTTGCACTGAGATTGTTCATGAGATCTGACAAGATCACCAGGACCTTACTTGAGAGTGGTCAAAAAATAATGAGTGTTGTGAAGACTAAGCTCATGTTTTTCTGACAAATGACCTTCAAGATAAAATGCAGAAAGCAAAACTCAGGAATGTGGTTGATGCAAAGCAATGAGACAGTGTTGTGGCAATTATTTTTAAATAACTGATTAAACTTTATCAAATGAAAAGTTTTTCTAAGGCAGACATAGGTCTTTAAGGGACCACAGAGTGCAGTTATTGAATTAAAATATTGATTTGAACATATTTTTCAAATATGCTTCAAATTCTAAGTATCTGCAGTCACAAATATTCCATGTTTTTAAAGATGCTAATATAATATGTAGGTATACGTCAAAAAAATTAGTAGGATTAGATATTTGCTACTAGCAAAGCAATGCCATTTTCCTAGCTATTGCTTTCCGATTGAGTAAATTATTGAAATAATTGTTTGAGTTTATATTTTACTCATGGTTGAGACTAGAATAATAAAGCCAGTGCATTGATAGAGTTGATTTGTTTTGGAATTACATATCTAATAATAGAAACACCTCTAGAAGCAAGTCCCTGATGACATCTCAAAATGGTTGTTTAATTTTCCATATTAGAAGAGTATCATGGTAGAAAGTATAACAAACAGAGCTGCTTTCAGAAAAGGAACATTTTATTTAAATTATTTTCTTTTTAGTTAATTATGTCTAATATATTTATTTTGGAAGAGATGAAGACATTAAGAAAGCTTTTCTTTATTTTTTGGTAAATGATAAAAAAATCTAAGACTTTTAAAAATCACATATACATATGTGTGTGTGTGTGTGTGTGTGTGTGTGTGGTGTGTGTGGCTACTTCAACTATATGGAATGGAATGTATATATGGAATATATATATGTATGTGTATTCCATGTGGTTAAAGTAGCCACATTGAGGATTAGATTAGAGTTAGAAGTTATCTGCAGTTAGTCTGGCAAATGCTGACTGTGATTAAATGAGCAAAGAGAATTTGAATGTACAGATAATTTCAACCAAAGAATATGCCAGACTGGTCAGGTAATAAAGAGAGTGTGGTGAGCATGAATGTTCCAAATATTTTTCACCATCTTCTTCCTGTAGGTACATGTTTTAAGACTTGAATTTCAGCTTTCTCAAAAATATAACACTGAAACACTGTTGATGTGCTGCATAGGAAATTTTGATGAAACTTGCATCTGTGGACAGCATCAGTGTACCTAAAAACGCAAGAAATGATCTTGGTCAGTATAGCCTTAAAATCATCCATTTAATGAAAGAAACGTTGTTTTTTGGTTTTCTCAATCTTTGGGTAGCCTTTTAAAATCTATATCATTTTCAGATCTGCAAATAACCATTATTATTATGGCCTTTTCATAGAACTAAAACATATATCTGTAGGGAATGATGACCTTCCTATGAATTAGTGGCTTCAGGCATCATAATATATATTTTAAAAAGAAAGGCTAGCAAATACCATGCAAACATTTTGTAGGGCTTTTTATCCCTTTCCACTTCAGTGCATTTATATGAAAACTGCTTATTTGCCTGAATATGCCCTGCTGGCAAAATTTTTATACCAGATAGCTACTTTTTATTGTTGATGCACATCATGAATAACAGCTTTATTTGATGGCAAATGAGATGCCCCAAGTTGCAAGCTTTCCATAAACATATCTGAATTGTTCAATTTCCTTCTCATTGTATAATTTCCACCTTGGCCCTTTGTCTGCTGATATTCAGATAAAGATTCCATTCAAGTCATTTTCAAAACAGTCCTATGTTCTTTGCTATCATAAGCGGTAAGATTGCTCAATTCATATTAGCTATAATACAAGTGCTGCACAGGTTTTTATCAGATACTTCTAAAATCATTTCTTTGTCATGAATGGTAATGAGCATAATAAAATAATGCCTCCAGTTGTGTTTCCAGACACTAGTGGTTTATTAGCAATAGAATTAGTAATACGAACATGAAAAATTACTTTTCTAAAGAACATATCTTAATGAATTATTTTGTTTCCTTTTCTCTCATGTCTCCTAACATGGGATCTGGAAATTATGATTACTGATTGATTCCAAATGACTTGGGCCTTTGTTTCTCAATTAGGTAAGTGATTCTGATTCTTTGATATTCTTAGGAGTCCATGGTTGTATTTTAAAACAAACATTCACTGCCAATTTGCACTGTTGAATTTTCTGGCAAAATAGGGTAAAAATTGAACATATGACAAATCATCATCTTCAGAAATATACTTCAGATCTTTTTCATTAGTTGGCATAGAAAACAGACTAACAAGAAGACCCAGTTTGAGTTGTACCTAATCACAGGAACCATATGTTCAAAATCAAATAAGTCCTTTTCAGTGGCTAGCTTTTGTTTCTTAAAGCAGCTTGGTCAGATTTTGCCCATCATGTTCTAGGTCATACTAGATGATTTACTAATCTTATTACTGTATGACTTATCCAGCTATAAGAATGCATTTCATATGGCAGCTAGTAATGGCTTGATACACAATAATTAGCTAACAGTTTTCCTGATCTCGAAGATACTAGGCAGAAAAGAAGCTTAGCTTTAGATTCTGTGGTATCGTCACTTGTAGAGTTGGGATCAACAGTCCGTGGGCCAAATCTGACCAACTATGAGTGAAGAATGCTCTTGACATTTGTTAATGGTTGACCAAAAAAAAAAAAATCAAAAGAAAGATAATATTTCATACTGTGTGAAAATAATGTGAAATTCAAATTTTGCTGTTCAAAAGTAAAATCTTATTGGAACATAGCCATGCTTATCACTTCACATATTGTCGATTGCTGTTTTCATACCACAATTATATGGCCCACAAATCCTAAAATATTTACATTCTGGCCCTTAACAGAACAAGTCTGCTGACTCCATTGCTTGAGCACCAGCATGTAAGAGGTTAATTCCCTGAACCTCTTACTTTGGAGGTACTATTAGAGCAGAGGTGAAATCATTATATATCTGACCTTTTCTTCAGTCACAAGGGAATCCACCATATCTAAAATGACCAGGTCAGAACAAATGGAAGAACAAATCTTGACTGTATATTTAACTTTTCCTGAAACAGTCTTTTACATAGTTATATGTCTCATGCAATTTAAGCTCTACAATATTCAACCCATTAAGTCTAATTTGTATTACTGCCAGCAGGTCTTTGAGCTTCCCCACAGATATTCAAAGTCCCATAGTTGATGGGAACTGGGGAAGTGGCATTTTTGTGGCTAGTGAAGCAGCAACACATTGTATAATGAAAAGTAATATCCTCAAACTTTTAAATAGTCCTCAAGGCTCTGTGTCACCGAAGAGAATGCTAGCATTCTATAGGCACTGCCTATTCTGAATTACATTTGACCATGTTGGAAAAGTGTAATATTCATCCCTGTAATGTAGATTAACATCTAAAACAACACAAGTAAGTCCAGTTGTGCTTTGTAGAATAGATTTTGCAGAATTTTTCAGAGGTCACGTTGTGTGTGAGTGGTTATGTACATATTCTAATTTAAAAACTTTAAAAATAATTATACATATATTGTAGTTCTTTTCATGTTGGCATTTATCAGAAATAGATGCATTTGTAGTTTGAGAATGGAAGAAATAAAAGAGAACAAAGAAAGCATATTCTTGGAATACTGCAAGAGAAAGCAACGTAGAAATTGCTGGGCATTAAGAATATGCATTATCTTCTAGGTTTGGGCCACTGGGAAATAAAGCTTCCGTGCGTGTATTTGATGTGTAATGACAGACACAAAGAAAAAGGCAAACATACTATAGATATTCTAGTATGGTACAATTATACACTATGTATTCTAACCCTTTTCATGAAAATTTGACATTACTGCACCTCGGATAGAAGCAGCAGGAATCACCAGGGAAAGAACAGCTGGATGCTTTATTAGGTTTTATGTTGTACATAAGGAGACCGTGTTTTTCCATTGTCAGTGTGTAAAAGAAAATGAAAGCTCTGGGCATCATTAAAGTCTCGAAAGCGTAAGATGTGTCAGCTCCATTCTCTCAACACCTGGATTGAAAGCACGGTGTGAGGTCACTGTAAAACAAAAACAGACCGTCTGCTCTGGTTGGAATTGCAAGAGTTGATTTTTAAAAATAAAATAATCCATAATTGTTGCAGAGAATTCTTCCTTTGTAACTAGATGGTTACATGTATAGACATAAACTTATATGTCTACCTGAAGACATTCTCTGTAAACTGCACCTGAATATCTTTTCCCTGCACTTTAAGGGGCTCTAGGAGGCTTCTTGGAGTCAGAGAGCTAGAAGGCTCCCCATTTGCTGGCATTATGGTATTGTCCTTTTGATGAACATTTCTCCCTGGCTTTTCATTTGCCTCCTTTTGTGGAACCATTTTTGTTGACACCCCCACCCAACACACACATGATATTCTCACTGGTGTGGTCATTGTGTCCCTTGTTATAAGTACCTTCCTGTTGGAGACCATTTTACCTTATACCTTTGTGTATTCCACAAAGCTCATCACTGCATTCCTTTTATTGTGGTTGCCTTTAAAGTGCTGTGTTAGTTGGCTCAGACTAGTGTAACAAAATACCATAGGCTAGGTGGTGTAAGCCATAGAAATTCATTTTTTCACCATCCTGGAGGCTGCAACTCTGAGATTGAGGTACAGGCATGGTCAGGTTCTGGTAGGGTCTGTCTTCCTGGCTTGCAGATGGCACCTTTTCTGTCTGTATTCACGTGGCAGAGGAGATAGATAAGAGGGATAGAGAGAGAGCGTTCTTTCTTATAAGACCATAATCTTATTGGATAAGGGTGCTGCCCTTATGACCTCATTTAGCTGTGATTATTGCCTAAAGATCCTATATAGTCACATTGGGGGTTATGGCTTTAACATATAAATTTTGAGAGAATATAGTTCAGTCCAGAGCAAGTAACTTTAACACAAATTAAGTTACATAAGCGGAAGAGAGGACTGAATTTTTTTCTCTTCACATGAAGTATGTATAAGAGCTCTTTGCCTGTCAGCTTTAGCCACCTCTGTTTTCTCCAGCCATTTCTCATGTAAAATCTAGTAGATAATAAAAATATGTTTCAAATGTTAAAGGATGTTCTATGTTCTGGTGCTAATCTCTACTCTTATCATCTTAAAAAACGTACAAAAGACTTACCATTGATTTCATTAATCACTCATTAATCCACTTATTTATGTATTTAACACTGATAAGTTGCCCAACCATATGCAAGAGAGATACAGACCAAGGGGCTTAGGAGCTGAATAATGACCTGACAACATTGTACCCTTTAGGAACTCCTAGTTGGCAAGAAAGACAGTCTCAGAGCAACATGTCAAGTGCTTAATATAATTTGCTCTTGAAATAAAAATGAAACAGTGCTTGCAATTTTTTGTAAATTAGAGAATTTTCAATGATTATAGCATCTGATCATGAGATTGAGTTTGACAGCTGAAGAGAGAAAGGGAGTAAACAAATGCCGGACATAAAGAATGACAAGTACATAGCAAACACATGGGTGAATGAGAGAGCTTTACTGCAGAGTCTGCAAACCATTTATGTGGACAAAATGAAGAAAATGCAATGCTCTTAAAATTTGTTTGTTTTTCTATTGAGCTTCTACTATGTGTCAGGTTCCAGGTTATATGAGTCAGCATGGAGTGGTAAACAAGAATAAACTCCCTGTTCTTGAGCCAATTTTCAAAGGTGAGGAGATAATAAATGATTAGTAAATAAGTGATCAAGAGCTGTAAGCGCAAAGAAGAATATAAACATGACCTTGAGATAGCAGGATGGGCTACAGTGAGCCTCCTTTTGTGGTCAGAGAGGTCCTCCTGAAAAGATGATGACAAGGAGATGTTTGAGGTAAAATTGGAATGACAAAAAAGAGTCTGCCAGGTGAAGGTCCAGATATACAGAACAGCTCCTTTCATATAGCAAAAATAGTTTTTTCTTAAAATATGTATTATATTAACCTTGCTTTAAGATATGCAAGAAAAAAAGTGGGAGGATGTAAGGGACTGAACATATGTGTCCCGCAAAATTCATGTGTTGAAATCCTAATCCCCAAGGGCGGTGTTATCGGGTAGACCCTTTGGCAGGTGATTAGGCCATGAGGGCAGAGCCCTCATGAATGGGATTAGTGTCCTTATAATAGAGGCCCAAGAAGCTCTCTAGTCTTTTCAACCAAGTGAGGACACAGCAAAAAATGCCATCTGTGAACTGGACAGTGGGCTCTTGCTATACTCCAATTTTGCCAGTGACTTGATTTGGATTTCCCCAGCCTCCAGAAGGTATAAGAGGTAAATTTCTGTTGTGTATAATCTACCCAGTATACAATGTTTTTGTTACATCAGCCCTAATGGACTAAAACAGAAGATAAGAAAAAAAATAGTAAGATCTGTAAGTGAGGTGGGGCACTGGTAGATCAGTAAGGAATTGGCTGGTTGTTAAAGACAGGGGATGAGTACTTAGGAATCCGTGATAGAATTTTCTCTCATTTCACGTACCTTTGAAAATATCAATATTAAAAGGTTTTTTTTTTCTTGTCTCAAATGCTTTCCCTACTAACATACTGTTTCTTCTTGGTATTATTTCTTATTTATTAAACTAATATAAAGAACATTATGATAAACAATTATTGAAAGGGATTGCATTCATGATCTACTGTAGATGACAAATTACTCCAAAGCTTAGAGGCTTAAAACAATAATGAACATTTATTATCCCTCACAGTTTATGTGGGTCAATAATTTGGGGTTTTGGCCTGGGAAACACCCTCCAAAAAACCATAAAAACTCTTATGAGATTTGAGTTAAGACGTGAGTCAAAACTACAGTTATCTAAACTGGCTTGACTCGGTGAAGGATTTGCATCAAAGGTGGTTGACTCAGAATTGACTAGTTGATGATGTTGGCTGGTGACAGGAGGCCTTAGCTCCTCCCTGCTGGGTCTACCACAGGGCTGCTTCTGTGTTCTTATAGTATGGTGTCTGGCTTTTTCTGAAGCAATCCAAGAGAAGGTAGAAACATGACAGACTTGGAAATCGCATACCCTTACCATGCATTATTTTATTGGTCATAGATGTTAGCTCCATTGAAAGTGAGAGGGGACTATATGAGGACGTGAATACCAGGAGATGGAGATAATTGGTGGGCATATTGAAGGCTGGCTGCCACAGGGAGAAACAGTATATTTAGTATTTAAATAAATAATCTTGACGTCATGCTCACTGAATTGATGCCTCCCAAAATAAATCCCTCATTAATTTGTTGTTTTCAACTCATAATTCACATAATTATCTTTAAACCTCTGTATCCATATTTAGATTTTAGAGTACACACTTATATAATGATATCTTTCTTCTGATCAGGCACTTGATTAGCTGTATTTAATGGAATAATAATATTAAACAACTTTGTAAATCAAAAGGTGAAAATATATGCCTAGAATAAATTATCAAGACTTTGTCCATTATAATTGGTGGTAATTATTTTCCAGTATACTCTTCAATTTATTACTGTAATAATCTTTTCAACCCATTAACAGTCAATTTGCTCTGTGATATTAAAATGTTAGCCACATTATTTGCCTGTTAATGTGGGTTAAATGTTAATTATGCTGTTGTGTGGTGGCTAAGATGGTACATCCAGAAATTACACATAATATTGGTTGGTTCTTTGGCCATCATACACTAATGTGCTTCATTATTATTGTGCTAATTTTAGTAATTTTAGTGCCAAGCACATCATATTCTGTGTTACTAAAACAAAACTACCCTTGATATATTGCTTGCAACCAAACGTTAGACACTTTTGGCTCTATTATTTAGGAGTAGTTTACATGACTAAGCCCACTTCCTCCATTTTCAAAGTCAGCAACAAGGATCAAGCCCTTTTCAAACTTAGAATCTCTGTTACATCCCTTTCTCCTTTGTCCTTTCTCCTTTCTGGCACAGAAGTTTCTCTCCTCTTAAAGGCCATGTCATTAGATTGGGCCTACCTGTATAATCCAAATAAATTTTATTTTACGGTCATTGGTAAGTAACCTTAACTCCAGCCTTCCAACCGCAGAGTTCCCTCCACAGGAGTACCTGAGGGAGTAACTGTGGGAAAGGAATCTCCCAGGGATATTTGGAATTCTGCTTTCCACAGTGTTGTTGGTTGATTAGAAGCTTAGAGTAATTGAACTCAAGAGAGCCCATTCAGGAAAAGTTGCTTTTAAGTTGAGCTCTCAGTGACACAAGTAATCATAGAAAGATAAAGAGACAAATCCAGAAAAAGACCATACTAATTGCCAGTACCCCGTAAAGCCTTAAGGTTCATATTTGATTTATCCAAAAGCCCATAAAGCAAAACAGATACCACTACAAACCAAAACAATAGGAATATAATTATCCTGCATTCTAGACCTTAAGTATTATAAGTATATATTAATAAATAAGCAGATACCATAATTTGCCCCTTCCATGTTCTTAAAACACTGTTGTAGCACTTTTCCCTCTTTCTTTCCCTCTTACGGAATCATTCCCATCAGTATAGGACTATAATGTTATTTCTCCAATTAAAAAAAAAAAATACAAGAACATTTATTGTGTCATTTCTCCCCTTATCTCTCCCTATCTATATTTTATGTCCACAATTTTAATTTTTTTCTTAAGCCTCCTCTGTAATTCCGCCTTTCGCCCAAATATTCCATGCAAACTGCCCTTGTGACCCATGGTAACTTTCACATTACTAAATATGATGACCTTGTTTGAGTATTCATCTTAATAGACTCCAAATTAGTATTTAACGCAGGTGATCACACTGTTATCATTGATACGCTTTCTTCACTAGGCTTCCAGAGCAATGAGCCTTGCATTGTCTTTTTCCTCTCTGCCTGGCAGCTCCTTCTCTCATATATGTGTTAGTTTCACCTTCTTGCCCAAACCCTTTTCTTTCGAGTGCTACCGCTCAGGGTTTTTAGACCTCATTTTCTATCTTAAAGTACTTTCTAGGTGATCGCATCACTTCTCATGGATCTCCCTACCATCTCTAACTGTACTCCTAGGATTTCTACTTTTCTTTATAAAACCTGCTCCACCCAATTAAGCCCTAGATCTTTGATTTTATTCACCTTTCTTTCTTTTTTTTTTTTTATTCACCTTTCACCACAGGAAAGGATTAGGCCTTTCCTATGGTGAGAAACGCTGTTACCAGCCAGGGATCCTGACCCAGATACCAAGAGAGGATTCTTGGATCTTGCGCAAGAACCAATTCAGGGTGAGTCCACAGAGTAAAGTGAAAGCAAGTTTATTAAGAAAGTGAAGGCATTTGAAGAATGGCTACTCCACAGAGCAGCCCCAAGGTCTGCTGGTTGCCCGTTTGTATGGTTATTTCTTGATTACATGCTAAAAGGGGTGGATTAGTCATGCCTCCCCCTTTTTAGACCATATAGGGTGACTTCCTGATGTTGCATGGCATTTGCCAACTGTCATGGCACTGGTGGGAGTGTGGCAGTGAGAACCGCCAAAGGTCACTCTCATCGCCATCATGGTTTTGGTGGGTTTTGACTGGCATCTTTACCACAAGCTGTTTTATCAGCATGGTCTTTATGATCTTGTGCCAACCTCCTATCTCATCCTGTGACTTCGAATGGCTAACTGTCTGGGAATACAGCCCAGTAAGTTTCAGCCTTATTTTACCTAGCTCCTATTTAAGATGGAGTTGCTCTGGTTCATATGCCTCTGACAAATCTGTTTGTTTTCTTTCAGAATATATCCAGATTAACGTTCATTTCCTTTGCCACTATCTAAAGTCAAGCAAGCACTTTTCACTATCTTTCACCTGAATTACGGCAACCCCCTCCTAACGGGTCTCCCTAATCCTGCCCTGGCCTTCACAGCATTGGTGCCCACCACATCTCTGACCTCACCCCTATTAGTCTCTCCCCAGGGCTAAGTCCTCATTATCTTCCTGGCTTTTTCTTGCAGATGCACCACCTGTTGGCTCTGCTTCATTATCTTCTCCAACAGATATTCATTTGTCCAGCTCTCTCACTTTCTTCCCTTCTTCCCTCAAAAAGCTTCTTCTCTTCTCGAAGAGGCCTTTCTTGTCACCCCACTTTACACTGCAATCCCCTGTCCGTACCTGAGGTTTTGTATTCCCCTTCCTGCCTTCTTTCTTCTTCTCACTTAGCTAATATCAGCCTAGCCTCTAACTTCTGTGTGAGAAGATATTTCTGTCTGCATTTTCTCACTGTCAATGCTAGATGAGAGCCTGGAATATACTAGGTAGTCAATAAATAATTAATACTGAGAAAAAAAGAGAATAAAACATGAAAGGATGAGGTAGATAGTACAGGTATTATTTTCTTTATTTTCCAAATGAAGGCAATTACACATCTTACCCAAGGTCACAAAACTAGTTAAGTATCAAAGATTAAACCAAAACTCAACTCTCTTGACTCCTAACCTGGTTTCCATCCCACTACAATAGGTGCTAAAAATATAGTGTTTTCTGTTCTTGGGAGCTACAGTACAGCATCCCTCAAGAACCTGGAAATAAAGAAATAAAATTGCCTTCTGAGAGTTACGCTGTGAAACCGACATGTAATGAGTCAGTTACCTTAAAGAACTAGAACTGCAGTTAAACTAAAGGGACCATTATTGATTAAATAGTTTAACATTTCTAAAGAAAGAAAATTTTAATAAGAAAAGGCAGACATAGAGGCACTTCAAAAGGATAATCCAAAAGTAAAAGTTGAGCAAATGAACCTTAGGGGCTGGCGTCTAAGCCAGTGAACTGTTAGAATTCCAGAACTTCTTGGGTTCATGGGTGCATCAGACTCTGTTAGCTGAGGACAATAAACATTTGTTTAATCTCACCAACTCACTTTTTTTCAGAGAGGCCTTTCTTCACCACACTTTATATTACAATCATGATCATAAAACAGCCTTATGATTAATAATTAATTTTCCATGCAGCTCTGCCTTTCTGTAGAAGAAAAATCTCTTATAATATGTACTTCCCACAGTCTGGTCCCGATGTTAGCTAATTTTTATTGAAAATTAGTTGACCTTCTGATTGCGAGCTGGCTTTTATAAAGCTTACTTTGGAAGAAGAGACATCCTGATTTCACTGACACAGGTATTCTGGTCTCTATGATTGCTACATTTTAAAAATAATTTTTAAAAAGTATTCCTTGTGCAGTGGCTCACGCCTGTAATCCCAGCATTTTGGGAAGCCAAGGCAAGAAGATCGCTTGAGCCCAGGAGTTCAAGACAAGCCTGTGCAACATGGCAAAATCCCATCTCTATAAAAAAAAAAATACAAAAACTACTTGCCACCACACCCAGGTAACTTTGAGAGGCTGAACTGGGAGGCTGACGTAGGAGGATTGTTTGAGCCCAGGAGGTCAAGGCTGCAGTGAGCTGTGATTGTGCCCCTGTACTCCAGCTTGGGTGACAGAGTGAGACCCTGTCTTGAAGTAAATATACACTGAATTGTGATTTTTTGCATCAGTCTCCCTAACTTGGTTAATTGAATGTGAGTCTCTTCTGCACCTTCCTTACTTCTACTGAATATGGAGATGCTCTTCACATTTGAGTTGTAAACAAAATCAACCACACCAGAGCTTCCTAGCATCATTCTGTACCTAAAGTGCTGCGTAAGAGCAGGCTCCAAAGGAGGCTCCTAAATTAGGGAAGAAGGACAAATTTTTTTTTTTTAATGGAGTCTTAACAGGAGGTGTCAGATGAAATTCGGCATTTTAGGGAACAGTGGGTCAAGGATAATTCTGGATTTTCATAGAAGGAAGGAATCTCTCTTGCAGATTATCTGCCATTGTTTTAGATTTTTATCAAGAGGCAATGAGGCGGCCACTTGTGGTTAATGTCACTTGCAATGGGGAGTACAGAGAAACAGCTACACAGAATGGGACACAAGATGGGCCAAGAAGAGGAGTCTCAGTCTTTTTATTTTTTATTTCTAATATATATATATATATATATATATTTTATAAAGATGGGGTTTTACCATGTTGGTCAGGCTGGTCTTGAACTCCCGACCTCAGGTGATCCACCCGCCTTGGCCTCCAAAGTGCTTGGATTACAGACGTGAGCCACCACCCCCGGCCTCAGTCTTTTGGTGTCTCTCAACACAAGCAAACCAGGTTTCTAAGTCAGCCAGCCAGAGAGCTAAATACACACTCAGTGGCTTTCTGATTTATTAAGCACAGTTGGTTGCAAATTGTTTTTAATGCTTGTATGTATGCATTTATGTATGTTTTGGTAAGTAATGCTTTGGTGGTTTCTCCCTTTTTAAAGTGTTGAATAAGAGTTAAGAAAGCACTCAGGGAAAATTATTTGTAGTAAGAAAGCTTCCTTGCTTCCTATTTGTTTGTTTTACTCCTGACTTGTCTTTTTAAATTATTTCACCTTGGAAGATAAATCTTAGGGAAGTTTATTGTGACAACTTCAAACCTCTATTGTACTACAGTCAGATCTGGAATAAATAATGAATTTTAGGGAACAAAAAGAGCAACATAAACTATCAAAACATACTGGCATTGTGATGGCATAAGAACACCTGAATTTAAGTCTGAGAGTCAAAGACTCCTCCCTAACATGGAGGTATCACTCAGTTACCACGGAAATGAAAAATGAGCCATTGAAGGTGAATAGAGAAAGACTGGCGCGACTTTTATGTTGGGGCAGGAAAGAAATTATGATGGCAGGTGAAGGTATTGATGATGAGAAGGAGAAAGATTAGCTCCAGACCCAGGAACTAGGATGGGCAAAAATGAAGGAAAAAACTGAGATAAAGTGTTCCTTGGTTGAGAATCATAAGGTGCCTCACTACAGTCACCAGGGATATTTTCCCCTTAACAAAGTGACAGTCATCTATTAAAATACAAGGGGGTACGTCCTTAGGCATCAAGGAGGTCTCATTTATCGGCAAGTAGAATGGAGGATGACTCTCATAATTAACCACATTCTCTAATCAGCCTGAAGCTTGAGAGTGAATCAGGAAGGACTTGTTATATTAACATTCTAAGTGGAGAGGGCACAGCAACATAATCTGGGGTCTCCCATAATAAGAGTCACGCGTATCAGCATTTTCCTCTAGCATTCTAGAGGAGCTTGTTTCAAACTCGGTGTAAAGAACTGCAGCAACGCATAATGAATGATTTAGGCTCTCTCTTTTTTTTTCTGAAAAAAAAAAAAATCAGAGAAGGCCTGGGATTTGAGCATGTCGTCAGGTGTGACTACAGAGTGTTGTCAAACCTCTTGACTCCAGGGGTAATGACAAGGGCTTCGTACAATTCGTGCATTTTTCTGTTTTGTAGAAGATATTCTCATGCAGGTGGTCTGACATCGTGTGTCTATGCACAGCAACATCAGCCCACAGAGAGACATCAATTTTTACACAGAAGGGTAATTTTTTTTTTTTTTCCCGGAGCCTGAAGTCAATGACATCCTGATGGGAGAAATTGCAAGGCCATCAAGTACTTTCCTTGTTCATTTGGTAAGCCATGAAGAAATTAGAACATGATTTTTTTTCCAATAGAACAAAAGTATGACACAGACTGAATAGTCTAAAAAGTTCAAAATTTTTACTTTTTAAAAAATGGTCATATTGGCCAGGCACGGTGGTTCATGCCTGTAATCCCAGCACTTTGGGAGGCCAAGGCAGGTGGAACACAAGATCAAGAGAACGAGACCATCTTGGCCAACATGGTGAAACCCCGTCTCTGCTAAAAATACAAAAATTAGCTGGGCGTGGTGGCAGGTTCCTGCAGTCCCAGCTACTCGGGAGGCTGAGGCAGGAGAATCGCTTAAACCCTGGAGGCGGAGGTTGCAGTGAGACGAGATTGTGCCACTGCACTCCGACTCTGTCTCAAAAAAAAAAAAAAAGTCACATTATTGCCTTCATCTTATTTTTTGGAGTGTTCAACCTTAGCAATATGGAAGTCATCAACTATAGTCACCAGTGGGCATAAAGTCCTTCTATTGAGTTGATCTGTTAACTTACTGTAGATACTAGATGTGGGATGTTACTTCTCTCTGTGACAAGATGGCTACAGGGAGAGTTCAGGAAAATGCAGAGGGCGAGTATTTCTTGATTTAAACAGCTCATTTCATATGGTGCATTGCATAGTCCTTGTAAATAGTTTGTCTCAATGACTTATTAATCTTCTTGATCATGTGCTACTTGTGTTTTGTTGAATCTCAGTGTTTACAGCTTATCCATAATTATTTTCAGAATTATTCTTTTGACTTATATGATGAAGGAATAAAGTCTTAGTAGCGTAAACTTTTTCATAGACTACAATCAATGTTAATATTTAGTTTTAAAAATGTCACTCTCACAACCCCCCTTTATGAACTTGGTGCTCAAATGAATATTGTAACTTTGTAGTCTCTCCTCTAAGAATTTTTTGTGGCTGTACATTGAACCAAATGCTATATTTCTGCGACTTGGGCCACCCAAACATTTCAGGTGCTGACAGTAGTGTAAAAGATTTGAACAATTACTGCTACTCTAAAAAGGTGAATTCTATCACAGATCCTTGTTTTAGGTAAAGCATAGTTGGAAGAGACTGTTTTTCTGGACATGATTGAGGACCAAGGAGAGTTTTGGTCAAATGCTTCTATTTTATTTGAATCCAGTCAGGGACTTCTGAAACAAAACAAAACCAGAAAAACGTGCTTGGTATCTAATTATTCAGTATGCCTCAAAATAGGTCTTGCATACCTACGGAATATATATATTTTCTGAGACAGAGTCTCGCTCTGTCACCCGGGCTGGAGTGCAGTGGCCCTATCTCGGCTCACCTTCTGGTTCAAGCGATTCTCCTGCCTCAGCCTCCCAAGTAGCTGGGACTATAGGTGTCTACACCATGCCCAGCTAATTTTCGTATTTTTAGTTGAGATGGGGTTTCACCATGTTGGCCAGGCTGGTCTCAAACTCCTGACCTCAAGTGATCCTCCCGCCTCAGTCTCCGAAACTGCTGGGATTGCAGGCGTAAGCCATGGCGCCCTGCCGGAAATATTTAAAAATAATAATAATAATTGTTAATACTGCTAGGAACATACAATAGAAAATATTGATGTAGATATTCTGAAATCTCTTCTAGGATGAAACTCTAAGAATAGAAAATGTGTAAATGAATGACATTAATCACTGCCTATTCCCACCACTGCTTCTGCAACTCCATACCCTGATTTGTTTTTACTGAATTATACTTTGGAATTATGCCCTTGGGCCACATTGAGGATCATTAGAAAAAAACAGCCCTGAGAAACTCATTACTTTATTTACTATAAGAAGTTGGTTGAGGATGTTGTCTCTGCGTTGCCCTTTGGACACCTTCTCAGAACCCCCAGAAGAAATAGATCTCAAAGGGCAATACCAGGAAGAGTCTTCTATTTCCTGAACAAGCAGTTGTTGGTCTCATGGACACTGCGAATTACAATGTTTTTTTTTCCAGTTTACACTGGAGACTAGAAAATACAGAGCATCCTAGGTACCTCTCTGTGATTAGTACAGAACATTTTTCTCCTGATCCCACCGCAGGTTTCATTTTATGATTCCAAGTTAATTTTCCTTTGCCTTGATGCATTTATCGACTTAATTTTATTTTGTCATGTGGATTTGTATCTGAATTCTGGAAAAAGAGTATAAACAAGCAAATTGCTTTTATAATGTGAGTGAGATAGAGGCACCTCTGGGAAACCAAAGGCCTAGTCTTAGACAAAGAACATGGGGGGAGATTATCAATTGAAATGTCCATGTTTTCATGAAGTCTCTCAGTGTGGAAGTCTAGTAGAATGAAGGTGTTATTTGAATCAGAATCACTGGAAACAACATGTAAGCGTAGGTATTTTGTGAATTTTATAACATGTATCATTAGAAGATGGCATTACTGGCATAGAAAAGAGCAAGCACAAATGACCTGAGAAGGGAAGAAGCTTGGCATGGTGTGAAGAGAGCAAAAAGTCACACATGACTGGGACAGAATGAGTGAAAGGGAAAGGTTTGGGAGATGAAGTTGAGAAATAGACAGACCAGATGTCAGGCAGAGCCTTACAAACTGTAATAAGATGTTACATCCCATTTCAAACATGCTAGAAATACTTCTTTGTTAAGTCAAGTTTATTGAAGTAGAATTGACATACAGTAACATTTACTTTTTTTAGTGTATAGCTTATGGGTTTTCATAAGCACATGGAGTCAGGTCAGCATCTCTACAACCAAAACAAGAAACATTTCTATCACTCCAAAGAGTTCTATCACATATCTTTATGATCAACCCTTCCTCCTATCCCCATGCCCTAGGAGCATGGCTCTGCTCTCTGTTGTACAGTTTTGCCCTTTCCAGAATATCTCACAGGTTAGGTCATACATTCTATTGCCCTCTGAATCTGGCTTCTTGTACTTAGCAAAATGCATTTGCTATTCATTCATGCTACTGTGTGTACACCAGAGCTTTGAGTGTGGGAATGATACAGACTGCTTTGCGTTTTATAGAAATAACTCCTTTGCTATGATGAAAACTCTGATGAGAACTGTGGGGTTGTAGTTGTTAAGAGGTGATTGTAGCAGACAAGATTAAGGGAGAGGATGGATGACAGCAGGAAGGTGCTGAGATGGGGATTTGGGAAATATGAAGGCTCAACCATCATGAGTACTGGTGATGCAGATATGAGTAGGAAAGATAATTACCTACTTGGGAAAAAATAATTTCAAAACATTAAATATTAAAAAACAACAGAAGTACTTAGAGGAATCATAGGAAAGTTTAATATAATTGTAGATCGAGAAAAACTACTTCAGCAAAACAAAACATAGCGAAATGTGGGGGAAAAATTATGATATGAAAAATTTAAGTTTGCATAAGGTAAAAGACACCATAATCAAAACTGTAAAACTAGTGTCAGCTAGGGAGAAACATCAATAGCATAGATAAGCAAGTATTGATATACACACTATATAATGAGCAGCTATTAATCTCTGAGACAAATCATCCAAAAGAAAAATGGGCAAACTGGAGAAGACAATAAACTGAAGAAATATAGTTGTCCAATGTACATATAAAAAGATGCTTATTCTCATTACTTTTTGAATCAGCAATTCCACATCTGGGAATCCATTCTATGGTAATACTTATGTATGTATTGTTTTGCATCAATAGGGGGAATAAATATGTAAATGTTGGTTCATTGGCATAATAAAATATTATGCAATCATTAGAGAAGAATGAGCTAGATCTGTATAAAAGGAACGAGAGAGATCTTGCAAAGTTCTCTGTTAAATGAAAAAGTTACAAAACAGTTTCTTCAGCATAATTCTATCTATAGCTAAATAAAAAGAAAAGCACTTTTGTGACTGTGTGCACAAGAGAGAGAGGGAGAATGAAAGAGAAAGAAGGAAGAAGAGACAGAAAGAGAGAGTAAGAGAGACTAAATTCAAAGAAAAACGACTGTATGCACATCAAATGACTAACAAGTTAATAGCAGTTCATATTCACAGAGGATCTTAGAATTGAGTTGGGTATGTAGAGAAAAAGAAATATATTTTTCTTTTTCTTTCTTTCTTTTTTTATTTTTATTTTTTGTGACGGAGTCTTACCCTGTCTCCCAGGCTGGAGTGCAGTGGCAGGATCTTGGCTCACTGCAACCTCCTCTTCCCGGGTTAAGAGATTCTCCTGCTTCAACCTCCCTACTAGCTGGGATTATAGGCATGTGCCACCATGCCTAGCCAAATATTTTGTACTTTCAGTAGAGACAGGGTTTCACCATGTTGCCCAGGCTGGTTTTGAACTCCTGAGCTCAGGCAAACCACCCACCTCAGCCTCCCAAAATGCTGGGATTACAGGCATGAGCCACTGCTCACAGCCTAAGAAATATATTTTTCTTACCCATTCTTAGGTTAATACTGAGACTCCTATAACAAAAAACAGATTAAGAGAAAAACTTGCAAACGTATTTAACATAAGTTTTATATGATAGGAGAACTTTTGAAATCAAGTCCCAAAGTAACTGGTAAACCCATGTATTTTTTTTAATGCTAAGTTTGATAAAGAAATGGATTGGATAAAGGGGCTATGATTAGTGGTAATAAACTGAGCAAACTTATCAAAGACCTGTTTGTGCAGATTTCTCTCTGTGTTGCTGTTTCTTCATAGATAAGGATGTCCCCTTTTGGGGGGTATAGGGAGGATGTTTCTGAAATGAGGGTATTATGACCTGCCTCAAGTGAGAAGGGTGACACAAGGTCAGAGTGACCTTCCTAGGTTTTATAACTTGTGTCAGAGGGGGAGGGTAGGAGAAGGTCATAGAGACCTTCCTGCCTCTATGCAATTCTTTCAGCTAAAATTATTTTGGAGCAATTAGTCCTGAACCTCATCAGGTTTGATGATAAGGATAGTCTTCTACTTTTTTCTTTATATGCTTTGTAAAGCTCAATTGTTTTTAAGATTTAACATCATGCTCTTACAAATATTTTTGAACTGATTATTCTTATACATTTACTCTTAATAGTCATCAAAGTTACTTCTCAGACATGGATCTAAGAGTGAAATTGTTAAGTTTTAGATATCTGACTGTTCTTATTTATTGCATATTAGGAGTGAGAAATGGAAAAGTAAACAATAATCATACAGTGGGGCACTTTATAGTGATTAATATGAATGAACTAGAGGTTCATACATCAATATGAAAAGACACAAAAACACAATTTTGAGTGAGAAAATCAAATGTATAAACATTTTTATGAAAAGACATTTATATATTGTTTTGGGGAAATACCCATTAACAAACGGTTAAAATATGCAAAGAATGATACCATACAACCTCAGGGAAGTGGTTAATTCTGGGGGAGATGGCAAAGTTGAGCTTTGTTTCTATAATTTTTGACTATTAAAAATATGACATGATATTTAATGTTTGGTGAATCTGGATAATTGAAATATGTGGACTTACATTATTTTCTATTTCCTGAAGGTTTGAAGTTTTTTAATTAAGAATACACAGAATATTTTGCTTAGATGATGACTAAAGAAGACATTATGGAGTCACATGAGGAAATATGATAAATATTTGCTAAAATAGGGGAAGAAAAAAGTGTTTAGAGTAGGGTGCTACCATTGTCACTTTTCTTGAATTATTATAATATAAATAGTAACTTGCATATATTGAGAAGTTATTTTGTGCCAGTTACTTTGCAAAAGATTTAGGTGTATTTTATCATTTAATCCTCACAACAGCAATTAGACAATGCTATGGTTTGAGTGTGTCACCCAAAGTTCATGTGATGGAAACTTAATCCCCTGTACAACAGTGTTGCGAGATAGGACCTTTAGGAGATGCTTTTCATTTCCCCACCAAAAGGCTCCACTGTCTGAATGGATTAATACTGCTTTTGTAAGAGTGGGTTCCTTATCTCTTGGGAGTTAATTTCCTGATAAAAGGATGAGTTCAGTTGGCCCGTTTCTCTCCCCTCCCCTCCGTCCTGAGTACTCTCTCGCCCTGTCATGCTTCCACCATGTTATAACACAGCAAGAAGGTCCACAACAGATGCAGCCCTTCACTCTTGGACTTTCCAGCTGCCAGAACTGTAAGAAATAAATTTCTATTTCTTATACATTACCCAGTCTCAGGTATTCTATTACCGAAACACAAAGCAGACTGAGACAGCCTGTATCACAGATGTAGAAAATGGACATAGATTGGTTTCAAACCTCATTTGTGGTCACCCAGCAATCAAGTGACAGAACCAAGATTTTAATCAAAGCCTTCTGACTCCCTTCAAAGCTTACAACTCCAAACTTCCACGTTCTGTAATAAAATACCATTTTTCTGTTGAGAAACGAAAGGTGGAGGAGACTGGTGCTAGCCTTGAGTCAGATGGGTCATTAGGAAATAAAGTACGGAAATGGAAAGTACAGTTTAAGGAATAGAAGAAAAGAGGTTCAGGCTAAAAACTAGCTTTCCCTACGAAAATCAAATGATCAGAGAATTAAATCTTGGAAGATCCATAGGATTGGTGTAAAATTCTTGTCTTTTCACTTTTGAACCAGTACTTCAAGCATAAGAAAGAAACAGTGTCTTCCCAGGAATATCCCATTTAAAATGTTGCTCCTTGTTGGAAATGTTAAAGGGTACACAGGTATATTCCTTTGCAAGGGCTGTTGTAACCAAATACTATGAATTGAGTATTTGGTTATGACCAATATCCTGTTTTTGTTGTAAACTGTCATAAATTGTCGGAATAATTCTGACAATTCTGGAGTCTAGAAATCTGAAATCAAAATGTCAGCAGGGCCATGTTCTCTCGGAGACTCTGGGTAGACTCTTTCCAGTCCCTGCCTCTGTTCTCCCATTCTTTTTTGTTTCTTCCCATTGTGTTTCTATAAGAGCACTGCTTAAATTAGATTGAGTCCACCTTACTTTGATGTGACATCATCATAACTAATTTTACCTGCAACAAACTTATTTTCAAATAAAGTCACATTCTGAGCTAGTGAGAATTAGGACTTCAACATGTCTTTCTGTGGGACATAATTCAACCCATAGCAACGGGAAAAAACAAAAAGTAATCATTATAAGTTTTATGTTTCATTCCTGAACTTGGTAGATATTGAGCATTTAAAATAAGTTAAAATATGTTAAATGTATAAATATGTGTATATATCCACATGCATCTATGCATGCTATACTTTATTTCTAAATGATAAAATTATTTAAGTATTTAGCAATTTTTAGTATGTACTGAGATTATCTAGATAACAATGTACTTAGAAAGAGATTTTTAAATATCACCCCAATAAAGAAACCAGTGGAAGAAAACTGCCTTACCTTTTCTCAAATTCTTTATTTAGAAGGGCATATAGTATTCAAGTCAAATAAGTTATTGAATAAATGACCTTTCGGTAAGGTAAATTATTACAGTAGGCCTGCAGGATGAGCACAATCATTGTACAAAAATCTGTCCCTGAGTATGCTTTGCGTTCTTTTTCATTTAGTTCTGTTTGGTTTTGCTTTGTTTTCTTCTCTGGCTGAAAACCTTAATGGAAACAAAATTGTTTTTCTCATGCGAAATCATTAGCACACTTTCTCCCCCTGACTTCCTGCCCCAACTTGAATAGAAAGCAATGCATGAGTATCTAAATAGGAATCAAACGTCCTTTGACAAAGATGCAAAAGAAACAAGAAAACAACTGGATTTTATTCGTTTCTCAGGGACACGTTCATTGAACTGCAAAGGCCAAAGCACCTGGGAAAATCTGCCCAGGCAGGCAGGGATGTGAGCAGTAATAGAAAATGCATTTCTATGTCAGCTTAGAGGACTGGGAACCATTATAGACTGTGGCTGGAGTGTGATCAAGTAAGATTCAAAAGAGAGAGATTATTTCAGAACCATATAGCATAAAAATAAAAGGTAGAGAACAGATAAATGTGTGTGTCTATCCTTTCAGGCAGAAAGCATCCGCTTTGAAAAACATTTACCTATGCTGATTTAAAGATTTCAAAACGTGCCTTTCCAGAGTACTTGCAATTATCATTGTCCACTGAGCCTTCAAAAATTAAGGCTTGCTAAAGAACACCATTACCTGTGAGTTTGAGTGTGTTGTGGGTTGGGTCATCCACCAGAGCAGACAGTGTGGAGAGGGCATCTATAGACTACTAAGTAGAAGAAAACATCTGAAATATCACCTTCTTAATTCAGCCCTTTGGTTTGTTTGTTTGAAATGAGGTCTCACTCTGTCACCCAGGCTGGAGTGCAGTGGCTTGATACCAGCTCAGTGCAGCCTCAAACTCCTGGGCTCAAGTGATCCTCTCACCTCAGCCTCCAAGTAGCTGGGACTACAGACACATGCCTACAGACACATGCCACACTCACCTAATATTTTTATTGTTTATTTTTTGTACAGACTGGGTCTCACTCTTTTGCCCAGGCTGTTCTTGAACTCCTGGGTTCAAGTGATCTATCAGCCCCAGCCTTCCAAAGTGCAAGGATTTCAGGCATGAGCCACTGTGCCCAACCTCAGCCCTTTAATCAAAGAAATAGTAAGCTGCAAGCAGATACAAGAACAGAAAACCAAACACCACATGTTCTCACTCAGAAGTGGTGTTGAACAATGAGAACACATGGACACAGGGAGGAGAATATCACACACTGGGATCTGCTGGGTAGTGGAGGGCTAGGGGAGGAATAGCAGGAGGTGGGGAGATTGGGGAGGGATAACATTAGTAGAAACACCTAACATAGGTGATGGAGGAGGTGACTGGAATGGAGGCAGCAAACCACCATGGCATGTGTATACATACCTATACAAGATCTGCACATGTACCCCAGAACTTAAAGTATAAAAAAAAAAGAAAGAAAAGAAATAGTAAGCTGCATAGATGCCAAGTGTAGAAATTGAAGTACTAAATCTCTGCTGTGTGCCAGCATTGCTAGGGATGAACTTCTAAGTATATTGAGTGCTTAAAATAATACTCTCTAGTATCCAAGAGCCTGACAACTCTTTTTTTATTATTGCATTTTAGGTTTTGGGGTGCATGTGAAGAACATGCAAGATTGTTGCATAGGTACACACATGGCAGTGAGATTTGTTGCCTTCCTCCCCCATCAACTATATCTGGCATTTCTCCCCATGCTATCTCTCCTCAACTCCCCACCCCCCCCGCTGTCCCTCCCCTATTTCCCCCGACAGACCCCAGTGTGTGATGCTCCCCTCCCTGTGTCCATGTGTTCTCATTGTTCAACACCCGCCTGTGAGTGAGAACATGCAGTGTTTGATTTTCTGTTCTTGGGTCAGTTTGCTGAGAATCTGACCAACTCTTTGTTAATCACCACAGGCAGGAAGCAGAGTGTTGGGGCAGAAGGGTGCTTAAATATTATTTTGCAAGTGCACTAAGTTACAAGAGTTAGAATGTAATTAGACTCCTCAAAATTTAGAAGCCCAGGAAGGATTTATTCTACCCATAAATAGCAATGAATTTGACACTTGAAGAAAGTTATTTTGTATAAATAAAAATTCACCGACTACAAATTTTGAATTTTTGTTTGCAATGGAGGGTGGACAGGAAAGGTGGGAGTCGGTAAAGATAAATCCATTTAGGTACTAAGCTAATGAACTTTGTCAGTATCTATTATCATAAAATGCTATAAATGTCACCTTGGGCTTATACAGATAGTGACAATTACCTGTGTTTTATCAATAAATTTCTTTGTGATGGTTTAGTACAAGGCTTATACAAGTACTGAAAATGCTAAGAGTAATTTTTTTCCAGTTGACTTTTTTTTTTTCAGTTACAAACAAAACTGTGGCATGTGATTTGCAATTAGCTTTAATTTCAAACTAAACATATTTTAAGAAGCAAAGTAACTTTTATGCATACAAAGTTTCAAGATTCCTCTCCTCTCTGACTTTTTAAGCAAATTGCTGGCTCTGGGCCAGACCTCCATGTTTTTGCGACTTAATTCTCAGCACTTTCATCTGACCGCATTCTATATTTTGGGAAGCATCCAAAGGTTTTCTTAGGGACTTGAGCTAGGTGCTAAAATATTGTTTACATTTTTTTGGCCTCATTTTTTTTCTGACTACATTAGTTTCTTGTGGTGAGTGATTTGTCTTAATTTGGTGATTTTCTTATTATTAAGATTTTGACTTTTTAAATTGCATAGGCAGACATTATTAGTTTAAAATTCTATGTCCCTTCATTCTTATCAGGCATATATTTTGGTAATTTTGTCAATGTTTATGCTAAATGCCTAGTTAGTACCTCAATTAGCAAATTAAATGTACTTTCCATAAAATACCTTTTTAAACTAGGGTTGCCAGATTAAATGCAGTTTGCCCAGTTATATTTGAATTTTGGATAAACAGTTTTGTTCCAATTAAATTTGAATTTCAGATAACAGCCAATAGTTTTGTTTTGTTTTGGGGCATAATTTTTCACATAGTAAGTACCTATACAAATAAGTATTTGTTGTTCATCTGAAATCCAAATTTCACTAATTTTTCTTTGTTTATTGATTTTATTTTTGTCTGGAAAACTAGTATAAAGAAAGAAGTATAGAAAAATTTATTGGTTAAAAAAAATGTTTGCTATTAAGGTATCTGTCTTAGTTGATTCAGGATGCTATAATGGAAGACCTTAGGCTGGGTAAATTTATACACAATCTATTTCTCACAGTTTTGGGTGCTGGGACCTCCAAGATCAAGGTGCCAGCAGATTCAGTGTCTGGTGAGGGTCTCTGTTTCAATGATGGGACCCTCTATATGGCCTCACATGGTAGAAAGGAGGGTCAAGGTGCCCTGTGCCTCTTTTAAAAGGACACCAATTCCATTCATGAGGGTGGAGCTCTTATGACATAAACACCCTTGACCCCGACCTCTCAATACTATAGCACCTGGGATTAAGTTTCCAATTGGAATTTTGGAAGGACATGAACATTCAGACTGTAGGATTATCTCTAAAAATGTGTGTAATTGACTCAATTACATTTCAGTGATTAGAGAGGGAAGGGCAAATCCAAATTTAAGATCTTGTTAATTTTGATTCATTAATTGATTTTATAAATGTTCACCAAATGCCTAAAATGTCAGGTTCTAAGGGATGAGTAAAACAAACTTAATTCCTGCCTTAATGATATTTATAACTTAATGAAGAAGAACATTAACCAAATAATCTCACAAATAAATAGTAAACTGTAATAAATACAATAATGGGGAAGGATAGGGGAATGTGTTGCAGAGGGAAAATCAGGCAAGATTTCCCTGAAGAAGTGAAATTTGAACTGTTAAAAAAGACCAGTCAATGATACTTGTTAAAGCACAGTCAGGCAGACTTTATTCAGGTCTATTACAATAGACATAGGGACCATGAAAATGGGATTTTGCAATGGGAAAGAGAAATTGAGCTAAACTCCAAATATAGCATGGGCAAGTGGGAATTTATAGCTAAGAAGCAGAGTGGGGGGTCAGCAAATAGAAAAATGCTAAGAGGAAGCATCTGGAGTAAGAAGGATTCAGGCTAAACCAACCTAACATGAATCTTACTGAAGATAGAACAGGGTGATTAGATATCATCTGGGGGATGGTGGAGGATGAAGAATGCTCAGATATTGACAGTGATCAGATATCAGTGGTGGAGGATTCTAGCCAAATTGACTTAGCGGGATCCTTGCTAGAACTGGATTTTATAAGGAAGCATACGGGAGAGCTTAGGAGAAGGTTAACTGAAATTTGGTTAAATAAAGATTGCTTGTCAGAACTAAAAACAAAGCCCCTGTGGAACTAAATTAGGCAAAGAACAGTGTATTAGCCTGTTCTCACACTACTAATAAAGACATACCCAGGACTGGGTACTTTATCAAGGATTAATTGACTCACAGTTCAGCATGGCTGGAGAGGCCTCACAATCATGGCAGAAGGCAAAGGAGGAGCAAAGTAATGTATTACATGGTGGTAGGCAAGAGGGTGTGCTGAGAGGAACTCCCTTTTATAAAACCATCAGATCTTGTGAGACTTATTCAGTATCAGGAAAACAGCACAGGAAAAACCTGTCCCCATGAATCAATTACCTCCCACCAGGTCCCTCCCACAACACGTGGGAATTATGGGAACTACAATTCAAGATGAGATTTGGGTGGGGGACACAGCCAAACCATGTCAGACAGGTAGAGGAAAGGAAGAGAATTTCTATGTAGATGAGGCATCAGGAGCAAAATAATTGAAAGTATGTGTTAGGTTGAACCCAGTGAGCATAGAAAGTGTTACTAAAAAAATCTGCAAAGGAAATCTGTAACCAGATCAAGTGACCTAGCAGACCATTTCAGTTTTGATGCTAAAACACAATGGAAAGATCTTCCAAGGTTTTAAAAGACTAATAAGATTTACATTTGAAAAGATAAATCTAGCTGCTTGAAAGCGAGAAGATTATTGCTGAAGGCAGCAATTATAAGCCATTTCCTGGTGGCCTGTGTATTCTTCTAGCAAAAAAAAAAAAAAAAAAAAAAATAGCTCAGTGTATATCAGATATTGGCAAACTTTTCCCATAAGGGGCCAGGTAGTAAATGTTTCAGGGTTTGCAGGTCATACAATCTCTGTTGCAAGTTAATAAGAGAAAGGTATCTCAAATTAATCAAAGATTTATGTGACATAAGAGCCTTCAGAAATGAAGACCCAAAGATGCAGGGAAAGCTGTCTGTTTTTCTGCTAGGTTTAGTGTAGAATGGACAGCCATATAGAAATACAATTGGACAAAAGGATATGATTTAATGGTAGTATACTGAGCATGTGGCAAACCTAGCCAGGCCTGTGCGATTCTCTTGGTCTCTGTATGGCATTTCTTCCTCCCTAGTATACAGCACGGCCCCACTGGAATGAGGGTCTTCAAGGAAGAAGGGAGAAGGGAGAGAGTAACCTTTCTGAGTTTTATGACTTGCTGTGGGAAGAGAGAGATTCAAGTTTCTATGACCTGTCTTGGCAAGACAAATTGAGTTCCTAGGAACTCAATATGGAGAGAAAAAGGAGCAGGAGAAGGGGGCCAGCAGAAGGGAAAGGGCAGACAGAGGCTTTGCTCTGAGGCCTTCCAATATCCTTTAGTTCAAAGTACTTGGGATGCCAAAGCACCATACTTTGGGGTATTCCCTTCTAATCCACAACAAACTGAAAAAATGAAAATCATCTTATATTAATATAAGTTATATGAGGCAATTGAAGCCAGCAGGGGCTGACATCTTCTATAATGCTTAATTGCTAAAGTCTTTCCAATGCCTCTCCATTCTGGGTAGATCTTAAATTATCTTCACTTTTCTTCTCTGCTATGTAAGTCTCATTTTCTGATATATTTGTTTATCTACTGGTGGTTCTCAGCTCTGCTCCCTATCACCACTTGTTGAACTCCATGCTCTATGATCTTTCATATAATCTAGTCTGGTGTCTCCCTGGCAGTGTGCATGACCTCACAAATGGGTCACTTATTAGCCTTGGGGCACCAGGGCAGAGCTTAATGAGGCTTTGGATGGGCTAGCACAGAGATCACATATAAGCTAAAAGTGGCCTCTTTCATTTCTCTTGGCAGTACAAGTGTATTACTATTATCTCTCTATGCCTTGACTTGGAAAAATTTGGAACACCCTGATCAACCATAAGGGAGAGAGTCAGTAACAGGCATATCAGTGGTTCTCTGGTTAAAGTAGTAGATATTGAAAAGACAACCATGTTTGGGTCAGAACACTGGTTCCCATATACCAGCTGATATACCCTTGGGCAAACGGTTTCTGTAAGCTTCAACTGATTAATTTGTAAAAAGATAATACTAATATTTAAAAATAAAAAATAACTGTTAGGCTTTTTTGGAGAGTATTTAATTAGATAATACTTTTAACTCCTAGCATGATGTTGAGAGGAAAATGTTCTCTGTGCGAACTCAGGTGTGTGTGATGAGGGAGGTGGATGCAAATTAATTGATAACAGATAGATTAACAGGAAAAATAATTAATTCATATGCATGCAGGAGGCAGGAGTACTCAGAGTGAGTAAACTTGCTGAATACTCAGGGATAAGGGGTATACCTAGTTAACATCAGGAATTTGAGACCAGCCTGACCAACATGGTGAAACCCTGTCTCTACTAAAAATAGAAAAGTTAGCCAGGTGTCATGGTGCTTGCCTGTAATCCTAGCTACTCAGGAGGCTGAGGCAGGAGAATTGTTTGAACCCAGGAGGTGGAGGTTGCAGTGAGCTGAGATCGGCCATTGCACTCTAGCATGGATGACAGATCGAGACTCTGTCTTAGAAAAAAAAAAAAAGTGGGGGGTTTAAGACTTCAGTTGGAAAGCATGGAAGGTTCTGTTTTTTTTTTTTCTTTTTTTTTATCCTAATGTTAATGGAAAGTTTTCTTCTTGACTGAAAGCTCCTCTGAAGGAGGATTTATGGCAGCTGAATTTGTATATTCTTCTGCTAAGGGTCTGTCTTCTCCCAAATAGGAAACTCCCTCAGAGGCGAGTTAGTGACAGCTATGTTTTTGGGAGTCTCTGCTTAAATTTAGACAAGATTTTTTTTTTTCTGTTGCTGCAGCTAGTTGAGATGTTTTCAGTTTAAAGTAATATTTACACCAATCGGGTGGGTTGTTGGTCCCTTCAGTAGCAATAGTATACTCTTGTCTAAGTCTCTGTTCCATTCCTAAACTAGACTCGAAAGGATTGTCTTATCTTAGAAAGAGTCATCACTTTGTGTAACATTTGCTTTGTGTACCACCAATTAAGTTCAGCAGAACACTTAGGTGTAGAAAGGTATTTCAGATTTCTTGGCAAACCATTTACATGGCCCATAACAAAGTACATCATGAATTGTGAATCACTTTCACATTTTTGTGCTGATTAAGAGGATTCTCTTATGGTAGAGCCCAGAATCAACTAAAATGCATGCCATGACTTATTCTAAACAACCCAATGAAATGGAGATGTGAATGGAAGCTCTAGGTAAAATATCACATGATGTATTTCATGGAAGAGGAGAGAAAAGTATTGTCTAGCAAAATTTTAAATATCTGAAATCTGAGGTTGTGGTAAGGACTAGAAAAATTATTTTGATTGTGGAAACACATTTTTTTCTACATTTCTTTTTAAAGAACAGTCCAACATAAAATAGTACATACTGCAGGAATCAGTCCAAATGATTATGTTCTACTATTGTTATAACAACTGAAATGAGAATCTAACCAAAGTGAATTTTTCTGTTGAGTTTGTAAAAAGAAGTATATGTTATAGTAAATTCACTCATCCACCCATGGAACTTCAGAAAGAAATCGTTTGGAAAAATTTCAAGTCTTCTAAAAAGTGTGTCTAATCTGTTCTGGGTATTTCTGGTCAGGGTGTATCCTCTCTGCTATAGACAATACTTGTGTCTACTCAAAATCCACATGTTGAAACCTAATCCTCAATGTGATGGTATTAGGAGGTGGGGCTTTTGGGAAATGATTATGTCATAAGAGTGAGGCACTCATGAATGGAATTAGTGCCCTTAGATAGGAGGCCCCCAGAGAGATTTTCCATCCCATCAGCCATATGATGACTCAGTAAGAAGATGGCCACCTAGGAACCAGAAAGCAGGCCCTCTCCAGACACCAAATCTGGCTGCACATTGATCGTGGATTTCCTAGCCTATCAAATTGTGAAAAATAAATTTCCAAGGTTTATAAGTGTCTTAGTCTCTTTGTGTTGCTATAAAGGTACCCCTGAGGCTGGGTAATTTATAAATAAAAAAAGTTTTTTTGGCTCACAATTCTGCAGGCTGTTCAAGAAGCACGATACCAACATCTGCTTCTGATGAGGGCCTCAGTGTGCTTCCACTTATGACAGAAGGCAATGGGGAGCCAGTGTGTAGAGATCACATGGCCAGAGAAGAAGAGAGAGAGCGAGAGCGAGAGCGAAGCGAGCGAGAGAGAGAGAGAGAGAGAGGTTGGGGGAGGAGGGAGGTGCCGGGCTCTTTTTAACTACTAGTTGTTTCAGGAATTAGTAGAGAGAACTCTCACAGCACCCCCAATCCCCACAGTCCCCTGGCATTCATATATGCATGAAGGGCCCACCTCCATGATCCAAACACCTCCCATTAGGCCCCTCTTCAAACACTGGGGGTCATATTTCAACAAGAAATTTGCAGAGGACAAACATTCAAATTGTAGCAATACGTTGCACAGTTAAGTTGTATCGTGTTATGACAGCTCAAACAGATTAAGACACTCACTTTGAAACCCTTTGCCTGAACCTTCTGTATCACAGTCTTGCTGCCCACTGTTGATGCTGTACACATAGACTCATTGGAATTGCAAGACCGTCAGGGTACTGTATGATCGTATTTCTATGTGAACATACACATTAAAAACCTGCAAGCAAGAGATATGTACATAACTCTTATCGTAATCATGATTAAGCAAAGTGAAAATGTGATAGTCCTAAGTGTTCTTTTTCTAAGGAAATGGCTAGAGTATTTATTTATATCTGTAGATTTTGTGATTATCCTCGAAGTACAGCATCTCTTCTCCTTTCCCCTTCCCAGCCCCCAACCCAGGAGTTAATGGTGGCTTTCTAGTACACACTCTGAGAATCATCTCCCACTTTGGAAATGATGATAACTCAGAAAGGATATAACTGGGCTCTTGATAGTTTTCACAGATAAGTAATAAAAAAAGACATCCAACATGGAAAATTAAAGGTGTTACGAAGATGCCAAGAGATATATTCTTCATTTTACTGTAGAATTATCAGGAGGAGATGAAGAGTTCCAACCTTTAAGAACAGGCAGTAGTAATTTTCTGCGCTTCTGTGGGACACGATACACTTAGCAATGAAACTGTGTGTAATAAAGTCTCTGGATGACATATTACCTCTAGCTTCCAGAACTTTATTCTGTTTATCCTCTCCATGGGATTCTGCTTTAATGTTAACTCTTAGAATGCTAAGAAGATTTGCCAATGTCTGACACTTCCAGTTCATCAGCTGTGGTTCTTTATGTGAATGTTTGACTGGAGAGCTTCAGAACGTTATAACATTCTTCAGTGGAAATGGAAAATGAGTTTTTGGATGATAGTTTAGTTTTATGGAAAACTATTTTTCTTCCATCTAAGAATATCAACCCATGAAATTATAGGAGGTAACAAGTATGTTTTTTTATAAATAGTGTAGTGTTTCTAGTGTCATCTGCCTTGTCTGCATTTTCACATCATATAAACATTGTCTTAGAGCATTTATGATTCATGGAACAGTCTTTGTCTATTAAACGGATTCTGGTTATAAGTTTTTAAAGGGCTTAATGTATAATTCTCTCCAGCACCTTGATGCTTTATGTTTTGTCTGTACTAAATTTCCATCATCTTTTTCCTTTTTTCTTACTGAAATTCCTCAGAGGGTCAAATACATTCAAGCTTTTTGTAATTTTAATAAAGACAACTGAAGCTATGTATCCAAGAGCACATAAGAAATGTATTATTCCTGCATATACATTTATGTGTGCGTATGTATGTATAATACACTTAGTATGTGCCTTTATCTTTGAAAAACTTTGTTCATTAATAATAGGCTTTGGGAATCATGTCTGTGACATGAGATTGAAACAAGAAGAATAAACTTGAGCACCAGATTTGCTCATTGATAGTTAGCAACTGTGTGGAATTTCAAGGATTATTTCCTTTATCTGATACTGCTCTAGATGTACTGTATTTAATGTTATACTTTGCTGAATATACTAATGTTCAAAAAATAATACAATTAAAATATTAGTTAATATTCCCACTTGAGGTACAAACACATTTTACATGTGTCTCTGCACAATTGCTTGTTTGTGTCTGCATTTGAATGGTTTATTTATATCTTATGTTCGTATCTCTTGTGATAGTCTCAATACATTTAGCTACTTATATATGAAATGTGAAAAATATTCTTTCCTTCCTAAATTGATCTTTAATATGATAGAAAGCTTTTAGTGTTCACTATAATTGTCAAAGTTGGGTCTTTATCTGTTATATGACAAAATTCATATATATAGATATATGCATAGTATAATCGTTAGTGAACACTCATAAAGTCATCTTACTTGAGTTAATTAATTCAAAAATTATGCATTCACTACCTATCGAGTGTTAAAATTTTATCCTGCAGTGGTATTGCAAACTCTCACACAAATCCCTTAAACATTGATGAATTACAGTTTTACGTATAAGAGATAGAGCTAGTATCCTGTTCATTCAAGAGAAACCAGAGAGAGCAATGTTGTCTAAGGTGGCCTCTTGAGTATGGCCAGAGCAGCCCTGGGACTAGAGTGAAGCAGGTGAAGTGCCTGGGATGTGCTTCACACCCTCGGTCTCACAAGTGCCCATCCTGTTCTTGAAAAACCCTGAAAGTTGTTCCAATGAGGTGCCAGGGGGGCAAGATTGAATAAAGGCCTCACTCTCAGGATCATGCATCTGCCCACTGAATTTTGTACTCACTACACAATTGTCTAGGTCCTGGACTGTAGCAGGTTTCACAAAATGTGTACAGGATGCCCCACCTGTGTCACTGAGCTGCAGCCAGAGGCAATGTATGCATGCAGAAATGAATGAACGGCTCTTGAAAACCAAGTGATAGTCTTGAATGATGCTGGCAGGTGTGTGGATGTAGGCCATAGCTGAGCACTTCTAAGGCAAATTGCATACTTTCCTAAAGGTGTGGACCTTTTTTGGTAGCTGCATGTTTGTAATTATTGAATCTCATAGGATCATGCTCACTTGTGAGAAATAAGGGGATAATTTTCCTCTCAAAGTTTTTTGGACTCTTGACGTTGATTCCTTGCAAGGATACTGGAGCTTGTATTGGAGAAGCGGATTTAGGATTTTATAGATAGACTTAAGCCAAAGGTAATGTGAAGTTGTCCAAATAGTGTAGGGTTTTCTTTGTTCCAAGAGTTATGCTCTTGTAACGATTTATTTACTGGCGTATATGTGAATGAAAATATGGACATCTATTGTTAATGTATTGGACTCTAGTGTTAGGAGACAGTGACATTTGAAGAGTTATCCACACGTAGTGAAGCCATTAATAATCAAGAGCTGATGAATAAACTCGGCCATCTGCAGAGCCTCCTAAAACATTGTGTTTAACTTTATTGTGGATGCAACAAGAGTGATGCAAGTCAGATTCAGAAGTCCAGGCTCTTTTCCAGAAGGCTGTAATGCTCTCAAATGTATTGTAATGTTTCTGAAATAATAGTTGTGTTGTCATAACAAAAGTGTGATGGTTTGAAAAAGGCACAAAAAGGAAAACCAAAATTTAAAATTGCTAGTGCATATCCAGGAACTAGTACAGGTTGTGATTCTTGATCTAGACAATTGCTTTGCTCTCCTTAGACAGTTATAGCCTTTGTACATAAAAGGTAATAGTCATACTGCATTGCTTGAAACTGAGTTCAAATTTTTAGTACGTCTCACATTATATTGGAGTCTTTTTAGTAGCATAATCAGCCTGATCATCTCTCAGTATATTGATGGATAAAATTCCTGTACATGCTAAAATGAGGGCTCAGATTTTGACCTGCCAAGGTGCTGAAGCACCTTCTTAGTTGCCGCTATCTCTCATTCTGTTTCTGTTGCTGCAGCTTTTTGCTGCCTTCTTCTTCTCTGGGCTCGTGGCAGCTTGATACCTTGCAGGTTGAGTGTATTGGTTTATTCAGTGGGGTTATTCCAATTTAGATCTTGTGAAAGACTATGCTTTACAGGAGGGATCAGCAAGCAATGGCCATGTGTCGAGTCTGGCCCACTGTCATTATTTGGTATGGGCAGTGAGCTAAGAATTGTTTTTACGGTTTTAAATGACTGAATAAAACTTAAAAAGGAGAAAAATATTGTGGGACACATGAAAACTTGATGAAAGTCAAATGTCAGTATCCATAAATAAAGTTTTTTTTTTTATTGTACTTTAGGTTCTGGGATACATGTGCAGATCATGCAGGATTGTTGCATAGGTACATACATGGCAAGGTGGTTTGCTGCCTTCATCTCCGTCACCTATATCTGACATTTCTCCCCCATGTTATCCCTTCCCAACTCCCCCACCCCCCCACTGTCCCTCCCCTAGTTCCCCCCAGCAGACCCCAGTGTGTGATGCTCCTCTCCCCTGTGTCCATGTGTTCTCATTGTTCAACACCTGCCTATGAGTGATAACATGTGATGTTTGGTTTTCTGTTCTTGTGTCAGTTGGCTGAGAATGATGGTTTCCACATTCATCCATGTCCCTATGAAGGACATGAACTCATCATTTTTTATGGCTGCATAGTATTCCATGGTGTATATGTGCCACATTTTCTTTATCCAGTCTATAATACAGCCACACTCACTTATATTTTGTGCTACCACAGTGGAGGTGAGCAGAGACAGAGTTGATAACAAGAGACTACATTACCCACAAATCCTAAAATATTTACTCCCTAGACTTTTACAGATCTTTGCCCTAGGTAGTCTAGGGAAAGGAGCTGAAAGTTTTCAGAAAAGGTCTGACATATTTGCAGTTTCAGAATAGTTCAGTCATCAAGGGGTTGAAATCGTGTTGTGGAAGTGCATCCTGGAAAAAGAGCAGATATTAGAAGGAAAGCAAAGGGAATAGGTGATGATAATTATTTTTTTTCTGGTTTATATTGACAATCTTGCAATGGAATCAAGAATTAAACTTCTAAATTCAGATTCATTTAACATTTCTTAAAACTGTTTTATGTCCCAGGTATCAGGCTTGGTGATTTCATATGCATGATTCTGATTTATAAGAAAACAAGAACGCTAACCTATTCACAAAAGTCATCTCAAAACATAATTATGTACTTTTCTAAATGATTAACTGTTTGAATTAGTATGTCTCCTCTACAAGTGCTTTTTATAGGGTAAATTCAAAATTTTGACATTCAAAGTCTTTATCTGTCCTCTCTATATCTTTCTTTTCTCTTCTTCCTTCTCCCACTTTCCTTCTCTCTTTGTATCTCTATCTACACTAGCTGTGAAACACTGGACAGGTTACCTAAGTTCTCATTTACTCTCATTATAAATGGGAACTTACATACTAGGGCCGTACTTACAGGCAAGGGCAGTTTTTGAAATATTAAATAAGAGGATCTGTAGTATTCAGCATACACATAACATATGTAACACAGGCAAATTTTGATTCTTATAATGTGAGTTTTCTTATGAAACTAAGATGAAAATGATTCAGAAGTGCTATGTTAATAAGTAAAGAAACAGAAGTTCCAAATAAGTTTTCTATTCTATAGCTACATAACACTCTCTTCATGTGAAAGTTTAAGAATTACCTGGTCAGTATTTCGGTTATCAAGCCTAATATATGCTGGGCCATTTTAGTAATGATTTTCATCCTAGACCACGCATGATCACTATTAAAAACTTTCATCATTACCAGCTAACAACTAAATAAAACTAGTTGTTTAATGCAAAATCACCAAATTGCTGCAGTAGTCCCTTGTAATAAAAAAACAGAATATTACACTGCCAATAATTACAGGTGATTAATATTTTCTCACCACTTTCCATTCCAGGATTTGAGTTATGTGGATAACTGGAGCATTCTACCTTTTATGAGTGGCAAAATCTTAATCCACATCACAAGTTCTATATTGTCCTTCTGTGAATATCTAAAGCTAAAGAAAGAATTCAGAGAATACAAACTATATTGAAGGAGATTTTTAAAAATGGGGAGAAAGGGAAAGAGAGAAGAAAGGAGGGAGAGAGTGAAGACATGAGAGAGTAGAGGCAGGGAAAGGATGGAGGGAGCAAGAAAAGGAAAAGGGTGAAGTCTTATGAAGAAGTGCCCGGTTTAGACATACTCAATTTCTACATCAAAAAGAAGATATTAAACAGAAGAGAGATGCACAAGTCGATATTGGCTCTATTTTGAGGGCTACTAAAAGAATCCTTTAGCTTCTTTCTATTTCTGACTTGGATGCTAAGTGTCCTTCCCAATATTACATTTTCACCGTACTCTATGCCATTTATAGTTTGTAGGAGAGAAGGAAATAAATGATGACGTGCCACACTAAAGCTGAAAATTGTTAATCTCTTGGACAGTAGATAATCAAGTCACTGTGCATAAAAGATCTTTATCAGTGGTAAATGCATAAAACTGAGTTGCTTAAAGTCATGGAATAATTGTTTCTACCTACTTTGTAAGAAGCAGTGTACTATTTTACATAAAATGTAAATTGCAGTTGAAATTTAATCGTGTTGAATGGAAATATACAATTCTCTCTCAGTACAGGGAATCAGTAGAGCCTTACAGGAGGATCTTCCATGTTGCTTCTAGTTTGGGTGAAAACTGTTATCATTGGATTTGCATTAAATGCAGTTCCTTCCTCTTAAGATAGGATGATTGGCAGGGATTAAGGCTTTATTAGTAAAAGATTTCTAAGCCAAGCTTCTCTTTTTTATGAATAATATCTACTCCCTTATTTATTAATGGTATTTTTGACAGCTGACAGTTCAAGAAGTATATGTGCTTCTGTGTTAACTATTAAAGTACTCTGTTTACATACAGGTGGAGATGGCGTATACATTTTCCTCTTATTTAACCAAGTATGTTAAAATAAGTGAGGAAGAAATTTGTTATAATAAAACAATAATTAAAGCAAGACATGTGGAAGTAGTAGAGGGGAATATCCAGAGATTATCAAGCCATATTTAGCTGAACCTTTTCTGGTGGTATTTTGTTTCAGTGATTTTAAAAAATAGATCAATTATGAGTTGACTAGATACAAATGTTATTAGTTCTGGAATTAATTTTGGCCTTGTCAAACTTAAATAGTTCTGTGTAAATGTGTATCTGTCTGTCTGTCTAATTTGCTTAGTTTTACTTCTATAAAACAAGACTTGGCCTTTATTTTTCTATTTATTAATATCATGTTTCCATGGTAGGGGTTTCCTAATATATAAAGAAATCACACTTTTTCAAATATAGTATTGTTATATCAAAATTGCAAGTGAGCACAAAGAGCATCATGCCAAGTGAATGGCTTCTCTCCAGAACAGCAGCCTCCTGGTGAAAAGGGGAACCAAACAAAATGCATATTTTGATTGTATATATCAAAGAAATTATAGCCGCCAGCAGCCCTCTCTACAGGGAGAAAATTCACAGGATGGGCTGATCCAAAGGAAGGAGAAAGGGTCATCTCCCCTGCCTTGCTCTTGTCTGGGCCTGCATTTGGTGTTTTTATTCACTCCCACAGGGGTGATTATAGAGCAGCCTCAACACCAAAGCTGGTTGAAAAAAAAAAAAAACAGTTGACAAGGCACAGTGGCTCATACCTGTAATCTCAGCACTTTGGGAGACCGAGGTGGGTGGATCACCTGAGGTCAGGAGTTTGAGACCAGCCTGGCCAACATGGTGAAACCTCGTCTCTACTAAAAATACAAAAATTAGCCGGGCGTGATGGTGAGCACTTGTAGTCCCAGCTACTCGGGAGGCTGACGCAGGACAATTCCTGGAACCTGGGAGGTGAAGGTTGCAGTGAGCCGAGTTCGCCCCATTGCACTCCAGCCCATACTGACAACAGCGAGACTATGTCTCAAAAAACAAAACAAAACAAAACAAAACAACCCTGAATACCTTCTTCAAAATTATTAGGCCATGTATGCCTCCATTTAGTTCTTTTGGTGTTTTCAATAAAAACATTCTAAACCAAGAAATATGGTTTGGAGTCAAGAATGAAATAAGTTGGAGTGACTAGCCTAAATTCAGTGAAGGAAAGGAATGGAGACATTTTCCTTAAAATAGATTACTGTTGACAAGTAAATACTTACTAAAAATATATCTCACTGCAATGTCAGCCACCTTGCTTATTTTTAATTAAGGACCTGTTGACCCTTTTCACCTGAAATAATTGTGTTAAATAGAAAAAATTGTCATTTAAACTTCTATGTAGATTGCTGTCAACTATAATTCAGGACTATGCTTCCTTAAAGTTTTGTGAGTTTATTTTCTGGATGATTTCTCAGTGGCCTGATTCTTAATTTGGCCTAACTGCTATTTTCTGTTGCTTTTATAGAGTTTACCCCATTGGTTTAAAATATATTTTGCTGCCAGTTTACTAAGATAGTAGCTGAGATGTACTGACTAAATTACCCTTAGTTGCTTGTATCCTAATTATAGAATCCTTTACTAATCCAAAATTCAGCAAAATACTTGATTCAGTAAATTCTTATTTTAATCCTTGTATTTCACTCTAAAAAGATATTTAAAAATATTCCTTTGAAACAGCCTTTGCTTTCAGTATGGTAAGATATATGAATGGTGCCGGGCATGGTGGCTCGTGCCTGTAATCCCAGTGCTTTGGAAGCTTGAGGTGAGAGGATTGCTTGAGGCCAGGAGTTTGAGGTCAGCCTGGATGACATAGCAAGACCCTGTCTCTACAAAAAGTTTTTGAGGCCGGGTGCGGTGGCTCAGGCCTGTAATCCCAGCATTTTGGGAGGTCGAGGTGGGTGGATCATGAGGTCAAGAGATTGAGACCATCCTGGCCAACATGGTGAAACCCTGTCTCTGCTAAAAAATACAAAAGTTAGCTGGGCGTGGTGGCATGCGCCTATAGTCCTAGCTACTTAGGGAGGCTGAGGCAAGAGAATTGCTTGAACCCAGGAGGCGGAGATTGCAGTGAGCTGAGATTGTGCCACTGTACTCCAGCCTGGCGCCTGGCAACAGAGCAAGACTGTCACACAAAAAAAAAAAGTTTTTGAAAAATTAGCCAGGTGTGGTTACACCTGACTGTAACCCTAGCTACTCAGGAAGCTGAGGTGGGAGGATCATTTGAGGTTAGGAGTTCAAGGTTCCAGTGAGCTATGATTGTGCCACTGCACCCCAGCCTGGTCAACAGAGCGAGACCTTGTCTCTAAAAATGATATATGAATGGAATTAAAATGTTTTCTTGGATCCTCTTGTCATTGATTTAGAAAGTCTATTTAACCTCTGTTCAGTTCCCAATGACAATAGGAGGATGTCTTTCTTTTCTCATTTTCTTTTCTGTCATATCATGTAGCTGTCACAGAAGTGAAGGCAGAACACTAAACAGATGCACTTTTTAAATTCTAAGATTGTAATTTTGTTATTGAATAGAATTTCACCTTTAGTGCTTTCCAAATGATGGTGCCTATTTGATTTCCTTTAAGATTTTCTCTTTACACATGATGACTTCACTTGTGCTGACTAGCAATTTTTGGTTTAACCCTTCCACACTTTGTTAAGTCTAAAGTTTAACCCTTTAGACTTTCTCTACTATGAAACTAAACTAGCAACATACTAGGGTTCAAGTTAAGATAATGAAGAATCATCTGGTATTAATGAGCAACAGGAGTATATAAAACACGAAGTTCTCAACTGTTTTCTTCGTTTCATTCTGAGACAAACATTGATGTGTGAGGTATTCCCATGCATTTGGGAAACTTGACATAGACTGTACTGTGGCCCTACCCCCTTTCCCACAACTGTTCACTGCTCACACTTTCTCACCCCTCAGCACACACATAGAAGAAATAGTACTAAAGCGCTCAGTAGTAGATAAGAGTGAAATCAGCTACAACTGCAGTACTACATTTTAGCCAGAAAAATCTAGCGTAGGCCTTGGAAGCCAATTCAGACCAAGAGATCCCTTTCTCAAGTAGGTCATGCTTGTCCCTTGAGTTTCTAAGGCTTTTTGGCATCCATTCTGAGGGAGATGGGCATAGTAGGGGAAATATCCCTAAGGAATAGCTACTGGTAGTAGCTCCCATCATCTGCATTGTTGTACCATAAAAGGCAAAGCCAAATGAACATTATAATAGGCATTATTTAACTTTTTTCTTTCTTTCCTTCTTTTTTTTTTTTGAGACAGCATCTCAATCTGTCACCTAAGCTGGAAGTGCACCAGCATGGTCTCGGCTCACTCCAACCTCTGCTTCCCAGGTTCAAGCAATTCTCCTGCCTCAGCTTCCTGAGTAGCTGGGATTACAGGCCTATGCCACTACACCCTGCTACTTTTTTTGTATTTTTAGTAGAGATGGGGTTTCACCATGTTGGCCAGGCTGGTCTCGAACCCCTGACTTCAAGGGATCTGCCTGCCTCAGCCTCACAAAGTGCTGTGATTACAGACGTGAGCCACTGCACCAGGCTTAACTTTCATTTTTTAAAGTTTATATGCACAAGCTAAAATTCCTCTTGATTTTGCATTACAGTAAAATTCCTCTCGATTAGCATTACAATATCACAAAGCATCATTGAAGAAGTCTAGGTGCTCAGTTCCTAAAGGCGTTTATGGTCACTTTCCCAGAAAGCCTTTCCCTTTTCTCCCTAGGCTGGTTGCATATCCTTGCTGTATAAGCTTAGAAAGTTCAGCATTTAGCATGCCTTGATCTTGCTGTATGTTAGTTACCTGCATACTTTATGCATCTCTTACCCCTGCATCCTCCATTAGACTGCAAGTTCATTGAGAGTATGTACTCAACATTAGCAAGGGCTGGGCATATAGCTCAAGTTCTAAAACATGTGTGACTTTGGATATCATAATGTCCAATGACCATCCACATGCTGATTCTACCCTTTCTATTCTTCAATTGGTATAAATCTGCCTAGCAAGAGTATTTTAATTTAAATGTCATCCCTTCCTGAAAATAATCATACTAGATCTATGACAAAGTGTCACCTAAAATTATTTCCTCATTCTCATTAAGTAGAAATTCCTAGGCTAGGTTTGTCAGTCTAATAATTTTAGGTTCAACAGTTTTTGTTTACTAGAATAAATTATGTAGTGATAATGAGTTTGACCAAAAGCTGATTTCCCTGTTTTATTTTAGAAATGTATATCTTCAGTCTATATTGTTTTTATATTTGAATATAAAATAAATTTACATTATTCAAAAGCATAAAATTCAAAATTCAATAAAAGAATAAGCAGTAAAAATTATCTGTGCCCCTAGCCCATCCATTGCTCTTTCCCATGGCAACTGATATTGTAGTTTCTTGGTTATTTCTCCTAAAATATTTTGTGAAATATACGAACAAACACATAGACTGTGTAAAAGGTACATTGGTTTATTCTCTTAGAAAAACAAATATCAATATACTATACATAATTTTTTTGGTCCTTGAAATTTTTATATAACATATTACAGTGATCTTTATCCATAGCAGAGAAGATCCTCATTCATTTTTATAACTAGATAAGCATTCCATTATATCTTGTATACAAGCTGAGTTTTGTTCATTGCATTTCATTTATGGATGAATCCAGCAGGAATTTACACACAAGTCAATAATATCCCCAAGACCATACGAAAGATATGAGACCATGATCCTTGGCAGGACTGACTGTCCATTGTACCATGTTGCTAAAGTGACTGAAGGTTATTGACTTACTGTAATAGGAGTTAGATATCTGATTTAGTTGAATATATCCATTTCAAAGGGAAAACCCAGGACTTTGGTGTTTAATCCTTTTGTGAACCTTGCCTTAACCCTTTCCCATTAGGTTGGATGTAAACAATACTTAATATCAGTGACTAATGGCAGTAGTTCTTCAGCCTGGCAGCAAAACAGAGCAGTTCAGAACTAATCAGCAAGATACAATCAGATAGATGCCAGAGGTGAGGGATAATTTTTATTTTCTCTTCTCTGACTCTCTGGAGTTTCCTCTTTGCAGTAATTTAGGTCAGGTCTACATTTACTAGATGAAAGATTTATTTGTTGAATTCTTTAAATGATGCCACCAACTAAATCTGGTTCTTTGCAATGGGACCTTGGAAAGATTAATACATTCTTTGTTTTTAAAAAAGATAGTATGGGTAAGACTCGTCTTTTTTTATTTGAAGTTAGAATGAAAGTAACATTTTTGAAAATTCCCATGTCTTCTTGCAACTTAGTAGGTAAGTATTATTCTCCCTAACTTCAAGGTGCAGCTAATATTTTATTGAGAACTTGCTTTTCTTTGTCCAGACTAAAGTGCAGTGGCACAATCTTGGCTCACTGCAACCTCTGCTTCCTGGGTTCAAGCGATTCTCCCACCTCAGCCTCCAGAGTAGCTAGGATTATAGGTGCCTGGCTAATTTTTTGTATTTTTTAGTAGAGACAGGGTTTCATCATCTTGGCCAGGCTAATCTTGAACTCCTGACCTCGTGATCCACCCACCTCAGCCTCCCAAAGTGCTGGTATTACACATGTGAGTCACCACGCCCGACCTGAGAACTTGATCTTTGCCAGATACTATTTTAAGAGCCCTGCCTGTATTAACTCTTTGACTTCCTGGGAGGTAGGTGATGATGTTATCCCCCATTTTATAGAATGAGGGAACTGAGGAGCAAAGGACTTAAGGACTTGCTCAAGAAAACAGCAGAACTTGGATACTGTAAAGCCAGAATGAGAAACAAACAAACAGGACATTTGACTCCAGTGTTATTACTTTTTACCACTAAATGTATGCAGCCTCTCTGAGGAAACTCTAGTTCCAAAGCTCAAAGTCATGAACCTGCAGAGTGGCAAAGCCAGGATTTCAACTGAAGTCTGACACCAAAATCTGCAGTCTTATTCACTGTATAAATAGAGAGATATGCATAAACATAGGTATCGATATATAAAATAGGTAAATATATTTGAAATAGGTTGTGTGGTATTGAAGTGGGTGAGTTTTCTCTTGTGCCTTCTCTGAACCAGTGTTAGATTTCTTGAACTGTTTTATGATTCCATGCCATGGTTAACTATGCAATTGCTTCTGCATAGAAGCTCAAAAAAAATCTTTACTTAAGATCCATTCAATTCGTGTTTCTTCTGTGAAGTCTTCTCTGGCCATGCCTTCCCCAACCCAGCATGCATAACAAGTCAAGGTCATTAATCACTCCTTGATGTCCCCCCTTCTGTATTTTTTTTTTTTTTTTTTTTTTTAGAGGCAGAGTCTTGCTCTGTCACCCAGGCTGGAGTGCAGTGGCATGATCTCAGCTCATGGCATCCTCCACCTTCCAGGTTCTAGCAATCCTCCTCCTCAGCCTCCTGAGTAGCTGTGACTACAAGCTGCTACCTCTGGGTAATTTTGTTGTATTTTAGTACAGATGGGGTTTCACCTTGTTGCCCAGGCTGTTCTCAAACTCCTGAGCTCAGGTAATCCACCTGTCTCAGCCTCCCAAAGTGCTAAGATTAAGGCTTGAGCCACTGTGCCTGACCAGTTCCGTATCTTTTTACATAACTTAGTTAAGGTACTTATCAATGTATGCATGTCTTTTGTTAACGTGTAACTCTGTATCCAAAGCATGTAGCATGCTGTCTGACTCCTGGTACACACTCAATTAAAAAATGTGAGAAGTCTCTGTGAACCTATTCTGGTTCGAGGGCTGCCTGAATAAAAATAAATAAATAAATAAAAGTTGATGACTCTGACACCATCCTACATTTGTCTAACTTAATACATCCATAGCTATAATGAATTAGAGCTCTATAACATGAAGAAATGTGATATTGTTTGATAAAGTAAAATGTAGAATATTATCTTTGTACATCCTTGATTTGGATGAAAAATTTAAAAAGAATAAATAGTGTTTCTCTCTCGCCCCCATATGTGAATCAACTCTGCTATGCCTCTAAACTCTGGTACTCTGAAATTTCTCTTCCTGACCTTCTACTTCACTTCAATACACTCCTTCACTCCTGCAGAGCTTGCTCTTAGCTTCATCAGGATCTCTCCCTGTTCCATCCATCCGCCCTTTCCTAGCCTTGCTGCTCCCAACTCGTCCTCTAAATGACAGTCAGCTCAGACTCCATTCAACCTTTCTAGGTCCCTGGAGAGAATCTCAATCCTGTGTCAATTCAGTTGTTAGCTTTCACCCTCCACCTCTCAGCTCACCGCATACAGGCCAAACATCTGTCTTTTTATCCCCAGGGAGAAGCAAACTTATTTGGGTTGCCCTAAAACACTCAGAAAGGACTTACCAGATACTCACTTCTAAAGCACTCTTTCTGTTCCAACCCTTTTACTGTGTGCCTCTGTGCAGTAGAGAAGTGAGTCTACTAACATTAAATGTATGAAACAAGGAACATTTATCAAAGTAAATGCCATCATTGAGCCACCTAAGTTGAATTTCGTTTGTCTTGTACTCAGCACCAAAGCAAGAATACCTTGCTTTTTTGGAAGGAATCAAAATAATACAAATTTTACTTTGGAAGATGAAACACAGTACTATGTCTAATCTCTTCCTTCCTGATGATCTGTCCTCTTGGAAGTATGACAGTGTTGACCTAGACGTATTGAGTTAATGGAAGGCAAGCCTGTTTTCATTCTTCTCTGTCATATGGAAAGAGGAGAATTGAGAGATCGAGAAAAAGGTAAAAGAGAGAGGACCCAAGTGTAATATAATATCATGTTAAAACATTTTTGAAACCATGCAAAAAGAAATAAATATCAAAGGAGAAGAATGAAAATCAGTAAGTGATAATACAAAAAAGACATGGGGAATTTTTTAGAATTAAAAAAATTAATAGAATTGGTGGTGTTTTATTTTCTTATACAACATTTATTTAGTGATATATAAAAGTTCTTTGGCTAAAGTGCACCTTTTTTTCCCTCCCCTCCCTCCTCCTTTTTCTGCCTCCCTCCCTCCCTCCCTTCCTTCTCCTCCTTCTTCCATCCTCCTTTCCTCACAGGAGTGAGAGTGTTACAGAGATTATTTCAAGGGTTAATCTGTATAAAGATGAATATTTCCTTTATTTCTCTCCACTGATTAGTACTGTCCAAATGGCAAGTTTTTAAACCCCTATCTTTGGATGCACTTCCAGCAGCCCCACCCCACCCCCCAAACTCAAAGGGAGTGAAATCACAATGTTCCTTTTTCTTTCTCCCCTTGAAACTGGCAAATCCCCACCACTACCCTTTCCCACGCCACCCATTACCGTTTATTTCTATAGCAGACATTTAGAATAATCAAGACAGCATTCCGGCTGTGTACAGTGTCTCACTCCTGTAATCCCAGCACTTTGGGAGGCCTAGGCGGGCAGATCATGAGGTCAGGAGATGGAGACCATCCTGGCTAACATGATGAAACCCCGTCTCTTCCAAAAAATATAAAAAATTAGCCAGGCGTGGTGGTGCGCATCTGTAGTCCCACCTACTTGGGGGGCTGAGGCAGGAGAATCACTTGAACCCAGGGGCAGAGGTTGCAGTAAGCTGAGATCACACCACTGCACTCCAGCCTGGGTGACAGAGTGAGATTCCATCTCAAACAAACAAACAAACAAACAAACCAGCATTCTTATACTTCCTGTTTCTGTAGAATCTATAGTAGGTCTAAAGTATCTAGGATGCCCTATTAGTCCACAAAAAACTATGATCAGATTTCCAGTCTCTTGAACCTAGCTTAGAGCTTAAGAGGCACAATGCAAGACAGTTTTTAACAGAGAAAATATGCATGAAGGGCCTTTTAAATTATAGCTTGGAAACTTTCAGTATCCCTTCAATGATTTCATACTCTATTTTTGCATCTTCCTGACATTTGCAGTTCCCTTGAGGCATATATTACAGTATACACACTACCCATGGTTAGATAATCACAAGTTTAGATATTTGTGAATGTTTCAGCTGTGAAGAAGAAAAATAACTTTAGGTAAGGGTGCTTGTGAACATCATCATTGAAAATCTCAGAAAATTCCGTTTGCACGTATCCACATATGTGAGCACGTGGTTGATTCTTTCCCCTGTATTTTGCTACTATTTTGTTTTGCCTTAGATCTTCCTTTCTCTTCATTTATTTTTAAGCCAGAATATATTTATTCTGGACATTTTCCTGATGTGTATAGGGGATAAGGGGCTACCCCATTTGATGTCATTTGACATGAATTCTGTTTTTTTCTGAGGAGAATTTTGAGGTATCTAGGAGAATGCATTTTCAATCCCTTCCCACCATTAACATGTATTAAATGCCCAAGCTAAGTTTGTCCTTGATGTTTGCAGATAACTTAAAATCTCTGGAGAAATAATAAATTTTAGGGTCATACCAACAAAGGAACACATGAAAATGAAGGTTACTCAGAAACAAGGTTTTTAAAGTGGAGGCATAAATGGCAGGGCTTCTCACTGAGTAAAATGTTCTTTACCATAAGAGTGAACTGGAAATGGATATAAAAACAAATTAAAGTTTAAAATTACACTTTGAGTTTAAGACTTGAGGAAATTTGATAGGCCCTTAGAAAACACCATTAGAATGAAAACATTCTAAATTATATCATTGAAATAGTAACAAACATGCCCTCTTTTTAAAAAAAAAAAATTTTTTTTTAGGTGTTTTAAATCTTATTAAATTCTTTTTTTTTTTTTTTAAATTTCAATAGCTTTTGGAGTACAAGTCGTTTTTGGTTGCATGGTTGAATCGTGTAGTGGTGAATCCTGAGATTTTAGTGCACCTGTCACCTGAGTAGTGTACATTGAACCCAATATGTAGTTTTTTTCTCCTTTATCCTCCCTTCCCAATCTCTTTATTCTGAGTCTCCAAAGTCCATTTTACCACTCCACTCTATCTGCCTTTGCATACCCATATCTTACCTCCCACTTACAAGTGAAAACATATGGTATTTGGTTTTTATATTCCTTAGTTACTTCACTTTGAATAATGACTTCTGGCTCCATCCAAAAGACATATTTTGTTCTATGCAGAAGACATTTTCTTGTTCTGTCTTATGGCTGAGTAGTATTCCATGATGCACGTATACCACATTTTCTTTATCCACTCATTGGTCGATAGGCATTTAGGTTGGTTCCGTATTTTTGCATCTGCAAATTGTGCTGCAATTCCCATAGGTCTGCAGGTGTCAGAAAAGACCTATTTGAAATATTTCATTCCTAGTTGACAACATGCCAACAAAATACTTTTTTATGACAGAGGACCTAAAATTGATGTTGATATTTTGTTTTTCTTGTGTTACTTTTTACAAACTTATTGTATCTACAAGTTTCTTGCTGCTAGGACGTATAAAATAGACAACTATTTGCATATGCATTAACTTTTGAATTATATATTATTTGCATTAATAAACTTCAACTACTTCATTGGAAATGGGTTTATTACCACCTTGTATATAGTTGATAAGAAAAGAGACTCTAGAAGCTCTTATTAGCTGTGTTTCCTTAGACACATAATTTAACCTCAGTTTTCTCATCTGTAAAATGAAAATAAGAATCGTGCTTTAACTCAAAAAGTCAAAGTTTAGACATATACTGTACTGTAATGTGCTTGATGCCCAATAATGAAATAGCTATTATTATTATTTTGCTATAGAGATAGATATATAAGGAGTTAAGTAACATTAAAATTTGGAAACAAGTTTTCCATGTTTTCTTTTATTAATTAAAATATTTATTTTTGGCTGAGCACAGTGGCTCATGCATGTACTCTAAGCACTTTGGGTGGCCGAGGAGGGTGGATCATGAAGTCAAGAGATCGAGACCATCCTGGCGAACATGGTGAAACCCCATCTCTACTAAAAATACAAAAATTAGCTAGGCGTGGTGGCACATGCCTATATTCTCAGCTACTTGGGAGGCTGAGTCAGGAGAATCACTTGAACATGGGAGGCGAAGGTTGCAGTCAACTGAGATTGCGCGACTGCACTCCAGGCAGGTAACAGAATGAGACTCTGTCTCAAAAAAATATATATATATATATATATTTTCCTCTTTGATTGTTTTATTTATTTTATTCTTTTATGGTCATGGCATGAATGGAAGTTTAAGGCTCAAACCTGCAATAAGTAGAGCCAGTTTTAATCATTTTTGCTGCTGATACTGCACTAGTCTTTTTTATTATGTTAAATTATGTTTCAGTGTGTGTCACTATCCAATTGCTTAAAAGTCACTCAAGTTCGCTCTTTCCTATCACACTAACCATTTATTAATTCATATTAATCTTTTATCACTTTTTTCAAGACTCTCCACTTCTATTCACCATTCAACCACTGTTTTAATTCACACCTTTCTTACCACTTCCCTGTATTACAAACTTCATTTGTGTCTTCATGACCAGTCTGTCTCTAGCTTCAAGCCATTTTTAATATTATAGTTATAAGAAACAAACTAATGATTTCCTTCAATGGGGCTGGGTGTGGTGGTTCATGCTGGTAATTCCAGCACTTTAGGAGTGCCACAGTAGAAGGGTTGCTCTAGTCCACAAGTTCAAGACCAGCCTAGGCAACATAGCAAGACCTCTCTACAAAAATTTTTAAAAAGTAGCTGAGCATGGTGGCACATACCTGTAGCTCCAGCTACTCCAGAGACTAGGGCAAGAGAATCACTTAATCCCAGGAGTTTGAAGCATCACTGCACTCCAGCCTGGGCAACAAAGTGAGACTTCATCTCTTAAAAAATGAAAAAAACATTCAATAATGGCCAAAATTTCTGTCTGTGCTATTTAATGTTACTTATATCCATGATCTGCTTACTGACTTTGCAGTCATACTGAATTGGCGATACTGAACCTTTTCTTTCTACCATTTTTAGTCTCTACCTCTTCTTCATATCAGGGCTGGAATCCAGGCAGGATCCTCTTTGCTCTACTCTTTTTTTTTTTTTCTGACTGCCTAATTCTTTCTGTTTCTCTCTTGGAGTCTCATTACTTTATAATTTCTTCCAAAAAGGCTTGTCTTACCCCATCAGAAACTCTGCAGTTCATACCCAGACTTGGTTAATCTGAAACCTGTGCTCATGCAGCTTCCACTCTTCCCCTAGTATAATCCTTCTCAATGTGGTGCCTGGACCAGAAGCATCAACACCACCTGGGATCTCATTAGAAATGCAAAGTATTGATTACCGTCCCAGACCTACTAAATCAGAGTCTCAAGGGAGGCCTGTGTTTTATCATAACTTCAGGTGGTTCTAATGAACACTCAAGTTTGAGAACCATTGCCCTGGTAAAATCAGTCACCCATGAATCAATGTTTTGAATTATTTTAAAATCATTGGAATGATAATATAAAGGTTAAATATATGCCCATTCTTATATTAAGGTGTATATTATATCAACAATTTTGAGATTTCCATTTTACATTGTTATAACAAATCTTCAGATTCTTTTAATACTTAAGTTATTTTTCTTTTCATTTATTGTTTAATTAACAAACAAAAATGGTATATATCTATGGTGCACTAAAGTCATCTTTACTATATTTTATGTTGAACTGTTTTGAACTTCAAGGCCTCTTACTGGGACAACTCAAAATTTAGCTGAAATTTAATTATTTTTTGGTTTGTTTAAGTCCCTAAAGGTAGATATATGGATTTTTGAACTAAAAGCTATTACCTTAGGATTCTATACTTTGCCATGGAGGAAAAGAGATTAACTAAGTGCTTTCTATGAGAAACTTAAGATTTAGCTTTTTTTAAATCTCTGATTTATCCGGTCTTCCTTTCAACAAAATAGATTTTTCATCCTTCATGTAATTTTTAAATATTTCATAGATGTTTATCACTCTATTTTTTGTAAACTTGCAAAGATGAGGACCTCAAATAAATGGCTTCAAAAATAGGACTTTAACTGTATGTGTTTAAGGAGAGAAGAAATACTTAACTAAATGAGTTCTATCAAAAATTATAGAAGTATTTTAGAAATAATTTACTAATTGTCAAATATAAAATATGCCACCCTGAAAATTTTCACATGTAGTATGGTGTAAAATATGTTTGCAAATAAACCAAAAAAGGGTGGCTACTTTTTCATATGTCCTCTTTAAACATTTGGTTATGACAAATCTATGTGATGTTTGGGTGGAGATTAGTGCTCAGTTATTTCTCAGAGTGCTAAAGTCTAAATTTATGCCAACTGAAAGTTGTTTTGTTTTGTTTTGAGACAGAATCTTGCTCTGTTGCCCAGGCTGGAGTGCAGTAGTGCGATCTCGGCTTATTACCGCCTCCGCCTCCCAGGTTAAAGTGATTCTCCTGCCTCAGTCTCCTGAATAGCTGGGATTACAGGCACATGCAACCATGCCCAGCTAATTTTTGTACTTTTAGTAGAGACGGGGTTTCACCACGTTGGTCAGGCTGGTCTCGAACTTGTGACTTGGTGATCTTCCTGCCTTGGCCTCCCAAAGTGCTGAGATTACAGGCATGAGCCACTGCACTCAGGCTTAAAAGTCTTTAAATCAGATATTTATTACTTAAAACGGAAATGTGTCAACTAACCTCTCCTAGATGCTCTGATTAAGCATGGTCCTCAATGACTAATGTACATTGGCTTACACTAAAGTTATTAACCTAAGAATCTTCCCAGCAAGTCCATCTCTTTCCTGTTGTTGCATTCTATAAAGTTTGAACAGATGTTTCTTCTTCAGTGTTACTTATCTAAAAACAAGTCCAGGAGTAGAAAGTACTCCTGATGCTCCTTTGTCAGTTGGATAAACCAGTCCTCTCTGAACAAGGAAATAAATACCTCTCTTCAGCTTTCAGAAGCTTGAATGACAACCTTCTGGTCATCTATTACTGAGAAGATTATATGTGGCTTGAAGACACAGATTGTACCATATTAGTCTATATGGCCCTTTACCTAGTACTTTGCCTGAAATATAAGTGATACTAAATGAATGTCATTTTAACACATAAGATAATAAATGAATGAGCAGATAGAGACCTTTTTGAAACTTATATTGCATGCTCCTTATAGAGTCACAAAGTATAGATAAAAAGATGCAATTAGAATTTGTGTTAATGAGAATTTAAAATAGTGTGATGTAGAAAATGCCTATAGATTTTATTTACAGACAAGATACTATAAATTTCCCTTCCTTCCTTGTTACCTCTAAAAATTTCCATGATTTCAAAACTGAAATTGTTAACGCTTCCTAGGAGGAGTGCATTCTCTGCAAAATACACTCTGGCTCTGTGGTTTTGAATATGAAGTTTATTTGCTTGTTTTTAAACATTTATTAGAGAACGATATGAGTAGTTTTAGTCAGGAATGTGCTGTTATTTTAAAATTTTAAATGATTGTCATTTAAATCTTTTCAATATCCCATTGTAATGTTTCCCAGGTGACATTTTAGTGGTGGCGCAGAGATCTAGAACATTTGTCTGAAGATAAATAACTCTGGAACAGAGTTTAACAATGATTCAAAGCTAGGAAAAGGCTAAACATTCATCTTGATATATCTGAGGAAGTCCTGGACACCTTTTACCCCTATTCCTATGGAAAAATCAGCTTCAATTAAACAAGTGTTTCATTCTGTGAGGTCTTTGGGATGAATTCCTCAAGTGAAATGAGACTCTCACTTATATGAAGTTCTGGTGCACAGTAAGACCTTGCGTGTTTTCCTGCCTTATGTATCAGTGAAGACACTTTGTTACAGAGTTTAGGCAACTTACTCAAAACGCTCAGAAAAGTGAACGACAGAGTCTAGAACAGTTATCCTAACACTCAATCCAGGGATGTTTCTATCACATCACTTCTAATCCTAAATCTAAAAGTAAAATCTAACAATAGCAACCACAACAACAAAGAGAAACAATGTGAAATGCTATCGTGTAAGGTGAATTTGTAATGACATTTATATTTTATTATTATTATGATAACTAATGCATATTGAATTGTTCCTAATGAAGGTAAAATGCAGGTAATATACTTAGCACAGTTCACACTCCACTGCGTACTGTGCTAAGTATTTTACCTGCATTTTATTGCTTTGTCTTTACAGGTACCCTCAAAAGTGAGTATTAATACTATCTTCACTTTAGAAGTGATAACAATGGGACCTTAAAAAAGTTCAATAACTTTCTAGATGTTAGATGTCCTAATTAGATCTGACGACTTCAGAGCATGTTCTTATAACCCATCTATGATTCCAATTTACAATCTCTTCAGGACTAAAGTAAACAATAGTTAATGTTTACCACTTTTAAAAAAGATACCAATGAAACATTTAATTTTCTAAAGCACACTGAGAATTTCCTGTTTAGTATGTTAGGTATAGAATGTAATACATTTAACTATAATTCAGACTATGAGAATTAAATTATAGAAACCTTGTATCAGCAGTTTTTTGAGTCATCAGGTACATTTCAGTAACATTTGAGGATTACAAGATATTTTATCAGCTAGATTTTTTTTTTTTTTTTTTTTGAGATGGAGCGTCGCTCTGTCACCCAGGCTGGAGTGCAATGGCCTGATCTCAGCTCACTACAACCTCTGCCTCCTAGGTTCAAGTGATTCTTCTGCCTCAGCCTCCAGAGTAGTTGGGATTACAGGTACCCAACACGCCCAGCTAATTTTTGTATTTTTAATAGAGACGGGTTTCACCAGTTTGGCCAGGCTGGTCTCAAACTCCTGACCTCAGGTGATCCACCTGCCTCGACCTCCCAAAGTGTTGGAATTACAGGCATGAGCCACACTGTGCCTGGCCAATAACATTTTTTTAATATATTAGTTTTGCTTGATCAAACAGGAAAAACTTGAAGGTCAGATTTTTGAAGTACTTCTGACCTATTTATGAAAATGAGAGGAAAAGAATGCTCCTGTCTTGATGAGAGCCTTATTAAGCAGCTCACATTCTCAAATTTGGTATGGAAGAATGCAATCTTCAGCCTGGGCCCCATTCCTAGGATGTGAGACTCCACAACCTGCTAAAAATGAGCTTTCTTGAAAACATGACACTTCCTAGATGAATTTCTAGGAATAAACTGTCCCAGCCTGGAGGGGATCAGACAAAACCCTCTCATTTCTTTCTGAAGTCATTTCTCCAAAGGATTTTGGAAAGAAAAGAGGGGAGAAATGTGAAAGTGATACTGGAGGGCTGGGGGAGGTCCATTAACACTGGTGGGACCTCAACTCCAGCCGGGGTCCAGGCTCTTGATTCCATCACTAGAAGGAATTCAAGGATGAGTCAGAAAATAGGGAAAGTGTTGAGATTTATTGCCAAGGGAAAAGCACACACTCAAGCAAGGGAGTGCAGGTGTTCTCAACAGAGAATCCTACACCAAGGCAATTGGGACTGCTACCTTTGTGGGTTTCTTGAAGCAAAAGGTGGAATATTCATCAAAATCCTTGGAAGCAAGTGGCGGTTTCTCAGAACTGCGGTGCCACCCATTTTTACACCAAATATAAGTGTTTCTGGAACTGTCATGGCCCTGGTGGGTATGTGATTTAAAGTTCTAAGGAGCGTTGGCAGGGCACAGTAGCTCATGCTGTAATCCTAGCACTTTGGGAGGCTGAGGCAGGAGAATCGCTTGAGGCCAATAGTTCAAGACCAACCTGGCCAACAGAGTGAAACCCTATCTCTATAAAAGAAAAAAAAAAAAAAAAAAAAAGAAAGAAAGAAAAAAAGAACATCTAATGGGGTCCTAGGAGAAACCTAGGTCAAATCAAGCACCATGTTGGTCTTAGCTTGCTTGACCCACATCCTTGCTTTTCAGGGTCTTATCAGTGCCTAGCTTCTGCAGCTATTTTAACAGTTTTCTTTTGCTAGTCATGTGAAACTTCTGCCTGAAATTTTCTAATCTCCTGCAACCACCTTGTATCATTTTTGTCTCAAAAGGAAAATAAAAGCTTGAGACCCCAATTCACTCTACCAAAAGAAAAACAAATAAGCTGAAAGCTGAGTCATGCAGAAATCCGTCTTTCCTACTGTTCCTAAGCAGATAGCTAGAGGTAAAAGGTTAAATATCACCACAGGTAGCTAGCTACTCTATGTTCATCTTATCTTATGTAAAGTGCCAATTTTCTGAGCTCCAGAAAAATACATGATTGACTATTTCCTTAGCGGCTCCTTTTCTCCTTCGCCTTGTAGATTCAGTAATGTGACCATACCTTTCTTTCACCTTCAGCCTGCTTTTTCCCTTCAAATATCAAAGCCCTCTAAATCATCTTTAGAGAAAGACTCAGACTTGTCTTTTGGGCATTGTCCTTAACCTTGGCAAAACCAATTTCCAAATTGAAAAAGAAAAAAAAATGAATTTAGCTTGTCCCACCATCTACCCCTGCCAAGGGTCAGATATTTATAGCAAATTTAGTTATAATCTCTTAATGTCTGTAAGCAATACAAACTCCATTCACACACACACACACACACACACACACACACTTTTTTTATAAAGGTACTGTTTTACTTAAATGTAAAAGGCTGCAGGGTTATCTTTTCAGTTTATATTCAACAAATGAAAAGGTTTATTGGTGCTAGGCATGGTGGCTCACACCTATAGTCCCAAATACTCAGGAGGCTGGGGCTGGGGAATCATTTGAGCTTAGGATGTCGAGGCTGCAGTGAGCCATGATCACATAATTGCATTCCAGCCTAGGCAACAGAGTGAGACCCTGTCTCCACAAACAAACAAATGAAAAACTGTTTTGGGATTTTCCCTCTTGTTCTTCTCCCTCCTTCTCTTCCTTCCCCTTCTATTTCTCTACTTTCTTTTCTTCTTTTTTAAAATTTGTCTCTGATGTTTCTCATATTATTTTAAAAATTAAAGGTAACCTTATTATAATTTTCTTATGTTTTAAATGTTTATTTCTGTGTCATATATATTTAATGTGATACAACATGATATTTTTATGACTTCTTTCATAATATCAAGAACTAGCTTTTGCTGGGAAGGAATGATGTGTTGTAAGTATTTTATCATGGCTCTCCAATGTGTTGCCTTTTACTACCAAATTGACTGTAAATTAGAAAGGAACCTTAATGCATCAATAAAATTTACAAAAAAATCGTCTAAAAGAGCCATGTTCTCTAAAGGCAATTTTTAAATAGAGACAAGATATAGCATTTTAATCTATAGAATATAAAGCAAATTCAGAGTTTACCTTAGAGGGGTTTTTCCTGTTTGTTTTATTTATTTTTTTAGCCCTCTTCTCCCTCCATAGATGTATGGTGCTGATAGAGTGGCCACTCCCTGCATGTGCCTATGTGCATTTAAATAATTTAAAATTTTTAAAAAGTCCACTTCCTTATTTGCACTAGCCACATTTTAACTGTTCAGTAGCCTCATGTGGGTGAACGGCTACTTTATTAGGCAACACAGACATAAAACATTTCCATGATCATGCAGTGTCACACAACATAGTTTGATATGTAACCAGGAACATCAGCAGTATTGCAGAACTGTGTGGGTTCAAGCCAGTGTTGTTTAAGGGTCAACTCTATTCATATTATATATTTATACATTTCATACATTTATATTTACTTTCTCTTCTTCCCTTTCTTCTTTTCCCTTTTTCCTCCCCTTCCTCCCTTCTTTCCTTCATGTCTTTCCTTCATGCTTTTCTTCCTTTATTATTTTTAATTTCTCTCTTTGAGTATATTTACATTTGACCTAATTTATTAACGTTTTAAGAAGAGAAGCATTTCAGCAAGATCACAACATTGGCCTACCCACTTTGTATTCATTTAGGAGTGTGTCTGTTTTCTCATCCCCACCTAGTAAGGATGCTAAATCCAGATGAGGATGAAGAGCACAGATGTGCTCCTCCACTCTATGGAAGCCTAGCCTACATGATTGCCTTATACTTGATCGTGTCAAATGCATTCACTGGAAAAGAATAAGAAGATTCTAAGATTGTGATTTTACCTGTAAGTGTATTTAAACAAAAGTAACGTATGTCCAGAAGAGGGGAAACAGATTTTTCCAAATATCAATCTTGGGCCTGGGCTGTTATGGGGGAGTGGGATCAGTTGGATGAGGGTGGTAAGATCTATGTCCTTAAGGCAAGTCCTTCTGCCCCTTCTTCCACATTAACCATGCAGTTTAGATTGCATCCCAGATTCCTATTTTACCTGACCTATTGGTAAGCTGTAAATTGGTTACTCTCCTCCTGGAAAATCTAAAGTTGTTATATAAGAAAAAGTTCCAGGCAAGTACTCTGGTGTTTTTCTTAATGTATGGCATCTTATATGGTTTGGCTGTTTTCCCACCCAAATCTCACCTTGAATTGTAGCTTCCACAATTCCCACGTGTCATGGCAAGGACCCAGTGGAAGGTAATTGAAACATGAGGATGCGTCTTAACCATGTTGTTCTCGTGATAGTGTGTAAGTCTGATAAGATCTGATGGGTTTATAAAGGGAAGTTTCCCTCCACAATCTCTCTCGCCTGCCGCCATGTAAGATGCCTCTTGCTCTTCCGCCATGATTGTGAGGCCTCCCCAGCCACATGGAACTGAGAGTCCATTAAACCTCCTTCCTTTCTAAATTACCCAGTGTCGGGTAGGTCTTTATTAGCATCATGAGAACGGACTAATACAGCAACTATAATCAAAATGTAATATGAAAGAAATGAACATTGTATTTTTAAATAGCAAGTGAACCTCTTACACTTTAAAAACATTCAGTGATGGAGATCATCCATTATTCCTGTAAGCACTGCACTCATTATACACAGTGTCTGAAATGTTAACAGTTCTTACTAGAATCATTGTCCTGCTGAGTTCCCAACACTCCAACAGTTCAGGGCATCTCTCCAGTCTCCATCTCTCATGAGAACCTCTTTCAGCTTGCAGGTAAGCTAACGTAAGTTTTCCCTCTTTTCCCATTGCTTTCTGAATGTGTTTCAGTCCCTTTGGATTTCAGACCTGCCTTTATTTCAATACTCTTCTGAGTGCTGAACCCCACAGTTTGAAGTTCACTGCATCCCCCCTCAAAAGGCATTAATTCCACTCACAGGTTCTTTCTCTCTGTTGGACACTAAGGGTCTATGATTTTAGAGGAGAATATTTTATTATGTTAATGTATTGAAAATGCCAAGTATTGTACTAGAGATTTAGAAAGGAAGAAGACAAAAAACTTTTCTAGCAAATTGCTTATAACTTGCAGTATTCAAATTCAAGTTTCCATTAGAAGTGTCTGAATTTCCATTACAGTATACTTTATAAGTATCAAAACAAAAAGCTTACAAATTTTTTTTTTTTTTTTTTTTTTTTGAGACAAGGTCTTGCTCTGTAGCCCAGGCTGGAGGGCAGTGGCACAATCAGGGCTTACTGCAGCCTGGATCTCCCCACCTCAAGCTATCCTCCCAACTCAGCCCCCAAACAGCTTGGACTACAAGTGCACGCCTGTGTTACACCTGTAGTTCAGCAAGGAATGTCTTATATGGCAGCAGGCAAGAGAGAGCTTGTGTAGGGGAACTCGTGTTTATAAAACCATCAGATCTTATGAAACTTATTCATTATTACAAGAACAGCATGGAAAAGACCTGCCCCCATGATTCAGTTACCTCCCACTGGGGCTCTCTCATGACATGTGGTAATTATGGGAGCTACAATTCAAGATGAGATTTGGGTGGGGGATACAGCCAAACCATATCAGATGCCATATCTGAAGAAAAAACATCAGCTAATTTTTTGTTTGAATTTTGGTAGAGATGAGGCCTCATTATCTTGCCCAGGCTGGGCTTGAACTCCTGATCTCACATGATCCTCCTGGCTCGGCCTCCCACAGTGCTGGGATTATAGGCATGAGCCACCATTACTGGCTGAAAGCATTATTTTTTGTAATGTGATAAGTATATGTACCTTAGATGGTTTGGACCATCTCTTTTGCTTTCTAACATCTATTTTCCATATGCTTTCTAATCCCTTGACACATAATAGTTAAAAATATTAATTTTAGCCAGGCCATGCATAACAGATTTTCATCTATGGAAGAAATTGCACCGTGAAATAAAAGCTGTCAAAGCAACAATATTTAAGGGCAGCTTCGATGTCAAATTGAAGGCTGGCATTTTAGTTTAGAAGTATATTCCTCTATTCTTTGACTTCATAAATTATATTTAGACTATTAGTGACTACGGTAATGAAGTTATTGCAGATTGTAAAAATGAGGTATTGCTGCTCTGGTAATCGACTGTTTTTGAATTGCTAAAATTCAACCTATTTGACTCTGTCAGAAGAGCTTTAATGTTCTTCATTTGTGCAAACTTTGTTTCTGTCACCCTTGACAAATCCTAATAGGGATTAATTTAGTTATGGGTGACAGGATAAGCTGCAACAGCAACGCTGTACTCTGTCATGGATTCAAACTACTTGCGAGCCGTGCTTTTCTCGCTGCAAGCAGAAAGTTTGCCAAATCTATAATAGATACAACAATGCCTGCCTCTCGTTTCTGTCTCTTACTTGTTCTTATTTAACATAACCTCCTTCTTGTGTAACCCAATTTAAAATTATATATTGTGGAGGTATTTGCAATTGCAGTAATAAATATGTGTTCTACACATTTTTAATCACTTGCCAGTCTGTATTAGCCTTTTAATTATTAATAAAGTGAAATCCATTGATTTCCTCCAGTTGTTCGAACATGAGTCTGACCTAATCCTGCCTCAGGCTTGAGGGTTTCTGAGATGAACAGCAAATCCTTGAGCTAAACATTAATTTTGTGGGATTTAAACATAGTACTATTATTTTATTCCTAAAGGAGGCTACTTCTTTGTCTTGTTTCTTCTGAATTTGCAGAAGTATTATGAACTTTGGTCTGTTCCATGTTATACATACAAAGCAAATCTTGAACAAAACAAGTTTGTGATGCCACTAAAATTTAACCTTTTTTATTATTTTGTGCTGATATTAGAAGTTATACCATTGATGGTCATCAAATGATAGATTCAGAAAACTGTGATTGCATTTCAAAATCAAGTTGAGCACCAGTTATTAGTATATCATTTTTGTCTCTCTGTGTTAGGAAGAGCTTTGTTTTCCTCGTTGTATTTTAAACCATATTCAATAATAAATTTGGATTTATTGAAAGTTTTCTTAATGAAATCTCATTTTCTATTTTGTTTATTGACATAATATCGATTAACACATTTTTATTCTATCTATAGAAATTGAATAATATATCAATTTCACTTCTCAATGCCTTCTTACCAGTAAAGGTGTGTTAAGCAGGATGAAAGATTGCTTTTGAATAGAAATATATATTTGGTCTGATTGACCTGTTTTCTTTTGGAAAAAACACAGTTTAGAGCTTTAGCAGCTGGTGAACAGCATTAACTAAAACTTCCAGAAGACAAAGCATAAATGCAATTGCTCTATCTCATTCTATGTGCTCAAATTTTGTTTTTCAAGTATAGAAGAAAAACTGCCTATGATTACAGTACAAAAAATAACTAGCACACAGTAAGTTACTTATATATATGTGAATAAATTAACTATATATTTTATATATAGTCAATTATATAATATAATGATAATATAAAGTAAGAAATATTTATATTAAACACCAAACATATATAGTATAATAATATATAGTAATATATAATATATTTATATTAAACAAATGTCTCTAGTATAATGATAATATATAGTAACATATAATATATTTATATTAAACATCAAACAATGTTTAATTATAACAAATACTTTGCCAGGACAACTTCATGCAATTCAGGATATTCATATGTATATAAAGTTTATTAAAGTTATTACATTCTGTACAGACTGATCCCTATGTCATATATTACTATTCAACAATCATTATTTACTATTCATATACTAGCTGCTGAGTGTTTAACTTAATCAATATGATTGTTGCTTACAACTAAATCTGGAGCTGTTTTCTTAAACAAAATTACAGAATCATATGTATATATATATATATATATATATATAAAATAATTTATTAAAATATCAACTAGACTTTATTAGAGTTAATTGTAATATTTACCATTGGAAGCTGAGAAAGGAAAGATTACAAGTGCTTATTTGACCAAGAAGTGACAACAGATTTTGTTTTTAATGTGTGCAGCCTCTCCTTATAGAGTAAACCCTCATAACTGCTTCTAATCCCAAATCTCAGGGAATTTGTTTCCAACATCATAATAGTCTTTCAAAAGCAATGGTGATTATAGTAACTTCAAAGCAGCAAGCATCTGTACTTTAAGAAGGGCCAATGGAAGCTAGCATCCATCTTCCATAAAAAAGCAATCGTGCTTTTCCCTGCTGCCACTTAGAAGAGCTTCCTTAGGGACCTTGTTAGATGCTTTCATGTGAAGACCATTTGACCCACTTCTGATTAGTGTGCAGGTTTTCATGGCAGTAGCTTCTGGGAGGGAGATGCCGTTGGCTAGTCGCCTCCCTATTCTTGAAGTGAAAAGAAAACTCTCAGTGGAATATATTAAGGATAATAAAGGGAAGAAAAAATTCTGGTTAAAAGACTGGTGAAGTATTGAAACTACTATTAAAAAAACTAATGAAAACATATTTCTATACTGGTTGTTAAGAAGAAAGCAGAGCCAGCATCACAGTTCCTTGTTTTGTGCTCAGATGAGTTTTGCTTCTTCATTTCTTTTTCTTACAATATTTCAGAAATAAATAGTTTGAGAATGCAAAAAATAAATGACTTTAGCTCATTTCTCCTTGTCAGTTTTCCTTTACCTGAATAACCATGTCTACATTTAGAATAACACTAAACAAAAGTCTATATAAGTAATAGTAAAGGTAACCAAGAATGCCAGCATTTTTAATGTTCTAATAATTGTCATCATAGCTTTTTTAGCCTTATATATCTTACCTATCTTCACTCACCAAATTCACTATTGCATACGATAGTCATATCAGCAATAGTGTTGCTATCAAGATTTCAACAAGCTTCTAACCATACTACATTATTTTTAACTTCATTGCATATTCTTCACTAATAACTATTATTTGATGTAGAATTAATTTAAGATCCTGCTTCCCTAAATAGGCCCAGTATTTCTCCATTTCTCCTAATAGGGTGTTTACATTCATAGACTCAAACTATGAAGAATATAATTTACCTGATAGTTTCTCTGGCTATTTTAATTTTATGTGTATGTATGCATACTGAAAGAGTTTAGAACATGATGCAGTACTGGCTATTTTCTTCCCCTCCCTTCTCCATATAAGATTGCCACTGTCTAATTTTCTGCTACAATAGGTTGATTTTAATGTAGTAGATTGCAAACACTGTGTGTTCAAGTACTCGTGTTTTTAACATCTCCTGCTTTATCCCTTTAAAAACCACAGCTGTTATTAGGATAACAAAAGTGATGTTGAATAACTGCTTACTTTTCCACTTTCCCGGAGGGGGTGGGGGGAACAGCATGTAGCATAGCCTCATCCCCAAAACAGATGTTACTTTATTAAAAATTGAGTGTTTTGGAGGGAGTAGAAGGAGATTTATGCTTTAAGAGAGCAGGGAAATTAGAAGGCATAAAAATATAATATGGACCAATTCAGCTTTTACATTCAAGCTTTGCTTGTATTTTAATGGTAGCATTTTACTTGAATTGTATTTTAGGTGTGTTTTAACTGATTGAATGCCCAAGGTCCAACCTGATATTAAGTAATTGTTATCATAATTAGTCAACTCAACAAGTTTTTCTAGAATATTCATATAAAATGGCACTGGATAAGTTCTGCGAGAGATCGAAATGTAATAGTATATGATACAATTCTTCTTTTATGAGGGTTTAACTGATAATGACACTTTACTAAATTGTTTATTACAACATTTTTAAGGGAATTTAATAGATGATGCATGATACATTGCTCTCTATTTAAATGCATTTCACTATACTTTTGTTGGTTTATGTTTTGCACAGTTTCTTCTATACTACTTTAAGGCATGAATGAGCCATAGCTTTGAAAGGCATCTTGTTTTGTTCGAATTCGGAACTTCTTTCTTTTTTTATTTAGTTTTGGAAGCATGCTGAAATTTTCAGCTGCTAGGAAATCATTCTGCAAAAACTTAACCTTTTGACATCCAAGTAACCAATAAAATTATGTATTTTCAAGTCTAGTAATGAGTTTTTAAATTGTATCTGAGAAACTTAAAAAAGAAAAAAGCATTTTAGCCATTCTCACTTGCATCCATCCATCCCTATTTGGACCTGCTTTCTGGGTTACTATTTACATTTCTATATCCTAGATTAAGATAAATTATGTTTCCAATGTCATTCAAACAGAAACGATTTATAATTTGTCTTTCTTTTGGCAAATCTCCACGTGCATGCTATCTCCCTATAAATAAGTGCCTATGAATGTTCATTAATCATAAAATGTTCATTGCAACAAATTGCTGTTTATAAATTGTACTTATATTTTTAATAGTTTTATTAAGAATTTGTTTACTTAGTGCAAACTATATAATTTTTGTTTTGTAAAATTTCTGAAGTGTTCTTCCCAGCTTTGTATTCAGTTCTCAATTTGTCTGCAAAATACTTTATTTACTAAATCTTAGTAATTTATGCTACTTTAAAAAAAAATTAGGAATAGGCCAGGTGCAATGGCTCATGCTTTTAATCTCAACACTTTGGGAGGCTGAGGTGGGTGAATCACAAGGTCAGGAGATCAAGACCATCCTGGCTAATATGGTGAGACCCCCGTCTATACTAAAAATAGAAAAAAAATATCTGGGTGAGGTGGCAGGTGCCTGTAATCCCAGTTATTTGGGAGGCTGAGGCAGGATAATCTCTTGAACCTGGGAGGTGGAGGTTGCAGTGAGCTGAGATTGTGCCACTGCACTCCAGCCTGGACGACAGAACAAGACTCCGTCTCAAATAAATAAATAAATAAATACATACATACATAAATACATAAATAAATCTTTAGGAAAAACAAAGAAAAAGAAAAGACAGAAAAATAAAGATAAATTTTAAACCACTATTAATCCTAGTACTTAAATGAAATGCCTTTAACATTTAGATGTATTGTTTTCTAAACATGAGGAATAATAACACAGAAAACATTATAGGTCTTTTAGAATGTATGTATTATATTTTATATACAAATTAACTACACGAGTATTTACTTCAATAGCGAGTTAACAAGGATCATTTTAAAGCCAATTATATGAACTTCTGTGTTTAACTGAGCTTTAGATATCTAAGTCCTTTGTAAACTCTTTTGATGCAGGAAAACCAAAAAAGAGGATTTTCAGGGAACGTGCAGGAGTGAATTAGTTTGGAATGCTTGATGGTGAGAAGGGAGTGTTAAAACTTATGAGGTAGATTGTGGGAGGCCATGATACCAAGCTGAGGAGTTTATTCTTTATTTTCCTAACTTTACCAGTGATATTGTTTTGTTCTTGAAATTCTGAAAGAGAGATACAATCAGAGAGAAACAGGGGAGGCTGAATCTAGTAGAATTCTCATTGTGTATTTTGTGCCATGTAAAATTATCTACGTGGAAAAAAGAATCATTTCTTTTGGTAAAGGACTTTCTCCTGCTCAGCCTTACTGACAACATAGATTTTTTTACTAGACCTCTTTTTTCTTTTCTTTTAATTTATATTTTAGAGACAGAGTCTCACTCTGCCACCCTCGCTGGAGTGGAGTGGCACGATCATGGCTCACTGCAACCTAGATTTCCTGGGCTCAAATGATCCTTCCACCTCAGCCTCCCTACTTGCTGAGACTACAGGCATACATCACCTTGCCCAGCTAAGTTTTGTATTTTTTGTAGAGATGGGGTTTCACCATCCTGCCCAGGCTGGTCTCGAACTCTTGGGCCCAAAATATCCACCTGCCTCAGTCTCCCAAAGTGCTGGGACTACAGGCGTGAGCCTACCTAACTGCCTACCCATTAGTTTACAGAAGGTATTTTTTTTGCTTCTAAAAGTGATATGATTCAAGCTCCTGTTTCAGAAATTAGCAAAATTGGTTATTGCCTTTTCGCTGTTGGTTCCTTACACAAGCCTTTGAGAGTTTCTTTGAAAAGAAATTAAATTACCAAGTTTTTTTTTAAATATATTTTTCTTCTTTCAGTTCTCATTAGATGTAGATTTCAGGAAAATACTTGAGGCAGTAAATGATTCTAGAAAGGCACTTAAAACAGTTAACTACTAAAATAGCCTGTTTAAATGCTTTGAATGAATGATACAGAGAGTTAAGTTTATTTTGGCACATTAATTCCTTTCATACCTAGATTCTCCAGAAAAGCTCTGCAGATAGGATGCCTGAATGAAAATATTCCTTGGTGACAAGTAGTCAGGATATATTTTATGGAAGTTTCCTAGTAATCTTTTTTCTTTTTACAATACTTGGTTTGGTAAATCAGTATTTTTGTTTGGGTTTCTTTTTAAATCACAATTCAGTACAGCTTCAGCCACTGAATCAGAGATGTAAAATCCATGTTCTGTGGCACAAATTTCAAATTGTGTGTTTTAAAGCCTCAATCTAAGCAAACTCTCTATCCCTATGTTTTTGAGGATGCAGCTGTACCTTAATGACCATAACATGTGACTAGACCATATATCTAGAAGTAAATGGATTTAATTGGCCAAGATAATCACTTACATAGTACTTAATGGTAATAAATAGACATAGAGTCCATGTACTCTCTTTATGGTTAGAATACGCATGGTGCCTGTGTATGAATTCAGATCTATCTATAACTAGCTAGCTAGCAAGCAAGCTATCTCTATCTTTTAAAAATGTTTACACCTATCTAAAGTAGAAACTTGTATTATCCCTGGAAAACTGAGGCCCCAGAAACCCTAAGTAATCTGCCCGTCTCACATAGTTCTAGGAGTCATGGCGATGACACTGAAACCCATCAGCCTGACACTGTGATGTAGGTTGAAATCTGCTGTATTGCCTTGGGCTAGGTTAATCTGTGAGTGGATTGTATAGGAAAAGAGAGATGGAAGAGGATTTGTGCAACCAGACAGGAGAGACAAAATGGATGGACAGGCAGAGAAAAGGATGAAACTAGGAATTACAGCATTGACATTGATTTTTAAATTCCACTTTTTGGAATTTTCACTGATTACCCATGTAGCTTAGCAACTTGTTTAAAAATTTTCCTTATTTCTGGCCCAGGATGCCATGCATCCAAGGGTTTAAGCTTTAAAATGATAAGGTTAGTTCAAAAGGAAATGGATGTGTTGTGAATTATCTGACTTGGTGAATTCTAATCAGACAGAGCTATTATAATGTTTCAATAGCTTTTAGGTCATCTTTAATAATTAGTAGTTAATATTTCTGAACGGCACTGGTTTCTTTTCTGTAGGCTTTATCAACTATTGATAATGTGAAATCAACCATGGATTCTTCTGGAGTCTTTTTGGGGGCCTTTGATAGTAAATTACACATTGGGGCACATAGTTCTAAGAAGATGCAAGTAAATTCACCTTAGACATTCGAAATTATCCAACACTTGTTCGCTTAAGTGCATAACTGTACAAGTAATTGTTTTAGCATATTTAATTTGCATACTTGTTTTAATTGAGAAATTATGTTCAACTTTTTCTTCTGAGTAACATTTCTTTGATTGTTTTTGTGATTGCCTTGTAATGGTTCAAGAACTACTTTTATATTGGTTAGTATACAGTTAATTATGCATTCAGGAGTGAGCTAAATGCAGATGTAGTTAATACAACTACTCTGCAAAGTAGGTATTAAGATCTTCATTTCATAGATGATGAAAAATGAGATAGAGCCTGGTTAAGTGAGTTGTCAAAATTCTATACCTAGTAAGTGGCAAAGTTTAATTACAATTCAACTTTTTTCCACTACAAAATGTATCCCGTTAATTCCTATGGCTTATTCTGTTTGAAGTAAGTTTTAACATATGTGTACAATTTTTGTGTTCTTTCCTACTTTTCCTGGGAGGGTTCTTGCAAGAATAAAAACATAGGGTTGTGTGGCATTTTCGGATTGTTTTCATGGTTCTTGTTTATTTCCTCCATAGAAGCCATGAGCATAGAGCATACAAATGCATTGTAGAAAGAAGTAAATCTGTCCAGAAATTTCATGCCTTTGTTTAGATTACTTCCTCATCAGCCCCTGCAGCTTATTGAAAATAAATAACCGCCCTGGGTGGATTGATTATGAGTTTATACTTTATTTTATTTCTGCTGGTCATATACTACTGCAGAGTTGTTTGTATTTTTTTCTTTTTTAAACTCAAAGAGTGGATTTCAATCCTTAAATCCTTAAAAGGATTTTGTTTATCTTTCTAGAATTCATGCAGTGTGATAAGTCTTTTCATGAATCCAAGTAACTTCTTTACAGCTAGGTTTTAAACTTTTTCAAAGCAGGGACAATATATTTTTCTATTGATTTTTATGTATGCTAGATGTATATACTCAGAATTTTATGAAATGCTTCTTGAATTAGATTTTGCACTGTACTTTATTTTGAAAACTATCCTATCTCTCTAAACAGGACTATACAGAATTAAACCTATTAGACTTGTAAAAAGGGTATGCACTTGAAAACTTGGTGGCCTTTAGAAAGCATTGAGATATTGGACTAAAAACATTAAGGAACATATTCTCTGAAATCGTTACAGTAGCTAGCTAGTCAGACATGAGCAGAGCAGGAGAGCACCCTCTCTGCAACACACACACCAGGAATGTCAGGCAACCATCAGGTGATGGTCAGGCGTTTGTTAACTGCTTCTTTAAAATAATAATTTGTCATATATTCAGTGATGGGATTGCTGGGTCAAATGGTATTTCTGGTTCTATATTCTTGAGGAATCACCACATTGTCTTCCACAATAGTTGAACTAATTTACACTTTCACCAACAGTATAAAAGTGTTCCTATTTCTCCATATCCTCTCCAGCATCTGTATATGCCCAAAAGATTACAAATAATTCTGCTATAAAGACACATGCACAGGTATGTTTATTGCAGCACTATTCAAGCTAGGAAAGACTTGGAACCAGCCCAAATGCCCATCAATGACAGACTGGATAAAAAAAATGTCATCCATATACACCGTGGAATACTATGCAGCCACAAAAAGGGATGAGTTCATGTACTTTGCAGGGACATGGATGAAGCTGGAAACCATCATTCTCAGCAAACCAACACAGGAACAGAAAACCAAACAATGCATGTTCTCACTTATAAGTGGGAGTTGAACTATGAGAACACATGGACATAGGGAGGAGAACATCACACACCAGGGCCTGTTGGGAGGTGGGGGCTAGAGGAGGGATAGCGTTAAAAAAAAACCTAATGTAGGTGACGGGTTAATGGGTGCAGCAAACCACCATGGCATATGTATAGCTATGTAACAAACCTGCATGATCTGCACATGTATCCCAGAACTTAAAGTATAATAAAAATAAATAAATGCAATAAAATAATAATTCGTCACAGCCAGTACTAGGGAAAGGTAATCTCCCAGTAAACAGAAACGCCTGAAATGGGTGAGCAGAAGCTTCTGAGTATCTCAGGAGCTGAGTGAATGGGCTCAAGCATGTGCATTAAAAGGCAAAGTGGCCGAGTTTAACTGGTATATGACCTTCTAGGGACATTTGACTGTTAAGGGAAGAATGCCTCAACTGAGCATGTGTACAACTACAGTAAACACACTGGGCATGCTTTTCTCCCAAGTGCTAGTAAGTCAGTGTGCATGAGAGCAGCCCACTCCGAGGGAAAAATCAGGGGAAAAGTGTTACAAGACCCCAGAAGTGTGCCAGCGACAAAATCTCAAGTTAAAAGGTCAAACCACACACTTGATCTCTCAAGTCACCCGTTTGGCCCTCTTCCAAGTATACTTTACTTTCTTTCATTCCTGCTCTAAAGGTTTCTAATAAACTTTTACTCCTACTCTAAAACTTGCCTCAGCCTCTCCTTTTGCCTTATGTTCCTCAGTTGAATTCCTATTTCCAAGGAGGCAAGAATTGAGGTTACTGTAGACCCATACAGATACATTCCACCGCCAGTAACAGAATTCATAAGCAACGATAGACCAAATATTTTAAATTAATTAATTATAACTGACAAAATTATGTATGATTGTGGTGTACAACATGTTTTAAAAATATATGAACATGTTAATTAGCTTAGTAAAATATATAAAATGTTAATTATATAAAATGTTAAAATATATAAAATGTTAATTAGCTTAGTTTAGCCATTCCATATGTAAAACATATGGAATGGCTAAACTAAGCTAATTAACATGTGCATTGTCTTACATATTTATCATTTCTTTGTGGTGAGAACACTTAAAATCTACTTTCAGCAATTTTCAAGTGTACAATACATTAACTATAGTCGTTATGTTGTATAACCGATCTATTGAACTTGTTCTTCTGTCTAGCTGAAATTTTATATCGTCTGACCAACATTTCCCCAATTCCTCTCACATCCCAGCTTCTGTTAACCACCATTCTACTCTCTGCACCCATGACTTCTACTGTTTAGATTCCATGTATAAGTGAGATCACCCAGTATTTGTCTTTCTGAGTCTGGCTTATTTCACTTAACCTAATGGACTCCAGATTCATCCATGCTGTCATGAATGACAGAATTTCCTTCTTTTTGTTAAGTCTGAGTAGCACTTCATTGTGTGTGCGTGTGTGCGTATGTCTGTGTTTTCTTTTATTAACACTTAGGTTGATTCTTTATCTTGGTTATTGTGAATAATACTGCAATGAACATTGGACTGCAGATATCTCTTTGGAATAGTGATTTTATTTCCTCCAAATATATACCCAGCAGTAGGACTGTTGGATCATATGGCACATTTCTATGTACCAAACATTTCAATGGAGTAATACGTCAACATGAAAAAGTGGAGATTGAATCAGACCAATGGAGAGAGGTTTTTTTTTTGTTGTTGTTGTTTTGTTTTGTTTCAGCTGGCACTTTATTCTCGAACCTGGATTGCTTGGAGTAGGTCAGTGTTCCAAACTGGCGTTAGTTTGAAAAATGGTTGATTTTCAAGTTGGCATTTGCTGAAATAGAACACTAGCACTAGCATCCAATTAAAGGTGCACAAATACCACAGTTCCTTTTTATTATGAGGAAGGAATTAAGGGATAATAATTTCTCATAACACGGAGGCTGCAAAAATGTTATATGACAGCCTCTATATATAATATCATGACTCATGTATTCTTTGTTTTAAAATAGGCATAGGACATGGGGAAATTATTAAAATAAGGCAAAGCCTTATGGAACATAATGTCTCATGTGTAAGTTTATATACACAGCCCCTCTCTATAAACATTAAGTGTGTGTGTATTTGTAAGATGTAAGGAGGCAAAATCCACTCTTACTTGTGTTTATATAAAACAGATAATTTTGTGATTGCATTTCTTCTTCTGTGTCACTTGCAGTATTTCTTCTAACAGTTGTTGGACAACAAGCTGAGACATTTTAAGGGTTTACAGATTTCATAATTAAACTTAGTAATCAGTCTAGAAATCAACACACAAATAACAAAGGATCATAAAGGTCAGCAATATGGCAAGGCATAAACATGGAATTCTAGAACTTGCTTTTATTATGAAAAGATCCATTTTTCAGTTCAAAGCATGTCATTCTTTGCATATGTTCAACTGAAATATGAAAGAAGGAAAATTCTCTCCAAATGATTAAGGTAACATTTTACAGGGGACATATGGATATTCTTAGATTTTAATGGAGGATAGGGGAACTTACCTGGAATCCATTATAGGAAATTTGGCAAAATGGAAGTAAAATATTCATTTGCTTTGCTTGTTATAATTACATTTGTTATAAGCTTTTTAAAAATCCAAAAGAATAAAATGAGAGTAATTTCAATCAATGGGAATTAATTGTATTCAAATAAAAGCATGACAAAAAAGATGTTGTAACTGATTTTGAATAATAGGTTTCAGTCTGCTGAGTAAAGCTCTAGGGCTGGTGTCTTCTTTTGCCTGAAATTTTCTAATACCCTCCCCAACTGATGTTTTTTCTCCCATGTCTTATGTTCCTTGCAGGTCGTATACACACATGCACATCCCTGAAAGCAAAAATCACAGAACTGTTTGTTTACCTACCTATCCCACGAGACTATGAGTTTCTTGGAAGCAGTAATCTCTCTTATAAAACACCTTTGGGTTGTCAGTTATTTTTAACACACCATGAACTTATTTCATGTACAGTATTGCTAGGTCAGGGCTGACAGAATATAATAAAAGATGAATAAGAGCTTATAATTACATGAACAAGTAAATAAATGAGTGAATATGACAGTATATGAATGTTACACTGATATTTACTTATTTTGATTTTATACATTTCATTGTAAACAGTAAACATGTAGAGATTATTCTTTTTTGTAAAAAATGAAATAGTATATTAGAGCTTTCTTTGTAAAAGATATGTAATTTATTTAAATATTAGAGATGTATTTGATTCACCAGTAAATTTAAAATATCATAGTACCATTCATATCTTCACATTCTAAGTATGATTAAGTTTTAAATAGCAGTATGTCTTTAAAGTGAATGTGTGGTATGTTCTGTCCTAAACATAACATCACCTATAACATTCTATGGTTTTGAGGTCAGGAGATCGAGACCATCTCAGCTTACACGGTGAAACCCTGTCTCTACTAAAAAATAAAAAAAATTAGCTGGCCATGGTGGCATGTGCCTGTAGTCCCAGCTACTTGGGAGGCTGAAGCAGGAGAATAGCTTGAACCCAGGAGGCAAGGGTTGCCGTGAGCTGAGATCACGCCACTGCACTCCAGCCTGGGTGACAGAGTGAGACTCTGTCTCAAAGAAAAAAAAAAGAAAAATTTCTACAGTGTTTGGAAATGTTTAGAAGTCAGAATTGCAGTTGCTCAGTGTAGGATAAATATTAGTTATAGACATAATTATGTATAAACATAATGAATATAAATATTAGTTATAAAAAGTATAAGCCTCTTCCAACTCTTAATGTTTCCAAGTCTACTAAAAAATTAAAGATTTTTAATAGTTTAGGAGTTGGGAGGGAAAAAGGAAAAACCCACAAAGAATGATGTTGGATTGCAAGAAACACAATTCCATAATGCAGAGGTGAGCAAAAAGGTCTTTTGGGCCAAATCCAGCCAAACTCAATCAAGAAAGTACTTACTCTCTGGCCCATTACAGAAAATGTTTGCTGATCCCTGTATGTCCTGAAAAGATAAATTTGAATTTGATTTGAATGGCAAAAAGTAGAGGTATAAGGTAATATATATTAGTCCATCCTCACACTGCTATAAAGATACTACCTGAGACTGCATAATTATAAAGAAAGGAGGTTTAATTGACTTGCAGTTCTACATGGCTACAGAGGCCTCAGGAAACTTACAGTCATGGTAGAATGTGAAGGGAAAGCAAGTCACAGTCTTACATGGCGGCACAGACAAGAGAGGAAGTAAAGGGGAAGTGCCAGACTTTCAAACCATCAGCTCAGCTGGGTGCGGTGGCTTATGTCTGTAATCCCAGCAGTTTGGGTAGGCGGAGGTGGATGGATTGCCTGAGCTCAGGAGTTCATGACCAGCCTGGGCAAAAAAGTGAAAACCTGTCTCTACTAAAACACAAACAAATTAACTGGGCGTGGCAGCGTGCAGGTGTAGTCCCAGCTACTCAGGAGGCTGAGGCAGGAGAATTGCTTGAACCTGGTAGGTGCAGTGAGCCGAGACTGTGCCGCTGCACTGCAGCCTGGGCCACAGAGCAGGACTCTGTCTCAAAAAAGTAAAAATAAAAATAAAAGTAAAAATAAAACAATCAGCTCTTGTGAGAACTCACTCACTATCAAGAGAACAGCATGGGGGAACCGCCCATATAATCCAGTCATCTCCCCACCAGGTCCCTCCCTCGACATATGGGGATTTCAATTCAAAATGAGATTTGGGCGGGGACACAGAACCAAACCATATCATAGGGATTTCCCCCAGAATATTTGTGTTGTGATGTTATCTCATGTACTTATTTTTACTTTCAAGTAAAAATTAGAGGGAAAATAGCATAGTTAGAAATTAATGGATCAATTATTTTTTAAGAGTATACATTCAATGCAAAAGGAGTGCTGACTGGAAAACAATTTTGATTAGTAATACTTATTAATTGGATGCTAAGCATAGTCCTTTCCTTGTTTTATTTTTTCCTAAGATATTAATTAAATATATTTATCTATAAGTTGAAAAGTAAAAACATGACTACAAGTGGCTCATTTGGTTTTCACATATTTTGAAAGCTGTAGGCTATGCTGCCCCTTTTTGTTCCCACTTCATACTTTCCAATTTCTTGGAGACAAGTCATAATTTCTAACTATTTTTGCTCTTTGAATTATTTTGTGCTCCTTTGTAGCAATGTGAGGTTTTGGAAGAAAATGTACAGTCCATGACTTTCTCAGAGTTTACATTTTAAAGTTAATACATTTGACCTTGTGTTTCAAGTTCAGGTTGCACTAAATGAGATTTATTTATGAGCAAAGACAGGAGAAAGACTTTAATGTTTTTAATAGCTATAACTCTTTTTTTATATAGATATAGGGTCTTGCTATGTTGCCCAGGCTGGTCTCGAACTCCTGGATTCAAGCAAACCTCCTGCCTCAGCCTCCCAAAGTGCTGGAATTACAAGAGTGAACCACCCAGGCAATAACTCTGTTTATGTTTGCGGATATATATCTATTCTAAGTGACAATGGAATGCACAGTATTCACATTGCCTCATGCTTTCAAAGACTATATGGTGCAGGGACATCTGGAAAATGGAATTTTGGTGGATTAAAATAAAGTTAGGACTGGGTTGGCCAAATAATTTCTGAAAAATAAAATCAACTCGAGAGTAGTTTTCTGTAAGTCTTTTAGAATTGTTTCTTTAGATATTTATATGACCATATAAACAAATATAATAAAATTATGGTTCTAATTTATGGACACATTGCCTTGCTGGAAATGTGGTTTCATGCCAGGAACAAATATGAAAAATGTAGCAGAGCTAATTACAGTACAATGTGTGTCCATCATTTGATCTTTTGGAGGAGTTAAGGGAAATTCAAAAGAAAAATTATCATGTGTAAATAAAGAGAGCTTAGCGATCTTGCCTACTGGCCTAAGGTCTCTCCATCTTTCCTGCAGTGTTTACTTTTCGTATCAGGAGTTAATTAAGGTGAAACATGAGGTAATTAAGGCTAATCCTCCCAGCCTCCTGCTGGCCTGTTGCCTCCTAGGCTATTGCCTAAACCAAACTATGTTTGCAGTTTTAAAAAACAATGCTCATGCTTATTTTAGACAAGTTTCCTGATTTTTAAAGTTGTTCTTGTTTTACATAGGACGTTGCATGGAAAAAGTATAAAGAATGATCAAACTTTAGTTTTGATTTCAAAAGTAAAACAAGATTCATATAAACACATACATGGTCACTGACAGAATTATAAGTTTACGTTGTTCATTTTATATGTTACTAACAGATTTAATAAAGTTTGTATAAACTAGTATAATAATACTATAATTTAATAAATTAGGATAAATCTTTAGCTTTGATTATCCTGGAAAGATGCATGCCTTTCCCAAGAAAATTATATTTCTCATACAAGTTTGTCAATATGTCATGCATTTGTAACTGTATCATAGTAATTGGAAGGAGGATTGGAAAAACAGAATTGCGTTTAGGTGTTTTATCTTTGAGGAACATTCTAATCTTTACAATTCATTAAATAGATCTGCTAAGTAGTGACTGGTTTATTCTCCTTGAAACAAATACATGTCTGGTGTTAAATATGTTTAATCCCACACTAAATCGTGTGTGAACAAGAGTGAACCACACAGCCAATAACTCTTTTTATGTGTGGGTGTCATTTTTATTTTCACTTTTTCAGTGAAAGTAAAGAATAAAATGGTTTTCTATCCTTCTTGTTTCTCTAAGTTGAAATAAAAGTGTGTGCTCCTTTATTACCTTAGTATTATAATTTACCAATCATAATAGAATCTGTACTCTTGCCAAAAGATATTTCATTATGATATTCAGATTTTAGAATTGATACCCTCTCCCATGTTAATTAAATAGCAAATTGCAGGTAAGCAGTCATGACATTTATAAAAGGGGGAATGTATAGGAGCTAAATTTCATTTGTTGTATTTTATAATATACTATCAGGACTGGAGCTAATAATTCTGTTATTATAAATTTGATTTGGGGTTATTTGTTTTTCCAATTGCTATCAACATTTTAACTTGTATTTAGCCTACGTTGATTTCTTCTGTTCCATCTCATTTTAAAATTTATCTATTTTATTATATTTTTAAAGACAAAGCACAGGCTGGAGTGTAGTGGCATGATGATAGTTCACTGCAGCCTCCCTTAATCTCCTGGGCTCAAGGGATCTCCTGCCTCACCGTCCTGCATAGCTGAGGCTACAGGCATACACCACTGTGCCTGGCTAATTTTTTTAATTTTTAAAACTTTTTGTGGAGGTAGGTTCTTGCTTGGCTGCCCAGACTAGTCTCGAACTCATGGCTACAAGCGATCCTCTTGTCTCATCCTCCCAAAGTGTTGGAATTACAGGTGTGAATCATCATACCTGGAATCCACCTTTTAGATGTACTTTTTAATGGATGAGAGGTTTATACATTGCCCAGGCTGGCCTCAAACACCTGACCTCACCTCTTCATGGGCCAGGACAACTGGCCTGAGCCACCACTGCTCCCTTAGTGTACTTTTAAAAGAATTGTTTATGTTAGCATCTTGAAATATATATACATGTATACACAAATATATATACATATATTTCAAGCATAAACAATTCTTTAAATTTTAAATTCTTTATATATATAGTGTCTTTTACTGAGGTTAAAATCATTTTTTGCAGAGTAAACCAGTAAAGATTACAGAACAATTATACTGCAACAAGTTGCTAATTCATAGCTTCTGTTTGAGACCCTGAAGCAGTTAATATTTACATTGTTGGATATGTGGCCAAATCATAAACTTTTATTTAGTAGGCAATTTCATAACCTCAAATGTCTGAATCTTGCTCTTTTTTATTGAGAAAAAAATGATCATTTTAAATTCTACAGGCTTTAAAACTAAAGCAAACTCAAGGTAGCATTGTTTGGCTTATTTAGTGAATTTGATGTTGATTCTTTGAAAATGGAAGTGGGGCTTTTCTCCTGCAAAACTGTCAAGAAAGCATTTGCACCGTGGCATTTAAGAATATATCAGACGAGATTTTCTATTGATCCCAGTTGCGGGGATGAGTGCCCCAAGAGAATAAGTGAGCCGCCTTTATGAGGCTCCCTGTCATCAAGGATTTAGCTGTTTCATTTGCAGATTCCTGTAAATGTTCAACAGATTCATGACCAGTAATTTTCACTGGAGAAGGACTAGACCATGGGTAAGCAAATGACTCTTTGTCGTTAATAGTTTCAAGTAGCATTAAAAATGTTCTGGCAGCTCAATTGATTTTGATGAAGCTATGGAGCCCAACTGCAATGTGTATCTAGCTCGTATTTTCAATTATAAGGCCAAGGAAAGGATGAAAGTGAATAATATGTAGTGCCCACACATACACAAGCCGTAATTTTGATTACATAGTTTTCCTGTAGAAAGATTTAACTTGAAGTCTACAGGTGTTCACATTTAGCACAACACAATAAAAATACAAGTAAAACAGAAACTACTTCTTACGTAATTAAATTTATATCTGCTAATCTTCACTTCCTTAAATGGGTTATCTCCTAAGTGATCAGTAAATTGCATGCAATAACTAATTTACATGCCTTCTTAGACACTGTAGCTGCCTGATGATTTTAAAAGCATAAGTACCTACTAGTGTAACAAAACTAGTTTTGATTTAACAGCGAATAAAGAAATCTTCAAAAATTCTTGAGATGTGACAGATAAACGGGTTTATAAATCTTTCTGTGGAATCTGTTTCTATGTATCAAAAGTTTTTAGTTCATGTGTTACTATTTAAATGGCCTCCCATTAATGTAAGCCTTTCATTTATAAAAATATTATTATTATTAGTTTCTAAATTTCACTTAGAAATGCATTAGAAAAAATCAATAGCTAACTTTCTTGGCCTGTATTGCTTCTGGTATGGGTTGACTCACAGAGATGCTACATTACACACAGCAAAGTGTTCCATAATTTGTAATTTCCTCTCCTCCTTCTCCTTCTCCTCCTTCCTCTTCCTCCCCCTCTTCCTCCTCCTCCTTGTCTTCTTCCTCCTCCTCCTCCTCCTTCTTCTTCTCACTCTGTCAACCCAGGCTGGAGTACAGTGGTGTGATCATAAATCACTGCAATCTTAAACTGCAGAACTCAAGGGATCTTCCTGCCTCAGTCTCCCATGTACCTGGGACCATCGGCATGCACCACCACTCCCAGATGTTTTTAAAAATGTTTTGCAGAGATAAGATCTTGCTATTTTGCCCAGGCTGGTCTCAAACTCCTGGTCTCAGACCATCCTCCTCCTGCCTCAGCCTCCCCCAAAATGCTGAGATTATAGGCATGAGCCACCACAATCGGCCTGTAATTTGTAATCTCTTATGAGCACAGAGCAGAAATAACATTATTTTTAGGTTCTCCTAACCCTTCTTGCCCATTTACCACTGTCTGCCCAGGAACAAAGTCCCCCTCTTGATTCCATACTTATTCAGGTAATTCTAAATGTCTTCTCATACTCATACATACCTGGTGAGAGCATAAATTAATAAAACCTTTATTGAGGACAACTTAGCAATATTTATTAAAAGTAAAAATGCCGGCAGCCTTCCACCCAGAAATTCCACTGCTGTAAATCTATAATTGAGATAAATTTGTGTGTGTAAAAAATAGCATTATATGTGTCAACATTTGCATTATGGCATTGTTTTAAATAATGAAAGATAGGGATCAACCTAAGAAGGATGAAGTCAACAGGGGACTTGCTAAATAAATTATGATACAGCTTGTTTTGAGCCATAATAGAAAAATGAGGAAATCCTTTATGCCTTGCTACAGTAAAGTTACCATAACACTTTATTAAGGAAGAATAACAAAGGTGCTAAACTGAACTTCCCCCATTTAAAAATATTTGTTTAAAAATGGAGAAATGAATATATACATATATATGTAAATTTATGCATATTAGCTTATGTGTGTAAACTCTATTTGGAAAGACATACAAGAAATTAATCATACTGGCTGTTTATGGGGAGGAGAACTGGACAAAGCTAAAGAAGACAGGTACAAGCATGGTATTTTTCTTTATCCACTTAAAAAATGTTTTTATATCATTAAAAATATTCTCATCCTTTATTTTTTCCTTCCCAACCTGACATACCACGTTCAAATGTCCAAATTACATTTTTCCTTTTCCCCTTTTAAATCTCCATTTTAGTGCTGTCAATTTTAGTTGGCTATTAGAAAAACAACCTAAATTCATATTAATGTGTAGGTGACGGATAGCCTCCTACCTTCCAGGCATATTTTCTATGTAGAAGAGGAGAGTTATTAACTTGCATGGAATTCTAACTCCTTAAAAGTACTTTGGAGGCAGTGCTTGCATGATCATTTGATTAAAGTGAGGCCAACAGGCCAAAGACATCTGTAGGTTCTTTAATCCACATCCCTGACAAAAGGACAAGGCAGTCACTGCCACTCACACCGAGATTCTACTGGGAGATTGATGCCCAGAGGGGTTCCAAGGAACTTGCATGCTGGAAAACTCCAAGTACAGACCAGAGGTGCAGAGCTCTAAGCCAGTATACTAAGTGTGTTATCACACATGTGGCAAAAGACAAATGGCATATGCTTCATGATGGAATGTGTGTTAAAAAGAAAGACTCTAGAGCCCCTCTGTGCTCAAAATCTACTGAAGGCACTGTAGAAAAGAGCCCTAGTTTGAGTACAGCTGTCTGTCACTAATTCTGTTGATCTGATCTACTTTTCTGATTTCAGTAACTGGTGAGAATGGGATCTCAATCAGAAAGTATTTGTTCCTGGAACACCCAAGCCTTGGGCTATCTCTGAGCAGCCAAGCCCAAAGTTCTCTGAGTTAAAAAATCTGAAAGTCTTTGCAAAGAACTTAGAGCCCCATCCTGCCAAGACTGATCCCAAAAATGCTTCTCTAATCCATTTCCTGAGGGCTCTCTGCTCACTAGGGCCCAACCCCACACTTTCTGTTTTATATGGGTAGTCAGTCTCTGCCCTGGGGCACTCGGCTAGTCAATGTTTTCCTTTCCCCACCCTAGCTAATGTCTTTTGACATTTGGGGATGAGTCAGTGCTGCAGATTCTTTAAACATTATTCATTTATTAAAAAAAAAAATCTTAATGAGGGCTGGGCACAGTGGCTCATGCCTGTAATCCTAGTGCTTTGGAAGCCTGAGGCAGGAAGATCTCTTGAGTCCAGCCAGACTGAGCAATATAGCACAACTCCATCTCTACAATATAAATAAAAATAATAAAAATATCTAGTAAGTACAGACTTTGAGACCAGTATTCTTCTGGGCCCTGGGGATTCAGAAAGGAACAAAAGAGACCAAAATATCTCCATGAAGCTTCCTTCCTGGAATTAGATACATAATAGACAATAAACAAGGCAAATAAAGAAAACATACTGTTTTAGGATGAAACTGTAAGGGTTGGGGGTAAAAATTAAGAAAGAAAAACGAAACAGATATGTAGGAATGGGGAGTGGGGACAGAAAATGTTCTAGAAAGAGGAAAAAGCAAGTGCAAAGGCTTAAAATTAGGAAAAGCAAAGAATTCAGTGTGAATGGAACAGCCTGATTGGGCTAAGTCTTGCAAATTTGAAAGAGGTGAACTGAGAGTGGTGAGCAGAAGCCAGGTCATGGAGTCTCTTTGGGGACTTTGGCTAAGTGAAACAGGAATCTATTAAAAGGTCTGTTTGTTTTGTTTTGAAGAAGAAACATGATCTGACGTACTGAAATGATCTTGATGTTTAGTTGAGGCTTTCCCACATGGTGACAAGACCTGAAATAGAGAAATCAGTTGCAGTGATCTAGCTGAGAGCTAACCAGGTGGAATCAGTGGTGAAGTGAAGAAGTAATTGGAATATGGTGTATTTTCATATCAAAACCATAAAGATTACGTCACTCTATGTGAGGATATAAAGGAAGAACGAGAGTCAAGGATGACTCCACTTTTTTGGCCTAACTGGAAGAACAGAATTGCCACTTACTGAGATGAAAAGACTGGTGAGGGATGTGGGTTTTATTGACAAGTAAAATGTGACAGGTCAATCTGACATCTAAAGATGGAGCTGTAATGTAGGCAGTTGGATGCATGAGTCCAAAGAATAGATATGTCTTCAACATATAAATTTAGAATCTTTGTATATATATGGTAATTTAAGTCACGAGATTTGATAAGTCTACAGATGGAGTCTGCGGAAACAGAAAAGATCTCAAGACTGAGCTTTGGATGACTTCATTTTTAAAGATTAGGAAGATGAAGAGGACCTAGCAAAGGAGACTGAGGAAAACAAAAACAACAACAACAAAAAAAACATAGCTAGCAGGCAGAAAACCAAGTAAACTATTTAAGGATAGAATGCTCAACTGTGTCAGACGCTACTTAAGGTAACAGAAACGAGTAACAGGAACCAACTATTGGAAACAGCAATGTGGACATTATGGGTCACCTTTATAAAAGCAATTTTCCTGGAGTGGTACAAGGAAAGTCGTTATTGCAGAAGGTTCAGCAGAGAATGATAGAAGAGACTGTGGAGACAGCAGGTAATGATACCACATCAGTGTCCTGCAGTACAGGGGAAGAAGGAAAATGAAGACTATCTGGAGAGAAATGTGGTTATAACAGGTTTTGTTTTTAAAACAGAATAAGGAAAAGCATGTCCCTATGCTTGTGGAAATGATCTAGTTAAGTTAGAAAAATTAATGATACAACAGAGAGGGGGGAAATTGCTGAAGCAATGCACTTGAGCAGGCAAAACGAGATGGGAGCTAGGCACAATTGTAGAAGTTACTGTCATGTAGGCACATAGATCATCATTATTATGAGAGAAGGGAGATATTGGGTGAAGGAGGTGGATAATCCCAGATATTTGGTCTTTGCAGTGTGCAGTTCATGATGCATTCATTATTTCACATTAATGTTTGGAAAATAAGTTGGAACATTGGCAAACATTGTTTGGTAGAGAAACAATGAATTATGCTGAAAGAGAACAGATTTCCAGACAGTGTTGCTGGAGTCTTAATCCATTGCATATGGCTCCTGTTATAGTCAATTTATATAAATAGAGAATTCCTTTTCCAGATTTGTTTAATTAAACAATGAAGTATTGAGTGCTCATGAAGATTATTAAGACTCCACCCCTGCCTTCAGGGAGCTGCCCATCTGGTGGAACAAGCCCTAAGGTATCTTGAGGACTGATCACTCCACCCATGGTCCAACAACAGGAAAGAATATTAACATTTGGGACATCCAGAAATATTCAGGGCATATGTTTGCTATTACTGTAATTAGTGTCAGATGTTTGTAAGTGATGAAATAGGGAAATAAACAGTGTTATAGGAGAACAGAAGAGCAAATGCTCAACTTTGTCTGGGTGATGTGGAAAAGCAATATTAAGGCATTGAAAATTACTGAAGTAAAAGAAGACACAGGAGTTAAGCCTGGGAAAATAGATAAGGGTTATATTGAATGAATACTTGTTCTAAGGGGTGTGGATATTTTTCTATAAACATCAATGGTGACATAAGTGTGTCTGTGTTTTGGCGAGAAACGTAGTAGCTATATGGAGCAAAGGCTGGCCAAAATTGAGGTTGAAAATCATTCTGTGTCCTCTGCAATAGTCCAGGCAAAATATAATAAGGAAGTGACAATGACACAGGATGCTTTCAGTGCCACTTCACCAGCTGGAAATCTCTGTGGCTGGCAGTGCCCCTGTCCAGGCTTCACTCAGCTCTGGGTTCCTCGCTGGGCTCACTCCACCCGCTTGGCCCGGCGAGCTGCGCTCAGCTTGCACTACCAGCCCAAATCTTATGTGTGCACAGGGACTCTGTGCTCAGCCCATGGCTGAGCTGGGTGTGCCACAAGAGGTTTTTGCTTTGGGCACCAGCATCTAGATGAGCGGAACGCAGTGGCACCCGAAAACTCAGAGTTGCCAGTAACCACAGAGACCTAGGGGTTTTACGACTCTTGACCAGGGAGTGCCCAGGTTTGAGCCCCTGAGAAATGTTATATCTGCGGCCTGCAGTGCGGCAAACAGGGGAGCAGGTTACAGCTCATTCACGTTACAGTTTGTTCGTCCCCACCGCCTGTAGCTCAGTGAATGGGGACACATGGTGTCCAGAGGCTCCCCCACCCCCCTTTGCTTGGTGAGTGAGAGGGAGGGTTATAGTATAGTTCTTTTTGTACCTACTGTTTGGCGTTTCTGTGTTCTTTTCCTACGACCAAGAAGAATGAGTTTACACAGACACTGGAGAATGAAAACGGCAGGAAGAATTTTGTTGAGTGAGAGAAAAGTTCTTGACAATGGTGGCCCCCTGTGTGAGAGGGGGGGCTCGAAAGTGGGCAGTCCAATGTGTGCCTGAGTCTGGGATTTTTGTGGGCTCAGAATGAAGAAGTGCATGCTGATTGCTTCATGGGCGGACCTGGAAAAAGCACCATTCAGTTGGCTAAAAGGCATTGAGGAAGTTCTCGTGGTGGTAGTGGACTCTCCTTAGAACTGTAAGTTCAGTTTTCAGGCCTTAAGCTGTCTTTGGCTTGAGGTCGGATTTCACTGGGACCCATCCCTGTCTGCCTAGAAATTTATCTGCCTCAGCCAAACACAGTGGCTCATGCCTGTAATCCCTGCCTTTTGGGAGAGCAAGGTGGGTGGATCATGAGGTGAGGAGTTCGAGACCAACCTGGTTAAGATGGTGAAACCTCATCTCTACTAAAATATAAAAATTAGCCGGGCACGGTGGCAGGCACCTGTAATCCCAGCTACTTGGGAGGCTGAGGCAGGAGAATCATTTGAACTCAGTAGACAGAGGTTGCAGTGAGCCAAGATCACACCATTGCACTCTAGCGTGGGTGACAGAGCAAGACTCCATCTCAAAAAAAAAAAAAAAGGAGAAAGAAAAAGAAATTTATCTGCCTCCTGCTGCTATCAACAAGGGCAATAGGTGCTGAAAGTAGGAAATACATCCTAGCAAGTTTTTAAATAGGACTTTGACAGTATTTTGAAAGTAAGAGAAAAAATAACAATGACTATGAGGTTGCCGTTTGGGGTAAAAGTTACATTTTGATTTCATTTGTCAAGATTTAGATTGCCGAGAATGAGACATTATGTACATGTTGGATACTTGGTAATTTTGAGCTACTATAAAGTCTAGGATTTGTTTCTTTGACAACTTTCCTGTCTTTTAATGAACGTTGAATTGATCATCTGAACTCAACAAAAGAAAAATCAAGAAAACTAGCAATATTTAGGTGCAATTTGATGTAAAGGATATTGACTGCTAAAGGGCAAATTCATTATATACCTAGCAAAATGAAGAGTTTCCATTGTTTTAATGCAGGGTAGCAGGGTAACCACACTTTTTTTTTTTTTTTTTTGGTTTAAAGTAATTTTTTGTAAGTTATAAGAATGTACCAGGCATACTTTCTTGTTATATATTCACATGCAATCAATCCTTTGATAAAGAAAAAATCGGAAGTTTGGAAAGATGTTTAGGAAAAAGTGATTAAGTAATACAGCATAAAGAAAACGAATAGTTTACTTGGATAGATGCTTTTCTTTCATATGTGCCCAGTGGAAAATGATACAGCTTTAAGATTTCCAAGAACTTCAATAAAATATACATACCAAGTGCACCAAGCTTCCTATTGCATTGTCAAAGTCATTAATTATACACCAACACCATTTAATGTCAGAAGAAGGCTTATTTGATCAATCCACAAAGATTCCATTGATTTGTACCTCTTTAGTCTATGGATTTGATATGCACTAAAAATCTTAAAAATTGGTAAACTTATTTTTTAGCGATCTAAAGAACATTATTAAATGCTATGATATTTTCTTCTGTTTTCTCATTATACTATCATAGTGTTCTTGTACTCACAAATGTTATCAGTGACAGATTACTATCATGTGAATGTATTATCAGTTTTTATTGTGAGATTATGCATACTTAAGGCAATGCTTTTTTCTGGAAACTTAGACCTAAATTTAATATATAGGTATGCCAAATATATTCCTTTATTATAAATGTATTTAAAATTTTCTCATTTTATGTGTTTTTTTTTAAGTTTTATTTTTTAAGTTCTTATATTTTTATTGGGTAAAGGACTTTATTATTGATTAAAGTCTCTTTGACAGAAGATCAAAAGAGGAATGAATGAGTGAATATATAAACTAAACTAATAAATAAGCGTGTTGCCTCAAGTGATATCTTAAAAATATCTTACTTTGACCAACATTAGTAGCCCACTGAAAGTAACATCCTTATATTTTTTTTACCTGCAGAAAATATGTGAAAAAGTCACAGCAGTCTTTTCGGTGCTTCTTATTATGCCAGTTGTGTATAGCATGGATGGGTGCTGTGGTTGAGCAAAAGTTTTCTTGGTATTTCCAAGTCAGCTTCTCCTCATTTTTTAGAGGATATTCTTATCATCAAATCAGACTTTGCAACATATTAGATACATCCATTTTCCAAGGAAGTGTATATTTCTATTGTGGTTATAAATGGTAGTTTTTAAAATTATAAGTTTTTAAAATTAATCATGGCTCAATTTACCAAAGATATTATAAAATGGACTACATTTGCTGGACTTTATAATTTATGATTTGTTTGTAATTTTATTATATTTTGTCATTTTCTTTCTTTTTCCCTTGGAGAATCACTATCCCAAATATTGTTTAACACCAAATCTCTTTAAGAGCCACAAAGAAAAGTAATGTGATTCATACATTTGTATGACAGATAACTTATTCAAATCTCCATTTGACTAGGAGTTATGAGATGTAGAAAGGAAAGGCCCAACCTGCCTTTTCCAAGAACTAGCAGTATGATGGAGAGACACATTTAAAGCACAGAACAAGAGAGAATACAATATTTGCTGTTGTAGAATTTTTAAAAAACTATGAACTATGGGAGCGCCTAGAAAAAATTGTTAAGGAATTTAAAAAGATTAAAGTTGGCACTTCTCATACACTGCAGATGATGAAGGAAGAGCTATTTACATGTGCAAAAGGGACAGTTGCAATTGGAAGAAAGGAATAATGGTTTGTTGGCTAGAGTTACCATTAAAAATTAGTATAAACTGAGTGGCTTAAAACAAATGTATTCCATCTTCGTTCAAGAGGCCAGAAGTCAGAAATCAAGGTTTGGTTCCTTCTGGAGACTTGAAGGAGTAACTGTCCCAGGCCTCCTCTTGAAAAATAATAGTTTCTCACTATTTATTGTTTCAATTTATTTTAGAAGCAGAGAGACAGATGCTATAAAGGCCCAAGGCAACATAAACTGATATGTCTGGTTTTAGTAATGCCCTATCATAGAAAACCTTAAATCATATTTTGTCAGCTTACAGAGATACATTGACCTATCTAACAGAGTAATAATAAATGTTATTAGCAATAACTATCATGTATTGAACATAGTTAAGTGTTTCACATGTATATCTCATTTAATCATCACCTAATGGTAGTACTACTATCATGCTCTTGGTAGAGATAAGAAACAGGCATAAAGAGCGTTATCTGTAAACATTCGCATGTGATAAGCAGAGGAATAATAAAACAAATTGAACATGAGGATATATATTACTATGAAAACTGAAAAAAGAAGGGAAAGTGGTACATGAGCATAAATATTAAATGATAGTGTAGTGACAGGAAATGGAATTCTGTGTGGTATGATCAACTTAATTTTCAGCACTTTCTACTTCTGCCTTCTGCAGCAAAACTCGTTACACAATGTAAAAATAGTATGTGCTACTTACTATGACAATAAATATTAAGGCTATAGTATATATTGCTTGGAAACCTTACATTTGTGGATTGAAAGCTTTATTTCACAAAGTAGAGTTTAATATAAATTCTGCCATTATAAATAAATGGATATTTGTTAAAAAGGAAATAAACTAAAGAAATTCTCAACAGTGAATTTATTTCTAAGCTAGAAAACCTGATGTTTTTGAGGTGCTTCCCCAGGCTGATATTTTTCAAGCATGATCATCATATTGTATTCCTGAAAATGAATGTCATAGGAATAGGGAAAAGTTAAGATTACTCTGCTCAGCACCATGCCTTCTGAATCGAAGTTTCAGGACACAGGGTGAGGCAATCTGCATTATAAAGGAGCATCCAGGATAGTTGTTTAATATCAAATACCTGAAAACCATTGGTGTAGGTTTAATGTGAGTATTCATAACATTTCCCCCAACATTAAAAAAAATTCTTTAATATTTTAACTTTAAAAATGATATCAGTAAGATGGAAGAGACGGTCATAAAATGAAAGAGTGGACTTAGTCTGTAGTGGTTCCATGAATTTTCATTTCAAAGGAGTTGTATTAAGTAAATATTTAAGATAAATATTTTCCAGACTATGTCTTTGTTAATCAAATGAATATGTTTGGAAAAGTCATTATCTATTTGTAATTTTTTTTTCTAAAAATCCTGAATATGTGTATGCATATGGTACATATGGTTGTGTCTCATAAAATAAAATGAAATAAAATAAGGTAGATTTGGGGCTTTCTCTTGCTATTCAGAAGAAAGCCTTCCCATTTCAAGGGACTGACTCTACCAATCAGGCCAAATTTCCTGGGCACACATCCTTCTGGGAGTGGTTGCTCTTTACTTCCCATTTAGCAGCTGTACAATTGGGAAACGTCCAGCAGAATGAAAGCCACCTGCTCCTCTAATGATTTCTGCCAAACAGATAGGACTGAAGGTTTACCAAATGTGTTGTCTGTCACTCTGATTCAGTTCGAAAAAGTAAATCAAACTGGTCAGATATTCATATAGAAAATGTGTGCCGTTAGTTAACTCGTGGAGTGCTTAAAGCTCCTTTCAGGCTACCAGACTGCTGATTTGGAGATGCCTTTTTACAAGGAAGAATGGAAACTATTTGGAAAATGAGACATTCTAGAATGTTTCCCTTATCAAATGTTATATCATTGCACTCTATAAAGTAGATTTGCACACATTTTCCCCTACACTGACAGTTTGCTTTTAGTATGTGATTATGTGTTCCCAATCCTACTAATTGAATGTCAAATTCCCATAACAGTTTCCAACTCACCCCTTCTGCCTACTCAGTCTCTCTGTATTCCCTGAAAACTGTCTACAAGAAAGTATAACATGGAAGGGAAAAACAGCATAGTCTTTCCTATCACACTGAAAATATCACGTCAGAAGTGGAAGTTGGCCTCCACCATCTTTTGAGGTTTGGGCATGCTCTTTAATCCCTCTGAGCCTTAGGTTTGTAATCTGTAAAATAGAATTATTTTATTCATTAGATGTATCTGGAACTGTCACAGGATATTTATTTTCCTGTATAAATTTTTAGTATTATCTGGTTTCTAAAATGTTATTTTGATATATTTGTGTTTTATATGCTTATCTATCCCACTAATATTTACGTCATGACAAATATCCAGAGAAGTTTCATTTTATGTGTTCTTTTGTTTTACTAAAATCTGACCTTGTGTAGCATTTATTTTTCTATTGCCATCTTCAACATTTTGTTGTCCATATTGGTTAACAGGATGATGCAGCATCAGTATAAATTTGTATGTAAGAATATTTCCATAATCACAGGGGATTAGTGCTTCAGAAGAATTAGCTCATACAATACCATAAGAATAAGTAGGAAAAAAACTCCACAAACTTTTGTTGCATAATTTCAGGAAAATTCTTTATGGGTGCACTTTTTATTGAATCACAGAACTTTAATTATCTAAAGCACTGAACTAGTGAGCATCTTCAGTGAGCATAATAGTGTTAAAAACTCCATAAACATGTTAATTGCAGTAGATTTTTAGAAAGGGAAAATGATAAGTAGATAGAACCAGAAAAACAAAAATAGGTAAATAGCGTTTAACAGTAATCCATTGGGTGTCTTGTTTTCCGGAGATATGGTAGAAATTTTACTATAATGAACAAACAAAGTATATCAGCCTGAAATAATTTTAAGTTGAAAAAACAAGATCTGCTGTCTAAAAATGTTATTTCCTTTTATACACTAAAATGATATTAATTTAGATTTCTCTAATTTAGAGTTCCTCAAGATGCATTCAAATGAAAGAAATAATATCATGAAAAATTAGATTCATGTGCTGATTTGTATTCTTGCATTTAATGGGCACTTTGCTTTACACTCTTCTGACAATTTTGAATGCTGAGGCAGCACCCTAGAAAACGCCAGCATCGGCAGATTAGCACAGAAGTCAAGAAGCCATTTACCTAATTGCAATGTAGGTCTAACTGCATAAGCATCCTACTCAGTTTTATGGAACTGTACCTGAAGGCAAAATCAAGTTGGTGTAGAATAAGGGGGATTAGCGATTCCTTTTGACATTTTATACCTTTCATTTCCCTCCTGTGCTCACTGTATCTTCTGGTGTCCAGAGAATCTTGCCTAGAAATGGACATGAAGGCTAAGAAGGCGTTTATTGCTCATATGTACATTTTTACTCCTCCATATCATTATTTCATGGTTATCTTTGCATCCCAGACTGCTCCTGGTACAAATCGTTGCACATGGTGGGCATTTAAGACACCGTTTTTAAAAAATGTCTTGGCTGTGTCCCCTTGAGATATTACTCTGGAATCAATCTATTCTAAACTACTGTTTCATAAATTAGAGTCAGTTCAATGATATTGAACCACAGATTTCTTTAAATAGAATTGCATTTCAAGCATGGATTTAAAAATGATTATCTTAATATTTTCCTGCAAAACATAGCTAATGTGTTCTTTACATTTATTTGACCTCCCCCTGGTTGGATTGTTCTATCTTTATTGCTTCAGCATGCAACATTGCCTGGACACTCACAGTGATTTGCACCTATTTTTCATGGATATGTCAGCCTATGATTATATAATTATATGACTTTTTAGAAAAGCGTAGAAGGCTTAGAAAATAATGTGCCCTCATTTTATGAATACTCGAGCACCCTTTAAATAAAACACTTTACTCACTTTTAGAGGTGATATGCCACTGGAAAGCAATCTTTTGGTCTTCTATGTAAATTACTATTTTTCGTTATTTACCGATTCCCTTATGCCCCATACATAGTGTAACTATATTTTCTATGGCAGTCAGAGTTATACAATCTAGAAGTTAAGTGATTAATAAAACAGATTTCCTGGGATCAGATGCAGCATAATGCTGTGCTGATATAAATAACTATTTTTTTCCCACATTACTCATTAGGCCAAAAGCATCAAAATATATATATATTTTTTTTTTCTTCTTTTTTTTTATTGCATTTTAGGTTTGGGGGTACATGTGAAGAACATGGAAGATTGTTGCATAGGTACACACATGGCAGTGTGATTTGCTGCCTTCCTCCCCATCACCTATATCTGGCATTTCTCCCCATGCTATCCCTCCCCAACTCCCCACCCCCCCACTATCCCTCCCCTTTTCCCCTGACAGACCCCAGTGTGTGATACTCCCCTCCCTGTGTCCATGTGTTCCCATTGTTCAACACCCACCTATGAGTGAGAACATGCGGTGTTTGATTTTCTGTTCTTGTGTCAGTTTGCTGAGAATGATGGTTTCCAGGTTCATCCGTGTCCCTACAAAGGACGCGAACTCATTGTTTTTGATGGCTGCATAATATTCCATGGTGTATATGTGCCACATTTTCCCCTGTCCAGTCTATCATTGATGGGCATTTGGGTTGGTTCCAAGTCTTTGCTATTGTAAACTGTGCTGCAGTGAACATTCGTGTGCATGTGTCCTTATAGTAGAATGATTTATAGTCTTTTGGATGTATACCCAGTAATGGGATTGCTGGATCAAATGGAATTTCTATTTCTAGGTCCTTGAGGAATCGCCACACCGTCTTCCACAATGGTTGAACTAATTTACACTCCCACCAACAGTGTAAAAGCGTTCCTATTTCTCCACATCCTCTCCAGCATCTGTTGTCTCCAGATTTTTTAATGATCGCCATTCTAACTGGCGTGAGATGGTATCTCAATGTAGTTTTGATTTGCATTTCTCTAATGACCAGTGATGATGAGCATTTTTTCATATGTTTGTTGGCTTCATGTATGTCTTCTTTTGTAAAGTGTCTGTTCATATCCTTTGCCCACTTTTGAATGGGCTTGTTTGTTTTTTCCTTGTAAATCTGTTTCAGTTCTTTGTAGATTCTGGTTATCAGCCCTTTGTCAGATGGGTAGACTGCAAAATTTTTTTCCCATTCTGTTGGTTGCCAATTCACTCTAATGACTGTTTCTTTTGCTGTGCAGAAGCTGTGGAGTTTGATTAGGTCCCATTTGTCTATTTTGGCTTTTGTTGACACTGCTTTTGGTGTTTTGGTCATGAAGTCCTTGCCTACGCCTATGTCCTGAATGGTTTTGCCTAGATTTTCTTCTAGGGTTTTTACGGTGTTAGGTCTTATGATTAAGTCTTTAATCCATCTGGAGTTAATTTTAGTGTAAGGTGTCAGGAAGGGGTCCAGCTTCTGCTTTCTGCACATGACTAGCCAGTTTTCCCAACACCATTTATTAAACAGGGACTCGCTTCCACATTGTTTGTTTTTGTCAGGTTTGTCAAAGATCAGGTGGCTGTAGATGTGTTGTGTTGTGTCGGAGGTCTCTGTTCTGTTCCATTGGTCTATATCTCTGTTTTGGTACCAGTACCATGCTGTTTTGATTACTGTAGCTTTTTAGTATAGTTTGAAGTCCGGGAGTGTGATGCCTCCAGCTTTGTTCTTTTTGCTTAGAATTGACTTGGCTATGCGGGCTCTCTTTTGGTTCCATATGAAGTTTAAGGTGGTTTTTTCCAGTTCTTCGAAGAAGGTCATTGGTAGCTTGATAGGGATAGCGTTGAATCTGTAAATTACTTTGGGCAGTATGGCCATTTTGACAATATTGATTCTTCCTAGCCATGAACATGGAATATTTCTCCATCTGTTTGTGTCCTCTCCTATTTCATTGAGCAGTGGTTTGTAGTTCTCCTTGAAGAGGTCCTTTACGTTCTTTGTTAGTTGTATTCCTAGGTATTTTATTCTCTTTGTAGCGATTGTGAATGGCAGTTGGTTCTTGATTTGGCTGTCTTTAAGTCTGTTATTGGTGTATAGGAATGCTTGTGATTTTTGCACATTGATTTTATATCCTGAGACTTTGCTGAAGTTGCTTATCAGTTTCAGGAGATTTTGGGCTGAGACGATGGGGTCTTCTAAAATATACAATCATATCGTCTGCAAATAGAGACAATTTGACTTCCTCCTTTCCTATTTGAATACCCTTTATTTCTTTTTCTTGCCTGATTGCTCTGGCTATCAAAATATATTTTATGTAAATGAGGACCCTACACTTTTCACCAGCTTATGAAGCAACATTTCTTTAATCTTACTGTTTAGTTTTTCATATGCTTTACAGATAAACTTGTTTAAAAGACTAAATGAATTACCATGTCATATTAATTGCATATTTGTTGTATAACTAGTATGTTCAACTCAAGGACATTCTTTTATAAGAGGTGGACCTTTCCTGCCATGAGCTTTCAAGGTAATTGCAGAAGTTCCCATGAATGTGAAATACAAAATGATGAATAGTGTAGGTAAACTTTTAAAATAAACAATTGTTAAGGTTATAGTAGGTTGAAATGTATGAAATTGCCAGTTTTCAACTGTTTTGACCAAATATAACCTCATACAATTGTATTATAATTTTACATAATATCTTATTCTTCCTCAAGTCTGTGCCTTTGTCCTTACTGGTTTTTCTGCCTAGAATGTCCCTCCCCAAGAACACTTACTTTTCATCTGTACAATCTCACCTGGAACACTAAGTGTGCCCAGCTGATATTCACAAGAAGACTCAGGCACTACACTACTGTTTATGCAGATTTTACATTTAAAATAATTTAAGGTGTGGACATTCTACCATATATGATTTCGTAAACCCCTAACTCTACCCTGATGCTTCCCAAAAAATAATTCTCCCAGGGTAGCGTCATGACTTACTGTATCCTTCAGGGTAGATGTCATAACATATTTGTGTCTGTAGAGCTTATTAACATGATTGGCATATAACAGGAGCTAATTTCAGTGCTGAATGAATGAATATGTTATTATATTAATGATTCAGTAACATGTATTTTTTTTGAACTGGGAAATATCTTGGAGAGTTTCTACGTGTTTCCCCTTATTTTATAAATGGGAATACTGATGCTCAGAAAAATAGCTTGACTTTGCTCTTTAAGTGTAGTGTTAAAGCTGATATAGCACAAACAAAATACTAAAAATTATCTACAATTATATAGGTGACAATGTGCACAGATATTAAACCAGAGAAATAGTAACTCTGGGATAACCGTAGGCAGTGACAATCAGAAAAGGTTTTGTAGAAGAACTGGGATTTAAAATTAATTTTAAAGGATGGGTAGAATTTGGATAGGCAGAGGAAATGGGAGGACATGAGTAGGATGGTATGAGCAAAACATTGAGAGGGGGAAATCCTAAAATGTGCTTAGAAGAGTAAGCAAACAGAATGTTAAATTACTCAATGATTGGTCTGATGTCTTTACAAAGTCTATGCTTTTACCCAGAGAATATATGCTTGTTGGCTTTCTTATTTTGATATAAGGTACAACATATGTGAAACTCTAGAGACCATTCCATCGAGATTGAAAAATGAGCAACAATTTGTAAAAGTGTTCTATGTTACGAGTTAGAATAGGATTGAAAATTAAATATAATCCCAAACCTTGAAACTTGGCTTATACATAAATGTATTTCTAATTTACTAGAGCAGCTAGGCTTCCACAATTGGTAATAGAAAGGTCTGTTCTTCTTTTTGTTTGTTTTATCGCCATGAAATTGTTTCCATCAACTTGAGAAAATACTGAGAAGTTTTCTTAGCTACAGAGTTAATTCTTTTTTGTATATGAACACTGCATGCCTGTGTGTGTGTGTGAAGTCATAAGGAGAAGTGTTGGAGGGGAAAGTTGGAGGCAGCAAACATCCCCTTGTCAATGTAGTTTAGGGTTTTCAGCGCCTTCCCTGAACTTTGCCTTTGCACAGTATGACATCTTCAGCTAATAGATGGTTTTCTTTCTGTATTTGGTGTTGGCTCTAAAATCCTCCTAAGAAAAGGCAGCACAGGTATACCCTCCCAATTATTGTGACTATTGTGAGCTGGAACAAAAGATATATCTATATATAAATATATAGATATACACAGACACACAGACACACACACATATATATACACAAATATGTGTGTGTGTGTGTGTGTGTGTGTGTATATATATATATCTTTTGATCCGGCTTCCACACACACACAACATATATATCATATATATAATATAACATATATATCATATATGATATATATGATATGTTATATAATATATATACTATATATGGTATATAATATATACAATATATATGATATATACATACTCACAACATATATATATAACATATATATATCATTCATATATATATATATATATATATGACATAGTATTTGAGTGAGCTAAATTCTCACCCATGGCTAATATTTGAGTGAATGGCAAACAGACTGGTAAATATTTCCTCTACTGAATCATTTTTAATTCACTTAAGAGCCATCTATTGAGTTCTCACTATGTGCCCAACAGTATGTTAGTTGTCAGGGATGCAGTGGCAAAAAAAAAAGACTTGAATGGTCTTTGCTCTTACGGAGCTTTGAATTAGTGAGATAGATAACAATTACAGAATAAATATATACATTGCAAATTGCTGGAAATATGTTAAGAAAAGCAAACAGATGATGTGGTAAAATGTAGTCTGATCTCTAGAATCAGAGTAAAATTAAAAGAAAAAAATCATAGCTTGGGAGAATGTCCTCTTTTGGAGAAGGTGGCAAGAGATGTTCTTTCTAAGGGGGTGATACATAAACTTAGAGCCAAGGTGAAAGATGAAGTCACCCATACTCCATAAAAGACAAGGACAAAGTGCTAATAAGCAGGAAGGTAGAAGTGTATATGCAGTGGTACCGCAGTGAGAGGAACTGGAAGACTGGATGTGAGGAGGATGGGGCGGTCAGAAACTGTCAGGTCATGTCATGCAAAGATGTGCAGACCCTGCTAACAACTTGAATATGATTTTTTTTTTCCCCCGAATCTTTCTCCCAGGGTGGAGTGCAGTGGTGCAATCTCAGCTCACTGCATCCTCTACCTCCTACACAGTTCTCCTGCCTCAGCCTGCCGGGTAGCTGAGATTACAGGCATGTGCCACCACGTGCAGCTAATTTTTGTACTTTTTGTAGAGACAGGGTTTCACCATATTGGCAAGGCTGGCCTCCAACTCCTGACCTCAAACGATCTGCCCACCTCAGCCTCCCAAAGTGTTGAGATTACAGGATGAGCCATGTTGCCCAGCCTCTGAATATGATTCGTGGTGTGATAAGAAGCCATGAAAGAATTTAAGGTAGTAGAGTGCATGACTCAGTTCATATTTTCCAAAGATTCTTGGGATTACTATATTGAGGCTGGATTGGAAGGGAGCAAGAGCAAAGCAGGAATGTCATTTTAAAGGTCATTCAGCTGTCCAGACAGAAAATAATGGTAGATTTGGCTAGGGTGATGGCAGTGGAAATGGAGTAAAGTGAGCACGTTCTAGAAATACTTGGGATATTGAGCGGTAAGGACTCCAAGTGCCGGCTTTGTGATATATGGGAAATACTGATCAAGGATACTTTGTGGGTTTCTGACTTGAACAACAGGATGGATAGAGGAATCATGAACAGAGATAGGGCCCATCGTGGTGGGCAGGTTTTCAGGGTGAAGAAGGTGAGTTCCACTTTGTATTCAGAATTGAACATTCCTGATTGTTATTCAGGTTAAGATGCTTCAGAGTGTTCAGAAATCAGGGGGTGAGATTTAGGTAACAGATAAAGATTTGAACAATGGGACTATATAGATAATTGCAGTTGTAGAAATTCTTTTTCTTGATCATAAGGGGAAAAACCCTATTTGAATGTAATATGTACAGTGTGAATACATACACATACACAAACATATAAACACATACACACGTGTGTGTGTGTGTGTACATAAAGCCTGAGAAGTAAAAAGAATAACTGATATCATTTGGTCAGGAAAAAGAAATGCAGGCAGGCAGACAGGAAGGAAGGAAGGAAAATTTTTCTTGACTAAAGAAATCCATGTTTAATTCAACCTCAAAAATTAAAATCATTTACTAATTTGGTTTAATCCCCAACCCAACAAAGCTATTTGAATGTAAAAAAAAAAAAAATGATTAAAAATACGAGTAAGATTAAATCTGCTTCCAAAGTTCATATAGGGTAAGAATTTGTATTGAAAATCTGATGAACATGTTTGAACTCTATGTTCTCTCCCAAGAGTCGTACCCTTTTTAAGATTTGCTAACAGTGAACTTTATATTTTAAGTTAATATTGAGCTAAAACCTCTAAAATTGACACTTCTACATGGAAGGTGTGCCAGATTCCTGGAGAGGGCATATGGAATATGTGAAATATGAGCAACCTGTTTGTAGGCATCTGGAGGCACTGGAACACGGACAAGGTTAACATGAAAACCTCTGGATTTGGGATTAGACAGAGTGACTACCCTTGCCACTGATCCTGAAGTTGTATCTAACAGAAACATTGTAAGACGACAGAATGCTTGCTACTGAAAACACAGGGCCAAATTAATAATAGCTAATCTATGTTCTACGTATGATGTGCTAGGCAGTGTTGTAAGCACTTGGTGTACTATTTCATTTAATTCTCACCATACTCTTAAAATGGGTGCAATTTTTCTCTCTATAACTGAAGAAACTGAAGTGAACTTAAATAATTTGCTGAAGTTAATGTGTCTCATAAGTGGTAGACCTAGGATTTGAACTCTATGCACACAAAGGACTTATTGCAATTATTATTTGTTGTTTGGGATGAATGGGTGGGGGGACAAGAGATTTCAATCTCAGAGGAAAGAAAGGCTGTCTTTCCTGGACGTTAGTTGATTTCCTGTAGTGAATGGCCTTCTGACTCCCACTGGCCAGGGGAAAATGAAAGAAAATAACAGCAAGTTGTTAATTCATAAAACATAATTTTCCCAACTGCAAAGCTTGCAGTTTCTGCACCTGGTACATTGCTGACTCATCTCACCTGAATCATTTAGTCAGCTTCATTGTGTTTGCAAAGACTGCTAATTATCTTACTAGAATAATTTAAACTATCAATAAAGAATGCAATAAATCATTAAATATATGGTTAATAAGGAGAAATAATTTTGACTATTCAGCTTGCATTGATCCTTGATATAAAAAGATTAATTTTATATTTCGTTTTTAACCTTACAGGCAACGATTAGCCATTTCTTTTCACAGAGTTGAGCTGAGCTGGTTTTTCATTAAAAATGTGGCATTTATCTTATTGAATTCTTACTGTGATATCTCATTTCAGGAACAGAAAAATGTTCTGACTTACTAAGAAAGCACAACAAGACAAATGTTACCTTTTTAATAAAGGTCATTGTAAACAAAGCCTTGAAATACATTCAGTTTTAGTGCTATTTTTGAAATTTTTATGCTTTTTAATAAGGAGTACTCCTTATTCCTATTAATTTAGAAAATTGATCTCTTTTCTCCTTAAAACTATAGGAAGTATGTGATTTTATTTGTTACTGAAGTTAATGAGGATAGAGTGTCAAAATTATCTGGTTTGTAATACATAAAAAGGAAATATTTTATGTTTGAGGCATTCACAGCAAAACTTGGGTAATATTTTATTGTTAATGTTCCTTTGGATGCTTTTAGAATGGTGCTTATTTTTAATAGCTTTTAATTAATTTTTATGTTTTTGCTATGGCTGGGCAAAATTGTATAAGAAGAAATACTTATATTAGTGGTCATGATATATTGCATGCCAAGATTATATTGGATAATGCACATATCCATGACATCAAAAAATTTTAGTGTGAATATTTTCAAAATAATGGTATAAGAGAAATGCATTTTTTTCTGTCAAAACTCATAGAGTTTGAGTTTTAAAAACATTTATTGAAGAGAAAGTCAGAATCATACTATAGAATTTTGATTTATTTTTAGATTAGAACTAAAGGAATAGTTAATGCTAATCTAAAATTATATCAGCTAAGCAATTATTGTATATACAATTTTTTATTTCCATAATTTGATAACTTTACAAACATGACAAAAAGAGCAAATTTCAGGGTAATGTCCTATCATGAAGCAAATCAGCTGTGTTTATCCAAAGTATCCATTTATAAGTATTCCCGGTTACTCTTGAATGTGGAAATGTGGAAGCTCACGAATTCAGTCTCTCTATTACCTTTTATTTCTCCATTTACTGATGCTGGTAATAGGCCAGGAGCTACATTTTACTACCATCCCATAAGTGCACCTGACTTGCTTTACCAGGCTATCACACATTTTTTTGAGCCATTATTATGGCCCACACTGGTACCCAACTGGTCAGAAAACACAGATTCAAAATGAAGACAAGTAAAATGATATTTCTCCCCTTCCTCAGACTTGATTGGAGATTCTTCCTTTATATAATCAACTAATCATCAAAATCCTATTTTGCTAGTCTCTGGGGGAATCCCAGGCAGTATAGAGAGCAAAGGACTTTGCAGTTTTGTTCTGTCCATGGATCTTTGGGTTGTAAGTAATAGAAAACAGTTCAAAATTGCTCATGTAAAAAGCAGGGGGTTTTGTTTTGTTTTGTTTTGCAAACATGCGCTCATTATTTCATGATATTCAAGTACTGAAAAGGAAATTCATGAGAATCAGATCTAGAAAGTTGAAAAACAAGGTTGTGATCTTCCCTAAAGAGCACAGTGATCTGTATGCACCCCTTTTTCTCTGCATACTGATTCTCTTTATCTTACTTGTGGTTTAAAGTGGCCCCACACAAATCACACCTTCGTGGTCTCTTAGCTGCAATGCCCACTAATGACTGCCAATCATTTCTGTATCTCAAGAGAGAGAATCTGGATCAGCATGGTAGAGACCAAGAGTGGGAGCCCCTGGCCCACTCTGCTGTGACTATGAGGTTAGATCAGGTGAGGCTTTACTGCAATGGACAATGATCAATATGTTTCATATAATCCTATCGCTGGAAACATGGCATAGACACTGAATGATAGCTAGAAACCCAAGCCAGGAGTGAATACCGGGTTGCAATCAGTTCTGTGGAGAAGGGAGTACCTCAACCAATTCTTAGAGGATCAGGGCAATTCTGACAGAGGGAGTGGTATGAGTACTAACGATTGGATCCTGTAAGAAAGCCTTTCTAAATGGTGGCTAGAAGGGTGAGGGGAGCTGAAGGTCTACATAAAGAAGTTATGGAAGCTTGGAAAGGAAGGCTTTGTGGAAAGCCTTAGGTAATAAAATGTTTACTTTGGCATCCATTGAAGTTTATTGTTGGCATTGCTTTTGTATGTCTTTGTGTGTTTTATCAAGGAGTGGCTATTGCTCAGAGGTGTACTAGTAAATGTTTGCCAACTAGCTCTCCAAAATAAAAATGTGTGTGTGCATATTAATGTATTAATTTTCTTGATATGATATGGAACACACAATTTACAAATAATAGTAAAATATGTGGCTAAGTCTGAGTGTTTGTTTTCCCTCAAAATTCTTATATTGGAATCCTAAACCACAAGGTGATGATATTAGATTAGGAAGTGGGGCTTTTTAGATGATTAGTGGCCTCATAAAGGAGGCCCCAGAGAGCTGTCTTTCTCCTTGCGTCATAGGAGGGCACCATCTCAGAGGAAGCATGCCCTCACCGGACATTGCTGGCAACTCAGTCTTGGTCTTCCCAACCTCCAGAACTATAAGAAATAAATTTCTGTTATTCATAAATCGCCCAGTCTAAGGTATTTTGTTATGGCAACCCAAGCGGACTAATACATGTATAACACCCTTTATTTTACATTTCATATGGCTAGTTGATTATCTCAAAATTCTGTCATTGATTTGTGCCAGACTTTTGTGTCTGTATCTCATCTGCATTTGCAGTCTAGCCGTGGTTTCCCAAATCAAGTTGCATCCCTATCTGCTTATTCTTTTCCCAGTAAGTTTATTATCATTAAATTTTATATGTGATCCGCTATAACTATTTCTCATCCTGATATCAATTATACACTTTAAACTAGAAACTCTTCAGCTTTAGAATCAATTAGAAATGTATATAATGCAACAACAGACTCACAAAATAACTGAGCATTTAGCAGTTGGCTCTTGATATCCAGCATGAGCTGGTTCCAGCAAACAACTACTTAATGTTTGTTAGGTGATGGTATCCTCGATTACAATGTTAATGGATAGGACAGTTGCATGTGGGAAATCCTGCAAAATAATCAATGGGATTTGATTAGATATGAAAGTATGGTGAAAATAAAGAAGATTTCAAGAATATATCCTTTGATAAAGGGGTTTTGATCATCTACAATGCAGAAAGGATATAAGAATCTATTCATTCAAGAAATATTTATGAAGGAGCAAATACTAATGAGGAAAAGCTAAACATTTTATATGCTCTACAGGATAGTTTTCTAATTAATTGTTGAAGTCACCCATAGTTCAAAAATAGATATAAGTAATTATTGATTTCTATTAAATGAAGCCTCTCTTTTCAGCTTTTAGTGATGACCCTACTTGCACATTATGCCTGAAATGGCATAGTTGCTGGACTCTGAGCCCCCCCCAAGGCAGAATCTGTCTTACTTTCATCCTGTGTTCCCAGCATCTAGCTCAATGTTTGGCTCATACTGTTCAATAAATGTGGGTTGAATTAAGGAACAAAGAATCTATAATTGGCTCCCTAAAAGAGAAAGGCTAGTCAGTGATGAAAAGGGGCAGGCTGGTTGACATCAATCCTTGCCAGGCCCAGAGAAAGTGTTGACAGTGTTAAATCTAGGGAGGCTATTTTTTGTTCTTTTCAAATCCCGGGAAAGTCTATCAGTCTATAAGGAAGTCTACAAGAAAGATTCCATAACATAAGTATGTTGCTTTACACCGATGTTTCTCTGTCTCCAGGGTAAAAATTCAGGCAGTCATTGTTTATAAGGACATCCTTGAATTCCAAATCCTGGAATTAAGGCTACAGATTTGTGACTTATGTTGGATATTGATGTAACTGTAAATATTTAGCAAAACTAGGCAGAACAATGTTATCTGCAGCATACAATGTGCACACTCTATGCCTCTAACTTTTTTTTTTAGCAATTTGAAATAAAGTCTTTGATATTTGTTTTGACACTTTTGCCTTGTTTATAAACATAGTAAAAATAAGGACAAAGAGAGGATTATAAAAGTCATTTGTATAGTCAAGCTAGAGCAGTGGTGTTTACAGGAATTTATAGGAAATGTAAGGAATGACATTTTATATACAGACTTATTTTTCCCTTAAATCTGTATTAATAAAGTGAATTCTGTATGGGTAATACAGGATGCCCTCTGTGAGTTGACTATGTTTACAAAATTCATTTGTAAACTATTGTTTGCAATGGGGTATATAGTGGTACATGGAAGCAATATTAAATATGGTTTTTAGTTACTTCCACACCAGTCTACAAAATCTGATTTACCACAGCGTCTGAAGTCTATGAAGGGACTAACGATATTATAGGCCAGGGTGTGGGGAAACTAGGGTCCCTGAGCCAACTCTGGTTCACCCCCTGATCTAGTAAACAACATTTTCTTGGTGCACAGCTGTGCTTACTTATTGGTATATTGTCTATGGCTGCCTTGGGGCCACAGTGAAAAGACTGAGTAGTTCCAACACAGACCTTTTGGTCCACAAACCCAAATTTTCAGAGGACGTGTTCACCTGTCCCTGAATGGTCTTTAACCACAAAGGAAGGGTGGCCTATGAGGTTTATTCAGTTTTGACTGTACGATCAATTGGAAATCCATGTTACCCTAGTCAACCTGTACACTGGTTTATTGTGTCTCACAGCATCCTCTTGCACTGCCCTGTCCCTCCAGACAGTGGTACAACTTCATGGGGCAGAAATTAATTCTCAAGGTCTGAGGAGATGACTCTCACAGGACATAGTCTAAGAGACATAAAAGAGTGGGATTGGATTTTTTTTTTTGATGTTTCAAGTTCGCTGGAGAGGTGAGGACATGGCTTTATTTGGCAACACTGCCTTATACTGAGAGTTAGTGATGAAAGAGTCATTGCTTGCTTCCTTACTTCTTGCTATACTGTTCCCATAACTAGTCTGTCTGCGTCTCAGCCCTGTTCAGGGTGGGTCTTGGGATTAGACACCATGCAATGTCTTTAAAAAGCTTAGTCTTGGCCAGAAGCCAATAGAGCAAGAAAAAGAGAAATAAAGAGAGTATCCTAGGTCATGAGGCAAGGTGAGCAGGGGTTCCCAGACTCCTCCTGCATTTCAGATAATTTATTAGCTAGGAGAGATAACCATAAAGTAGGTGCTGCTCATCCTGTATTATCCTTCCTACACTGTTCTATATTATGCTTTATTAGTCTATGTTATGCTGTCAGTATCACTTCTAGATGACACTTACATAATGTTTATTATGGACCATGCAGGCTGCTCCATGCTCTGCACTCTAAGGATTTTCCTTCTTGTCTGGCAACTTGTTTTGTTTTGTTTTTTTTTACATGTAATTCTTCTTCACCTAATCTTTAAACAATTGTTTTTCTAGATTTACTTGTGAGTTATTTTAATCTCTTATTCTATATTTTCTCCCTAGACAATCACAAGGATCTCACAGCTTCAAGTACTTTCCTAAACCGGTAACTCTCAAATGCGAAACTCTCTCCTGGTCCTAATTTCTGAGCTTCAGATCAGGATACCCAGCTACCTACTTGGAAACATTTCCTCTTGGCTCGCTTGTGGTCTTTTTATCTGACTCTCAGTCAGAGGCTATCTTAGTAAATACATGAAACTTCTCAACCCAGTAATTCTTGTGTCAGTTTTGTCCTTTCCCTTTCCCTTATCCCCTGGATCAAATCAACCAGTACAGTATGTATTTTCTTCTAAATATAAGTGGAAATCCATCGACTTTTTTTTTATTCATACTTCCACCATCCTAATCAAAGCAGCCACATTTCTTCCTCGGAGTAGGAAACAGATTGTTAGCTAGCGCACCTAAAGCTACTCTTCACCCTAATCATGTTGATCTTCTACTTGTAACTTTTCTGTGACCTCCTTCTACTTTTTGGAAAAAGTCCAATAGTGTTAATGTTACTTACAAGACCCTGCATTATCTCTTCACAGCTCTCTCCTTGGCCTTTTCTACTTCCTCCCACGTGTTCTTCTTCTTCCTGTCTTTGAAAACATTGCTTTCTTACCCTTAGCCTAGATAACCCCTGATTATCTTTCTCACCAGAACTTATGTCATACCCTTAATGTGAATTTTTTAAGAATGATCAATCTATTGGGAGGCCGAGGTGGGCAGATCACGAGGTCAGAAGTTTGAGACCATCCTGGCCAACATAGTGAAACCCCGTCTGTACTAAAAATACAAAAAAAAAAAAAAAAAAAAATTAGCCAGACGTGGTGGGCACCTGTAATCCCAGCTACTGGGGAGGCTGAGGCAGGAGAATAGCTTGAACCCGGGAGGCGGAGGTTGCTATAAGCCAAGATCACACCATTGCTCTCCAGGCCAGTTCAAGACTCCGTCTCAAAAAATAAATAAATAAAAAAATGATCAGACTAGGTGAGGACCCCCAAATTTCCCATTTGTAACTGTATTCACATCTGTAATTAAGTAAACAAGTATGTACTTGTATAAAATGTGTCAGCCTCAACAGAATGGATTATCTAGGAAGATAAGAGCTGTATAGTTCTGTTTAGGACTGTGTTTCCATCTCCTAACACAACTTTATCATTATTGAAAGAATTAATGTGCTGACGTAATGAATGAATGAATGAATGAGCTCATTTAACACATGCATACATATTAGATATTTATAGTTGTCACAATTTATGAGAACTAGGTAGAGCTATTTTCAATCTAGCCTATCAGACCCTCAAACCATGTACTGCGATACACTGCAAAGAAGGTTTAGGGCTTATTTGCTCTCCTGGTTCCCCATTACCATGCATAATGAAGAGTTGATGAGGTCCAGCTACTGGATCCTAGGTAAGGAAGAGAAAATCAATATGTAACAGTACTTTTGGTGTTAAGGGTCAAATTGAATAAATTGTGTACGTTATTACCCTTACATTTAGAAAATGGCTTCACAGGATACCCTTTTATTTTAAGATCCCTTATTGTATTATTATTTTTAATGCATTCACATATAAAATGAAGAAATGGCCAAATAATGAATACTTGATCCCCAAATCATGAAATCAATTTTAATATGCTTAGAAGATTTAATATTTTCTTAGGGCAATGAGATTGATGAAGTCCTGTTAATGGATATATTGATGAAATTGAAGGAAAATGGGCTCAATGGTCTTTTGTCATCAGTGAGATGAATCCTATCACACAAACTAAGAAGTAGGTAAAAAAGAAGGCATTAAAGCCATTGTATAAGCATACAAGTTCAGTGTTAACATTATATTTATTAATAAAAATAAACTTTTGATATATATAACATAATTAAGCTAATTTTCCCATGAAATTTACGTAAAACTAATACAAATATTTTAAGTATCTTAGATGACTCCATGAATCTGTTTATTTTCTTTCCAAATCAGAGATCATAGACTCAAAAAGAAAAACTTTTTGATACATTGATGGAAAGTATTTTATTTCATATCATATTTTGTTAAGAAACTGATCCATTATGAAAAACTTTTTAAACCAAATAAATACAAAGGAATGTGAAAAGTAGCTGTTGTTTTAAAAAAAAATTAATTTATTTTAAAAATGTTCATATTCTGGAGGAAGTTTTGAATGCAGATTTAACAGTTTCAACACTTTTTTTCATCTAAATTCTATCTTTCAAGCTGTATTCCCATGTTAACTAGTCTGAAGACAGATACTAATTGTACCCCAATTTGTAATGCATCAGTTTAGCACTATTGATCTGCTAAAAAATGAAAGCAAACTAAGCAAGACCCAGTCTCAATACTGAAGGAATGATATATTGATTCCATCTGACAATGCTTTGTCTACAGATCAATGTGTATGTGCAGCATAGACCAGTTAAAAATGAAACAGGGTAGACAAAGGTCATGAAAGAAACAGGGTATCCAAGATTATTGGAGACCATGAAATGGACCTATTTTAAAGTACATCTGGTAGGTGTTCATTTATAAAGGAATTCTGTAGGTTTACTGTGCAAGAAATTCATCATGTAAATATTTCATAATGACAATCCCATGTCTTGGTCCTAGGAGCCTCTTTGAGGAAATTAAGACTCACTTCTTAATCAAGAATGACAAAGTCATTCTTAATCAAGACAAAGTCATTCATGATTAAGAAGTGAGTCTTAGAGAAAAAACGACATGATATGGACTCAGTCCTGCTATGCTTGATCATAAAGAGGTGACTTTGTATGATATGTAATACATCTGATTTGTAGGTTCTCTAATTCATATTTTATATTCTTGTTTATTTTTTACATTTCAGATTTTGAAAATCAGATATGTTATATTGGGCTGATAAGAAATTGGTAGATGGAAGAAATATTTTCTGTCATAATCACAACCTAGTAATTGATCAGATTATGAGATGTCCTCCCTGTTGAATAAAATTTAAAATACTGTGGTGGAGTGTATGCATATGAAAAAAATTCTCTGTATGTATTCTTCACCACTGTATTATAGAATCATATCTATGTTCTGGAACCAGAGCTGGCTAATGGGGATAGTATAGCTATGGGCAAAGAGCCTACCACAAATTTCTTTTTTTCTTTCTTATTCCTCTACACATTTTATTTTCTTGGACTTGTTACATTTTAAGAGCAAATGTAGGTGTCAGCCTGTGTCAACATTGCTACTTTAAGATAAAAAATACTCTGTTCTATGAATTATTCAAGTTAGCATGTCTGTGGGGATTTTAAAAAATTCTAATATGGTCAGATGTGGCCTTCTGAGTTGATGCAAAAAGAACATAGAAACTAATTTATGTATAGAGATACTGGATTTCAGAATAATAGAATATTTGGAAATCATATATTAGAAAGTCAGAACTAGTTCCAAAAAATATAAATTTTGGGATTTTCTTATTTAGATGCTATTTATGTTTTTCAAACCAATTTGAAGTCTATTCATATTTAAAATCTAAGTAATAAGGAAAGAAACTATTATAGCCTGTATGCAGAGGAAATATCTGTCAACCCCAAAGTTTACTAGCTATGCAATACACCATAATGTGTATTCAGGCTTTGCTTATGCAACTTATTTTATTATTAAGAAGTGTGAATATTCTATAATAGCAGTCTTTGACAATTGTATATACATGATTTTCTACTTTTGCATTTCTTCTGATTCAGGCCTAAAAAATATTAAAACATGACAAATACAATTCATGCAAGAAAATGTGTTTCTGAATACCTTGCACAATCCAGATCTTCTGTTATTCATAATCCCCGACAAAGGATGACAGACGTTTGCTTTGAACCACTAAAGTGGAACCACCCCGTGGCAATAGCATAAACCCAGTTCACCATTCACTTGACCTGCCAGCATGAATTCTTTGAATATTTGAGAAATTATTAGTTTTCAAATTCGTGATTTTTAAGTTTGTTTATAAGAATATAGTTCATACACTATTTTAAATGAGCACAAATTCTTACTGTATTATATTATCTTTCATCTTATGAAACTTGTGCTCAAGTACTGAAATTTAATGTGTCTTGGGTTATATATTTAAGATTTTAAATTATTTTCTAAGATTTAGAACACTTTAGAATGTTTAGGCTGAAAAATGTGTATCTGAAAAGGAGTGTAAATTGAAGGGAAAAGGACATACACACACATACATGCAATATGTGTATATATATATTATGTATGTTACATATTAGATTATATTAATATCAATAGCTATGTTTATTATATATAAATCAAGTGTATTATATATGTGCTTACTAGCCGTTTAAAGATGTAAATACCATTCTTGGCTCACCAGCTCTACAAAAACAGGCAACAGACAGATCTGACCCACAGGAAGTTGTTTTCAGACCCCTGTGCTAAACTGTACTTTTAAAAGTTATAAACAAAAGAAGAAAGATTTCTTTTGTAGATAGTATGTTACTACATAACTATCATATAATTCTAAATAACTCATTTTGGCTTTGTAAGAAAAAGTGAATGACTATGTCATTTGTAAAATGAAAAAAAATCTGATGATTTTTCCATTGCAGTATATCTGTATTTTATCTAGCTACATGACTTTGTGGCCTCTTATGATATAAATTAGAAATTATGATACCCAAGTTAGTTCTGGAAAAGACGGACTGCATTTTTCCCTTCACTTATTCTTTGGCATTTGCTGAAATAAATACTTATGTTGTTCAGGACAGAATAGACCAAGATCCACCGAAAGAATACCTTATTAAGTATGAAGGGTTCCTTGCGTTAAGGCATTTCAAGAGAAGTCACATGTTATCCATTACTATTCAGGAGAACAAGGTAACCTACTAGGGCAAGAATGTCAGTCAACTTCGGCAGTCTCATGTCCTTCAACATTTCCTGCTTTTCCTACCCTCCTTAATTTTCTTCTCATTTTCTTTGCTTTCTTTCTTCTGTGTTCTTCTTTTCCAGATAAACATTTTATCTGAACATTTTACATTCTAACATGTTTTAACTGTCTTCCAGACACCTCATACATATCATACCTCATCTCCTAAGTGGCTTTTAATTAAGTTAAACAGATTTTGACCTGGTACTGGTCCAGGAGGCAGTCAGGAAATATTTATTGAATGAATAATGTAGCAAAAAACATACGCAAATAGAAATGAGTTTTTACTTAATATGTAGTTTTAAATGCAGAAGATATTTATTATATATATATTCAATGTGAGAAACAGAATATAAATGTAGCTAAAACACAGAAGCTGTTTCCATTTTATGGCAGCCTACTATGTGCTTAGAGTAACAATAAAAAAAGGTTCAATAAAATGACCATTGCTAATCCTACAATTTATTTATTTATTTATTTATTTTTTTTTTGAGACAGAGTCTTGCTCTGTCGCCCAGCCTGGAGTGCAGTGGTGTGATCTCTGCTCACTGCAACCTCTGCCTCCCCGGTTCAAGCGATTCTCCTGCCTCAGCCTCCCAAGTAGCTGGGATTATAGGCATGTGCCACCATGCCTGGCTAATTTTTTGTATTTTTAGTAGAGACAGAGTTTCACTGTGTTAGCCAGGATGGTCTCCATCTTCTGACCTTGCTCCTCCGCCCAAAGTGCTGGGATTGCAGGTGTGAGCCACTGCGCCCGGCCACAAATCCTATTTTTATCTTGTCTTTACATATGATACATTTTTGTACCATTTTGGTCAATTAAAAGCCTAGCTTTCCATATTGATTGCTATCATGTACTTATTGAATCCAGACTTTGTCCCTGTAATTACTTTATTATGCTATTTTACATCCTTTTTTTTTTTTTAGTATTGAGTGGCAAAATTCATTGATAACTTGGGAGTATTTTGATCTAAATAAAAGTTAAATTACCAATATCACATATTGGCTTTTTTTTTCAAATATATGTAAATATTTTGCATTTATAGTAGTTAAAATGTCCTTTTGTAATGAGCTGTGCATATGGTTTTAGTAGTTAAAATATACCCTTTGTAAATATCTTAGACCATATATATGGGTCATGACTGATAGATGGAATTATTCTATTAGACATAATATGAAGAATAAAAATTTAAATTCACTGTGTTTATAGCAAACATTTGATGGGTTTTCCTGTTCTTTTTGAATAAAATGTTTTGAAAATCTTATAAATCTCAAGACCTATGTGAAAGTTCAACTTTATTCCTCTTTATCGATTCTTACTGAGAAAGAAGGAAAGTCTCAGCCTAGGGTACAATCTTTGAAATTGGTCAATTTCTGCTACATTCCTTCTCCATTTTCACCATTGCAAATTGACCTGGTTCTGGAAGCTCAATCTACAGGCATATTTGAGGGTTGGGGGTGGTGAGGATGGGAGGGGAGGATATTTCACTATGCACCCAGATTTAGAAAAACTTTCAATTCTCTGCCTTCTTTTCTCCCTTGCCTCCCCATCTTCTCTTTTCTTGCCCTAAGTCTGTTTAGAGTTCCCATGTTCTATTCTTTCTGTCAAAGATTTCATGCTGATTGTGGGAAGACAGTGCCAAGGGAAGAGTGAGATAGTAGTGTGTTGTTCTATGTGTCACTCTCTCCCTGTGGACGTTTCTGCTTTTATTTTGGGGCTTGTCCCCTTGCAGCATTCATTGGCCAACTAGTTATACAACAGAGCAGCTCCTTTTCATTTCTGTTTAGTTTTAGCATGATGTGCCTTAATTTAATTCAAGAAACATGTTCGAAGACTGCCATGTAAAGCACTGAATGTTTTCAAAATAGAGACAGGAATGTATATGTGCTGATCAGGGTGGGTTGAAATATTACTACTGTTTCATTTAAAATGTAAGTGTGCAACTGTATATATGTATATCCATACACATGTACATATACTGTATATTAAAATATTCATAAAATAATACACAAGAAAAATAAGATAATTGTCATGTTAAAAAACCCGACACTTTAACTTTGTTATAAAACATTATTTAAAAATCATTTTGCAAGGATTAAAATAAGAGTTATGAAGAAAATATGTCTTCATGTCTGAATTTAAACAAAAAAAATTATAAAATGAGCTGTACTGCGTAAGAAATCAGTATTCTGAAGGACATCTGTGACAGAGGCCTTTGGGATCAGACTGAAGAAAAATGATCACCAAGAATAAAAGTTACAAGATAAATGTCTTTAGTCAAGGTTTTCAAAGTGACATTTTACCTATTGTAGAAAAAACTCTGCTAGTTTCTAAACTTTAAAATTTAATTTTGGGGAATTAGCTTAAAATATTAGAAGAATGTGACTGTAAGCAATTCTCTTAAGAAAATCAAAGAAAACACAAATTTAGAATGATCAGTTTTTGCTGATGCTCATCAGCATTTTGTTTATGGGGATATTAAAGTTTTAAAACATTTCACATTTAAAAGAATTTTTTAGGTCTAGACAACACATTTTAGAGTTGTTTCCTAAGTGTTAAAGTAGAACAATAATGTAAGTTTACAGTCATGTGTTGTTGCATGCTGCTATGTCCATTCAAAAAGAGAGTATGGCCATTCTGTAAAACTATCCTGTTGTAAAGGAGATATGACTCTAATTTTTAAAATTTTTTCAACCAATGAAAACCTTTTCTTCAGGGCAGAACTGTGTAAGAGATATTATGAATATAAATATCTAAGGATAAGCACTTAAAACTTACGCATATCTAAACAGCCTACAATACATGCACAACGTTATGGTGGTAAGGCATGCTGTATCAGTCGGCAGTGATCAAATGACTATAGCATTATGATGTGCACTTACCCCTCATAGCAGACGCCCCTAAGTATTGAGTGAACCTACCAGAGTTCACATGTGTAGCATTCTCATTTGTACCATTTTCCAAGTGAGCCAGGGCAAATTTGAAATGCTAAATCAGAATCTTCTGTTCTAAGATCTATTGTGATGTAGTGTGTGACTTTCCCATATAAAGTTTCTGAAATGGTTTTGCAAGTCTTACAGTGCTGTACAGATATTAGTAATTATAAACACTTGAATTTTACAGCAGTGCTGAGGAAGAGCTGGGTCTAACCTCTGAATTAAGTCAGTTAAATTGTTTGCCCATATGGTGGTTCTCACATGATGGGATTGGAATATAATGTGTCTGAGTACATTGTTAGTTTTTGTTATAAAAATAGTTGAAAACCAAATTCAAAATGAAATTCATATCAAATATTGTTGCTATTCTTAGAGACTTTAATGAAATACTAGGATTTGATTAGATACAGTGGGAAGAACAATGAATGTAAAATCAGTCTTACTATAATTTTGCTTATAAATAATTGCTTTTAATAATATTTGTATAGATCTGACCAGTTTATAGAACCATTTTACACATTCTGCTCAACAATCTTCAAATAATTCTCCTCGTACATTGAGGATAGGATGGTTATTATTATTATTATTTTTTTACAGGAGAGGAAAAAGACTGAGAAGAAAAATAAATTCAGCTTGACATGGATTTTTTTCTCACTTAAAATCTTAAATTTCTAATGTGACAACATCATTTACATATAGTACTCAATAACGTAGTCTAAGTCTCACTCATTGCCAAATTTAAGTAGTGCAGTTCTAGTACATTTTATAACTACTAAACTATTGTTAGTAGTATTATGAAACATTATGTCAAAATAATATTGAAGAATAAATGTATGTGCTTTTGTAGTTCTTAGAGGTAGACACTTCTACTAAAATTGCATTTTATAAAATAATTGAAGAAATCGAGAAAAATACTAAATATTTTTTCTTCTTCCCTTTAACATTTTTACCTATGTATTAACATAAATAATTTCTTATTTAATATCTTAATTATTCCTCATATTAATAAAAAGACATTAGATCCTCTAACTTCATTTGGAGGGTTCTTGTTTCTTCCCCGTGAAAGTTGTAGCTATGTACCCGGCAGGCAGACATAGCATTAAGACAGACAACTTGGATTAAAGGAGAAATAAAGGGAATGTCAGAGTTACCTAGCCTGGAGCCCCTCCCTCCTACCAAATCTGAATTTTTTTTTTCTTGATTCTTATGTCATTCTTAACAATTTCACAGTCTTCTAAAATAATCTGCGTAAAGCATCTTAGGCTTCATACTTTACAAATTAGTAGATAATGTCCCTAATTAGTCTTACTTCTTCTCCTCCTGATCACCTCCCAATTTGTTTCTCATTATCTTTGTTAATGCCTTCATTTTTGATTTTCGATCTTTGTTTGTGTTTATTCAACATTTCCTTCTAAAATTCCATGTGAAGTAAATTCAAGAATACTACTGAGTGGAGTTTTAATATTAAAATTTTCTCTTACTACACCTGTATTTGCATGAATAAATGTAGGTTCATGTCTTTATGTATTTTATTAGACAATCTAACCTCCTATTTAATACAGAGGATGAGGTTTTAAGGGAATATGAACTTTTTATGGTGCTTGATATATTTGAGTATATAATTACATGTTTACTCTGATCAGGTAGATATGTGTGCATAAAACTTTCCAGTTTTAGTGGACACATTAACTTTTGTATACATTAACTGTGTCTCTGGATACATTAACTTATGTCTCCCTGTAAACATCCTCAAAAATTCTGTTCAATGACATACTAATTTTTGTCTGTTGGTGTTTTTTAGTTTACCCTTTGACAGATAATTTTTTCTAAGTTTAGTTAATTGAAATTAATATTTTGCAACCTTGAGAAGTTTTAAGAGGAAAAAGAGGTTAAAACACATTGGAATTCTTGATTTAGCAGCACTGACATCTCTACATAAAGCAAATTGCTGCCTGATAGTGAAGGCTCTGAGTGAATTAAGTATAAATCCTATGTGGGATAAATGCAGCAGCTACTGAAAAAAAGCACATCTGCTTATCCCAGGCTTTGGGAATTTGGAAAGACCTTTATTTAAGCTACATGATGTATAGAGAAGGGCACATATTTCATATTTGAATAGTTAGTATCTCCAGTTAGGAATTGTCAGCAGACATGCAGAATTATCTCCTATGTTTGGAATGTCAGGCGCATCCTCACCCATTGCTATGACGAAGTCAGGATGGGACACGTGTCTACCATGCACTCCAGTTCTGGTACCCAAGCTGATTTGGTGTTCTCATTCTCGAAATGGCATATTGCCCTTTTGTGGCAAATAAAATCATCAAGTGATCGACGTATCACATCAGTTTGGTGACATCGACTGCCATTTTGCTGACATATTTTGTGTCTTCTGCAGATACAGCCTTTTTAGGGACTCAAATAATTCAGTGTCTTAGGAAGATGATGTCACGAGAGCGGAAAGATGGGCACCTGGCTCACAGCATCATTAGCCAATCTATGCTACTAGTGGAAAGACACATTTAAAAAATTAATGATATTTTTTAATTTAAGGAAAAAATGCAAAATTAAAATTAAGACTATTTCAGGACTTCTTACAACCAGTTGAACGAGTGTAACATTCAATACTTGTAACTTACCTCAAAATCAATAGGATATAAATTAAAACAAACAGAAAGCTTATTTGGTGTAATATGTGTATGTAACTCCTCATAAAATAGTTCCCTCTCCCAATGATTATATCTACTTCTTTATACTCTCACCCTCAAATGTCCAAACAAAAATAATTACATATGGCAACCTAATAGTGACTGTCAACCAAAACTTCTAATGGAAAAAATTAAAAAGTTGACTTATTTATACTCTCGCCCTTAAATGTCCAAACAAAAATAATTATATATGGCAACCTAATAGTGACTGTCAACTAAAACTTCTAATAGAAAAAATAAAAAAGTTGACTCTTGAAATTATAAATAATATTGTAAAACAAGGTTAGAGATTTCAAGATTTTCTACAAAGTAAACAAAATAAGTGAATAATTTAAATATAGATATAGCCTTAACTTGATAACTATGGAAGCTAGAATTTCTGTGATAGTTTCTTAATAAAACAAGTATGTATTTTTATCTACTTAATTGTATGAGCATATAAAGGTAACGGTTGCTTTTAAACAATTTAAAAGGGTTTTTTGCTGATTTTAATATAGCAAGAATAGATTTTTGTAATATAAACCACAGGAATTCCATTTTGACACTATGTCTTGTATACTGTACAGGTGAAATAATTACTAAGGATGACACGTAGTAATTGAATCTGTAACTCCAATTACCCTGAGGCATTGACTCATTTAGACTTGTGCCTTTATTCATCAGGTTTGTGAGATAAGCTTTTCTGTAGAAATAAATTTAGAGTATCTTTCCTAGAATTCAAGGATTCTACAACTCTCCTCTCTAGAGAACCAGCAAGAAATCATTGAATTATTTGCTAATTGTGAGCAAAATTTGTATTGATTTTTTTCTGTCTCTCCAGTCGATGTTAATAGATCATACTTTAGGTCACTAAATACTTTTCAGCACCATCTAATTGTCAAAGAATCACTTACTAAGACAAAATTGTAGACATCAAAGCCACACACACACACACACACACACACACACACACACACTTACACACACACACACACACAAAGAAAATGATGACACAGGCAGTTAATATGCTCTTTCTTACTTCTCTTTCTCATATAGTAATGTTTTGCAATGTATATTAATTTTAAACCAATAATAATTTGAAAGGATATTAAGACTACTATATCACTCAGCTCTAGTCATGCTTATTTAACTGCTGAGAAAGTATTAATTTCTCATTGCACCCAAGTGCAAATAACACACAAAAAAGTACAACAAAATAAGTATATATCCATAATTTTTTCATCACGTTATCATATCCCTTAAGGATTTAAGGAGTATTATTTTTTGTTTTTCTATTAAAATCACTTTATATATGTAAAAATAGATACTACCTGTTTTTCTTATAGTGTTTAAAGGCTATATATGGTTTTTAGCACCATGAAACTATTCCCATGTTTATAATTTCTACAAAATATTAGCAGAGTATTTTAAATTAAATATGCATGTCAGTTCTCCACACTGATACACAAAACAATTCCTCAATAAATTTGACTAAATTTAGTGAAATACAGTGGTGGAAAGAATAGAAAAAAATTCTTTGGATGCTCACAATAGGTTTTTACATGGGAAAAGCTATATCTCCCATGGCCTCTAAATAGTTGTTAAAACCAATGTACCTCATCTTTGACATCTGTTTGAGCAGAATGAATCCATTTTAAATCCCCAAATCACTTTCACTGTGAAAGAATGCATAAATGAAGCAAAATGGTTTGGGGAAATGAGAAAATGTAAACAAGCCAATCAGATGCTATTTAATTTCCTGGAGAGACAGAAGTTTTCCCAAGGAAAAGTGAGATCAAAGTCTGATGACAGAAAACCTGCTTATAACCCATTGCTATTTGAGGGGAAGTTCTCTCACGTATATTGAGATTTTAATTGATACTACACCTAGAAATGTTTTATAGCAACAGCCAATACTAGTAAGTTACTTAGCTCCGTTGCTTGATAGTCCATAAAGATCTGTTCTGTATACACAAGAACAAGCAGCATTAATATTATGGATGCAGCTTACTATACTAAGAAACATAGTTTCTGAATGTCATGTGTTGGAATATTCAATACTCGGCCTCTTTTTACTTTTTACTAATAGTGATGAGTTTCTTCTTCAGTAATGCTTTTGGATTATTAATGCCTGTTAAATTCTGAGAACATTAAATTAAAATAAACTGTAAAAAAATTAACTTTTTATATACTAAGGCTTAATATAATAGGTTTTTGATTAGTCCTGTACTGCCATAAGATGCTAATGTGCTCAAGGAATATCTCTGGAAATAGGTTTACAAGATGGATCACTAAAATTTTAGATAAATTTGATATCACACTTTGGAATGGAATTCATTTTTTATATTTATACAATTTCTGCAGGAGTATCAGTGATAGTATATATATATACATATATATATATATATATATATATAAAAGTAAATACTATAGATTACACAACCATAATAATTGGACCATAATTAGACTAAGAGATGAGGAATATATGCTCATTTATAAATGATTATATAAAGAGAAAACATGGGTTAAGTAACATAATAACATTAATTTTTTTATATAAAAAAATTAGTTATCCCAAGTCCTTAAAAGTTTAAGTTTAAAAAATAGGTCAAGGTGAAGGAATACATTTGTAACTTAAACGTCCACATGTGTTCCTTTGGGTGCTTTTGCCTTGGATTTTGCTTCCTTTGCAATCTTTCCATTTTGACACTGAGTAAATCTGGCTACTGTAGATACACTATCCACAAACTTGGTTTTGAAAAGAATGTTTGCATTGTTGAACATACCTTCATTTAGTGATACCACAATGAACTGAGAACGTGTGAAATGAGAATGCAACATCTGTCCAATATTTTGGGGATCAGAAAGATCCAAGGCTGCATCTACCTCCATGAAGAATATAAATTGGATCAGGTTTGAAGAGGAGCAATAGTATTTATAAAATTTCTGCAGAAGCATCAGCGCTTGATGTCACCATGTGAAGTAGACTGGCCTATGTCTTTTGAAGCTGAGATTGCTATGAGGAGAGAGTGGCCCAGCTACACAGCTATATAGCTGCCCCAATGACCACAAACAGCATCGACTACCTAAAATGTACATGGGGCCACCTTTGGCCATTGAGCTTTAGTAAAGCCCCCTTTATGACTGTAGATGAATGAGTGTCCCCAAGCAAGATCAACAGAAGAACCACGCAGCAAAGTCAGCCCTAATCTCTGACCCACACAAGTGTGAGCCAATGAAATAATTGTTGTATGCCATTAAGTTGGCTTTGTTAAGCCACTGAGTTTTGAGGCTAGAAAGGCACGAAGAGTTAATTAACGCATACACGTTTTATGGGAAGTGACAGGCATTAGTCTGTGTACATTTCACTGCCTGGCACAGAGTATATACTAAGGAAAAATTATTGAATCAAAATTAAATAAAGTAAGTAAAACTTTATTTCAAGAGAGTGGCAGCTTCACGGGTAAACTGGGGCAAAGAACCACATCGCTTATTGAACTTTTGCCGGTAAGAGTCACCTCCAGCCTCTTGCTGAGCTCTGGGCTTGAGACCAACATGAAGGTTTTCCTCATAAAATCACATATAAGAGCCAAGTTTAAAACATTTATGAACTCTATGTGAAAAAAAAATCTGAGAAAGTGCGAATATATTTAACTTACTATCTATTTCATTTGGTGTGATTGTGTTGTTTTATATGAAGTAGAAAATTACAGATATTTAGAGATATGTATAAATTGTTTATAAAAATCTTAGCTCTTTAAGTTTTGTAGAACTACTTTGAAATGAAAAATAAACATTTATAATAATACTGGGTATTCAATTAGGTATGTGAATTGCTTACATGAAAAGGTGTAATAATAATCATAAAACTTGGAATTAATTTGTTCTTTAAAATTAACATTATTAAATATTCTATTCTATAACTCAATATTAATTAACATTCACCAAAGAACACTTGAGCTTGAAGTTCATAGTATGCAGTAAGCACTTTAGTGGTAAAAGCAAATGTTTTTTCAGGTCATAAAAACAAGATAGTAATGAGAAGAATGAAAAGGTCTATATTTTTAATTTCCATTTTTGAGTTTTTAAATTTGTGTATTGGGGCAAGTGAATTTTAGGTCGTTAGATAGGCAGTCAGATTGGCAAAGATACTTTTAGGGATGAGAAGGGATAATAAATGTGCTGTAAGTCCATACATCTTTGAAGTACATTGAAAAGGGTATTTTCTCTATTTAACAAACTATGAGTTAATTTTAATCACAGAGAGGGACATTTGGTTGAGTTTCATTCAAAAAAGGGAAGAAAGAAATCTGCATCTCTCATTAAAATCTCTATCTAGCCATGTTTCCATTAAGAGTTCACTGAAAAATGACTCATAAAACCAACAATTTTATGCATCAGGTGACAGGTTTTGACAGAAACAACACTGCAGTTTTTGCGATATGCTGCATTTTGAATGCTTAAACTGTGTGATTAGGTGCGCTTTATATGACTTCCACGTGCTTAGCTAGCAAAATCTGAGTTTATTTATACAAAATTATTCAAGTGAAAAAAGTGGTGTCTCTCACAGTGAGCAGAGTCAGATCTCGAAAGGGGCCATAAGGGATTGGCTAGCCTTTTATTACCAAGTGAGCCCTGCTCTGTTAAAAACAAGCTGCAGACCTTCTTGTGAAGCACAATGGGTGTTTTAACTGACCACAAAATACAAATAATAAAGCCTGCCATCTGCCTGCCAATGGAAAATAAAATAATTTTCTATTTCAGCTCTAGTAAAATAAAAATCTATGTGTCTCCTGTAAACAGAGAAAAAAAATGTTGTAAAGTAATAACATGTGTGCCAGAAGCTTTTGTTTATCCATATGAGAAATAGCTGGTTGCTAATTTTTAGATACTCTCTAGACACTTTTCTCTGGGCATATCTTAGAATAATTGCACTTTTTGAGTCAGCTGGTTTTATTTAGAATTGAGAATCCAGTTGTTAACATGTTCAAACCTACTTTTTTTACTTTGCTGTTAAATGAGACACTTTACTCCTTGTTGTTAACATGGAGCTTCAACTAATGTAAGCCATTTTCTAGTAAGGTAAGTGAAAAGAATGCATACTTTAGAGAAAAAGAGCCCTGGATTTCCATCTCTAAGCTTAATGACCTTTGGAAAATCATTTTTTGAAACTCAAAAATGTACATAATAATCCCTTGAAAAGAAATGTGAGTTTTACAGATTATTGGCCAATGAATGCCTGCTGGATGATAGATACCCAAGAATAGTAATTATTACTATTAGAACTGGTATATTTAATAAATTTCTGTTTGTATTACTTGGATCCCATCAATTAATATGAAAAAGTTTTAAATATTATTTGTGGATACTTATACATGAAGTTTCTGCTTTGTCAATATCAAAATGGGAGAATAACTACAGCAAGTCTAAAGGCTTTATTTTTTAGAAAGACTAAGGATTTCCTTATGTTAGTCATAAGTTGAGGCAAGGTAAAAGTAAAGGTAGTGAAATGAAAATGTCTTTGTTAGATATTATATATGCAGAATCATACTTTGAAATAATGGCATTCAAGCTGGATAATTAGAGAACCAAATTTTTGCCTTTATTAATTAAATTCATAGTAGAGTGAAACTTATTAAAGAATTGCACATTTCATTGAATGCACATTTGAAATTCTACAAAGTCAAAAAGCATGTTTCAAACACTCCAGTTTTCTTGTACGTTTTGTTACATTCATCAGTCGATTTCAGTAGCTATATTCATTAAGCTTTCATTCGTACCACTTTTCAAAAATCTAAATGCATTTGAGATTGGTCCTAATTCCCAAAGGGAATCAGAACAGATGCTATGTAAGTGGATTCCTACAAGTTTTTATTTCCCGGTTATATCAAAATCTTCAATAGCTTGAAATCCTGTGTAAGCAAGTTTTACTTAAGCAGCATTTATAATTTCCAATTTTTTCCATTTAATTTGTGTGAATTTTAAAGTTTAAAAAATCATCCCTATCCATCTAAAAACCACATTTTCAATTGATTTATGCTGAAGGGATCCTCCAAACTTAAAAGAAATAAAATTTGTCCTCTTATACTAAAATTATTATTATTTTATGGTATTTTTCTCTGAATTCCTATGTTTTTCACTATCTAGATCACTACATTTTGGCTTAATGTCCTCATGACAAGAAGGTAATGTTATTTCAGTGAAAGTCCACAGGGTACAGGTGTGTTTTGGCTCCACACTGCATCCCCTGATGCTAGCTAGCACAGCGCTTGCCCAAAGTGCGGTTTTATTTAATATTTATTCAGTGAGTAAATGAGAAGATAATTGCAAGGTCTCACTCTTTGAAATCTGACTATTCCACCATTACCAGCCAATATGTGCAAAGTCTATTTCATTTCCTCTTTATCACTCCCCCTCTCCTGCCCTTTGTTTCTCCCTTCTACTCTTGCTCTTTCTTTGCTTCTTCCTACCTTTCATCTTTCCTCCCAGAAAAGAATGAATACCTCATTAAATTACATTTTAAACAAAAAATTATTTTTGAAGTTTATTCATAGGCAAAATAAGGTAAAAATGATTGTTGAAAATCTTTCGAATCATCTGTAAAATATCATACTCATTTATCACAATCAGAAGAGTGAGATCCTCACACTTCAGGTGGAAAACAGGACTGTGAAGATTTCCAAACTTTATTTCATAAGAATACTGTTCAAAATTGACTGAATTGTGGAAATATTATCTTTTTCTCCCTCTCTCTCCCTCTGAGTGTATATAGTTAAAATCAGAGAAACTAACCATGTTTGTGTCAACCTTTATAGCGAATACATAAGCATGCTTTTAGGTGTAACAGACAATCATTCCAATCCCCTAGAGACCCCTTTGCTGTTACTGGAAGTAGGCACCAAGTATACATTCATGTGGCTCTATATTCTCATTTGCAAAATGGAAATATAAAAATATGTAACTTTGTGATTCTTTTAAGGTTAAAAAAGAAAATGCCTACAAAGTCTTTGAACAGTATCCAGTTTGCAGCAAGTGCCCAATAAACAGTAGCTGTTATTATTACTAGATCCAACTTGCAGGTGACGAGATTAGCATTAAATGGATTGATTTCATGAATGTGACATTTTGTGTCCTAAAACCAAAACATGTTTTTTTGACAAAAAACAGAATTTAATTATAGAAATCAATGGGAAAATTAATCCCGGTTGCAGAAACAGGTTTGAATATCAAAGGCACACATACGAGCCAATGTGAATTAAATTGTAATGTTTTTTGCAGTTTTCATTTTTCCTGTTGATCCTTAAAGTGGGTATTTCTCAGGGTTCTTGTCAGGAATTCATCCATCTCCTTGAGTAATGTCTTCTAATCCTACATCTTCATTTACCACGTGGATGACGTTTCCCTGAAGTATGTCTATGGCCTAGGTATCACAGTTCTGCATAGCCAAATCTACTCTACATTGCCATGTAAACATCTTACCAACACCTTATTCCACTTTCTTATTTATCTAAACCTGTTTACTGCCTTCTCTAATAAACTACTACAAAATTTTGGAAGAAATACTCATAAAACAAAATAAAAATAGGGTATCTTCTCCAATGATCTTCGGTGTCATTTTTCATTCAACATTTACTGACAAACTTTCTCATTATTGTATTTGGCTTTGAGACACGGAGTTAAAGAGAACATGGGTCTCTCTAAATGCCCATCTACTTGGATTGATTCCTATTAGCTACAATTTTAAAGGCTTTTTTTCTTTTACATCAATTTCAACTTCTAGTCATAGCCACCAGCTGGAACTTAGTATCACATTCACTTACTGTTCCTGCTTATTTTTATGATTGTTTTATTTATGTTATAGGATGTAAGGATTAAAAGGAACTGCAGATAATCTACTCTGATTTCCTCAATTTACAGATGTTAATTGAGCTTCATATAACTTGAGACTTTTTCCATTGTCAAGCATCTAAAATAAAGAATTTGTCAGAATCTATTTGATAGGAAAAAAATATGTAAAATTTAGTGAATATTCCAATTATTTCTGAGAAGCATGAAATGTTTTCTTTTTTTAGTCATAGTTTTTATTAGACTCTTAGATTCTTAAAGACAGAAACTATACCTTATTACTGTTATTTTCCAGGTTATGTTTGAGTGCATGGCTTCGAGTAGTAATTTAGCAATTATGTGATTAATTTATATCAATTGACTGCCAAAATTAAAAGCAAATAACATAGTGACCTTTTTGTAATATGAGCTTCCAGGAAGAAAAGTGAAGATAGATCATTAGGAGACTGAAAGATTTCTGATGTGTTTTAAATGTCTTGCAAATGCATGTGCTTTTGCTCCCCCCTGTTCAATCAGCACATCTATTTTTAATCTTCATTTTCCATTAATAATTGGACCAGGTAACTTCATTAGACATTTTAAAAAATAGAACTTGTTTATAGCATTCTTCGAGATTAGCATCTTCCTCAAAGTTTTCTTACTCTAGGTCTTTTTTTTATTTTTCGTTCTTTCTTTCTCTTTTTTGTTTTCAGGAGCAGATGGACCTGATTTTGTTGTTATTTCATACTTGCTAGCTTCTTACTCCTTTTTAAGTCTTGTTTGGGATACTGATATTTATTTTAATTGTTACTGTTATTTACCAATATAAACATGATTGTGTTTGAAAAACGGTAAGCATTCAATTTGGTTATTCGGTTTTTGCATTTTCTGGGATACTGCCTTGCTAAATTTGCAGTCTTTAGTTGGCCTCATCAATTTCTGTATATTTCCACTGTCATAGTCACATAGGTTATGCACTTATGCTAAATCCCTAACTCCTTTGCAATCAAAATTCTCTTGTTTGCACACTAGTTTTTATACCAAGCAACCCTTTCATTTAGTCATTCTTATACATTTGAGGCAGAAAGTTGGAAATATTTGTATTAAATCTCCTTCAGAGTGATGTTTATGCCGTGACATCACTCGAACCCTGTACTGGCATCATTTGTACAGAAAATTGTTACTAATCCATAGTGCATCTGACCTATAACACTTCACAGTTTGTCATTTTGAAATGTGTTTCCTCTGAATACTTTTTTCACCTCTAGTTCATAAGAAGCCATCATACACTCTTACAGATTTCTAGGATGATTATTTTTCTTTCTAGCCAATTTTACTTAATTGTGTCTGTTCTGTTTTTTTATTTATTTATGTTATTTGTTTATATCCATTTATTTGTGTAGAGGTTGACATACTGCTAAGATCATTTGTTGAGATACCATATGAACTATCATAGTTTGATGATCATGGTTGAGTTAGCTTTTCCTTACAGTTAACACATTCCCACAACCAGGCTGCACCAGTAATTTACTCTGCCATCTCCTGGGTATATAAAAGTGGCTTAAACTAGGAGATTACAAGAAAAAAATCGATGAGTAGTTTGTTGTTGCTGATATAAAGTAGATGTTAATAGTTACTGGCTTGTAATTTCAAAAGGTAAAATTATTATGGAAGAACAAATAGAAAAATGAAAGTCTAATGCTGACCCCAAACCAGTACATTTAACCGCCTTTACAATAGATAGAATTACTAGTATAATTAGCAAAGCTTGCATGTTGTTTGATTAATGAGAGAACATTTTTTCATACTTTTGAGAAGGAAATAATGAATCATTAAAGGAAACTTGAAACAAATGTTTCAGCAGGTACAATCATTCAGGAAAAACTTTTCAGTTACACTAATGAAAAGAATGTATAGAAACAAATATTGAAAAATTGTGACACTAAAAGAATATAGTTAATTAGGGCAAAACAGAAGTCTGAAATTAAGGAAAAGCAAAAATCGTTATAAACTTTTTTTAGATGTTTGAGGCAATGACCAATAGGCATTTTTATTCATTCATTAATAAATACCAGATGCCATCGTCATATATATCATCTCATTTGCAAAGCAATTTTCACATAATGTTTCCCTTTATAGTAATGTCCTTTGAGGGTTGATAGCAACTAAGGAATTTTGTCAATTAAGTATTCTTAAATGTGGAAGGAATCTACAAAGTAAATGCAAATTTTATTTCTCTTCCTCTTATTAAAAATGAATGATCAAGGCCAGGCATGTCTTCTTGTAGTAGAGTGATAGAGGAATTACTCAGAATGTATTATCAGTGCTCTTATGTCACCTTGAATTCTGAGCATCCTATTTAGTATTCTAGCATGAAAATATGCCATAATATCATAGCACATTCTATAGAAACCCATATATAAAAAGAATACAACTGGATATCAAACTGTAAAAAGCAATTATGTTGAAAGCTACATTATTTTTTACTTACAAAGTTAATTTTTTTGTAAGTTGAAACAGCAAGCAAATAAAGTTAGTCATTGAAGATCCAAACCTAAGAGTGAACAGGAGTTGCTGTCTGTAATTATTTATGTTTTGTTGGAGATATAGGAAACCTCAAAGCTTGGCCCAACTTCAAAGGAAAGAATATTGACTTAGTAGGAAAGAGGTATGGGGTAGTCTTGGAACTGATAGGGAAACATTTATGTGAAAATACACTTATGATGTTTTAGTAAAAGCTAAAGGACATACAGCATGCTGGATTTTGTGTGCAAAACTTTCATTTTGTTCCAGTTAAATACTGAGCTCTAATGCACAGAAGTGAGAAATTTAGTGGCAAATCCAAAAAGAAAAGAAAACAAAACAAACAGACTTCTCTTCATTCTGAAGTGCCAGGCAGCCATCCAAGTGGTAGAAGATCTTAGGTACCATATGTGCTGTTCTTCCTATGGGGATGACATTTTAAACTTCACTGAAATGACTGGGCTTGTTTGAATTTCGCCAGATTATTTTCGCTTCATCTCAACATGGGATGGCTCTTCTCAGTAGAATGCATTCTTGGAAGAATCCACATTTGTTGCAAAAAGGAGGCTTAGCATGGCCCGTGTCCTTTCATGTTATTTAGTTCCCATGACTGAACACAACTCAGGGTCACAATGTAGATATGACGATGTGAGGCATATTTGGCGGGTCCACATCTGGGCACCAATTTCCCTGTCTCCCCCATTACATATCTTTTTATGTCTCAGGGGTACCGAAGGATTATTTGTTGCTTTTCAGATAAACCTTGCTACTTGCTCCCACACTGAGTAGAGATTACAGTCCCCCTCCAGCCCTTTAAAAGTCCAGCACACCAAGCTTGGCCATGTGTGAGCAATCTACAGGCACTATTAGCCCCGCTTGAGCAGCTCTTGATAACACTCTCTAGGAAGTCAATTAAAGATGTCAGGAGGTGGGCTGAACTGCTTTTCTTTTACTAACAGGCATTCAGAGAGTGGAAGATGGAACTGTCAGAAACAGGAGATTTTGGGTTGTCAAGAAACTGAGAGACTCCTGATTTGTTTTGTCTTTTCCCCTCATTATTTCAACTTTTTTCTTTCTGTGATCTCTTTCAGTAGTTAGCCAGCAATAGCTATATAAGATGGAGGACCAAGCACGGAGTATAATAAATGACAGTAACATTTGCTTAGTGTAAGTTTAAAATATAAAGAGAGATAAGTTCATAAAAATTTGAGCATAGTGAAAATCTGTATTAAGGAGAAGTTACTTTTTGTGTCAAAATGCCTGTATATAAATAAAAGTTAAATGGTTGTTCACTAAGAACTGGTCATAAAACTTGATCTGTATTATATTAGAGAATTCTCTGTACTTGCTTCCCATATAGCAGGAATCCCTTTCTTTTGCTACAAATCTTGACACTTTATCTTACGTGCTTCTTTCACTGAGAAAGGCTATCCACAAAGTAAATGACTAGATTTTATTCTTAATTAATGCAAAGTGTCACAACTGTTTATCTAAGCTAATGAATATAAGTGTTTAAACCAGATTATTCTGGCCTCCTAAGTATTATTTTGTTCAGTGAAAATATTCTTTGTTAAATATTATATTGTTAATTTAATATTTGTGAAATTAATAGAATAATTGAGAAATAGACATTTTATTGTGTTAGAGATACAACCTAGTTATACATTTATATGCTTAATCAGGAGAATTAACACTGTGGGCAAATATATACTTTACAAGAGACAATGTATAACTTTAAATATCTCTATCTGATTATGCAAAACCATGATAATGAATGAACCTTGCTCTTTGCCAGGTATGTGCTAAATGCCAAAAAATACTTTCACTTAATCCTCATTGCCACCTTAGATAAGAGGCATCATTATCCCCCATTTCACAGATGCAGAAGCAAAAAAATTAGAGAGGTTAAGTAACCTCCTCCAAATGACATAGCTATTAAGCAACAATACTAGGACTCAAACTGAAGGCTTTCAGTCACCAAAACCTGTGGTCATAACCTCCAGAAGGCAAAGAATATGCAAGATTGATGCAAAGAAGATGCAAGGTTCTGTTTGTACTTGCAATTGTAGAAAAATAACCTATAAGGATTATATGACTCCGAGAAATAAACAGTCTCCAAGATGGTAACATACATTTTTGAATGTTTTAATAACAGCGAATGAGGAGAGAGAAAAGATTGAGGCTGACTAGGTTTGTGTTTGCTGGAAAAAGAGGCTGTCTTAAATTTTTCTTAAAAAGTGAAGACCAATCCTGAAGGTTTCAGCACACCCATTAGGAAAAGCTGCCATAGTTCATTATACAGAAGAAGAATATAATACTGATCAGCAATTCGCTCACCATCACCTTTTGTTCTCCAGTTTTTTTAATGAACAAAAAGGCAATTGTATAGAATCAAGCTCATATTAGGGATTTATTCAAAGAAGCATGCTTCATCATGAATTTTGAATTAAAAATAGATTTAGCCTAATGTTCAAAATCACCATCTCACAGCATGGCATAATAACTGATTATAATGAAGACCTTAGTTACCAAGCTAAATTATTTTTGGTATACTTTGATTATTAGGTTAAGGAATTGTAAAATATCACTGTTACATCTGATTTCATCACAATATTTTTAAAGTATAAGATCTATAATAAAAAATGACCTATTTTCAAATCTTGGCTACTTTTATTAACTAGATAAACTTGACATCTTGGAACCTCTGTGTTTTCATTTATAAACCTGCCAACCTCAGAGTGTCATAGTGAGTATTCAATTGACCTTATAGACAAGAATTTGATTATTTAATAGACACTATTTTATCCACCCCACTAGACAACTGCAATATTTTAAAACAAGCATTCAGAACGTGATCTTTAAAAGGTTATGGATGTGATAAGAAGTGATATAACTTTCTGGCTTTTTTCTGATCAGTTGAATATATGAAATTTAGGAGTTAGTTTTTATCTTTAAAATAAGAAACTGCCAGCATTTCACGGGAGATCAATCCACAGTGATACCTCTCGATGCATATTGTATTCTTTACTAAAACAAAAGATAAGCAACTACCCATATATTGAGTAAACTCAGCAATTAGACCAATATAAGGAATTTTCTACTAAAGATGCAGGTGTAATGATTAAGTATATCCAGTTTAGTAATGACAAGAATTGAAAATCATTATTCATTTGTTTATTCAATAGACATTTATTGTGCACCTACTGTGTGCTAAGGATAGCATTCTGGACTCTGGAAATACAACAGTAAGCAAAACGAACTTGGTTCCTGCCTTCATGGAGCTAGCTTGCATTCTATTAAAAGCATATAGATAATGAACACAAACAAGACTAATTTTTACACAGTAATATGTATTATTCAGGGGGAAAAACAGAGAGGCATGTGTGATCTTGCTGCTTCTTTAGTTTGGGTAGTCCTAAGAGGGGGAAACTGAAGAAGTGATATGTAAACTGAGATTTGACTAAAAGAAGAAGAGAGCCACAGGAAGTCTTGGGAGAATAACCATTCATAGGCCAACTAAATACTGTAAAACGAAGACTCAAAGAAGTAACTGGCCCTGCTGGAAGAAGACAAAGGCCAGCATGGCTGGGAGAGAAGGGAACAGAAAGGGTAGGTACTATGAGATGAGAGGTCAGATCGCTTGAGCTTTGCAGGCCAGGATAAGGATGTGAATTTTGTTCTAAATGTAACTGTGGGGGGGGTCCTTCAGAGAATTTTATGTGAAAGGATGATAAGATTTGTTTTTATAATTTTAAAGAGGCTCCTCTGTCTGCTGCAGGAAGAATTGACTGTAGGATGGACAGGAGTAAGCATAAGATTGTTGAGCTGGCTGCTGTATACTCTGAGAGAGGTTGGTGACTCAGACAAGATGACAGGAGTGGAGGTGAAGAAAATCGGGTGGATTCTGAATAAGTTTCACAGTCATTGGACCTTACTAATGGTCAGGGTGGTGTGAGTATGTCCATGGGTAACAGAAATGGAAGAGCAATAATAATTCCTTGAGCAATTCGTAGAAGATGATACCATGAACAAAGACAGGGAAGACTGAGGAAATAAAGGCTTGAGTGGCAAAAATCAAGAATTCCGTTTTGGAAATGTTGAGTTCATGTTACTCTTAGACGTTCAAGGTGCTGTCAAGCAGGCAGGTGGATACGAGACTGAAGTTCCAGGGTAGCTCAGGCTGGAGGCATACATTTTGGGATCATCAGCATGGAGGAGAGCCAGCAGGGGTTCACTCAGAAGAATATGTGGTTGTGACACTCCGTCTTGAGTACTGACTATTTTTTAAGGACAGGAAGTTGTTGGCAAAGTAGATGGATGACTAATGGCTAGTTGGAAGGAAATCAGGAAAAGTATTTCAGAAGACAAAGTGAAAACCACACATTTAAATTAGATACATTTTAATGCAATGCTTTAATGCTAATGATTTCATCATGCAGTAATTGTGGGGGGAAATACAAAAAAATAAAATTTTCCACATATTAACCCTCAGCAAATATATATCAAGCACATATTACAGATAAGATTTAATGAGAGAGAAACATGTGGTAATTATATCTGTGTTGGAGATAATAGCTGATAGCTCATTTCTCATTTTTTTCCATGGCCAACTGACTCTTCAGTCTTATAAGGTATTGATATATTATGTAGTAAAGGAAATTAATCACAATATTTTATTAAGCCATACACTGTTGTATGGAAGTATTGTTCCACCAAATATTTATTGGAAAGGAAATAATGGCTATAGTAGTATACTTTACTATCATTTTAAATGATTTTCTATTGCTAATAACCCCATCTTTCATATGACATTTTTTTATAATTGAAAAAAACAACAACAACTGGGACTCTGTGGTTAAAAAAAATATGTTTTTAGAACATGCAATTTAATTATTGGGCTGCTTAATATTTAAGGTCTATTGAAAATATAGAATGAACCTTTTTATTATGCAAATGTATTCATTTTTAAAAACAACTAAATGATAATAAAACATTCTTTTTTTCCTTTACATCATATTACAGTAATGTAGCTGTTACCTCTCAGTATGCATCCTAATGAATTTTAACTAACATTTTAATGAGCCAACATTATTATAGACCCAAGGAGTAGACAAAATTGAATTTACTGGTATTGAGAAAAAGTTCACCAAGAGTTAACTATATTTTTTAAAGATGGAATATAATGCATTTTATGATAAACCATTAAGTATCCTATATGAAAAATTATGCTAATGGTTGAATAGCATTATACTTGTGCTGTACGTAGATATATTCTTCACTACACTTAAAAAATGATATTTTTGTTTTTATATATTCAACCCATATGATATAAAAAAGGCATAAGCATATCAAAGAAAATAAACTAAGATTTTTATAATGTTAGTTTTTTAAAAAATATTTTCTTTAAGAAAATCTCCATGACGAATTTTTATGTTATGATAAGTTTTTATTTTTTAGAGGAGGAATCGTTGATTTACTTTTTTTTTTTTTTTGAGACAGAGTCTCTGTCACCTGGCTGGAGTGCAGTGGTGCTCTCTCAGCTCACTGCAATCTCCGCCTCCCAGGTTCAACCCATTCTCCTCCCAAGTAACTGGGATTACAGGCATGCGCTACCATACCCAGCTAATTTTTGTATTTTTAGTAGAGACAGTGTTTCACCATGTTGGTCTGGATGGTCTCGATCCCCTGACCTCGTTATTTGACCACCTCAGCCTCCCAAAGTACTGAGATTACAGGCGTGAGCCACCGCACCCAGCCTGATTTACTTATTTGAAATAGATTTATAGACTCACAACTTATAATTTGAGAGAGAAAAATAACTTTTCATAAAATTGATAAATTTTGGTAATAATTCATATTTTGGCTTTTACAGAAGATGTCTTGACAGCTGCAAGCCACTCTCAACTAGACCACAGTTGGTAATACTTGCTCCTTCCTTTACAACATCCCCCACTCTTTATCCAGTATTCTATTGAGGCACTGAAGGGACTTAAGTCTCAAATCAAAAGGTTATTATCAAATTTGTCTTTATGTCTCTTGTACCTAGCTCATAGTAGGCCTTCCGTTAATATTAAATGAAAAGAAGGGTCCTTCTTAACACTAAAGAATTTTTAGTCTATCTTTGAAAAAAACTGATTAGTTGAATTGTATATTTTTATCAAGCTTAAGGCCAGGCTTACCAGCATACTATAGATATTTTATTGACGTTTACATTTCAAAGCACCTAATTGTGGAAAATTGCCATTTGTATCACTGAATGACTCTTGTAAGAAATCACGTTTCTATGCTCTCTTCACAACTCTTTGTGTTGAATCTAGTTGGGACAGATAGCATAATTTGAAAACACTCTATGTCAATATACTTTCTCTTTATACATTGATTTTATACCTTGGTAAATACATGTATTAATGAGTAAATAATACATTTTCAGGGTTTTAAGGTAAAGAATTATGAAGCAGATGCAGGGAAGTCTTCCTCTCTTATTCTTTACTTTCCAGCATTTTTTTTTCTGCAAAGGCATTTGTTATTATTAGTTTCTGTGTGTCCTTTCAGGGGTTGCTTCATGTGCATGCAAGCACGTTCCAGCATACTTCTTCTCCTTTTGTGATTAATTAAAGCATACAATGCATATTCCAAACCCAGCTCTGAAACTCGCTCCTCTAAAAAGCCTTGCTTATGAAAACAGTTTCCTCCTTTGTACCTTGTGGCATCTTTAATGTACTTGTCCCCCAATAATTCATACTTTTATCTTTCAGTTGGTGGTTTTTGAGTTAATTATGGTAACTTTCCATAATCTCTTTCGTACCATGAAGGGAACATCATTCATTGAAATATCTTGTACTCCTAAAGTGTGCTACATAGAGACTGAAACAAAACGTGCAGTACATACTTGAATTTAAAAAGTGGATGATTGAAAAACAAAACTCTTCTGATACTTAACAGAACTAGTCTCAACAACTAGAGCTGGTTGAAAAGTGAAAAACGAATATCTAAGTTTGTTATCAATTAAACAGAGCAAAATTAAAGGTCATATTAAAATCAACTTTTAAGTGAACTAGATAAAACTTACCAGGCAAAATCTATACCTTTTGATTGGGAAGCACCATGATATTAGTACTGTATAACATAAAATAGTACCTCTAAGTATGTCTGATTTTGGAATTATATATAAATCCCTACTTCTTAATACTTATTCACTTTTAGCAGTTGCACAGTAATTGATTGACCCCTAAGACATTAAAATCTGAAAAATTTTATATACAGGACAGGGTTATTGAAGATTATTATTATTACTGTTATTATTGTTCCTTTTCTTGAGACAGTGTCTCACTCTGTTGCCCAGGCTGGAATGCAGTGGTGCAATCATGGCTCACTGCAGCCTTGACCACTTGGGCTCAAGCAAATCTCCCACCTCAGCCTCCAAAGTAGCTGTGACTACAGGCGCACACCACTGCACCTGGCTAATTTTTGTATTTTTGGTGGGGACAGGGTTTCACCATGTTGCCCAAGATGGTCTTGAACTCCTGAGCTCAAGAAACCCTTCCATCTCATGGCCTGCCAAAGTGCTAGGATTATCAGTGTGAGCCACTATGCCTGGCCTCTTGAAGATTAACTATTTGACAGTCAAAGGAATTAAAAATTGACAGTCATTAAACTCATTTAAGAGTAGATGCAAAAGTAAAATTCAAAGTCCTTCTTGTTTACTACACTACTTCTAATTCCTAAGGGCAGTAACTCTTTTATGATCTACTTACTTTACTTTTCATTGTACTTGTTTACGCTTCCTAACAAACCAAAGACAAAGGCTTTTTTTGACCTTCGTTTTACAGATGAAAAAGCTGAGGCTCAAATGGCTCAAGACCTCTAATAATTTAATAATAAAAGTAGGTAATCATCTGGATAATAAAAATAGCAGAACAGAGACAACCCAGGCCATCTGACCAAGCCCATTATCTTTACCACAGTGCTGTGTTGCCTTCCTGCCAAATAGTAGTAGCTCCACAAACACTTGTTAAATGGGAGTTCCAAGTCCCTAAGAGGAACTGGCATATGGTGGAGAGGAATTAGAGTGCATTCCAGACATAGGGAGCAAACTGCGTTTAGGCCCTAAAAAAGAAAGAGCATGTTGTTTCAGGACCTAAAGAAAGGCCTGAGGAAGTGTGGGTTGAATATTACATTTGAGGAGACAAAGAAGAGGCTGTAGAGATTATTTTAGGGGATAGACCACATAGAGTTACATGGGGAGGAAGGGGAATAGTCAGCCTGAATTTCCTGGAACTGTCCTGGAATATTGATTAATAGTACTTCCTTTGGATTTCAAAGTGTCTGGTTTGGAAGGTAAAATAGGAAGTTATCCAATTCTTAGGTAATGCTTAATATTTTTCTTTTTAAATATCAGAAAGAATGAATAGATTTCCTCCTTCACTACTTGGGATATTAGAAGGAAAATGAGAAGTCTTTTAGTCTGTACTTCATACCCAGCACTTTTATCAGCTGAGAGCAGCCTCAGTGATTGGTTCTCCAATGATAGATTGAAGCCATTTCTCATAAAGACACTCACTTTCTAAAGCAAAGGTCTTTCCTTTAAGTAAATATGGGGAAAATATGTCAAGGGCAGTATTAAACATGTGCATTACAAATTATTCAATCTGTATATAATATATGATTATTTAGTATCTACTAATTTATTTCAAAGATTATCCCATTTGCCAACTTCAGCTTTTGTTGTTGTTGTTGCTGACATTTTAGACCACTTGCCCTACATTCACAATAGCCATAATTTGACTGTTTGTCAAGAGTACCAAGAAAACAAGGTTCTAATTTTACTATTTGTAGGCAGTTTTTAGAGGGAGTAAAGTTAATATGGTGCATAAAAAAAGCCAGAAAGAGATGAAGGTAGTTTGTGAATTTTAGTGATGTGGCATAATGAATTGCCTTGATTAGGTCAAAATATTGGAGGTTTAGTAGACTTTCTGGTAAACCTTATTTATCAAGTTTGGTACTATTCCAGGAAGAGAAACTAAAACCATCTCATGCAGCTAAGTAGGTAGGAATTACAATGTGGAGAGTTGCTTCCTCTCCACACAGAAAGGAAATGTTTATTTTTATGTTTATTTTTTATGTTTATTTTATGCTTATTTTTTATCTCCAAGCATTCTGTGAGTGAAAGTGTAGTAATTCCTCAGGCTAGGAGAAGCAGGGGTGGCCCAGGAATAAATATATAACTAGAGACTCAGAAGGCAATATTACTTATTTTCTTATTGCTGAGCACATACTCTGTGGATAGGTAAGACGGCTCCAGTGTGTATCCGAGGAAAAGAAGGATTTTATTTGAAACTCTATACTTAAGAGGCCGTCTTTCCAGTTTCACATAAGATATGAAGGTTTGATTAAAACATCCATGAGTTTTAAAATATTTAAATACTTTTGGGTAAAACACACATATAATTAATTGTCTTCATGAGAACTCAGTATTATATTTTTAAAAGACACTCAGAATTTGTTGTCTGATACAGTATTTGATTCAGTTTGTCTTTAGGAATATAGGAAATTGTGCTTTTGATAAGTAAACAAAAGTCTTCAAGCACATTGTTCTCCAATCACTGTCAATGGTGTAACATGAGTTTTCTGAAGTAATTTAAATTTGGTATTTAGGACATTTGCATTTATAAAAAGTACTTGGATATGCTCCTTGCTTCCTCTTCTACTGCTGAACTGTCAAAAGATGGCGATACTTTTGAAGATTTATGGTAGATGGGTAATGAGATTGCTGAATGTTAACTACTGCATTTGGAATTCATTTAGTAGCAAACGAAAAGACGGTTACTGGGATTGGGATAGAGTAGAGAAGTGATAGAGCTATTTTTAATCAGTGAATTTAAAAATCAATATGATACATTTGAATTGGGATACATTTCAAGCCTCTTGTCATGTAGTAATCAAGTGGAACATTTCTTAAAGAATATAGGATGTCAAATTTGATCTATTTCAGCAAAATTCATGATGGTGTAATGCCCATATTCTGTGTTGTGGACATATCAAATTTTAATATTGGAAAACTAAGACTAAAAAATCCACAAGCATGTGGAATATTTTTTTTAATTCAAAATTCGAATATAATCTACGTAGTTAGGCTTGGTTTATGTTCCAGTGCAAAAGAGGAACAAAAACAGTGTACTCTGAAACTGCTCTTTTTCAAGTTTATGGATTATGATGTGATACATGTGGACCACCTCTCTAGGACCTGGCTAATGGTTATGGTTGCAAAACGTGTTGTTAAATAGGTAAAATGATGGAAATTGTGAAATTAGCAGAATCAAGTTGTAAGTCCATAAATACAATATTCCTACTCTATTCAGAGATTTGTTGAGTTTCGGGTAGAGGGGGAAAAAAGATAAAGCAACAGTAGTGTTGAAGGAACTGGTAAAGAAGGTTGACCTTGACCTTCTTTTCCTTTTCAACCCTTATTTCATCAGCAGGGGGTGAGATTACTTTGAGACCCTGCCAATAGGTAATAAATAACACATAAATTCCAGGATACCCTTGCACTGTAGGGTGCCCTAATGTGTAATAATCCTTAGACTATTGAGTTTATAACTCATGACATCTGGCAGTTACTTGGCATTGTAATTCATGTTGATCATGCACATCAGAATACACGACGGTAGAGAAATATCAGAGCAATAACACGTTGATACTAGGAGAGGCTAGAGTGACAGAAGATGCTACTGAAGCTTGTACCTCTGTGAAGTGTGCAGTGGAATGCTGTAAAAGCTAATATCTTCAGATAAGGACTGACAAGGTGGGAGGAGAGCAGCGATCTGTTCTGATCCAGAATAATGCAGCACATTAATAGGTATTTGATAACACTCTTTGTTTCCTTTATTCAAATGGACAACTATAGCTATAGGTCAGTAATGAATCCTGAAATTTGGATTTAAATATATGCTCAGGTATATATTAATGTAAATGTACATGTAAACAAATGTATTGAATTCAAATTTTCTATAAATATATGTAAATAAGATTTAATACTTTAATTTTCATTTTTTTTAATCTAATGGTAAGGGCTAAATGAGGAGGGAATGCAGGGTGGCTGAAGAAAAATGAAAAGCAGTAGGGAAATAAGGCAGGCATTTTACAAAGCACCTGTGACATGCCTACCTGGCACCTAGAAACCCAATTGCTTTGTCTGAAGACCTGAGGCCAATGAGACATGAACCAGACTGAAAAGCTAGAAACAGACAGATGGTTATTTGTAATCATCCTGTCAATGTAAGTTCTATAAAACTGGTGGGTTTGCTGGCTGTATCATCTATCTGTCTGTCTATCTGTCTGTCTATCTATCTGTCTATCTATCTATCTATCTATCTATCTATCTATCTATCCATCCCCAAACCAGATCTAAGAAAAGTAGGGGGCAGTATTATAACCTTGAAACAATCTGGTGTTTCCCCTTGTTACCATCTTAAAAAACACTAATTTTTTAAAAAATAAGCTAGCCTGTGTAGTTCTTAATTTTAAATTGAATGTATTATATCTTTGAATGTCCAAAGTTGTAAGCATTGCTTTGACCAAGCCAAGAATTCGTCCAAACTGGGCAGGTGCTGAAAGGCAGTCACTTGTGGAGCAGAACAGAACATTTTGGGAGCATGGTAGGTTGGGTTTTGTTCTGCAGCTGTGGAAGGCATTGCTGTGAACATGTTTAGGTTAATCTTAGCATTTCTAGAAACCATCTCCTCACATGCTGTATTTGGACATAATCTCTAACTTGATCTTGTTCCTTTGAACTCTGTGATTTTGGAGACAGCAATCTTACGTGAACAATTCCGTGGGCAATGGCTCTTTAAGGGAGAAAAAGAGGAACTGATTAAACATTAATTAGCTTCATCCACAACTTCCTCATAAGCTAATGGATAGGCTATGCAGATCCCTGTCAAATATCACACGCTAGACTTTGCCAAAATTAGGACTTCCAAGTGTTGAAGGCACGCCAACTGCTGGCTCCTTAACTGCAAACCAAAGGAAATGATTGCCAGAGACAGGCCTAGAGTCTGCCGTGGTCAGATGTCACCAGTTTACGGTGCCACATGTGATCCAAGAGTTTATGAATGATCTCAACACTTGGTCCCCAAGGAGAACATATGCATTACAGAGGTTATGGATACAAATTACAGAGAGCACAATGTTTCCATGCAATTTCTAAGAATCCTTCAGCAAGTTTTAAACATTAATGGAAAACATTAAGGAAGACTTGGCACTCTTAGCAGGACTCCAAATTATATTGTGGGTGAGTACAGAACATGGCTAAAAAAAGGATTCAAGAATAAAGACTTGGCTAAGAAACTCTAAGCTGGCCATTCCTCTTGTGTGAATTATGTTTGTGTTTGTGTGTTTTATTCCCTGCAGAATAGTAGACTTCACAAAATGCTATGACTTGAAAATGAACAAGTCACAGGGCATTCTTGTTTATTCAACATGCTCCAATTCATACCGCTGGTTTATCTGGATTATTTGCTCAGCGAATGTGCCTGTACACAGAATCTTGTTGGAGGTGGGGTTGAGAGCTTCTCATTTTGGAGTTGTCAGCATGCTGCAGGGTGCCAGAGTGTCAGCTTGCACAGCGGTCCCAGGATGTCTCCCCACTGAGTTATTTCTTTCCCATTCCCCTTCTGTGCAGAAGAAACCACTTATGACTTATGCCCACATTTTCAGATGTTATTGTCTATTTAACTGGTGGCTAGCCTGCCCGTCCTGACCACGTTTTGTTCACTTGCATCAAATGTAATAAAGTCATTTCTTGTGAATGACAATATTATTCAGTCTTTTAGTCATTAAAATTTCGGAAAAATACAGGATTATTATGCCGTGTCAGTGGGGAGATTTTGGTTGAAAGGGGAAACTTACAGTGGCTTAAATATGAAAGGAAACATATCTAGAAAGTCCAGAGTTAGCACAGTTTTCAGAAAAAATTTGTCCAGCCATGTCCTTAAGAACCCAGATTTTTTACACTCTGTTCATAGCCCCAGTTTCATCCTGAGGCTAACTCCCCCTGGGGTCAAAGCATGGCTGCCAACTACAGCCATTTAGTCCAGGAAGTGATCAAGTACTTTCTTTTTGTGTAGAGTGGAAGTTCTGAGCTGCATGCTGGTTGGGATTACACCCAATCATTCCCTATGGTAATGGTGGTGGTGGTGACAGTGGTGTTGGTAGGGCTGAGGGAATAATCTGTGCCAGTTGTATGAGTGGCCATCACTTTTTTTTCTCTTAGTCCATTGTAATAATTTACTATGAAATGAATAATTTCTGCTACCAGGTTTTCTGGCTAAACATAAATCTGTTTTACTCCTTGAGTCATTGATTTCTGACCTTCTTGAACTGTCTGCTTTTATTTTACAGATATATGAGCAGGTAGGTAGGCAAGCCAAAGACTCTATTTCTTAAATCCAAACAACTCAAATTATTCTTCATAAATGACATTTTAAAATCAAATTAAAACACTGTGGTCTACTTCATATAATTTAAAAAAAAGGCTGCAACACACATCTTGAAGAAGAGCACATCAATTCAATCAACGATGCCCTTCAACCTGGGAGCTCTTTGGAGGGTTACCCAGTCCAGTAAAGTAGATAGGGAAAATCTTTTCAGATGATTGAGTCCAAAGTTGACTCTAAAGGAATAGTATGTACTTCATAAAGGAATAAGCAAAAGTAAAGAGAACAAAGGGACAGCTAGGAGTTAGTTGCAGGGAGAAAGATCATCATATGCCAACATACAATGATAATTAGGTATTCCTTCCTATCCCTAGGGCATGGAGGTTACAGAAATGTCCCTGATGAGCCTGGAGATATATGCAGGGACCTGATTCCAGACAACATTTGAAATCATATTAAGGAGAGAATTTTATCTTAAGAGTCATTAAAAAGTGTTAAAAAGGGGAATTGACATGATCACATTTGCATTTTAGCTAACTCACATACCCGCAATGGAAAGTTTAAAGGAGAAAGCAGAGAAAAAGGTCAAATAGGATATTCTAACAGTAATTCAAGGGAGATATAAGGACATTCTGAACTAGGGCAGTGGAGAGAGGATAAATAGACCTAGATGATATGGTATATCAGTGCAGCATAATGATTGTGTGTCAATTCTAGTGTCAGACACACTGGATTCAAATCCTGTGCTTACCTAATACAGTAGATGAGGCTCCAATGACCTATTCTATGTCCATGATGCTATATTTGGTATATAGTGTATACTCACTAAATTTTATCTATCATTATAGAACAAGTTATTTTAAAAATAGATTACAAATGTCATTATATGTGCCTGTTAATTAATTTTTAAAAGCAAGTTTAAAAACTTCTTAATGAAAATCAGCACATAATTATATATATTATATATATGCATGAGTAAAAGTTCCTGAGTATCCTTCTATGTATCATAATTTACTGAAACTGCATTCATAATCTAAAATGTATGTCATATAAGCATCTGCTTGGGACTAGAGTTCAGTCTTCTAGGAGAAATTTGGATGTCACCGTACCACATAGCTCCAGCAGTTCTGACCCACACACACACAGAGACAAAATCTGCCTGCAAGAAAGCCTTGTGTTCAGTGTTGTTTGGGTTGCCTGTGGTTTTCAACTGCTGTTGGCCATACCTTTCATTACAATTACTTCTTAGATCATCTTTCTCGTAATATTTAATTGGTTGTGGATGATATTCTTTATTTAATGATGTGTGCCAATCAGTGACCTTTTAGGCTTTACACTTCTAATAATTTTAGTTGGGATCATGTGCACATTGTGGTTTAGAAATGTAACTTTCAGAAGTTCGTTAATTATATATTCTCATCTCTTTGTCATTGATAATTTGTTTAAAAGTTAGAAATAACTGAGTAGTGATTTACCTAAACTGAGGTAAAAAAAAAAAAATCTGAGAACTATTGATTTAAGACAAAACAGAGAGCTTTTGGGTGGGAAAGAATATGGGATTATAAGGAAGAAGGAGTCAAAGATGTAAGCTCTAAAATCACAACTGGACATAAAACTGTTTTTTGGGGTTTTTTGTTTGTTTGTTTTTGAGATGGAGTCCTGCTCTGTCACCCAGGCTGGAGTGCAATGGCGTAATCTCAGCTCACTGCAACCTTGCTAATTTTTGTGTTTTTAGTAGAGACGGGGTTTCACCACATTGGTCAGGCTGGTCTCGAACTCCTGACCTCATGATCCACCCGCCTCAGCCTCCCAAAATGCTGGGATTACAGGCATGAGCCACCGCGCGTAGCCTGGACATAAAGCTTTTTAAAGGTACTCTATTAGTTACCTACTACTTCGTAACAAATTACTGCAAAATCCAGTGGTGACTCAAGGGTTTTTGGACTGAGGGCCTTGGTTTCTTGCCAGCCGTTGGCTGGAAGCTGACCTCAGGTCCTTGCCAAATGAGTTTCTACATTCTGCAGCATGGTACCCTGCATAATCAGAGGAAGTATATAAGAAGAGAGTAAGAGGAGTTCAGACTTTCCCTCTAAAGATTCAAAAATTTACTCTGCTGAAATACACTGGCAATAGACATATTAGCAGGAGAAAAAAAAAGGCTACATATAAGCCACACAAAATATGAGACTGAAAGAAAAGTTAAATACTTGAAGCTTAATTACTTTCTTCATAGAGGACAGGGAAGTCGGGGATACAGGCAATTTTAGAAGAAGAAGAAGTGATTTTTAGAGGAGATGAGTGGGCCTGAGAAACAAAGGGTAGCCTGGGACAAAGTTTCCCTGGGCTCTGGGTGCAGTGTCAACTCTGGTCTTTCTTCCTGTATGCATCAATTTCCCCTGGTTAATGAGATATCTGAGAAAGGAATCCAAATAATTGAATATCTTCTGGAGAATAGGATCTTTAGGTAGATAGGGGATCTTTAGAGAAAGCTCTCTCCTTCATTTGCTTCTCACTGGGTACTCTTAGTTTAAAGTCTAAAGTGGCTTATTTTGGGGGTGTCATTTTCTAAGCCCCAATGAGAGAGACAGAGAGAGAAAGAGTGTAAAAACATGAACATCACGATTTTTTTATAACCTGATCTTGGAAGTGGCATCCTATCACTTTGTAGCATTCTGTTCATCAAAGGTAAATCACTAGATCTAGTTCATGCTAAGGGGAGGGGATATACAAAGGGAGTAAATATCAGAAGGGAGTGAGCATTGGAGAACAGAGCAAGGGCCTACAACAGGCACTATTATGCCATTCCTGTTCATGTATTTCTTAACCAGTTCACAGGCGAGTGTTGAGCACATTGTAGTATTCAATACATACTTGCAGATTTTTAATTTGTCAAAAACCTCTGTGTCATAAATATGACCGACATTGTATTAAGTACTCTTGTAATTTAGAATGTTCCAGTTTTCCAAAACAATTTCCTAAGTCATGGTGCATCCCAATGTAAAAAAACATACAAATCTAATTCAGGTTATATTATGACTAGCTGAGTGAACTCTTTATATGTGTTTTCCAGCTCACATATAGAAATGAGTATTTGGGTTCTAGTCATTTACATAACCTCCCACCCCACCCATGGAGATTTGAAACCCTGTATTCTAACTTTGATGTACCTATTATATCCTTTTTCTTTTTTTTAATGTAATTTTAAAAATTGTATTTTTGTTTGATGAATAGTTGTATATATTTCCTGAGTATAATGTATACCTGTTAGGAAAGCTATTATCTGAAACATGAAAGATAAGTATTGGCAAGGGTGTTGAGAAAGGGAACCCTCGTATATTTTGTTGGGGCTTAGAAACTGATACCCTGAAATATGGCACTGAAGCAGTGTAGTTCGTATGGGGTGATACCCTAGGTTCGTTGCCTCATGCCAAGGAAATCAAGGACATGGACACACACACAAGGAGTAAGTTTAAGAGCAGAAGTTTAGGCTGGGCACGGTGGCTCACACCTGTAATCCCAGCACTTTGGGAGGCTGAGGCGGGCGGATCAGGAAGTCAGGAGATCCAGACCATCCAGGTCAACACATTGAAAACGGATCTCTAACTAAAAATAAGAAAAATTAGCTGGGCGTGGTCGCACACGTCTGTGGTCCCAGCTACTTGGGGCGGGACTTAGGTAGAAGAATCTCTTCAACCCAGGAGGCGGAGGTTGCAGTGAGCCGAGATCACACCACTGCCCTCCAGCCTGGGCGACAGAGCGAGACTCCGTCTCCAAAAAAAAAAACCAAAGAGCAGAAATTTAATTGGCAAAGGAGAAAAGCTCTTTTATAGAGGGAGGGGGTCCCAAGCGGATCTCCCCGTTTGGAACTTCTTCTTCACCATGGCTAGCACTTTCTTTACTTTATCAGCTACGATAAAGAGCACAGGGCATGATCCAAGGCAGAAATTAATAATTAGCATAAAAATGGGAATTGATAAATGATATTTCATTTTACTTTTCTTGCATTTATAAATGTACATACAGATCCCAGAAACATAAACAAATATCAGAACATACATATCTTCCTCTAAAATTTGAAAATAGTAAAAATGACTTTACTTCTTTTCCTAAAACTAAGTTCTTGGCTTACTATGCTGGAACCTGCTGAAGAGCATGTTTTTTAGCTGAGAGAGAGAGAAGAAGAAAATATTATAATATCTTGAAGACTTAGGGTAAAAGAAGTGATATCACTAAACACAAACGAATTTACAGAGTACCATACAAACCCCAAGGAGCATATGACAATTTGAAGAGGCTACAGTACCAATTATATCATTATCTCACCCTCCTCTCTGGGTGAATAGTCTGAAAGCCTAAAATTACAGTTGATGTTAGATTTCTTGGCCTCATTTGCAAATTGGAATCATTTTCCCCCTTTTTGTTGAATGCCATAAACACATGTTTTATTGTTAAAGAGAAGCAATCCTTATAGTTTGTTAGGATGTTTTTCTTCTTTTTGTCCCTCATGTCAAAGGGCCTTTAAAAAAAAATCGGATTGTAGTAAATCGGTGTAACATTGTATTTCTGAATGATTTGCAATGGTCTTAAGCACCATTTGTGCTTAGGCTTTCTGGCATGTTATTTTTAGGAGACCGGTTCTGGAGAAGGCCCTTCAACTGGCCAGATGTGCCATTTTGGAACAGATTGAGGGCCTGCCAAAACACCATTTGTTGCCAGTACAGGATATTGTAGGGGTGCTCATCACCCTGTTACCATATTTTTGCACTTCTTAACGTTGCATAAATAGGCAGCTGTTCTGTATTTAGAATATAAATGATCACCAGCTTGCCCTCCCAGGAGGATTTACCTGCAAGAGGGAACCACAGGGTTAACCCCTTCTCATCAGTTGCATGAATGTCACATTTAAATGAACACTTTCCTCAGCCCATTCAGAAGCAAATCCTTACGCATATAAATCACACCTTTCTTGCCAGTTAGACAAGGGGGCCAAAAATGTGCAGTTCACAGTGCTAAAATGAAACACATTTCTTTAGCAGTGAAAGCAGTAAATTAATCAGCTTATAAACTGAGAGTGAACAATTTCTGCTGAATTATTTCTTACTGTTCCTTCACTAAGAGACAAGGTTCTCTAATCTCAAAAGGGCCATGACTTCATTAAGATGGAAAACCGTGTTAAAGGATGTGTTGCAGGAGACAAGAAAAGAAAAACCCTAAAAGTCACTCGGTTGTCTCTCGAGCTATTTTAAGGACAGGGATTTTTTTATTTATTTGGAGAATGACAATTAACCTACAGACTTGGCACAACAAAGAAGCAGAGTGCTGAAGTGGGTCTCATTACAGGACACGGAAGGCAGTTGGTTTGACCTAATCCCCCACTTGCAGCACTTGATTTACATAACAGGCTAGCACAAGCTGCCTAATGTTGATTTCCAACAGCTTGATGCCTGTGTGTGTTGTGTGTGTGTGTGTGTGTGTGTGTGTGTGTGTGTGTGTTAGGTTCATTTTACCTCGAGGTACTTTGGAACCAAACATGTCAGGGTTGGAATGTCCAAGAGCATAAATAATGAAGGCAGTCAGGAAAAGCAGAGGCAGTTGTGGTATATGGTAATTTGCTGATTTTAACTACTTTTTTGAATGTTTACCCTAAAATTGGTGTAGCTCTGATTTATCACATAAATGCAGTCTGATAGGGCTGAGCTACCTTTCCAGGCTTTTCATCTTGTCAGGAGCAGAGAAGCACAGGCAGATAGATAGGTGACATTTGGAGAGCTAGGCATGCCAGATTTTCGGTGGTTACAGTGGAGGTCCAACCTGCTGTTCTCCTTAATGAAAGGAGGGAAATTTCAGACAGGCAAAACTGCTATAAGGGATATCTCTTGCCCTGAATGTCACGCTGCCCAGATGTCACTCGGCAGGTGGAGATGCAGAGAGAATGAAAATGTACCCCTGCCTATGTGGGTGCTAGCATGCTACAAGGGTGAACTATGAGTCTGTCTTGTGAAGTATAATGAAAACGGTGTGGATCTGCTCTACATTTATGTCATGAGAAAGGATTTTCTCAAAGAATTCTCACCCTGCTTCCCCCTCACAGACCATTAGGCTTGCAGGCTCACAAACCACATACATATATGTGTGTGTGTGCGTGTGTGCGTGCATGCGTGTGATTTTCTTTATAGAAAATAGAATCATACTAATGAAGGATTCTGCACCTTGCTTTTTTATTCAGTCACAGAACTGTACTCACATATTCCTCATTTTTTAAGGCTTCATTTTTAAAATGGAAATTTTAGCAAAGGTGCATGATCATTTAGTCAGCCATTCTTCTGTTGATGACCATTTATGTTGGCTCTAGAAGATTTTAAGGTAAATGTAGCTATGTTCTCACTAAAAATCCAGGCAATTTTTACTAGAATAAGGTAGCCAGACTTCAAGTTACCTTGTACAACAAAAAGCTTCAGTTACTGTCGTTGAGTTTTCTTTTCCTGTAATTATGTTTCTTTAGTGTTACGAGACGACTTCCGACAAAACCCCACAGATGTTGTAGTGGCAGCTGGAGAGCCTGCAATCCTGGAGTGCCAACCTCCCCGGGGACACCCAGAACCCACCATCTACTGGAAAAAAGACAAAGTTCGAATTGATGACAAGGAAGAAAGAATAAGTGTGAGTTAAATTAAAATCACAGCCCACAGAGATTGAATGCTCAATCTTAAAATAGATGTATTTTATTCTTTGACTTACTGTTAATACAATTGTATTTGAATGTTAATTACAATTTACACGCCTTGAAAAGACTTAAAAATATTGGGATGCGACTACAAAGAGACAAAAATTATGTAAATCAAGTGTAGAGGAAATATTAATAATTGCACCAATCTGAATTGTATCTTTACACTATAATATTAATGTTTTAGCTCTTTTATAAAATCTCCAGAAGCTTCTATTGATCACACAGTATGAGTTTTAAAGTATAAATGATAGCCATAAACCATATTAACTACATCTAATTTTGTACCATTTTCCAAAATTATAAGTGAAAATAATTTAAGATGATGAAAATCTCAAATGTTTTTTTCCAGTTTTTCCAATTAAATAATATTTATAACAGTAAAATTTTATACATGAATTGATTTAAAAGCAAAGTGAATAGATATGAAATAATATCAAATTCAAAGTAGCTGACTGATTCTGCATGTTAACTCATGTAGAAAAATAACTCTGTTTTCAAAGGAAATTGGTAATGAGGTTCATCAGTTGATTAAAATCCAAAACGAAACACACAGAAACAGGGAAATGGCATGTAATCATTTTCTTTCTTCAGAGGATCCATGCAACATTCATATGTGAGGTTTTTAAGTGAGAACCATCTCACAGAAATAGTATATATAATGGTTTAACTTTCTGATATTATTCAGTAGTATAATTTTTATATTCAGTACAACTGAGAGTGAATATATTTTAAGATAATTTATCATTTGACTGAATAAATGTGCCATTTTAATGAAAATTGATAAAGTATTGGTATCTGTTATTTTAAAAATATGTTTATTACAAATGAGGATTTTTCGTATGTGCATAGTGTGATTACAACATAAAATAGAACCAGATAGGCTGTGGAAGAGATGAAAACATATATTCATGTGTTTCTGCTATAGAGGTAAAGATAATTTTTCCCTTCACCCTCTAAAGTGTTAATTCTTTTAGTCTACTGAAATAAACTGGCAATAGACAGTTTAATGGAAGGAGAAGCATACAAATGTATTTATATATAAGTGCAAGGGAATCATACAAAGCATAAAACTCAAAGAAGGGCTAGATGGTTGGATCTTAATTACCCTCTTCATAGAATAGAGGAAAGTGGGGGATATTCTGCAATTTTATAGGAAGATTAAATGATATTCACAGGAGATGAATGGGTCCAACAAACAGACAATAGCCCGAGAGTAAGTTCCTCTGGCTTCTGGGAGAGGTGGTGATAAGTTCTGGGAAGGTGAGGGGCAGAACTGCACTGCAAACAAAGGTTGTCTTATTATGTAGATAAAGTCTCTCAGACAACAACCTGAAGAAGAATAGTTGAGCAGTCTGTCCAATAGGCATGATAATGACCTTTAGTTTTTTCTTTTGTGATTAATCTTTGCAGGTTAAGGAGATTTCAGAAAGGGGATTTAAGGCCATTGTGTTTCTTTTGGAAGAACTTTTCTCACACAGATAAGGAAACTTCAGAGAGCTCCCCCTCTCTGTTCTTGGGGCAAAGGGGAGGGGATAAACAAAGGAATGTCAGAGAGACATTGATATTGAGGCAGTTTCTAAGGACTTACAATCTCCTTTAGTTCAAAGTACTCAGAAAGCCAAAGCACCACATTTTGGGGTATCCTTTTCTGAGACCCAAAACTAGTTTAACTGTTAACACTGTGATACCTACATTGCAAAGAGAGTTTTGTTCTCAGTGGTCTTGCTCGGGTACCAAATTTATGAAAATGTTCTCCCAATGATGGAGTAAAATCAGTGTTTATGGATTGGTAGTTTATGTTCATAGCATTTAGATCTTGCCTATTTAAAGGTATGCTGGCAGCTGAATAATATAGGACACCTTACTCACAAGTCTGGCAATTTGTTGACTTTCAGCTGGGTATCTTGGTTCCCCTCCTCATGATCTCTAATTTTCCAGCAGGCTAGTTCAGTCTGGTTCCCATGTTGGTCTCAGGGTTCTAACTGCAGCAAGAGAAGGCAAGACACTGGTCTAGTAATGTGTTCAGGTGGGCCCTTTTGGCTCTGGAATAGTGTACCCAAAGAACGACTCTTGCAACTTTAAGGGCAGTTGGGGTGACAAGGATTACAGTATGAGGCCCTGTTTAGACAGGTTGGAGAGGTTTCTTTTTCCAATTTTTCACCCAGACCTGGTCCCCAGGTTGGAAGTGATGTACTGGATTAGCTAGGGAGATAGGTGCTCTTTCTATTACAAACTGACTGACCTGGGACAACACCTTCCCCAATGCCTGCAGCTGGGATGTTATGCTTGTTTCCCCTAGCTGTCTGAGGTCCCCCCCTCACTTTGTTAACCTACTCAAAGGGTGAGTAGCTGGCAGGTCCCAGTGTACACCATGTGACCGCAACAGGGCTAGGGGAAGCATATCTACCCAGGAAGCCTGGGTTTCCTGACAGAGCTTTCCTAGTGTAACCTTCAGAGTTCAATTCATGTGCTCCACTTTCCCTGAACTTTGTGGCCTGTAGGCTGTATGAGGTTTCCACATAATCTTGAGCATGCTGGTGAGGACTTGGATGATCTCTGCCACAAATGCTGGCCCACTGTCACTGTGTATGGTGAGTGGAATCCCGTATTGGGGAACAATTTCACAAAGTAGGACTTTACTTCTTGGGCCCTTTCCGTCTTGGTTGGGAGTGCCTCAGCCCAGCCTGAGTATGTACATACAAGGACCAGTAGGTATTTGTACCCATTACTGGGCTTGACTTCATTGAAGTCCACCTCTATGTCCTCAAAGGGGTAGCCGCCCACCCGTTGCACTCCTGGGGCAGGTTTCAGCCACGGTAGGGGGTTGTTTTTAGCACAGGTAAGTCACTGCTTGCTTACTGCAGCACAGAGTTTGGGGAGGGTTGCAACACAGTAATACCTGTTGAGTAAGCTCTCCAGAGCAGTTTTACCTAGGTGGGTGAGACCATGGCACTGAGTAACGATGGTGTGAACCAAGTTCCTAGGCACCACCGGTCTGTTGTCAGGGAGTAGCCACCATCCCCCAGCACTCTGCTTTGCCCCCTCCTGCTATGCCCACTGGTTTTCTTCCTTAGAGTGCTCCAGCTTTCCCACATCCTCTCGGAGCCAAGGGGTGACTGTGAACAAGTGGGCGGGGGCCTGCACAGGCTCTTTTTCAAAGTGGCTGCCTTAGCTTCTCGGTCAACCAGCCAGTTTCCTGTAGAGATAAGATCATTTCCTCTTTGGTGGCCCTTTCAATGTATGACAGCTACCTCTTTGGACTTCTAAACTGCTTCTAGCAGTCTGAGAATTTCTTCCTTATTTTTGATTTCTTTTCCTCCTGCTGTTAGCAGCCCTCTTTCCTTGTATATCACCCCATGTATGTGGACAGTTGCAAAGGCGTACTTGAAGTCAGTGTAAGTATTGGCCACTTTACCTTCCGCATGGCACAGGGCCTGAATGAGGGCGTGTAATTCCAACCGTTGTGCTGACCAGCCTCTGAGCAAGGGGGCTGCCTTGACCACTTCGGTGGCAGTGGTGACTGCATACCCTGCATATCTCTGCCCATTTTGGACATAGCTGCTTCCATCAGTGAACAGGTTTAAATCTGCCTTTGGGGAGGGGACAGTCCTTGAGGTCTGGCCGACTAGCAAAGACCTCACAGTCGACTACCACCTCCTCACAGTCATGGTCTGGGCTCCTTCCCCCATGGGTAGAAATGTGGCCAGGTTGAGGCCATGCATGGTCTCATTAGTGACCCGTGGGTTTTCACAGAGCAGCCCTTGGTAGTGGGTTAAATGGGCATTTGAGAGCCACCGGTGCCCCTGACTGCTCATAAGGGTGGATACTGAGTGGGGCACTTTGATATGGACCGTCTGGCCAAAGGTTAGCTTGTCAGCTTCCTTCTTCAGAATGACTGTGGCAGCTAAGGCTCAGAGACAATGGGGCCATCCCAATGCCACTGCATCCAACTGTTTAGACAGATATGCTACTGGTTTCTGCCAAGGGCCAGTGATCTGGGTGAGGATCCCAAGTGCTGTTTTGTTTCTCTCCTGAACAAATAGATTGAATTCTTGGGTGACATCTGGAAGTCCTAGTACTGGGGCACTTTGGAGCAGTGCCTTGATTTCTAGGAAAGCCATGTCTTGGCTGTCACCCCACTCAAGGAGTCTATCTTCCAGTCCAGTTAGGGCCCCATAGAGGGGCCTTGCTATGTCCGAGAAGCGGGAATCTATATACAGCAGAAGTCTGCTGCCCCAAGAAACTCCCAGAGCTTCCGCTTGGTGTTGGGAGTGGGCATGGAGCAAATCACCCTTTTCCTCTCTGGTCCCAAGGACCAAAGGTCCTTTGGTGATGATGAACCCCAGGTACCTCACCTGTTGTCTGCAGATTTGTGCCTTTTTCCATGAGACTTTGTATCCTGCCTCTGTAAGGAGCTGCAGCAGTGCCTTGGTCCCTTCCCAGCAGTCCTCCTGTCCCCTGCTGGTGAGAAGGTCATCCACATACTGTACCAGTGTGCAGTTAAGGTCCTCTTGTGGGAGGGCAGCTAGGTCGGTGGCGAGTGCCTCACCAAAGAGTGTGGGAGGGTTTTTAAATCCTTGGAGTAAACGAATCCAGGTCAGTTGCATCTTCCTTCATGTTTGGGGTCCTCCCATTCGAAGGTGAAAAGCGGCTAGCTCTTTGGCTCTTTGTTGCCAGTCGTAGACAGAAAAAGTCATCCTTTAAGTCCAGGCATGTGAGCCACTCAGCCTCAGGGGGGAAGCTGACCCAGGAGAGTATATGGGTTAGGAACCACCGGGTGGAGGGTGATTGCAGCACTGTTAACTGCTCTCAGGTCTTGTACTGGGAAATATCCCTGGCGGACTTCCTTACTGGCAATAGAGGGGTGTTCCAGGGAGACTGGCATTCCACCGGGATTCCCTCCTTTCTAAGCCATGAAATGTGTTCCTGAATTCCCAGCTGGGCCTTTTGGAGTATTGAACACTGTCTCTGCCTGGCAGGGAGGGCTCCAGACTTGAGGTCAATTATTAGTGGCACATGAGCCTTAGCCATCCCTGGGGGGTGGCCCCCGACCTTCACCCTGACCATGGGCTCTAGGGGGCCAAGTTCATAGAGCCCAGCCCGTCCTAGTCTGAGTCCATCCCGGCCAAGCCAATCAGGTGGGCCTGGCTAGGTTCTGGCTGGTATTCTGCCCTTCCTCGGGGATGGGTGCCTCACCTGGGACTGTCCACTTGGGGCACTCATTCTTCCCAATGTCCCACCTCTTTGCAGTATGCACACTGATCTAGCTGCAAGGGAGGGCGCTCAGATCTCCCTCCTTTGCGTTGTGGTGTGTGTCAGGCAAGCTGGTGGGCTGGGGGCTGATGGTGCTAGAAAGACACAAGGCAGTGGCAGCTCCTCCTTGGGGTCGCCCTGATGAATGAGTTGCTTGGATCTCTTAGTTGCTTGGGCCACAAGAACCTTACACTGTCCCTTCCTGCCACTGCAGAATCAAACCCAAGGGAGAAGAGTCTGAGTTATCTCCAATCAGGAATCAATATATGGGAACTGGTCCAGGTGGCCGGGCTTGCCAGTCACAGCCTTCCAAACAGCCTGCACTGTGGAGACATCCAGGTTGCCCTCTCATGGCCAGCTGATGCTAAGCGCCAGCCACTCTGATCTACAGAGGGTTTTTAGCTTTCTTGGGGTCATTTTAACCCCATAATCTCCAAAAAAGCCCTTCCTGAAGTTTTTGACCATACAATCTAGGACCATGGGCTTAGACTGAGTTTTCCCCATGATGATGTCCCCTTCTGACCAGTGACACAAGACAGACAAAGGAGTGGGTGTCCCCTGAAGGACCACTCAGGTGCCCACCTGACCACATACCTTGTGGGAACTTAGGTGCCTCTTAGCATCAGCAGGTTGGTATAATACCCCGACTCGGATAGAGATTAGCTTGCGCTCAGCTCGATACTGCCATAAGCCTTATGATGTTGCCATGGAACCACAGGCTCGGGCCCTCTTGGACTCCATAGTTTGCACCATTGAGCCACAGACTGGAGGTTCAAGCACAGGCCCTTGAGCTCCCCATGCACTCACACACTCACTCAGAGGTTATCACATTCCCGCCCTAACCTGGGAAATCTGCCTGCTATCTCCAAATGGAGGCCCTGGGAGGTGATCAAGCTCCCCTGCTGTCCATAGATGGGTCTGCCTAGGGTCGGGTTCTGGGACCTTACCTTATCTGGAGTTCCCTTTAGTTCAGTCTGTCTCCCCTGGGAGTCCAGTGAGCGGCAACACCAGAGCAGCAGCAGTTCCCCTTCCAGGGAAGGAGGCCCTGTAGAAGCTTACAGGTGGGCCCCTGCCTCATTCCCCAGCAGGGAACAGGCGAGCTATCCATCCTTTCCGACCTCAAACTGGTGGCTCAAGGGCTAGCGCAGTTGTGTTTCCCGGTCAGGGAACCAAATGTTCTGGAAATCTTTCCTGACAAGAAACCCAAACAGCACTCAGGGGATCAGAGGAAGACATTGTATTATGCCGGGCAGGCCCAAAACAGTTCACACCCAAAAGTCTGGACCCTGGCTAAGAAAAGTACACAGTTTATAGAGGTAAAGGGGCAGGGGAAGTTAACTCAGGACTTTAGACAATGCAGCAGATTTTAGACAATGAGGCAGTTTCTCTTAAGGTTTTTCAGTTAGTAAACAATAAGCTGAGGTATAGAAGCAGAAAGAGGCAGTTACTAACAAAAACAGGGGCAGTTTTAAAATAGGGACAGTTGCTGACTATGTGCTAACAAAATCCTGGGCAAAATTTCCACTTCACAAGAACCCTTCTTCCAGTGAAATTCTTGATTTCATTCCATTGGTCAAATCAAGACATATTACCTAGCTCTCAGCTTCAAATGGAGGAGAAATGACCTTCATAGCCATTTTTATAACCTCTCGTTTCATTCTACCAGAAAGAATTGAGAATAGGTTGATGATCTTTTCCTTCTATGTTAAAAAAAAAAGTTGAAAATTCCCTTCTATAACATGACAAGTTGTAAATCTTGAAATGTCTCTGATAAGAGCCAACCTACATGAGTTGTGTTTGCCTGTGAAATTAAAAAATAACGGAGAAAACCAACAACTTCTTATCTTGTATTTCTTCAAGACACTCAATCATTGTAAAGCTAATATTGAATTAAATTACCCCACACAAAAAAACTGGAAAAGAAACTATGAGTTATTCATTTACTGAAAACCTAACTCTGCTTTAATGTCCTCTTTAGCAAATATATATTTTAGTATTATTGCATTTGTTTTTTTCAGCCAATAAATGCTTCTCATTCAAGAAATCTTTAAGGGAAACCTATTAGATGCTAATGATTTATACCAATATATATCATCATTTTATAAATTGTCATAGTTTTTATCCAACCTGCTATTTTCACCAAGAATTATCTCTTAAATAACATTAAGATTAGATAAAGATGATTAATACTAACAGTTGAAATGTGAATTCTAGGGAGGCAAAGATTTTTATTCTTTGGTTTACTACTGTATCCTAAGTGTCCGGAATACTACCTAGCCCATATAAATACTAAATATATATATATATATCTATTGAATCCCTCTGATTCAGCTGGATTTTATTAGATTACTTAAAATGAATATCTAGTATTTCTTTCTGATGACAAATGACAATAGCAATTTCTTGAAATGAATTTCAGTGTGAAAACTAACAACTGGGATTTAGTGGGGTCAGTCACAAGACTCAAAATTGGATCAGGAAAGAGAGGACAGCTGCCTTAAAGAAATATTTTCTATGAAGAAAATATGGAAACTTATTTTGAGGGTGAATTTAAGAAAAAGAAAGCAAACCTGCAAATGCCAAAATAATGGGAGAATTTTTTCCTTTGGGAAACAAATATGCTTAAATACTCAAAAGTATTGATTAATGACCTTTTATTTTCTATTTTGTTCTCTTTTCTTTCCCTTCTCTTTCTCTTTTGTTTGATTTTAATAGATCCGTGGTGGAAAACTGATGATATCCAATACCAGGAAAAGTGATGCAGGGATGTATACTTGTGTTGGTACCAATATGGTGGGAGAAAGAGACAGTGACCCGGCAGAGCTGACTGTCTTTGGTAAAACTTTATTCTGAATTATAAATTTTTATTTGTATCATTGCTTTTAAGTATTATTAACATTAAAAACAAGGACATTTATGGATAGTTACTCATGCCTTGTGGTAAGAAGTGACAAAATAGAATTATCTCATTTTCTATCTTTCTAATAAAAGCTTTAATGTAAAGAAAAAATTATTTGTAACTTTAATTCACCTACATTGTTCATATATTTATAAGATTTTGCAGTTCATCAAAGTGTAAAAATATGTTCTTTCTCAAAGTCTATTTGAGATATTACATCTATCTAAAGTTTATCACTCATTCTACTCTGATGCATTTATCAGGTAGCAATTATGTGCAAGACACAGGGTAAGGATTTTAAAAATTAAAGAGTATGGAACAAAAAAACTTGTTTTCCAGTTTTTAGAAATTCAAATTTGAGGTATTTTTACTTTCAACTCTTGATAAAAATACTATATATGCACATATGTAAATTCAAAATTAGGAAAAGGGACCCTCAAAATAAGATATTTTGTTATGAAATTCACGTTTCTTCAACTTTAAAAACCAAGGCTCCCCTTAGCTGGAGAAATGCAATTAGTAGGTTAAAAACTGATTAGAACCATATCACATAAATGGTGGATAAAGTATCAGAAAATAGAAAACTTGGGACAAATAAAGATGGCCATGGAAACTGAGTAAGAAAAATACTGCAGGGCAACTGTGAAAGATTGAAAGAGATATAGAATGACAAAAAATTGGAGAAAATAGATATTCTAAAGACACTTGAAAATGAAACACTCTTTTGGAATACATTGAAGTTCTATTCAAATCTCTGTATAGACACACACATTTATAGACACACACATGCACACACATGTACATATATGTATGTATATATACATGTGTATATATATATAATCTTCATTAAACGTTTTACTAATGCAGATATTACATGATATTTTTAAGTGCAAAAAAATCATTGTGATTTTTAAATTATTTTTCAGTGCCAGTGAAATAATCCTCTACTTCTGTGCATGATATAAAATTCCTGTTTCTGGTCATAACTTCAGGACACACCCAAGTGTAGCACCAAAGTCCTGCATAGGTCCCTAAAGAAACTTATTTTGTAGTTTGGGAGCTGCCTCCCATGTTGTAATGGGAGTGCCACTGTAGAAAGAGCTGTATTATGATTTCCACTTTATTTCAAGAGTTAAGATTGTGCTTTATGCATATTCACTAGAATGCAGGCCTCTCATTTCAGTCATTCTGAGCACCAGGTAATCTCTGGTAACACTCCCTGTGGCTACTAAGCAGCTTGAAGTCCCAAACGAAAAAGCTAGGAGAAATCCCATAATTCATTAAAGGAATTGAATAGAAAAAATAAAATTGTTCAAAGTATGCATCTAAATTTCTATCCTGCAGAGCTCAGACAGAGTGTCCATTTGCCCCTACATTTCACGCAGTCCTTTATAAGAGTCTCAAGATATGCTCCACTCTGTAATGAATAAAACACACTTTTTCCTTGATAAGACATGATATTAGTGGTCACTGAATGTTAGCACTGAAAGCCCACAAGTACAGCTCTTCTATTTAAAGAAACACTCATTGCTATTTTTCTGTAACTACCACAAACTCTGGAATAGAAAAAAAAAAAGCTGTCTTATTGCAGTATAGACTGCCTTCAGGAAGAGAAAATCGAAAGGGTTTAATGTCATTACTGAAGCAATTAGACTTACCACTAATAAGACATCCAGACATCCTCATGAAATATTTACTCTACTTTCCCTAAAGAAATGATGAGAACTACTGGGGATTCCTAAACATGTCAAGAGTTATGTGGAAACTTCTAAATTATTTTGAAAATAGCTATCATCCAGAGATTGAATTTGTCTAGAGGCAGTTCCCCTGGCAAAATTGATTTAGGAAACTGAGAAATGTTTATTAGATGGTGTAAGCTAGTCAGAACTGACCTGAGGGGTTGTAAGTACAAGATTAAGTTGAGGGAAAAAGTAACTTTCCATTATTGGTTAAAAAAAAATCCAAACCCAAAAGAAAAACAAAGAAACAAAAGTGGTGGTCCAAATCAAGGATGTTTTCAGTATTGCCAGAGAGACCCTTCCGTACCTTGACTACCTATTCTCAGAGAACATAAAAGAAACAGTGTGCTATTAATAGCGAGGTCTTCTTTATTTTATGCTGGTGCTCCTACATCTAATTACACATTTTCCAATAAAACTCTTTATATTTGAGCATTGTTAGCTATTATTATTTTTTGACCTAATGTTTATGTAAGTAAAAATGATTACATTTCATACTCTACCTCCCCTCAATTTTATTTTCATGGAGCAGCAATTTAACTTTAAAAAGTCTGACTATTATAACCACTCTAGCTACAGAAGATTTTTAAATGTCCTTTGAAAATATATTTTATTTGTAACATTCATAAAATATAATAAGTATTACAAAACTTAGGGTGAAATACAGGAATCTCTTGTCCCAACACACACACATACACGCACACGCACATGCACACACACCTCATCATTTTACATTGTGTTTTATCTAATTCTTCTGGGATTTGTTTCCATATTTCTGAATATGTGCTTAATCTGCTATTTATTGATGTATCAATTTCATACATTATTTGACTTTTATTATGTAAGATGATGACTTGGCCCACTTATATCTCCTTCCCCACCTTCTCACCTTCACTTTTCCTTCTTTTTCTCTTTTTAGTGTATGAACTTTAGAAATATTGATTACATTAATATTCAGAATTTGAGTTATTATGGCCATATAAATATTATTGACTGTGAGTTGAATGTTATAGTATTATGATCATATTTCTTTTCTGGTACTAGTTTTGTTCTTCTTTGAATTAATAATAAAACCATTTTCCCATTTACTTATATTTGTCTATACCTGTTACGGATTCTTGAAATCTCTAACAGGAACTATAAAATCTTCTATAATCTATTTTTTAGACTTCAGCTGTGAGACCCCTTCACTACAGCCTTCCCTGAGGTTTCAGACATTATGCCTAATCTGACTGGGCTAAATGTTGCTTACTTAGGTCTACGACATAAACCTCATTCTGATTTTTCTTCCTCTTCTCTAATGCTGAATCTGCTGTTTTCTGCATCCTGTGTTTGTTTCTTCTTGGTTAACAGCTCTTTTGGAAAGGTTCTCAACTTTTTTCTGCTTGACAGAAGCTTGGAGTACATTCCCAACCAAAATGCCCTTATTCTGTCCAGTTTCTAGTTTAGAATTCTATTTAGAATTCTACTTTAGTTAGGGAATTCTGCTTAAATAATATTTTTGTTCAGAATATTGAAGTTGTGACTCTAATTAATCATTTAGCTTCTTATGATGCTCTTGAGAAGTCTACTGTGATTCTGATTCCTTTATCTTTATATGTGATCAGTGTTCTTTTTTTTTTCCAAATGTTTGGTACTCTTTTTACCCCCAGTTTTCTGAAACATTTCAACACATTACCTTAGTTTGGCATTCTTTTCTTTTCCTGGCTATGTAGTTGATGAGCAATCTTAATCTGAAAACTCTCAACCAAAACAATTCAATAAAATTTTTATTTATTTATTTACTTACTTTTCTTTTCAAACATGATTTCATTAATTAGATTTTAAACCTCTGCAGGTTTTTCTTTTCTCTAATACTTCCTTACTTATAGCATCCTGTTCTTGTTTCATGGGTGTTTCATTCTCTTATAGCAGAGAATATTGTTTTTGTAATTTTTATTTTATTTTATGCATCAACTTTTAAGTTCCTAAGTACATGTGCAGGATGTGCAGGTTTGTTACATAGGTATACTTGTGCCATGTTGTTTTGCTGCATAGATGAACCCATCACCTAGGTATTAGGCCCAGCATCCATTAGCTATTCTTCTTGATGCTCTCTCCCTCACCTTGCGCTTCTGACAGGCTCCAGGGTGTGTTGTTCCCTTCATGTGTTCATGTGTTACCATTGTTCAGCTCCCCACTTATAAGTAAGAACATGTGGTGTCTGGTTTTCTGTTTCTGTGGTAGTTTGCTAAGGATAATGGCTTCCAGCTCCATCTTTGTCCCTGCAAAAGACATGACCTCATTCCTTTTTATGGCTGCATAGTATTCCATGGTGTATATGTACCACATTTTCTTTATTCAGTGTATAATGGGCATTTGGGTTGACTCCATGTCTTTGCTGTTGTGAATAGTGCTGCAATGAACATACATGTACATTTATCTTTATAATAGAATGGTTTATATTCCTTTGGGTATATACCCAGTAATAGGATTGCTGGGTTGAATGGTGTTTCTGGTTCTAAATCTTTGAGGAATGATCATACTGTCTTCCACAATGGTTGAACTAATTTACATCCCACCAAAAGTGTAAAAGCATTCCTATTCCTCTGCAACCTCACCAGCATCTGTTGTTACTTGACTTTTTAATAATCGTCATTCTTACTGGCTTGAGATGATATCTCATTGTGGTTTTGATTTGAATTTCTCTAATAATCAGTGATGTTGAAGTTTTTGTCATATGTTTGCCGGCCACATGAATGCCTTCTTTTGGGAAGTGTCTGTTCATGTCTTTTGCCCACTTTTTAGAGGGATTGTTTGTTTTTTCTTGTAAATTTGTTTAAGTTCCTTGTATAATCTGGATATTAGATCTTCATCAGATGCATAGATTGCAAATATTTTATTCCACTCTGTAGGTTGTCTGTTAACTCTGATGATAGTTTCTTTTGCTGTATCACAGAATTTTAATAACACTTTTTTTAAAGTAAAGTCATCTTGTGATGCTTCTCTGCCTTTATTTCCTCTTAGTTACTCTTCCCTGCCATCACCTCCTCCCAACCTCTGGCCACATTGTTCTCTGTTTCTTCACTGGAAGCTTATTTCAAATGGCACATGATCTATTGTTGTTAATTCATATTTAGTTGTTATTTTTCAAAAAGATTACTGGAAACTCTGTGCTAAATGATAATTTTCACTGTATGATGTTCAGATTGAGAACTAACCATTTCTGTGAGGATTAGGATAGAGATTGGGGCTGGTGATGCTGGTTTTCAGTCATTGAATGAGAGATTATAGCCTAAGAGTAGCTGAGGTATTCAGAGATAATGCTATGAGAGAGAAGGTCCTTAGGACCCACACCTTAAGAAATATCTGTATTTTATTAATAATGTGGTATTAAGTATTAAGAACATTAGGTGTTATTAAAGGATTGTTGTTAGCAATATAATCCTTTCTTGAGTATATTTATTTAGCATCTACTATGTCCTATGCCCTGTTTAAGTGCCTAAATACTAATGATGAGTAGAATAGACAGAGCCCCTGCTCTCACTTGGACTCCCATATCATGTTATCAGCAATAAGATGAAACTTTGCTTCTAATATGTGGTGAGAGAGGCATTCTTTTTCCTCTGAGAACATTTATCTATATTTGCCTTTGCTTCATAGGAGGATTTTTCTCAGGCAAGGAAAGTTCTAGCCAAAAAGAAACTAATGCAGTAGGATTTATTTAATCACATTCAGACAGCTCCATCATTCTCATTCAGTCTTTTTCTGGAAGGGCATGATAATTCACATTCAATGACTATCAAACCCACCCTCACCTCATACATGCCCAGTTAAATAAAGGAGACCTGCCAGGGCCATCTGACTTCCAATTTAATTGACACTACAGAGTGACAGGTCTTTCTGGGGCAGCTGAAGTCAAGATAAGGTTTATGAGCAGTGGTTAACTCTAATATCCTTTTATTGCATAGCTTTGGTCTTACAGGACTTAAAGAACACTACCTATGTAATTATTGCCATAACATGAGTTTTATAATATTAAGCAAAGTTTATTTTAAAAACTTTATGGTCATTTGAGAAATAGCTGTAATAACACAGCCACTGACAATTTTAAAGCCATTTTCAATGATTAAATACAGTTAAAAAGGAAAATTTGTTTGCTGGGCACTTAATATTTTTCATGTAGCTAAGAAACTTAAGAGATACAATGCAACCACATTTCAAATTTATGGTATTTTGTGTTAAATTGTATATTTGCTTTCTGAATATTTTTGGCATAACTACAATGAGACTTGGCGTTTGATTTTATTATAAGTGCATGTGAAGTTGGATTTTTCCAAAATGCCAATTTGTAACTAAATTGACAAGACTATTTGAGAGCTGTACTTTACAGAGTACAACACACAGGCAAACAACACTACTGTCCCAAGAGAGATTAACCTTGTAAGCAAGTTATGCAGGTGATTCAAATCCCGTTAATCTCACATAAAAAAATGTTAATTGCATTGGCAAAGATGTTGCCTCTGATCACTCCGTAGTTATATAATTAGAGATCAGCCCATTCAGAGAGGCTCTAATCTAATTGATAAGCAGTCAGCAAATGACCCTTGAAATTTCTTCCCCGTTTTTCAATATGTGGTCAGACATAGAGTAACATGAAAAAATCAGTGACCTTGTTTTGACATGTTTTAAAATTACGTTTGCTTGTTATTCAATAGTTTAAGATTTTCATACATATTTATTTTAATTGTACAGAGCTTTAATTGTCCAAACTCTATGGAGCATTAATAGGTATAGAGTGCGATCACTTATCAATGTATTGGATGGTTCCATTGTCAACTTACTTTCTAATCCTTTGAGCTTTTAATATGTTTGCAAATGATTCTGAGACAAAAGGGGGAGACTCAAGACACTTCCTTGTAATTTTAAAAATTTGTGTCTGAAAGGGGCTTGGCTTTTTGTTTGGCGTATTGTAGCAATTGCCACTGCAAATGCAAAGCATTTAAAAATGTCTTTTCAGCCCGTACGACTTATTTAGGTTTTATATTTATGTTTCTGGTTCTCAGATTTTCTGGATATAGAGTTTGGTTAAGAAAAGTGAAAATAGTTTTTACAAAAAAACTTCCATTTAAGTAAATGTTAGGCAAACCTACATTATGTTTTTAAAATAATGTTTTCTGTGGGTAGTTATGAAAATTGCAAAGTGGAAGGTAAGTTTAGTATAATTAACAGAAAACAATTGGAATAATGAATAATACAGTTTAGAGATAATTGCTGGAAAGGGTACTATGGAAATTCTCACAATAATACTTTAAAATATGTGACCAAACTCCAGTATCTCAGAAATTTCCCATGTCACATTGTTGGACAGCATATCCTAATACCCAGGTGTAAAATCCATCTGGATGTGTCATGTATATGCCGGTGACTTTCATCTCAGTTATTCTTTACCTTTGTTTTGTTTTGTTTTTCTATCCATTGAATTACATTTTTCACCATAAACCAATGTCAGACTTCCAAAAATTGTATACCACATATGCTCCTGTGGTTATCCAGTTGCTAAGCAACTGGACTCTGCTTGAGGGTAGAGGGGAAGGAGAGAGGTTCATTGTGAAGTTCTGCACCCCTGTTGAGTTCATTTGAACAGTAGCAGGGATCCTGTATCTTGATTCTTCTTGAAATTATAAATCAAGTGCCTCCACGTGTCTTCATATAAAACAATGGGGCTTAGAACAAGTACAATGACCAAAAAACCCTTAAGGAGTTTGATGGTCTCCCCTTGAAGAAGGGACAACTTAGTTTTGTGACATCTCTGATGTAATGTTTGCCCTTTGGATTAATTATATGCAGTGACTTTGTGATTGTTACCAAGTTAAGAAAAGCATACAAAAACTTTGCCTGAAATATAAGTATTTTAATGGAACTAGTCTCACATATTGGTTTCAATTTATTTTATACCCAGTATAATGTCATGAAAACTCTTCATATTGGATAGTTAAGAGATACTATTTCATATTAGATGGGTAGATAGTTTTAATATTCCAATGACTTAACAATTTTTCAATATATGAACTTGCTGCAATTTATCCTAAAATCTCCTACTTTCCAATATTGTCAGTTTTACTGCAATTATTCTATGCACTTCTTATTTTTGTTGCAATTGTCAATTATCAAAGTCACTATTTTGCATTGTTATATTTTGCAGAGTGTCTGCAAATAATGATTGCTTTGGTTCTTCTTCAGTGCTCACACTTCTTTTTTCTTACTGATTTTTAATGTTAGCTTGCCCATCTTGTTCCTGACTTCAATGGGAATATCTTTTGTATTTTACTTTTAAGATAATTTTGGCATTTAATTTCTGAAAATGTATCTTCAACTTGTTTTAAAAGTCTTTTTGATTCCTTCTTTATTTAGATGCTTTTTAATCCAATAGCTATATCTACAGATTTGATCATATTGTTTTCTTTCCCCTCCTATTGTATAAGTAACAATGCTTTATCTCATTGAAAATTTATTTGACTTCAAGTAATAGAAATCTGCCTAACAATGGCTTAAGCATAAAAGGTTAATTTTTCTAATCCTTACCATTTCTATGATGAAAGGAGCTTGCACACATAAACTCACACACCCATGCACACACTCACACACAATCCATGTTTTACCTGCCAGTCTGTTTCAATTTGCTAAATGAAAAGTTGAGCCATTCCCTAGAGTTTCTCTTCACCCTCTGCATCGGACTGATCTCCCAGTTTTGATCTCTCTTGTCTGTCCCCTTTCCACATCCTATGGACTATTTCATTGGTTTAAGCTGAAGTAATTTCCTACAACAACCCTTTGACCTAATTCAAAACTTTATGTTTCTCTTCTAATTTATCTTTCACAGACCTGCCAACAGGACCTTTTTCATCTATTTATTCAAAATGTTGCTAACTTGCTTAAAGTCCTTCAATAGCTATCAACCTCAGAGCAGAGCTCACAGTTCTTGAGTGGTGAACAAGGCCTTCATAGTCTTTACCACTCACTCTCTGGCTAGCTTTGTCTCTCACCACTTTCCCTGATGCAACTAAGCTGCTCGTTATTCACTAGCTTGACCACTTAGTCAAAGCCTCTAGGAGTAATTGTATTAATATGTGCTAAATGAGTGAGTGCATGAGAGAAAGTCTTCTCTAGCTTGTTCATCCCAGTGTCAGGATGTAGTATGATACTCCCACTAAAATCAAAGGGAACAGGAAGGGTCTCCTCTTGATGAATCATTTTTCAGTCTTGAGTCATATCGGTCATGTCTCAAGCGTCTTTAACATTGGGTTAATGAAGGTTCTGGATGAACTGAATGAATAGCTGCACCTGACAGCACAGAAGAAGTCAATCCTGCTTCCTATGCTAATGATTCATTTTGACTGTTAACATTTGGGACCCTGATAAGGATATACAAATCCTATTGTCTATTTAACTACCAGAAATGATAACTCAATACCAACTAGGCCAGCCCCAAAATAACTGTTTTGGGCATACAGTGTCCAGAGTTGAAAAATAAAACACTAAATCATTTTATCTGACACACAGATTTGTTCAGTTGTCTACAGGGCGCAATGAGCTGCTAATTTATTAAGGTTATCCAAGATCTTTAGAGGCAATCATTTTTTTAATTTTTATGGGTTGTTTGTCAATTCTACATTTACAAAAGTTTTCATGAAAAAACTTTATTTGTCTTGTTTTATGGCTTGGGATTTTTAAGTTCCAGAGTACAGATACTCAAGCATATGCAGGTCTGTGTATTAAGAAAATTTGATCCTTACTGTCAAATTCTCTGGAAAGATACAATTGTCTTCCTTCTAAATGCCAATGATAGTTGATTTTATTGCAATAAAATATTTATCTTGTGACTTACACATTTGTTTCATAAATATGGATCTTGATTTAGTCAATAATATCAAACACTCTTATTCTATACTCTTAACATATGTTATTTGAAGCAATTTATTTTCTTGGAATGTTTCCTGCTAAATACATTTTAGTTTTTGTGCCACTGTATACAGAATTTTAAATTAGAAGGTTTGAAACTAAAGTCTTAGGTGGCTAAATATGTCCAGATGGCCAGATAAATTGTGTCAGCTTCCTATGGATCTCATCTTTCTTTTCCTTGGCTTAGTTCTCTTTCTACCTCAGTAAGTAGCAATATTGAATTTGTTTGTTATTTGCAGACATAGGCTAATCAAATTTAAATGATAATTTTTTCAGTGTCAGTCTATTATAAAAAAGGGAAGAAATTGGACAAGGAATGCCAATGTTTGGTGATACATAAAACTACTTTTTTTTTTGTATCTTCAGAGGCTAAGATTCTTACAGACAGGAAAAGGTTCTTATGGATAAGGATTTATTTTTCTCTAGCTTTATGTAAAAGAGTGCTAGAATACAGTCGAATAGTGCCAAGTACAGATGAATAAAAGGAGGAAGGATGAAAACAGTAAAACAGAATACTGAAGAAATAAAAAAACATAAAATTAAGTAAAGTAAAAATGGGTAAATATCTCAAAAACTTAGGAGAAGACCATTGGAGAAAACCTCAAAAAAATGATAAATCATTTGCAATAACTAATAATGACAGTCTTTACATTTAAGAAAAAAAAATCAGGTAGACAGCTTTTCATAAATGAAGTTAAAATAATCATGGAAATATTGAGTCCTTATAAAAGCATAGCCTAAGTGGGAACATTTAGGTAATATGTATGTGTGAAAGTACACATTTTTGTGTTTTCTCTAGCATTCTTGAGGAATATTAATATTTGTTTTTTAAAAAATTTTTTATCCCTTTCAACTTTTAGTTTTCCCACTTTGAGCCCTGATAATAGATTATTGTAATCATTTTTGATCTCTCTTTTTCCTGTAGAATTCAGTGTTCTGATTTTTTTATGATAGGATCCACCTGATTTAGCTCAGGTGTTCACTGAAAAAGCAATTTAATATTTTTTCCAAAGGTTGAATGGTGTTATATGCAAACCTTAGCTATTTCTTTGTTCCAAAATATTTCCTTTTATTGAATTATGTTGGAATCACAAGTCCTTATTAGGACATAGCTAAGGTACAGTTAGGTACCTGTATACCAAAAGTAAATTAGATTTCCTTTGCTTTTTTCATAATGTGCTTAAAACGTGCATAATATTTTATCAAATTTTACCATTGTTTTATTTCATTTTTTTTCAAGAACGACCCACATTTCTCAGGAGGCCAATTAACCAGGTGGTGCTAGAGGAAGAAACAGTAGAATTTCGTTGTCAAGTCCAAGGAGATCCTCAACCAACTGTGAGGTGGAGAAAGGATGACGCAGACTTGCCAAGAGGAAGGTAAGAGAACATCATGTGGATGGACGATTCTTAGATAATCAATAACTAATTAGGAAAGAAAAGGACAGCTACAGTGCCACCACCAAACACTCCTACATCTTGGGGAATTTTCACTCATGTAATTTTTACATATGCAAGCCACATATTTCCTGTTTGTATATTAAAGTCCACCAGGCTTTCACTGTCACTCTTTCAATGAATATCTAAGTTAATGTTTTATTCCACCTCTTATCTCCGGATACCAAGAATTCCTGGGCGCCTCTTTCTCCTGGACCCTTTGAGGCATACTGTTCTGTTCCTGCAGAATGCCCCCTCCTTCCTTCCATCAATGACTGCCCTGTTCTCATGCTTCACCCTCTTGGGTTACCATTTGTTACCTCCATGGCCCAAAGCATAACTAACAAAAGACTACTGCATGTGACCGACTGTAAGTCCTGGAATAAAGGAAAGGTCAGCACAACACTGAAATAGTAGCAAGTAGTTGGTATCTTTTTTCACATAGGAGATTTCTTTTTGTTTTTCTTTTTTTTGTTTGTTTGTTTGTTTTTGAGATGGAGTGCAGTGGCACGATCTTGGCTCACTGCAACCTCCGCCTCCTGGGTTCAAGCCACTCTCCTGCCTCGGCCTCTTTGAGTACCTGGGACTACAGGCATGTGCCACCATGCCCAGCTAATTTTGGTATTTTGGCAGAGACGGGGTTTCACCATGTTGGCCAGGATGGTCTCCATCTCCTGACATCGTGATCCACCCACCTTGGCCTCCCGAAGTGCTGGGATTACAGGCGTGAGCCACTGTGCTTGGCCCACATAGGGGATTTCTAACACAGGGACCTCCACTCACTTTCTTCCTTGCCATCTCTTCATGGAGCCCCTCTCTTCCATCTCTTTCTTATTGTTCTGATCACAAAACCCTCAAACCCAATCTCTCAAACTCTCACCTGTATTAAAAAATGCCTGTCATTATATATAAAATTATTTTAACTTTTTTATTATATAAATTTCCCTAAGACCTTGCCATTTAGAATCAAAGAAGTTATTTGAGTGTTTTTCTTGTTTTGTTTTAATACAAGTAATTTTATCTTTAAGACTTGTTATGCCTTCCTGCTAGTTCTACCTGCTGACATTAAAACCAATATGCATGCTATAATTATTGTTTGCATAAAACTGTGCAGGCTGGGTTTTTCTAGTTTCTCTCTTAAAAAAAAAAAAAAAAATTATGGCCTGGCATGGTGGCTCATCCCTGTATTCCCAGCTCACACCTGTTATCCCAGCACCAAGGCAGGTGGATCGCCTGAGTTCAGGAGTTTGAGACCAGCCTGACCAACATGGCAAAACCCGGTCTCTACTAAAAATACAAAAAATTAGCCAGGCGTGGTGGTGCACGCCTGTAACCCCAGATACTCGGGAGGCTGAGTAGGGAGAATCGCCTGAACCTGGGAGGCAAAGGTTGCAGTGAGCCAAGATCGTGCCACTGTGCTCCAGCCTGGGTGACAGGGTGAGACTCTGTCTCAAAAAGAAAAATAAAACAAAACAAAACTTTGTTTTATTCCACTGACTGATATTAAACATGCTTCCACAGAAGCTATATACCTTTTATGTGCTTTCGCTGCTATCAGTATTTTCCTAAACATAAACATTCATTTTAAAATATCAATTTTATAAATCCCAAGATATGATAGGATACTTTACTTCAAAAGACATGTCACTCATGGATTGAACGCACTGGATTCAAATGTACCAACCATTTATAATCGTTCCTGAGAGGTTCTTTGCAATCTATGGGAATAAAACAAGTGAAAACATTAATTCAGTTAGTTTTCCAGCCTATGTTATAGGGGAAAGTCATCACCGTGTTTCTTTTATCATTTTAATGGCAGACATCTATCTTTAAAGGAATGGTGTTAGAAGAGGTTTGTAAATGTGAGGCTTTTCAGGCCATCTCATTGGAGAAGCGGGTTAGAAAACAAGGAAAGTTTACACTATTTAATTACTCTGTCCATCCTTTAGATATAATCAATAAATTTCTAAATATTTGAGAGCACATAATGTGTAACTTTACAATGTTGATGTAATATGAAGACATTAAGTCCAAAGTAAAATTAATCCTAGTGTAAACAAAGGTTTATTTTCAATAACTGGGAGTCTATGACCTTGTCCATTGAAACTTTAAAAACGTTTAGATTTGGAATAATTTTGATTTATAGGAAAATTACAAAGTTAGCACAGAGAGTTCCCATATGCCCTGCACCCAGTTTTCCTTGTTAATATCTTACATGACTATAAAACATTTGTCATATCTAATGAGCAAACCTTGATTCGTAATAATTAAGTAAAGTATGTACATTATTTGGATCTCCCAGGTTTTCCCCATTGTCCTGTTTCTACTCCAGTACAGTTCAGGTCATTAATTAGTTGAGTATCATAGACTTCTGCATTTTGTTCTCATGTCTCTCCAGTCTCCTCTGGCCTGTTTTCTAGTGTTTTCTAGTTCTCGTGAACTTAACAGCCCTAAAGGGAAGTACTGGCCAGGTATGCTATTGAATGTCCCCCAAACTTGGATTAGTGTGGTGTTTTCTCCTGATTAGACTGGGTTTATAGGTTTTTAGAAAGAATACCATAGAGATGACATGCTCTTCTTATCACATTGTATCAGGGGATGCATTATATCCATGTAACAGCACTGGTGACCCTGTTAATTTTCAAACATTGAACAAGAGCAAGTTGAAAAAAGGTTTAAAAATAGAGAATTGTTTTAAGTGTGCATTGCATTTTAACACGTCTATGTTTCTGAATTAAAATAAAACTTAATTGTGCCTAGTTTGATTATTTCCAGCTTAATGTAGGTGTTAGGTCATACACCTGACAGCTTTAGTGGTTACACTGTTCTCCAAATCTTGCCAAATTCATTTGCTTCCAGGTACAAATGATACATATAAATCAGCCAGTAGCATTAAAGCTACATTTTCAGAAGGCATGACATCAAGGCCACTAAAAAACAAGGTTGAAAACCTGAGAAATCTTACCTTCACTAACTTTCTTTAAAACATTTTCATGTTTTGGCCTCTTTATTTATCGGCATGATATTATTGTAGTACTCTGTGTAACCAGTGAAATATATATATTTTTTTACTTTTTTCATTTTTAATCAATGAAATATATAAACATATACATGAGTATGATTATTGACTTTGCAATATTGTTTGTAAATATTGGCAAATATTTTCATGTTGTTAAATATTCTTTGATTTTAATTCTTTTTTTTTAATTTATTTTACTTTTGGTGCATACTATATCTGGTATTTCTCCCCATGTTATCCCTCCCCCACCCTCCCATCCCTCCCCCACACCCCATTGTCTCTCCCCTACCCCCACCAACTGTCCTCTGTGTGTGATGCTCCTCTCCCTGAGTCCACATGTTCTCATTGTTCAACACCCACCTATGAGTGAGAACATATGGTGCTTGGCTTTCTGTTCTTGGGTCAGTTTGCTGAGAATGATGGTTTCCAGATTCATCCAAGTCCCTACAAAGGACACGAACTCATCGTTTTTTATGGCTGCGCAGTATTCCATGGTGTATATGTGCCACATTTTCCCTGTCCAGTCTATCATCGATGGGTATTTGGGTTGGTTCCAGGTTTTTGCTATTGTAAACAGGGCTGCAATGAACATTCGTGTGCATGTGTCCTTATAGTAGAACAATTTATAATCCTTTGGATATGTACCCAGTAATGGGATTGCTGGGTCAAATGGAATTTCTGTTTCTAGATCCTTGAGAAATCGCCACACTGTATTCCACAATGGTTGAACTAATTTACACTCCCACCAACTGTGTAAGAGTGTTCCTATTTCTCCACATCCTCTCCAGCATCTGTTGTCTCCAGATTTTTTAATGATCGCCATTCTAACTGATGTGAGATGATATCTCAGTGTGGTTTTGATTTGCATTTCTCTAATGACCAGTGATGATGAGCATTTTTTCATATGTTTGTTGGCCTCATATATGTCCGCTTTTGAAAAGTGTCTGTTCATATCCTTCACCCACTTTTGAATGGGGTTGTTTGTTTTTTTCTTGTATATCTGTTTTAGTTCTTTGTAGATTCTGGATATTAGCCCTTTGTCAGATGGGTAGATTGCAAAAATTTTTTCCCATTCTGTTGGTTGCCAATTCACTCTAATGACAGTTTCTTTTGCTGTACAGAAGCTCTGGAGTTTAATTAGATCCCAGTTGTCTATCCTGGCTTATATTGCCATTGCTTTTGGTGTTTTAGTCATGAAGTCCTTGCCTATGCCTGTGTCCTGGATGGTTTTGCCTACGTTTTCTTCTAGTGTTTTTATGGTGTTAGGTTTTATGTTTAAATGTTTGATCCATCTGGAGTTAATTTTAGTGTAAGGTGACAGGTAGGGGTCCAGTTTCTGCTTTCTGCACATTGCTAGCCAGTTTTCCCAACATCATTTTTTAAACATGGAGTCTTTTCCTCATTGCTTGTTTTTGCTGGGTTTGTCAAAGATCAGATGGTTGTAGATGTGTGGTGTTTCTTCTGGGGTCTCTGTTCTGTTCCATTGGTCTATGTCTCTGTTTTGGTACCAGTACCATGCTGTTTTGATTACTGTAGCCTTGTAGTATAGTTTGAAGTCTGACAGTATGATGCCTCCAGCTTTGTTCTTTTTGCTTAGGATTCTCTTGGCTATGTGGGGTCTTTTGTGATTCCATATGAAGTTTAAAGTGGTTTTTTCCAGTTGTGTGAAGAAGGTCATTGGTAGCTTGATGGGGGATAGCATTGAATCTATAGATTAATTTGGGCAGTATGGCCATTTTCACAATATTGATTCTTCCTAACCATGAGCATGGAATGTTTCTCCATCTGTTTGTGTCCTCTCTTATTTCCTTGAGCATTGGTTTGTAGTTCTCCTTGAAGAGGTCCTTTACATCCTTTGTTAGTTGTATTCCTAGGTATTTTATTCTCTTTGTAGCAACTGTGAATGGGAGTTCGCTCTTGATTTGGCTGTCTTTAAGTCTGTTATTGGTGTATAGGAATGCTTGTGATTTTCGCACACTGATTTTGCATCCTGAGACTTTGCTGAAGTTGCTTATCAGTTTGAGAAGATTTTGGGCTGAGACGATGGGGTCTTCTAGATATACAATCATGTCATCTGCAAACAGAAACAGTTTGACTTCCCTCCTTTCCTAATCAAATACCCTTTATTTCTTTTTCTTGCCTGATTGCTCTGGCTAGAACTTCCAATACTATGTTGAATAGGAGTGGTAAGAGAGGGCATCCTTCTCTAGTGCCTGATTTCAAAGGGAATTCTTTCAGCTTTTGCCTGTTCATATGATATTGGCTGCAGGTTTGTCATATATAGCTTTTATCATTTTATGATATGTTCCATCAATACCTAGTTTATTGAGTTTTTAGCACAAAGGGCTGTTGAATATTAGGCAAATGGAAGTACTGTGTAAGCTTTAAATTGTTCTGTTAGAAAGGCTTAAAGCAAGGATAAGTGGAATACAGAAACGGAGGTCAGTATTTTCATCATGATAGATGCATGTACTTTTTCTTGAATTCTGTCTTTAAGTGATGTTTCAGAGAAGTTTATTCATTCCTCGATTTGTATGTATTAGCATAAGCCTCACTTATGCGTAATGAGAGGGGAAAGAGACGTCTTTCCTTGGTGAGGAATAACAGTAATAACTTTTAACCAACCATAGACTAAATCAACAACATTGATTCTTTTACATTATTTAGGTCTCAGACTAGGGAGATGGCCATTGTTCTTGTATAAGGGATTGGTGTGGTGGATGGCATTTCCTTGGCTTAACAGTTAATGAAATTTGAATAAGGTTTGTGTAGTGGTTCATGCCTAACACATTTATATGAAAGCTTTGTAGGCAGCTGTGTAGCCTGTAATTAATATGTAAGTAATATGTGACTTTTTCTTTTGGAGACAAGAAAAGCTTTTCAATTCAAGTTTAAATTTATGAAATGCTGTGAGAGATATTAAAACCTTTAACACAGAAGATATGTGCCAACCTTTCAGTAACCAGAGATGAATTAAGGGAGTATTTCTTTCCCTTGCCTTGAAAATATTTTTTAAGTAGTACTGATATGCCTCTTTCTCTTTATTTAGTATTAAACTCCTGACCTTTCTCAGTAACTACCTTTAATGAAATTACAACAGACTCTTGGTGAGTTGTATTAAAGCATTTTCTGAAAAGATAAATGTTTTAGTGAGGTAGGAAGCATAGCAAGTCTAACAATAATCCTTGTGCTCAACTAGGGAAAGTTATTTATGTGGACATTTTCCACGTGACCAAGGGACAAAATTGGAAGGAGTCTTTATGTTACACACACTACTGCCAAACTGTTAATTCCTTGCGGAGACTTCTGAAGATATTACCATTTCACAACTGAATATTTCAGGAAGCGTATTGATTCTGTGCCCAGTATCAATATTGTTTTCTAGAACATTTCAATACATATGTGTTAGGGACAAAAATTTTATACACTATTGTGAAAATAAAGTGAGTAGGGGGAACAAACAAGTAAAAGGTATTTTATAGTTTATAACGAGTATGATTTTATAGTTTATAACGAGTATGATTTTATAGTTTATAACGAGTATGATTTTATAGTTTATAACAAGTATGATTTTTAAAGAACTTTTTTTTTGGCAGAGTCTCTCTCTGTCACCAGGCTGGAGTGCAATGGCGTGATCTTGGCCCACTGCAACCTCTACCTCCTGGGTTCAGGTGATTCTCCTGCCTCAGCCTCCCAAGTAGCTGGGATTACAGCACCACACCTAACTAATTTTTTTTGTATTTTAGTATGGATGGTATTTCCCAAAATACAGGATTACAGGCGAAAGCCACCATGCCCAGCCTAAAGCACATTTTTAAAGCCTCATTTAAATAGTAGATGTGCTTTTGGATTTACCTACGTTTAGTAAGCGCCTGCTACATTTATAATGTTCATTGCAAGTTTCAAAAAAATAAGTCGTTTTAAACAAGATGAATGAACTGTTATCAGTTCTTTAGTTTTTGTTTTATATTAGTGAGATTGGGCAATGTGGAAAAGTATTTACATTCTGAATACAGTAAAGAAAGTAATCTGGAGTAGTTCTCATTATTTTCTTGGGTACTGTCTATCTTTTGCAGGCAAATATACAACATTTTGCTTATTAGTCCTCTGTTGATTAAATGCCTTCAGTACATCTTTTCACAAAATGTTTTATGTGATAGAAGTTGCCAGTATTTATAATTAATGAGGTGAGATTCTATCTTATGCCATGTTATATCATAACATAAGCTTATTGTATATTTTTGTTACATAAATATATTTATGTGCTGAAACTCTGTAAAAACTTATGGCCAGGCACAGTGGTTCACGCTTATAAACCCAGCACTTTGGGAGGCCAAGGCGGGCGGATCACGAGGTCAGGAGTTCAAGACCAGCCTGGCCAACACAGTGAAACCCCATCTCTACTAAAAAATACAAAAATTAGCTGGGTGTGGTGGTGGACGCCTGTAATCCCAGCTACTTGGGAGTCTGAGGCAGGAGAATCACTTAAATCTGGGAGGTGAAGTTTGCAGTGAGTCGAGATCATAGCACTGCACTCCAACCTGGACAACAGAGCTAGACTCCATCTCAAAAAAGAAAAAAAAAACCTTATAACATGAAGAAACATTACCATAACACAAGTAACATGGCATAAACAATATAAAATAATATAAATAATAAATTTATAAACAAAGATATAAAAATAAATTGACATATGACAACACTACATTATTCTGTTCAATTTAATATTAATGAGAAATTAAAAAAAAAATCCCTCCCAGAACTTGGATATGAGTTAGTGTGATTAATCTAATTGTGATTTCCTATCTTTGCATGTCAGCAGAGTTTGTATTTCATTTAATTATTAGCAGTCTTTAAAGAACTGTAAACAGGAGGTTTAATATCTCTCATCAGTTATATCATTTCAGCATATTACCATTAGCCTCATGATCTTTTTTATTTCATTTTTTTTCTAAATTAATTCTAAAGTGACACTAACTTTCTCAATAAGAACTTCTCTCTTCTGCAATAGAGAAAGGAATGTTCATGATAGCTTGTCAGAGGAAAAAGGAAATAAAATATGCCATTTACATTCTTATGTATCCCTGCAAATTCTAAATACACTTGATGGGTTGCACATAGTGGATATAATTAATGAATTTTCCATAAAATAGAAAAGGGAGTAGGAAATAAAAGTTTCAAGATATAGAGAGCAAAATTCCATCAATTTTCCTTAACCCATTGACAAAATTTCCTTTTCTAAAGTGCGAGTCTATTTTAAGAGAGAATTTTCAGAGTTTTTAGTTCCATGAAATGTGAGATTTGCATAAACACATGATTCTTTAAGAAAAGGAACTGAATGGAACCATTTGCATTTCTTTCTTTTTCTTTTTTTTTTTTTTTTTTGGATGGCATTTTCATAAAGTGGCTTTTTTCTCTTAGTTCTGGAAATGTTTTTAGATTAATTGTTTGGAAGCTCTATTGTTTAGAGCATGTGCTTCTGGACACAGAGATGCTGAACAGGTGCTCAGCTACCCTGCGGAGGCAATCGGCCTTCTTCACATATAGCGTATGCATGCATCAAGGACATGTGGTAATTTGGGCTCCTGATAAATAATCACACTGATTAGGTTGGCTGGTAAAGACTGGACAAGTGAAATGGTCTTAGCAAAAAAAAGAAAAAAAAAAGGAAATACTAAGAACAAGAGAGAAGCAATATATACAAAATATTTTAAGTGACTTCTAAAAAATAGACTGGTTCCTAAAGGTCAGAAATGTAAAGAAAAGTATAAATTAAAAATCTTTCTTTTTTATGCTATGCAGATGTCTTAGCCATGTCTGTCTGAAAACAATTAGAATCTGCATGGGAAATTACTGTAGGATCTTTTAATACAAATTACAGTAGCATAAAAATATTTAGGCCATTGCCAAGGGGTTTTGGACTTGAGGCCTTATTCTGCTACTGTTTGAACATTTAGTTTATTTATAGTCCCATTATCTGGAAATGATATTAGACACATTTCTTCACTGCAAACTAGGAATGTGATCTTGAAGAAGCTATTTAAACTTTGTGCTTTACATCCTGAAAATATGGACCAGCAATGTGGGGGACTGACTTTGACTCATTTTATAGGGTGAAGAATTATGTCATACACTCTAACTCAAAGAGCTATTAAAATGATAAAACCATTTCAAAGCTCTGTAAACATCGTACAATGGATGCACATACATGGTGCCTCAGTTTTACAAATCCATCTGATTGGTGGCATTTATTAATTTTATAGTTAGGTACAGGGAAAACATAATGCTGAAAAATATGAAATACATAACTTGTGTATAATGACACATTCTCCTGTCTTTGACCATACGATTTCCATAGAAACACACAAAATATTATTTTTAAATAAATATCACTTATGCTTTTAAATTATATAGATTCATTTATAAATGCTTCTAGTGACCCTGCCTAGTCTAAACGTTGCCATGCATTTTCTATCTTTCTTAAGCTATACCTTCTCCTGGAATTTCACACATACTGTGGGTAAATAAGAATAAAACCATTATTATAAAAAGATTGCATAATGTTAGAAGCAAGTATTTAGGGAGGACTTACCATGCGCCTTGCAATGTAATAAATGCTTTTTACATATAAGAATTCCATTATTTTAAACAATAGTGTTACAGCATACTATTACTCCTATTTGAGGGTTATGGAAACAGAAGCTTAAACAAGTTAGGTTTTTAAGGCCACACATTAATAAGCATTAGGGCCAGATGGATTTAGAATCTGTTTAGGATGAAATCTCTATTTTAAACAAGGGGCATAATAATTATATGATTTTTTTTTTTTTTTTTTTTTTTTTTTTTTTTTTTGAGACAGAGTCTCACTCAGGTCACCAGGTGCCAAGGCTGGAGTGCAGTGGCGCGACCTTGGCTCACTGCAACCTCCGCTGCCCGGGTTCAAGCATTCTCCTGCCTCAGCCTCCCGAGTAGCTGGGACTACAGGCGCCCGGCCACCACGCCCAGCTAATTTTTTTGTATTTTTAGTAGAGACGGGGTTTCACCATGTTGACCAGGACAGTCTTGATCTCTAGATCGTGATCCGCCCGCCTCGGCCTCCCAAAGTGCTGGGATTACAGGCGTGAGCCACCGCGCCCGGCATAATTATATGATTATTAATTATTTAAGGACTTGAGTCACCTGTGAATTTTACATTTTAGATATAAACTTAGATAATTGGTTAGAGATACTATATTATCAATAATGAAATAAACATACAGCAATAGAATTAGGGTAATTTTTAGAGCAACTTCATAAGCCACATGTAAAATGTCTTGACATTATAAAAATTTAAACGTAAAGTAGTTCAAGTTTACTCTACAAACAGGATTAATTGGCAATTTTCAGAGGGATGACAGAATGGCAGTTTTTCTGTGTTTTCATCAAATAGGTGCTAATAGTTGCTGTTAACACAAAACTAATTGCCTCCTAGGGTGGTGAGTGCAAGTTGCCTAGTCCTGTGACCACACTGGCCCATCTGTTAAGAATCTCAGCTTAGGAACAATGCTGGAACTGGCATCCAATTTGGGTTCTGGCCAATGGTCAACTAACAAGCTGGGGCACACTTGGAATATGAAATGCCTTGAAGTCAGAGATGCTCTGCTGTCCGTTAACTGACAGCTCTTGTGTAGTGTGTGGGCAGAGCCAAGACCAGGTGCCAGTATGCAGAGCAAACGGATCTATCTGCGTGCCACCTGTCATTGGCATGTGTGTAATGTCCAGAACAGGAGCCACAGTAGGTGTACTTCTTCCATCAAAGTGTGGATGTTAGAGCATTCATTTAGCTGAGGTAGCGACGAGGGCAACATTTTACCTTAAACCAAACTGCAGGACAAGCCAGAGGCTTACCAGAAGATAGCTCTCATATCACACTGTATCATACAGGTGGAAGGAGTCTTACCATTCGAGACGCTCTCCCCCAATACCTAGGTTCTTACATTAACTCTAAACAAAAGGTAAAAAGAAAAAAAGTTGTTTAATTAATTATATTAACACAAATGCGTGTGTTCATAAGACAATTTGTGGTTAGAATCATGCAAATAAATTTTGATCACCCCAGGGGTTATTCTAAAATATATATTTCGGATTTTTGTTATTATTCTTAATAAGTTGAATTGTAAGGTGAGGCAGAAAGTTAAAATATAATTTAAGAGATAATGTTCTTATCCCAGCTCTGCCATAATTCATTATGTTATTTTTAAGCAATTTGTGTAACATGTCTGAGTACCAGAGTCCATATATGCAAACTATGTTGGATTGAACAGTTTCGGTGCTGTCCTCAACTTGTGATTCTATGTGTGAATCACTTGTGTGATTCTATGGCAACCTTTCAAAACAATTAGAGAAGCGTGGTAATATTTTTTTTTTCAATAGAAGAAAATGAACAAGAAAATTGAAATAGATGGACCTAAAGAAGAAAATTAATGTTACCCATATATCTATTATCCAGTGACAACCACATGTTATATGTAGAATACATCTTGTAAACTTATGTATATTTCAGGCATATTTTTCATTCGAAATTGTTCTTGACCCTGAATGCTTACTTAGGCTTTTATTTTTAAAAAGCCACTTTCAATTCAAAATAGCTGTTTCTGACTGCATTTTCCTTTCCCATAAATATAATATTAAAAAATGACATTTACATAGTGCTTACTCTATACCAAAACTACTCTAAGCATTTTGCAATAGTACTCTTTTATCTGTAGAAAATGCTATGATGTAAACAATATTATACCTATAAAATAAATACGCAGAGAGTAAATATGCTCACATCACTCACCAAGTGAGAGACCTAGAATGTCTGGCTTCAGAGTTCACGCTTTTGGCTACTACATAATGGTGCTGAGTGTAAACAACTTTTCTTCATTCTTAATTTGGGATTGAAGATAAGGAAAACACAGCCTAGCATATGCTTCCCTAGAAGTATAATTTTTATCATAAAGTCAGAGAATACATGTATATAATAAAGCACACATTAAAGATTTGAAAACTTTTATTATGAGGGCACTTATTTCCCATAACGTATGTTTATTATGTCAAATAAATAAGTTTATATCTTTTCCTTTAAAATCATTATTTTCTACTGCTTATTGAGACAAAATTTAAAACAAATCTTGTTCTCGTGGATTATTTTAACTTACATTCTTTTCTTCTCAACACCGTATTGGGTAAGAAAAAAATAATTTTACTGGAAACATATCAGAAGCTAAAGAAGTGCTTGCTGAAATAGTTAAATAGTATTATAAGAGTATGATTGGCCCTCTCCATCTGTGGGTGCCACATATTGGATTCAACCAATCCTGATTAAAAAAACCATTAAAAAACAAACAAAAAACAACAACAATAAAAGTAATACAAATAAAAATACAATATTACAATGATTTACATAGCATTTATATTAGATATAATCTACAGATGATTTTAAGTATGCAGGAGGATGTACATAGGTTATATGCAAATGCTACATTATTTTATGTAAAGGACTTGAGTGTTCTCAGATTTTGGTATTTTCAGGGTTGTAGGGATGGCAGTTCTCAGAACTAATCCCCATGGATACCGAGAAAGGACTGTATATAAATCTAGAATGATGGACTCTTCTAGGGCATTGATAGTTTGTCTTCTTTTGCATTCACTGCCTAACAGAGTTCTCAGACCAAATTTCAGTGTACTAAAATAGGGTGAGTATAGTCAATAATAACTTAATTGTATACTTCCAAATAACTTGAAGAATGGAACTGGATTACTTGTAACTCAAAGAATAAATGCTTGAGGGGATGGATACCCCATTCTCCATGATGTGGTTATTTCACACTGCATGCCTGTATCAAAACATCTCAGCTGGGTGCAGTGGCTCACGCCTACAATCCCAGCACTTTGGGAAGCCAAGGTGGGTGGATCAACTGAGGTCAGGAGTTCGAGACCAGCCAGACAAACATGGTGAAACCCTGTCTCTACTAAATACAAAACAAATTAGGCGGGCTTGGTGGTGCATGCCTGTAGTCCTAGCTACTCGGGAGACTGAGACAGGAGAATCGCATGAACCTGGGAGGTGGAGGTTGCAGTGAGCCAAGATAGCACTGTGGCACTCCGGCCTGGGCAACAAGAGGAAACTCTGTCAAAAAAAAAAAAAAACAAAACCCAAAAACAAACAAAAATATCTCATGTACACTACTATGTACCCACAAAAAATTTTAAACATATTCAATTTCATCATTTTAAATCATGTAATAGTATTTTCTCTCACCGAATCCAAGGTAGAATTGATTGTGCGATTAACAGTACTTTTTCTCTGAGTTAAGGAAAGGAAAAAAATGACCAAATCAACTATGATATGCCATCTATGATAAGATGATTCCTAATTTTGAACATGTTAAAATATTTAAAAAGTGCATCTTAAAATATATTGAATGAATACCTACAGTTGTTTTACATAGAAATAACTCATTTGATCTTCCCAATTTCCTTATGAAACTGGCACTCATATCATTGCTATTTGATAAGTGAAGACTCTGACGGGCAAATTTAAATGATAGAGAGCTGAATACAAATAATCCAAGTCCAAGGCCCACTTTCTTGACTGCCATATACAGTCATTTATTTTTAATAAAAGATTTAAAAATAACAGAAACTAATTTTATATTAAGGGCCCACTGACTTTCTGCTTAGTGACTACACAATATTTGTAATTAATGCTTCCAACAGCCTTGAAGTATAAATCCCTTCTCCAAACAGAGGAGAAAACTGAAGGTCAGAGACAGTGAAAAACATTCTCAAGGTCATGGGAAACATGGGAACAAAGCTGGATTTAAACTTCAGGTCTCTCTAATATTGAGAGCTTGTGCTCATGTCTTATGTTGGGCCCGGGACCCCCTTCATTCCATGTGTTAGTCAACAGCTGGTGACATTTTTGTTTTTTATATTTCTACATAACTTTCTAAGAGAAAACAGTGCTCAGTTCCTCATTATTATATTTATTTCTTTATCTTCCTAACTTCTTTTGCCTTACTTATCTTCAATCCTAAATATCCAGCCCTATGTCTGACCACGTAGTGTTCATGAGTTAGGCCTTTCATGCAGTGATTCTCAACTAGGGACAAATTTGCTTTCCGCGTTCCCTGATAGACATTTGGTGATGTCTGGAGACAGTTTTGATTGCCACATTTGAGAGATGGGTGCTACTGGCATCTAGTGGGGTAGACACCAAGAATGCGGCTAAACATCTTGCTATGCACAAGACAACTCCCACAGTAAAGAATAAATAATCTGACCTGGGAGGGGAGAGATCCAAGATGGCCGATTAGCAGCAGCTTAGGATTGTAGCTCCCACTAAAAGCGCACAGAGTGAGTGGACGCCCACATTTTTAGACGAATTTTCATAGCCTACGGACCAAGAGATTCTTGGTGGAGGAGCCCCACGGGTCTCCAGCGCGACCCTTTTGGAGGGCGCGGCCGTTTTGCAGGCGCCCCGATGCGGCGGTTCTAGTCCGGAGTATACGGGACTGAGTGCCCTTTGGTTGGCGTTGGAGCTCCGGGAAAGCAGAGTCTCCCATTGAGCTGATTAAAAAGCGGACTAAGTGGGGAACCAGACCGGGAGATTCCCGGGCAGAAAGCGCCACGAATCTTCACGCTGCTGTTTAGCCAGCGTAGTGGGTCGCCGCAGGGAAAGCTGGTCCCCCCCAACAACAACAACAAAAAAAACAGCAGTTGGACTGCTGAGGATTGAGAGTTTCACAGCAAGTACAGCTGAACCTGGGAAGGTCCAGCTCTGTGGGGGGGAGGGGCATCCACCGAAGGAAAATTAAGAAATAGAAAAAACTTTATAACCAACAAGCTAGACGTCCACTAAGACCTAATCTGAAAGTCAGCAATTACACAGACGACAGGTGGATAAATCCACAAAGATGGGAAGAAACCAGCGCAAAAAGCCTGAAAACACTGGAAATCAGAATGCCTCTCCTCCTACAGAGGATTGCAGTGCCTCATCACTAATTGAACAAGGCCTATAGAAAATGAATGTGAGGAATCAACAGAATCAGGCTTCAGAAGCTGGATAATGAGAAACTTCTGTGAGCTAAAAGAACATGTTCTAGCCCAATGCAAGGAAACTAAGAACCTTAAAAAGGTTTACGAAATGTTCATGAGAATGGACAATTAAAGAGAATATAAGTGAATTAATGGAGCTGAAAAACACAATACGAGAACTTCAGAAGTATGCACAAGTTTAACAGTCGAATTGATAAGCAGAAGAAAGATTTAGAGGTCGAAGACCAACTTAATTAAATAAAACGAGAAGACAAGATTAGAGAAGAAAGGGTAAAAAGGAGTGAGCAAAGTCTCCAAGAAATATGGGACTACGTGAAAAGACCTAATCTACGTTTATAGGTGTACCTGAATGTGACGAGAGAATGAATCCAAGCTGGAAAATATTTTTAGGATATTATCCAGGAAAACTTTCCTAACCTAGCAAGGCAGACTAATATTCAAGTCCAGGAAATACAGAGAACACCACAAAGATATCCTCAAAAGACAACCCCAAGGCACATAATCATTAGATTCATCAGGGTTGAAACCAAGGAGAAATACTAGGGCGGCCAGAGAAAGGTAGGTTACCCACAAGGGGAAGCCTATAGACTCACAGCTATCTTCAGCAGAAACCCTACAAGCCAGAAGAGAGTGGGGGCCAATATTCAACATCCTTAAAGAAAAGAACTTTAACCCAGAATTTCATATCCAGCCAAACTAAGTTTCATAAGTGAAGGAAAAATAAAATTTTTTGTAAACAAGCAAGTACTAGAGATTTCATTACCACCAGGCCTGCTTTACAAGAGCTTCTGAAGGAGGCACTATGTATAGAGGGGAACAACCAGTATCAGCCACTTCAAAGGACCCATCAGTAAGCTGCATTAGATCCATCTTACATGCAAGGAATACAGAGACTCAAAACAAAGGGATGGAGGAAGATTTGCCAACCAAATGGAGAGCAAAAAAAAAAAAAAAAAAGCAGTAGTTGCAATTCTCATCTCTATAAAATAGACTTTAAAGTAATAGAAACCGAAAGAGATAAGAAGGACATTGTATAACGGTAGAGGGATCAATGTAACGGAAAAGCTAACGACCCTAAGTCTATGCGCACCCAATATGGAGCACCCAGATACATAGGGCAACTTCTTGGTGACCTACAAAGAGACTTGACTCCCACACAATAATAGTGGGAGACTTTAACACTACATTGTCAATATTGGACAAATTAATGAGACAGAAGGTTAAGAAGGATACCCGGACTTGAACTTAAACCTCAAACAAGTAAACTTAATAAACATTTAAGAACTATCTACTCCAAATCCACAAAATATACATTTTTTTATAACACATCACATTTATTCTAAAAGTGACCACATGGTTGGGAGTAAATCACTCCCTAGCAATTGCATAGCATTTCATAGGTTTAAATGAAATATTGGTTGGCTGTTTGTTTGTTATTTTCCTCCCTTATCCTTCCTGTCTCCATTGTATAACACAATTATTAGTATAAAAAAGCTTTTAATATCCATTTGTAGACTGCATTCTAGCCTGGGCAATAGGCAAGATTCCCGTTCTCTCTCCCTTTTTTTTTTCTTCTTTTCTTTATTTATTTTTTTTCTTCCTTCTTTCTTTTTTTTTTTTTTAAAAAAAAAAGAAGAACAAGGCGGTTGTTGCACATTTTTTTTTTCTCCTTCTTTAAAAAAAAAAAAAAAAAAAAAAAATAATCTGACCTGTAATGCTGATAGTGCTGAGGTTAAGAAACTCTGATTTCATGGAAAAGATCAATCTGGGCATTGTTCAATTAGTTATTTCATGTAATATTTATTTTTGTTTTTAACATTAGGACAAAAATAATAGAATATAATTCACTGACATATACTTCAAAGATAATAATCTTTCCCCTGTTGCCTTAGATATGATGGTTATACCTAGTAAGATAAATGACTAATACCATAATTTGGTTTGATGTATACATGTCATCATTTAACACAAGAAGAAGACCTATTGGTTTTCTAATGATTTGGGATGAATGTATATTTTGTACCTTTTCTAGACTACATAAGGCAGATAATTTTTCTTCATATTCCTTGCACATCAAATAGTTGCTAAATTGGTGAAACTAGTGAAGAATATCTTAATTAGAGAAGTGTCCAAATGTAGGTTTCATTTTCAAATAGACCTACAAACCCACAAGTTATATGAAATACTTAATGATCAGAAGTATTCCTACGAGGTTGTATGGAATTCATGAATTATTCCATAAACACATTTTAAGAGGAAGTTTCTCTTGGCAGAAGAAAAAGAAGAGAGCCTTTTGAGTCTTCCACGGCATCCCAGACTGACCATCCCTCCGATAATGTAGTCGCCTCCCCAGCTAGTTCTTTGAACACTGGTGAGGAAGACTTCTTAGCATTTGTCCAACAAAGGCAGCAAGGCTGCCAAATAGATGGCACATTCGGAAATGCATTTTACCAATTTTTCTGTGAATGGGCTGTCTCTTATCACAGTGTTTCTTCTTGCATGCAAAAGAGTGCAAGAATGAGCTGTGCCTATCTGAACTTCTGGTCTGAGCTCTGTGCTCTGTGGATTCTTGTGGATGTGATCCCTAAAGTATTCTCCTAAAAGGACTTAAAGTTGAGGTTAATTTCTACCCAAACACACAACTGTGAGATATATCTAGTTTTCCAAATCTGATAATGCAATTTCTAGTCCTTTTGTAAAACCTGTTTTGAAAGTATTTAATCCAGTAAAACAATTATTTCTAAATGAAAGGATAACTTGCCTCCACGACTTTATTTGTTCCGACATGTTCTTCTCTGTTGTAATATATTTGCCTTTTTAACAGCAAATTTCCAAGTTCTACTCAGTTAAGAACTTATTGAAAATAATACCTGCTGTATTTTAAAAGCATTTAAAAGTAATAAATTCAGGAAATTGCACCAGATTTTATTTAAACAATCTATGAAAAGTTAGTGGGAAAATTGTCAGAAGAGTGTTGCATATTAAAGACAATAATGAAAATAGTGAAATACTCCTTTCTGATTATGATAAACCATAGAAACCCTTTCTCTATAATCTAATCTCTATCATGCTTTGCATTTGATCTTCTGTGAATGTGGAAAGAAGTACGTGATTTCACAAAGTAAATACATATCTTGTTCTCAAAACTGCAGGGAACTTGAATAATTATTCTGATTTTCACTAAATTGAAAGTTCCAGCCATCTCTATATGTCTTTTTCAAAATATTGCAAAGATATATTTATATTTGAATCTCTAATCTTTAAATATGTATTTATATATTATATATAATTTTTAAATATATAGTAAAATCTTGAGTTTTATACATTACAAAAATTTATATATAACACATATATTATTATAAATTTTATAAGCTATATAGTAAAAGTTATATATTATGTATAAATGTACATATTTAAAGTTTAGAGATTTTTATACATATTTATAAGATAGTATAAGATAAATATATACATATTAAATAGATGAGTATATTTAAATGTCTAAATTTTTAAGAGTTTTCAATTTAGTGTAAACCAGAATGACTATAGTTGATATTAAAGTTCTCTGCATTTTTGGGAACAATAATGTAATTGTCAGTGCACTATCTGTAGCTATTCATAGTCTAAAGCCAAAAAAAGAAATAATAACTACCATGTCAAGGATTTAAAATATTCTAAGTAAATTCTAAAATTGTGATAAGTTCTTTGATGTTTATATTTGATATAAATCAAGGGTTTATCAATAATGAAATTTTGTATGCTTTTTAACTTAAACTTAATTTTTACCTTAAAATTTTTAAAAAAAAAAAAAACACCATTTAGACCTTGCTCTTTTTTTTACTGCTGAAGATCAAACTTCAATTTCTTCATCTAGGCAACAGGAGGGGATGTGTGAGGGGGAGAAAATGTATTATTTTCTCAACCCTCATAAGTTTGTAGTTGGAATAGACTCCCGCAACAAAAGACAGATTAACAAGAGGAAAAGCAAACAGGTTATTAAAGAATGTAGAGCACGTCAAAATGAGAGAAAGGTAACTCAAAGCAGTGGTTTAGGAGTCTTGTTTATATATTATTTTCAACAAAGAACATCAATTTTTAAAAAGTGCCAAGACAAAGTCCTCCTAGGTTTCAAAGGCGGGAGAACAGGAAAGAGTAGTTTACTGCCAGATTCTCCTGGCGCCATCTCTGGGCTGATAAAGGTTGTAAGGGGAGAATTTACAGCCTGTCTTTAGGTGGGAAGGGAGGAGGGAGGGGAGAAAGACCTTTTGTATTTGTAAATCTCTGTCCTGTCTTCAGCAAACACAGAAGAAAGGCAGGAAGCTCCCCCTGCATCTTATCTTTCCCCAGGTTAACAATACCTCATACATTAGGGTGGTGCACTCTGGTTTTCTTCATAAGATTTTCAGGTTAAATAATAGAACAAAGACAGATGTGAGCAAGGATGTTCTCTTTAACTTACCTCTACCTTGAATTATAGGTTAGGTGGTGGCTCTTGAGTCTTGTGAAAAATTGTGTTAATTGTGTTGACGTTCAGAATTGGACATAGAGAGAATATTTGAAATGGAAAATGATGAATAGAAGATATTATTTGAACAAACTCAGAGTTCGAAGTTCAATAAACAGAAAACAAAGTGATTCTTCTGCTTAAAATGTACTGTGTAGTATCCACAGTGTCTCCATTGTACACATTTGGCAGTTCGTCATGAGCAATGTTTGATGCCAATGAGAGAATATAACCTTCCTCTTCCTGCATGTGTATAGCATTCTTTTAGTCCCTCATGAGCAAATTTGTCTTGACTGCCTGCTAGATTCAATTAACTGTACTAAGCTCTGAGGATACAATGGTTAATGAAAGTGACATGGCCATGCTTTCATGAAGCTTGAAATCTAGAGGCATAAGTAGATATTAAATTAATCATAGGCCTGCATAAGCAGAGGTAATTGGGCTAAAGGGAAAGAGAGATGGGAGGTATGGTGAGTGGGCCAGATGGGAAGAATCAGCATATGCAGGAATACAAGAGACAGCCTGAGAATTCGGAGGTATAGTTGAGGGCTTGAGTGTAAGAGGACACTGGAGAAGTGTCCAAAGACCAATGAGGAAGTCACATATAGACAGAGTTCAGAAGTTTGAACTACTCCCCTGAGCCCTTCAGAGAGTCAGTCAGAGGTGAATTGAAGTATTTATTAGTCTACTGTATATATTTAAAGAAGATGGTAAACTGTTATATTGATATAAAATTGGGGGTTTGCCAGGCAAATGCAACATTAAAGCAATGCAACAAGCAACTTATGGACCATGGCCTCTAAGCAGGGGTAGAGAAAGTAAAGAAGATACAAAGGGTTGATAGAGAGACTTGGAGAAGATGTTCAGTCTGTGAACTGATTAAGCAAGGAGGACGTAACCAAGGTTATGGCCTCATCAGACATTTGAACCTCAGATTTTAAAGGTGGAACCATTTGAAGGGCTGGGGAGGACAATGGCCAAACAAAGATAAAGACAATCATATCACTGGAGGAGGTGATAAGAATGATGTGAGGCCAGCTATGGAAAATATTAGGTGACATTTATTGAGGATTTACTATGTGACTGTGCAAATCTCAAAACTCTGAACATTTAGTTCTTACAACAGCCCTGTGAGGTAGGGCTTATTAATTATCATCTTAAGGAAGAAAACATTCTAAATATTTCATTTGAAAACTGGATGACATGAGACTCAATGAAGTTGAATTTTGTTTTAGTTTGCTTTATTTTATTTGTATGTAATACGTAGCTCATTCAAATAATATTTATTGAGTAATTACTCTGTGTCAGACATGGAGTAATTGCTTAGAATGGTTGGTCCTCATTTTCCCTCTTCCTCTGCTTTTATAACAGAGGGCTAATCCTCAGAGAAGAGCCAGATTTGCATTAAGGCATAAGAAATATAAATATTTCTCAGATATATCTCAGAAATATCTGAGAAGGACAGATGAGAAGGACACTTCACAAATCAGGAAACAGGTAGTTTAGAAAGCAGAGTGAAAAATCCTTGTGGAGCTGGCCACAAAAATTTTGTGAGGGGTTATACTAGAGAAGATGGAACTCATATCAGAGGAAGTGAAAAGAAGAGAATAAGAAGACAAGAGAAGATGGAAATTTGGGTGATGACCAGAACCAACAGTCTGGGAACTTTACAGCTGGCCACAGTTTGCCAAGAGAATTAATCCCTGAACCCTCGCATGTCTGCCATAGAAAGGGAAGATGGGAGAGATAGACACTCAGAAGACAGCCACAGGCTACACTGGTTAAAACTTGGAAGGCGTTCTGGTTTAGGGTGAGCAGGATGCTTTGACCTCCAGCTGAAGTTTGGTTTCATTGCCCACCTTCCAGAGAGAGGCTCTTGTTCCAAGGTGGTCAGTACCCAAATTCCTTGGCATGGGTTCAAGTCCTGACCTTTTTGACCTAGTTACCTTATGAGCTGAAATCTGCAATTCATTAAATCAACTATTGTCCAATTGTGGATAGTTTTAAACATCTTTTTCATTTGTATGTCTTTGCTTAACTTTTTAATTGGAAAAAAACCTTCCTCTCTCAGCTGTGCTAAAGGAAGACTAGCATAAGCATTTTGCATTTATGGGTCAGGCCCAGGAGAGAGCCAGTGATTGCTGGAGGATAAAGGTAGTGAGGGAAGAATATGGGAAATCAAGAGAGGCTAGAATATCATTTAGTTAATTAAGACAAGGTACGAATGTCACCATATTTCAAGTTTCATTTTGGGTTTCTGTAGAGGCTTCTGGAACAGAACAGCAAGTTCACTTGAAGGATAACCTGGCTCTTACTATTTCCCTGCAAGAGTAACCTTCCAGTTTTCTTGTTTGTTACATTCCTTTTACAATGAATGCTGTGAAAAGTTTTATTTTCTTAAGAGGATATCTGTCTTTCATACTTCTCTGAGGTCCCCTGCCCAGAAGTTTCTTGCAGCCTGATCCCTGAGAGAACAGGCAAATATTCACTTTACCCAAACTATAAACATTAGCCTGCATTATAATTATAGACAAAAAGAAAAGTGTGACCTGTGGTTGGCTGTAGATTAAAAACAAAGACTCAGTCTGTACCAGCAAAAGAATGGCTTATTGTGTTCATTTTGGGGTCTCAGACCTCCAAGGTGATTTAAGAGCTTGCCTTTAGGATACACCTTAAATATTAAAGATTAAGAAAGCATCATATAGAATTAGATTGCCAAGAAATACTTATGTGAGTCTAGTAACAGTTTTAAATGTTGTCTGTGCAAAGATACTATTTGAAAAATTGTGAGTGGAAAGATCATTTTAGAAAGTTTGAGCAACATTTCCTATTTGCAGCTCTCAAAAGTGAAAGAGGTAAAAGATTGAACTTTCTGCAGGAAAGTTTATATTTTATGGAAGCATGCCTTGAATAAACTTGTGAGTTACTACAATGCCCGTTTTAAAGTGATTGAATAACACTGTCACTAAGTTCTGGATGGATGTATCTCCATGTCCATAACATGGTACAGTGGAACTAACTAGTTAGTGAGTACGTATAAAAAATCAGTACATGATTCCATGAGATGAATAAGTGATTTTATCCTAAAAATTCTTCTGTTGAAAGTAAGATAATACACCGTGTGACATTTTCATATAAAGCTCCATAGTGAAATTGTCTTGAATGATGGAACTATAGAATGCCTATTTTTATAGACCTTTACTTTCTGAAAGAGTCTAAAGGTATAGGTTGACCGTCAGCTATTTGAATTGAGTGGAAGTGTTTTGAAAATTGAAAACAAACTTTTCAAGTCTCTTTAAAGGGAAAGAGACATTTACTCATATAGACATTAAATGTTTCCCGGTTCAATTCATGGTTTTTACTATTGGCCAACTTAACGATTAATACAGCAGATGCATAATAAAATTTTAAGTGCTAATTCGAAACACTTGTTCCAGAATTGGAGCCAGAAATCTCATAACAAGAAGTAGTAGGTGATTTCAAAAACTAAACATGTTGAGAAATAAATTTCCTTCCCTAAAAAACAAAGGTGCTTTTGAGATGAGAATGGCGGTTCAGGAAGTTTTATGGAGTCCTTACATAATTCAAACAAGGTGATGGGCTACACAGGCTTGAACAGAGCATGATCACATTCCAGTTTGTAATAAAAGTTATAATTTATATTTCTTAATTTTGTTTTCCTCCTAAACTCTATAGTCATTGTGGAAGGCTTGGGAGTCCCTAAATTGTCTGAAATTTATTCTTAAAAGCTAGAAAATCATGAGGCGTTCCTACCCTTGTGGCTTAATGTGAATCAAGAATTGCAAAGTATGAGTCATGAATGAAATATGGTTATGAAATTTTGCCAGTTTTCAATTCCTGTTTGATTTTCTTTTCTTTTGGCGGGTTGCGGGGAGGGGACAGGGTCTTGCTCTGTCGCCTGTTGATGTTTTAAAAGTAAATTTAGCTGTATAGGAAATCTTTCCACTAGGTATGACAGCAGGTATGTTTATGAGGAAGAAATAACATAGATTCTTTTATTTAAATTTGGAAATGATTTTAGAGTGTAGTACTTTGTTTCATAAAACTACTGAATATTTATCTTTTGAAGCACTTTTAAGATTGTTCATCAAATATAAGATCACACACAGAATGTTGCATGCAAACTGTGGGTTTTAAGTATTAAAATAAATTTACTTTGTTTTGTTTATTATTCAGCGGAACAGATGGTAATGATTTTGACACAGTTCAGTTTTCTTTTGCTTTTTATTTTCCTTGGGAAAAGAAAAACCCACAAAAACACAGAGCTTCTTTTCCACTTTGTCACAGCTGGTTACCAATCAATCTCAATTCACGGTACAGTGATGATAGCACATGTTGTCCAGGGTCCAAATCTGATTGGGTTGCATTTTTCAGCAGTGTTTCATATAAGAAAAAATAAGGTATCTCTATGGTGGGAACTGTCAGCCACGATTGTACAACTCTCGTTAATCAAACTTGGCAACAATGACTGCATTTATTTAAGTAAAAGACTGGCAGATTTCACAATGAAAATCACCAAATTTCTGCTTGAATTTCCTCATCGGTAATTTTTTTCATCGATTTCTTTATTTCTTGGTTTTAATTACAGCCAATGATACCTTCTACACTGACATTGATCATTACATGTGATCAGCCACCAGTGTTGATCATATGTAATATTATACCATGTTACAAAGTAGCTGTTTCATACCCAAATAAACTCTACTTACTTAAAATTTATTCTAGACTGTTTAAAGAAGGCTAAAGGCAATTAAAATCAAAATTTAAACACCTTTGTTGTTTAATAAGAGAATAATGTTAAAGGATGTAAATATCAGGAAAAAAATTTATGAACCTCCTGGAGTTACAGTTGGTTTTAGAGTAATATTGAGAAAAATATTGATAAAGTTAGTTTCCGAAGGTTTTGAAATTGAACACAAGATCGCCAATACATAAATACCCACCTGCCCAATGCAAATGCACACAGAGCAATAAATGCACACATCCAATGGAAAATGCGTGCTGTTGTTAGAAAAATAAATGTACCTATAAAAGGGTTCCAGTCCCTTTATAACTTGAGGCAGCAATGTCAGCATTTTCTGTAAAATCATGTTTGGAAATAGACATTTTCTCTAAGTTATTTACCACTGTGCAATTATATGTAAAACCCTGTTGTACACTATAAATATACCTTTAAATGTAAGGAATTATTATTTTTAGCTTTTCATATCACACTTTCAATATTTGCTTTCAAGGGAGAAATGCATATTTTCCCAATTTTTCAATGTAATGGTTACAATGAGATTACTATTAAACAAGGACAAAACTAGAAAGAAATCTAAGAAATAAGGCCACATTTATTAGACCTGGGAAAATACTTGACACCTGGTGGTTTTAGGAAGCAAATTACTGTCTTAGGGAGACCATGACCCGTTAGGGAAAGCGGAGACTGGTAGTAGATAGCCACAAGAGTTTTTCCCCAACCGTAACTGCCTCCATGTGTGTTTTGGGAAAGAAATTTTGTCATGTTTTGTTTCAGGTTGCCTACATGTGAAATTAGTAATGAGCCAACTATTTACATTCTAGTTTTTGAAATTAGTTAGACATAATTTATTTAAAGTAGTCTTTACATTTCCCAAGTTTTTGCAGATAGGAGTTAATCGAATCACAATTATAGGCCTATCATTTCTCTGACCTGAGACACTTCTTAATGTAAATATTCACAAAGGTACCATAATTTGATTGAGTCTCCCAGGTTTTTTATGGGTGCTGTCAGGGTTCAGACTAGAGACTGGTACAGTGAGTCAGTGATGTTGGGAGGAACCGTAGAGTCTGCATGGTGTACAATTGTATTAGGCTTGCTGGGTCAGCAGTATGAGGAAGCAGAAAGAGCTTGTATTTTGGGTAAGACAGACCTTGATTTGAAAATTCAAATTTGTATGTTAAAATATCCACGTGGCCCGGCGGGGTGGCTCACCCCTGTAATTTCAGCACTTTGGGAGGCCAAGGTGGGTGGATCACCTGAGGTCAAGAGTTCGAGACTAGGCTGGCCAACATGGTGAAACCCTGTCTCTACTAAAAATACAAAAATTAGCTGGGCATGGCGGCACATGCCTGTAGTCCCAGCTACTCGGGAGGCTGACGCAGGAGAATCACTTGAATTTGGGAGGCTGAGGTTGCAGTGAGACAGATCGTGCCACTGTACTCCAGCCTGGGTGACAGAGACACCATCGCAAAAACAAAACAAAAAAAAAGTCCACATTTTAAATAATGTCAATTGTTTCAATAATTTTAAAATATTACTAGACTAACACACACACACACACCACAAATTTATACAATCTAAGGTAAATTTCAGTACCCAGACTATGAGACCTGAATTTTAATAACAACAGCCATTAAAGGCTTAACCATTTATTCTTTGAACCCATTAGGAAAAAATTCTGAGAAGCAGCTACTTTTTTGGTAGTATAACTCCCGCTTACTTTAATTTTTTTATATGGATTCATACATCAGGATTTTAAAACATTGAATGCTTATATTGTCCACCTTGGTAAAAGGCTAGGTAAAAATCTTTGTAATATAGTTGATGAGGATTGCTCCAGGAGACTTAGATTCCAATACAGTCTAAACTTTTGCTACTGATGAAATACCAGTACTATTTTTCTAATATTAAAATTAGGACATTAGACTAGGCTCAATAATTTTGAAATTCTTTATTGTGTTTCAGAATTTATGATCTGTTTCTTGAAATAACCAATTTTCATGTATTTTCTTATAATTGCATAATAAAAGAGTATTTTTTTCTTTTAACCTAAGGTACTTTATTTAGGTTCCAAATGTTCTCCTGCAAAATGAATAATATGGGATTAGCTGTATATTTTCATGTTCACTCATTTATATCTTCACAGTTTTCTAGACTTTAACAAAGTTCTTTGAAATTATTAATTTTACACATGAAGAGTTCAGTGTACTTCACCTTTCCAATTTTTACACCATAATTCCTTTCTTAAGAAACAAGGAATAAAATTGGACATAATATCCCAATTTGTGCTATGCCAGATTTTATAAACGTCTAAGAATAATCTATATGGTTTGCCTTCAGGTTGACTTTTATATATGTACATTTTCTAATTTTTTAAATGGAAATAATAACTTCCCACTTTACCTACCAGAATTGTTATGAGGATAAATGAGAGAGATATTTGAGAATACTATGCAAATATATTTTTATTGTCATTATTTTATTTTCATAAGACCTGTGACTTGAAACGGCCCTGCCAAAATAATGAGCTTATATATTTGAAAGCATGGAACAAAACACAAAGCTTTCTGTGTTCTCTCTCAGTCTTCACATTTGTTTTATACATTCTCCTAAAATTATTTCATTTATTTTGGTGGAGGGAGAGGTATTATTTATTTATTCATGTTACTAATTTACAGAAGGTAATTTACTAATGATAATATATAAGCCAAATGTGTAGATTGCCATTCAAATTGCCAACTTATCTCCATATAACTAGTAGCATTAATGTATTAAATATTCCAAATTCTTATATTTTCAGTGTTACATCAATATGAATTTAACTTACATTTCAGAGCTAATTGCTGGTATATAAATACAACATTACTATGCTTCTTGATATAATATATTTTTATATGTCAAATTAGTTAATCTTTCAGTACTGCATATAATTGTTGTACTGGTAACCATGTTATAAAGGAAGTAGAGAAGAATTTCAAGCATTTGTTCATGCTTCATCACTTTTCCAATAAGAATTCATTGAATGCCTCCAATATCTCAGGCACTGTTTGGTTAGACTTGGGGTATACAGTCTAGAACAAGAGAAAGCCAGTCCTCATTCCCATGGAACATACATGCTCTTGGAAATAAAGGAGACAAGAAATAAGGAAACAAAAGACATGGTAAAGATATGTGCTTTGAAGAAAATAAAATATATTAAAATGTGACAAAAGAAATGTGAAAGCAAAGAATAAAAAAAAGTAATTTTTCAAAGTAACTGGATTGGTGGACAGTAACTAGATTGCTTAGGCTGGAAAGACATGTTTAAGGGAATGATATTTGGGCTATCCTGAAAGTCAAAAAAGGGTAAGCTGTGGAAAACGTAGGGGAAGAACATTCCAAGAATTTGCAAAAGCACTACAAAGACACAGTAGAATTGACTTCTTACGTTGAGCGAGTAAAAGAAAAGCCATGTGACTGGAACAGAGTGAACATGAAGTGTGAGAGGTAGGCAAGGACCAGATTATCTAAAGCTTTAAACACCATCAATAAATAGATTTTATTCTGAGTGACAAAATGAGAAGCCATTGGATAGTTTTGAACAGTGCAGTGACATAATCAGATTTATGTTTATCAATCAATAAATCTGTACTGATGCTCTTAATTCCCCATGAAGCCCTTAGATAAAATAACTGCTATTACAGTGGTCCATTCTGAGTTGCACTTTTGTACTTTCTCTGTCTGTGTCTTTAGTTCTCCTTGGTCAACTGTGGTCCAAAAATATTAAATGAAAAAGTTTAGTAATAAGCAATTCATCAGATGTAAACTGCACAGTATTCTGAGTAACATGATGAAAGCTTGCACTGTCCTGCTTCATTCCACCAAGACATGAATCATCCCTTTGTCCAGCGTATCCATGCTGTCTATGCACGCTACTGGCCAGGTAGTCGCTTAGTAACCTTTTCGGTTATGATTGACTGTCTCGTGCAGAGTATTTGTAGTTTAGTGCCATCTGTGGTTTCAGGCATCCATTAGGAGACTTGGAACATAGTCCCTCTGAATAATGGGGGATTACTGTACAGTATATGGTTACTGTTATTAGGAATAGTTGACCTGAATATGAAATAATTCATAAGAAACCCAAAATGGAAGAAACTCTTTTGTACGAGACAGAGTATACGCTTCTGTTTGGCACAAGGAGTAAGTACTATTAATAGTAACTTTGGGAAGAAATGTTTTCTATCATCGTATGTAGAAGATCTTCTAATAGTCAGAGATGTTCAAAGATAGAATAGACCACTTGTCCTAAGAAAAAGCTGGAAGACTGATTGGTTACATGTTGTAGATAAGATACAAGTGTCCATAGATTGTTGCAGAAGGTGAACTTTTTAAGGTTTTTTTTTTAGCCTAATGCCTAATGAGTCAATCACTTTATATGTATTCAAAGCATTTTGATTATAAATATATCATATAAACTGCTGATAATATTTGCAGTCTTTCCTCAGGCAAAGATGCAGCGAGAAAAACAAGAATTTAAAAGACTATGAGCATTTCAGTAACTAAGTACTGGATCTTTTTTTTTTTTTTAATTACAACATCACAATGTGATGGCACATAACAAGACATATATCATGTGTATATTTCCAACTGGAGAAAGACAAGGCATGGCCCCGGGAAATGTGTGTTAGCTGGAGAGAGCAGGGGGAGGTAGTTCTGATCACCCTAACACGGAGGCAGACATCATTTCACTAGGCTCTAAATCCTATCAAGTAATGTATCCCTAAATTTTGATGCAATGCATGAGATATGTCATCAGCATTTCTTGAATAACATAATGAAATGTTTATTATAATCTTTTCAAATTTCAGTGATCATCAAGGAGAAATTAAAAGATGACAATGCTATTGAGCATCTAATTCCTGTGAACTATACTGGGCACTATTATATGAAAGATCATTGAAAATTATCACCAAAAATTTCTTTTTACTCCAAAGCATACCTGTCTCACTGGGAATGGATTTAGTTACTTTCTGTACTTTTATATTTTCTAACAAATCTCGCCCATGCCACCAGACCATTGGCCTTGGCCATTGTTTTACAATCTATATCTGAAAACCTGTTCTATAGGTAGAAAAAAAAATTAGATTTGCTGTTTGCTTTTAATGGCACAGTCTCTTTGAAAGGTAGTCTTTTTTATTAGTTGTTAAGATTAATTCCTTTTATTCTTCCCAAGAAATATTTAATTTTAACTTTTCACAAGGAAGGTAATTTGCAATCATAGAATGCACAATTACTTGTATCCCTGATCAAGGTACCATTAATTACAAAACAAACAAACAACAAAAAACTCATTCTGATTCTTATTTCCACCTTTCTTTAAAATAATGAAAAATCTCAAAGTCAGATTTTAGACTTAGTTTGGGTTCAAATATTATGTATTTTGTCATGTTTAAATAAACACTTTCAAATTTTTTTAAATTTCAACTTTCATTTTAGATTTGGGGGTACATGTACAGTTTGTTACATGAGCATATTGTGTGACAGTGAAGTTGGGGCTGCAAATGGTGCCATCTCCCAGGAAGTGAGCATACTACCCAGTAGATAGTTTTTCAGCACTTGGCCTGCTCCTTCTCTCTTTTCCTCTAGTAATTCCCAGTGTGTATAGTTTCGAACCTTATATCCATGTGTACCCAATTTTCAGCTTCCACTTCTAAGTGAGAACATGATTTCCTTCTTTTTTACGGCTGTGTAGTATTCCATGGTATATATGCACCACATTTTCTTTATTCAATTCACTGTTGATGGACACTTAGATTGATTCCATGTCTTTGCTATTATGAATAGTGTGACAATAAATATACAAGTGCCTGTGGGTTTTTTGGTAAAACAATTTATTTTCTTTTGGATATTTACACGGTAATTGGATTGCTGAGTCAAATGGTAGTTCTGTTTTAAGTTCTTTGAGAAATCTCCAAACTGCTTTCCACATTGTCTGAACTAATTTACATTCCCACCAGCAATGTGTAAGCATTCTTTTTTTCCCACAGAGTCATTAGCAAGTGTTATTTTTTTACTTTTTAATAGTGACCATTCTGACTGGTGTGAGATGGTATCTCATGGCGGTTTTGATTGCAGTTCTCTGATGATTAGAATACACACTTTTTTTTTTTACACTAAAGCAGGAGATAACTTTTACATTTTGTTTAGCTTCCATGTTGTCTCCTGTGTAATTAATGTCTCTAATGTGAAGGAAAATTTTGTCATAGCTATAACTAAATATTTGCCGAATGTGAAATTATTTATCTGTCCAAATCATGCAGTTATGTATCTTAATGTTTTAAGTTAGTATTTAAAAATTTAACTGTTTTCTTGAAGAGAAGAAGTACAGATAGAATGGGAAAAGTGACAAATTTAGAGTCAGGATGTTAATTCTGGTGTTTTCCTTTAGTAATAACTTGACTTTGAGCAGGTCATTTTACTTGACTATGTATCCATTTTCTCATCTGTAAAATGACAATCTCTGATTCAGAATAAGGTTTTGAGGATGCTATGAACGATGTGTGAAAAAATTTTTATACACCGAGGTAACATACAATTTTTTCTCAGTGGCAAATCAGAAATTATACATATCATATATATATAAAACATATATATAATTTCTGATTTGATATTTATATATGATATATATAAGATATATACCTTCATATATATATCATATATTATATATATATCATATATATATAATTTCTGATTTGAATTTATATATGATATATATATCTTTTATTAACTTGGAATCATCGCTTCACGTATGTATTGATCCAGAAAAGACTTTTTACACCATTAAGTTTATCTCCCTCTTTTAGCTCTTGAAAAAACTCAGCTATAGGACAACGTAGAAACTTCTGAAAGTCAAACAAGAATAAATGGCTAAACAGTAGCCAAGTATTCAATTTTTTTAGATGATTTGGAAATGTCTGCAAAATACAGTGTTTAATGTTTCTATCTTACAGCTAAGCATCTCATGCAGTACATAGGCTAACTGTAGAAAAGATTATTTTTATTATACATTAAATACATCAACAGTAACTTTTCTGAAGCCATTATCAAAATAGTTGTTTTTTTACATTTTTATTGGCAAAGTTAAGCAGAAAGCGTTTATCTGTATTTTGCTCTTTTATGCATTTTAGCTTAGTACTTGCACTAAACTATAAAGATGCAGGTAAAGTAATTTGCAGCCTTGAAGCCATTCACAGTTGGCCTTTATATCAACAGGAAACAAGATATGTATTCACCACTAGTGCTTCTTGAGCTCCTAGTAGGTGGAATAGTAATAGCTAACATGTACTATGCTTTTTCTGTGCCTGTTTTAAGTACTTTATACGTCATTTAAAACTCACACAAACTCCATGAAATAGATGTTATCCTTAGCACTTATTTTGCTTATGAGGAAATAGAGACCCAGAAAATTTAAGTATATTGCCCACCCTTAGAAGCATATTAAGAGGCCAAGTCCATGAATTTAACTCTGGCCATTTTGCTCCTGAGTCTGCGCTTTTAACTACTTGATCATGCTACTGGACATTTAACTCTATGCTTGGTGGTGTGGATATTGCAGTGAGTGAAGCAGACAGGATCTCTGCCTTCATCAAAATAGATAACAATACAAAATGTAACTAAGTGCAGAATTATTGCTGTAGCAATAAGTTTTCAAAAAGGGAATAATTTGATTTTTATAATATGATAATGGATGGCTTCACAGTGAAAGTCGTGGATAAGAAAGTAGTGGATAAGTTTTCCCTAATCACTTATGGCATACTTAATAAGCAGAATTTTAAGGCAAAATATACAGACAGAAAAGGAACCACAATGATTAAAGGATGAGAGTTAGGGTAGTTTAGTTGGCATGATTGGTACACAGACATTTCTTTTTGTCATGCCAACGTCTGTAAAATAGGACTATATTATTTTATGTCTTAGCCTCTAGTAAAGTTAAGCTGGGTTATTCTTCTAGCTAAAGCCGGAAGTAGAAAATATCTGATTATGGTAGTTTTAAATGCAAGCCTGAAATGTTTATGTTTGTCCTGAAAGCAACAGGAAGTCACAGCTAGTTTTGAACAGACAGAACCAATTAAAATAATATTTTGGAAATGTGGATCTAACTGTGGTATATATGAGGAAAAGAGGCAATGTGGCCAATCAGAAACTATTGCAAGATGTATGTTTGAAATAAAAACCACTGGTAAACATCAGGAGAAAAGATCAGATATGAAAAGAATGAAAAAAAAAAGATAGCTTGATTATTTAGTTTGTATAATTATAATTTCTTAGAATCAAATAAGAATATATTCTCATGCAAGTACCCCCAAATATTTCATGTTGTAATGTTTTCTGACCCACTCTGCTAGTCTGCTTCATTAATGAAATGGTGGTGAAACAATAAATGCACGTGAAAAAGCTGAGGATGTGCATTTCCAAAAATCACTCCAAGGCAGGTTGATGTTTCAGGAGTTAATTGTCCTTCTTAAAAAAATGACTACACACCCTTAATTGTTTTAACTAATGCCTATTTTGTCAATTTGCCAACAAGCAAGAGAAAAATTTTGTCCTTTAATATATTTCAGCTATCTTATTTCCAAGGTGCCTAAAAATAAATTGTATTATTGAACAATGTGACTAACTAATGAGATATGACTCAACAAGAAACTGAGATGTATACTATTTTCTTTAGTAGTTAAGACCTACCAAAGAAAGGTCTTATGGCTTTGATAATTGTGAAGTGGAAAGAATTGCATACATATGTAAAGGATAGGTAACTCACAAGTAGCTAAAGATCAGATATGAAATTGATTTTATTAGCAATACCTTCAATCTAAGCAATTGTACTTTATGGCTGACGTGTGTGTGTGTGTATATGTGTGTTTAGGTAAAATACAGTATAAAAAGAAAAATAAAGGTAAATACTTAGTGTTATTATCTATATAGCTAATACTGTTAATAAAACCAGCTCATATTCTACACAGGTATGACATAAAAGATGATTACACACTAAGAATTAAAAAGACCACGAGTACAGACGAAGGCACCTATATGTGTATTGCTGAGAATCGGGTTGGAAAAATGGAAGCCTCTGCTACACTCACAGTCCGAGGTAAGAGATTTAAGATGTCAAACATAATTGAACCACGAGACTAATATTTGGTTAAATTGGTAAGTGAACTTACAATCAAATTAATGGATTATGCTGTTTTGTTTTACTAAAATTGCCTACATTTTGTGTCCTCTCTATTATTAATTGAAATAAAATTAGTTTCAATATTTGATTCCAAATGATGATAACTTAAAGGGATTAATTCTTACTTAGTAAATTGCTTATATGGTTTAAAGTTAATAGTTTATATGGCTTAAAAGTAAATCTTAAAATTAGAAAAGATGTGTACCACTCTTTTCATTTCCATTGCTTTCAACTACTTACTGCTTTTAAATGTCATCAGTTTCAAAGGTACTCCCCACGTTTTCTGTTTACTAGTTTGTCACTTTATACTAGTAGCATACTGTTTTGAAGTTCTTTTTAATGTCAGCATTCAAAACAGCAATCTGAAAAACACTAGCAATGCTTCCAAAGGTGAAAATGAATACAGAGGAACTCTCCAGCCTTGAGAGATAATCTGGTTTAGAGACTGATTTGTGAAGTTCATTGGCCTTAAATAATTGAAATAGTCAGTGCTGCTCTTGTAATAACTTTCACTTTCTGGGTGTCATGCACTTCCTCAGTCATGGAATAATGTTCATTTATAGACTCACTGGAATTTCTTATAAAGGAAAGAAAGCATTACTTAACTTTACAGTGCACTAGAATAGATTAACTGTCTTTTCAGTGGAGCTTTTTGATCACATGAGGTAAATTATATAGTCCAAGGTACCAAGTAGTACCGTGTAGACAGTTACACTTATTCTTGAAGTACACATTACCCATGGCATCATTTACACTCATAGAACATCAAACAAAGATAGGCAAGCACATCCTTCTCCCACTGCTAATTGTGCCTTCTCTCATCCTTGGTGATAAAGAGATTGGCTGCATGTTTTCATTCAAGTCTCAGTTACATCTTACCCTGTTTAGTCATACCTCTGACCCTTGAGCAGCTTTGCTCCCAGAGGTTTCAGAACATTAGGAGAAAGGTTTGGAGAAGTTTGAACCTACAAGAAAGGTGGCAGGGATTCTCAGGTTAGTCCTTTGTGTGGTAAGAAAAAGGATTTTTGCCAGATTTATGATTTGTGCTTCAAATCATACAAAACTCGGTGACCTCCAGGTAATTATTAGGAGACAGGCACTTTGGATACCTAGAAAAATATTGTTGCTTTTCATACTACTCAATTGCTCCATTCTTATTTCGCTTAATTCATTTTTTCTTCTGCAGACATTCTAGTGTGAACTTAGATACAAAATATATTTAGACAAAACTGACAGCTAGTTGCATAAAAACATTTTCACTCTTCATTAGTTAACAGATCATAAAGAACTATTATCATATATGAATCATATATATATGGATTATATAAGATAGAAATCTGATAACCTTTATAAGCCAATGAACACACTTTATTTAACCCACACTCTACGTGGCTGACTTCATATGTTTGTCATGTTTGCTAGGCAGCTTATTGCAAAAACAATTTACTAGACCAAATTATCCCCAAAGTTTTTTTTTCTTTTTTTTTTAAAGTAAATGGAAAAAAATAATAAACAACCAACCAATAAATTTTCCATTTGAAAAATATTTGCTGACTAAACAAATAGAGAGAGAATGTGAGGAGCTGTTTGTTTGTAGAAGCAGCAGGGTTTCTTTTATACTTGAATGCTTGGATGAGTGAGACTTGAAGTAGTCTGTTTGCTTTAAGACCTTTCCCAGCTAATTGTTTTCATAATTTGTTGCAAGTTTCAGCCTTAACATTTCATTTAACAAAGTATGCTCCTCAGAGGGGGATGTTTGAAGCTAACTCACAAAACTAATAGAAAACATTGTTTGTTTTTTAATAGGGTTTTGTTTTGTTTTTTAAATCAGCAAACCTTAAATGGCCTCTCCCCTAATCTGTATCCTGTAGATGAATTAGAGTGTTTATTCATCGTGGTATGTATTTATCACTTCTCTAAGACTAAAACCTCAAAAACTGGGTTTAAAAAAATCTCCTTAATCAAAATAATTTAGAGTAAAATACTGTTTAAAAACGATTTTGTGCCATTAGGAAAAGCATTTGGGTTTTCTCATGCTAAGAGATTATAGGAAAAAAAAAAAGACAATACTGTTATCTACGACTTATTTTTTTTCTGTGCTCATTTTTCTATGCACATAAATGAAATGTGCAGCCTTTCTTTGGATTGTTTTATTAGAGCAGGGTCAACTGACCCAAGAGGCCATGTTCATTTTCATCCATTTAATGCAGAGGCACAGTTTAGTTTAATTTGCTGATTTTGAAAACATTCACCTGCTGGTTTTCTTCAGGATGAAATGTTGCTAATGTAACAAGGACAAAAAAATTTATTGTGATGTTTCTGCTAAAATTTTATCATAACATTCACATTAGTCAGTTGGAAAAAATGTAAGGGAGTTTATTCTTAAAATTTGACACAGATCTACTTTGTTGTTTCCCATTTCAGAAATGTTTAAAAAAAACAAAACCATAAAGTGAAGCCGACTTTGCAAATGGAAAATGAGGAAGCAATAAACCGAGTCAACAACAAACCTCCTAGTGTCTTTATTCTAATCAAATAATTTATTATTAATAAAACTTTTAAAATGACTAAAAAGTGACAACACAAGCTGTATATTTGTAAGCACATTCTTTCCCATTTTTAAATTTTTAAAATTTGCTTTGCATAAAGATCTCATTGGACAAATAATCTTGCTTCTTGAGCAGTAAAGCCTTAAAATTTTTGGAATTATTCTATACTAAAAAAATAGAAATATATTTTATTTATTTAAAACATGATTTCTCACGACAGTTTCTTTTTTGTTCTTTTGTTAATATCCTAGACTCAAAACACCTTTCTGTTTCTAAAGGAAACATGTTTGAAATTCAGCTTGAGGTGGCAAGCTGAAAAGCGCAAATTCAAAGATGAAGGACAAAGTTCTTTTTCTACTGGACATTGGCAAAATTAAGAGAAACTTCATCTGTTAGAATAAGCCACAAGTTCACGTTGTTAGTCTGTTATCTCTTTTTGATGGTTAATCTTGTATTCTGCTCCCCACTCCCCTGCAAAAAGAAAGAAATTATGGTACATTGGGTAGCTTACTCCTCCTTTCCTCTTGCTATAGAAAACACACCATGTATGTTAGGGCACATTAGGATTCCACTAAACTGGAGTTTTCACAACACTGCTACAATTGCCTTATTGCCTATTGTCTGAATCTTTGCTATTTCAATTGTGAATATTGTAGACCATGGCTATCATATAGAGACAAATACGTTTTTACTTTTAGGGATTGCACAAAGCTAGTATTATGATGTATCTGTTAAGTGAATATGTGTAAATATGTTTTCAATGGCTATTCCTAGCTTGCCATGCCCAAAGAGCCATCATCAACACAAAACTATTGATACGTTCCAGAGTCACATTACGTATGCAGTGGAGCTGTATCCATTGGGATATGGGTGATACACTGTTGAAAAAAATTATATTTTTAAGGTTAGATTTCATGAAAGTTCATATACTACTAAGTACATTTCTTCTTCATTTGGTAATGGGATCACGTGTTTTACAATATTTGTCTGTTGCTTTTGCATAAAATGGTTTGCCATCTAAACTGATAGGATGTTATTCCTTTTAAAGAAAGGATTATGAAGCCCTTGTGTATCACTTACAATGTCTTTGCATTAATAACTGGGGCAGCCTATTACCACTGATTTTTGTGATTGAAAGTTATGGTATAATAAAAAAATGATAATTTGTTGAAGCAGCAGTTTGAAAGCCATTCTCAGTGTGAACAAGAATCAACTTGTCAGTCATTGTTTCCTGCCCTCTGCCAAAAGAAGAAAAAAGCTTAACAGTAGTTAGGGAGCTACTGAGTTGAAATCTCTAAGGATGTTCCAACCTATTTGTTATATTTTCATCCACCCTGTCCACGGATGAAAAGTGATGTGATCTTAACTTATTACTGACTGAAAAGCAGCGTCAGGGGCTTTTCTGTAGTCCTTGTAATGGTTCTGACTAACCATGCTTAAAATCCAATTGCTATTTAAATCAGACAGCGAGGCCTTCTTTTATTGACATGACATTTGCTAGTCTGTGACTTGAATAGTTATATTCATCAGGTTTTTAACTTTGGAATAACACCAGGCTGTTTAACTCAAGATCTTTGAAATAATAACTATAGTAAGTGATGATGATAAGACTTTACCTAAAATATCTCTCAAATTGCTTATAGTCAGTCCTCACAGTAATTATTTTCCTATAATTATATTTGTAACTCTCAATTTTATCAGACTCAGACATCTTGGTCATACTTGAATTATGAGACTAGAAATCACTCTATTGTCCATACTTAAATGTAACATTACACATCATGCATTCTGATAATTTTTCTTTCTTTTTTTTAATTTCTTTTTTATGTTCTCACCACACCATTGTAATGTCTACAGCTCGCCCTGTTGGTAAGTAGCCATCCTTCTATCCACTAAGCATGGCTTTGCACAGTGCTTCATAACTCATGCATAGTAAGATTTGACAGAATGAAATGTATTTATTTTACCCATGTTAAAATAATACTTGAGACTGTCTGCTGTAAAAGTTGCTTCTGGTTTTTTGTTTTTTTTTTATCACTTTGATAAACAATTTTGTAGTGACTTTGGCTACATAGCAGTAAGTAGGTAACAAATTTTATGTAAGAGAATAAGTGAATGATAAATGTTTGTGAACTGCTAGCTTTTCTTACAGGAGAAAAATGTATTGCATTAGAATACAATAAGAAAGCATTGCTGTCCTTTTTTGTATATATAAAATAATCAATTATTAGTAACGTTTCATGTTAAGATAAAAAGTTATGAACTAAATTAAAAACTACTACAAATTTATGCACTTCTTTTAAGTTACTCAGAGTCCCAGGATATTTTTAGCTGCTGAATATTTATTGCCTGCATGCCTATTTAAACAAAATTAAGTAAAATGCTTCAAGTAGCTGCTTACCCTAAGTGGGGGGAGGGAGAATGGAGCTGTGTTCTTTGGCATGAAAAGTTAGTGCTTGTGGTTTTAATATATCTTATTTTGCATTTGGCTTTGTGAAATCAAAGAACCTTAAAAGCTTGCTTTTGCAGATATTTAAGTGGTAATTATTTGCAAATATTTGGAAGATAACATTTTTCAATTCATTGATTTAGTAAGCTTTCTGCATCTCTTTTAAGCTTTAGTTTAATCCACCAATAACTATGTTTAAATAAATCTTGGTAAGCGTGTCATATGTAAATGAATAGATGAATGCACAAATGGATGGATGAAAGAGTGAATGAATTTAGTACACTGCTTCTTTAATATACTAAAAGATACTTTATAACAATTGATTCAATTTTGAGGGCTTTATAAATTGTCCATCTAGCTTCAAAAGCTTTCTTAATATACTGGCTTGACATTGTTGACACTTGATATATATGTTAGTTCAGACTCACACATTTTTTCCCCCTTTGGTTGAAACATTCATGGATTTTGTTGTTAAACAGTATGTTTTTACATTGTCAGCAAATACAGTAAACATACTTTGGTTTCCCAGTCTGACTTTCTGATCTGGTGTTTCTGAGCAATACTTCCTTTTGATTAGTAATTTAATATCCCTTATGCTCAGTGACCTCCTCTATAAAATGGAGAGAATTATACTGATTTATCAAAGCTGTTGCAGGAGTGGATTGAGTTTAAGATTGATTTTATATGTAAAAGGCATTTTGTATGCCAATGTTGGTAGCTATTATATGCCTAGTTTCTGAGACATTACTTCACATTCTAATATTTTGGAAATAAAGCCATGGCTTACAATTAATCGAAACACAAACTGCAGGGCTTTTTTTTTTTTTTTTTTTTTTAATAATGATGAAACAATTGTGCTTTGTACAATTGATGTTTGAAAATTCAAGAATATATTGTAATAATTTTTAAGCCTTATTTCCTTGCATTTGTAAGGATTCCTATTAATGATAATTTCATGTGTCTTTTGAATGACATACAAAATTAAGAAAAGAATGAGAAAGAATAAAATGCAGCAGCAATAGACAAAGAAAGAGCTGATGGAATGCATGACCACTCTGTTCAATTTCTTTTTCTCAACCACTGTGAGCCAGTTTTCAGGTTCAGAAATTCACTCATTTATGTGTCAAATAAGAAAGCCTGTTATTACATATAATAAAATAAAATAAGTGGAAAGATTTATATATAAACTATATATAACAATGTTATAGATTATATACATAATAAAATATATTAAGTGGAAAGATTTAAAACAATCTGACACTTTTTCAGAATTCTTGAGACTGTAATACAAAATCTTTGCAACCTTATTTAGAAGTTTTTAAAAGATATTAAGCATCATAGTATTTATAGGAGACATGAAAAGAGATGAATGATTGAAAACATTTCTCAAAAGAAAGGATGATATTAGGTATTAAAAAATGCAGGTTGGTTTTGCATTGGCAGCGATTGTCCTTGGAAGCTAATGACTTTTCAAATGAAAAGAAAAAGTCACATTTAAATTATAGATCTTTGTATACAGAAGCCTCATGCCAATATACTGTGACCACTTGATTTATATTATCTCACAAATTTTCAGAACATAGAACAGTATGTTAATAATTTCTAATACATTTAAAGCCTTTAAATATAGAAAAAAGTACATTGATTTCAAAATGTGATACACACAGAATATTGAGATGTATCTGTCATCTGCAAGATATTTCAAAAGTTATTTCCATTTTTTATTCCTGTTTGAAATGATTTCTTAAATTCCCATTGGACTGGAACTAAAGAATAGCTTCTTGACACATTGTACTTTATTCTGGGGAAGTCTGTCATCTCATAAATCTATCTCAAATGACTTATGACAATGTTCAGAAATATAAAGAAGTATACTTTAAACTTGACAACTGCTATTAATTTGAAAAACTGAGTGTTGGTTATGTTTTAATTGGATTGCCAAAGAAGAGATATAATAAGCCTCATTTGTTTGAATGTACTTCTTACATTAATTTTAGTTCAAGAACATAGATATCTGAACATGTATTGTACAGTCAGAAAGTATAAGTCAAGTAAAATAATGATTAAATGTTAAAATGATAGAAAAACTACATTATTATTATTTGTATTTGTTAATGCACCTAAAAGCATATTTTTCAACTTTGAAGCTCTTAGCAATAGCATAAATGGTATTCTGCAAAGTAAAGACCACAGAAACGGGAGAAAAACCAGCTTTTAGTTCCAATATAAATTAGGTGAAAAAATATGTACCAAATATATAGCATTTCAAGAAAATTCAGAGCATAGTTTCTGTCTAAAGCTTTTGAATGAGAATTAGAAATCATTGCAGATTCTGGAATACTTCGAGATTCCAAAGCCAGTTGCGACATTACCTCTACTGGGTGAAACTTCTTGATGGTCTGTGTAGAAAGCCCCATTTAGAAATCATTACAAACACTCAAACAGAATTTTGTCCAAATGGATGACTCTTATGAGATGCGTTTGTGGTAAAGAATTCGCAACTCTGTGCAATCACAGTTGAAATAAACACCTCTGGCCTGTATTTAGTTTTCCTCTAGGCGAAGTTAGAGGATGCTCTGGTGTGAGAGGTATTACTCAAAGCAGACATTCATATACTTGCCAACGGAGAAAAGTATTTTACAAACTTCATGTGCTCATCTGCAATGTCACCAATGGGTCAAAAAGAGCTCTTTAATCTAATGTTCATGTCTGCTGATTGCCACAAAATCTAGGCAACAATCGCTTTGATAATTATAAATCCGCAAGCCCTTCCTGTAGTTTTGACGTTTTACTATTCCAAAGGCGTTCTTTATATGAAAAGCAAAAGTACATCCTAGGATAGTTAACTATGAATGCTGAAATATTCATTTGTTTATTTGGAAAACTCCTCTGATGAGGAAACTGACAGAAGAAAATGGTCTAAATAGGGATAAATATCTTGCTTCTTATACCCACCTGTCTTGTTTTTCTATTGGAAGCCTCTCCCGAGCTTAAAAATAAAAAAGAACATCTATATCGGAGATGGGCAACACGTTTTTCTCCTAGCAGCAACTCAAAACATGATGAGTAATTTGGAAAGGAACTGTCAAATCTACCAGCTGCCTTGCTTATGAAGCTGTCCTGCTCCGTTTGGTAACTTGTGTACCATATGCTAGATGCTGATTGCCTGGAGTAGAAAACTGAAAGCTCAGTACTTCAAGTAAAACTTGTTTAAAATATCAAAAACAAACTGACAATGCACAACTTGATGGAAACTTCTAAGTATTTTCTAACTTAGTGACTGAAAAATATGTTTCCTTTTGATGGAAAAATATAATTGGCCGCACAAGAATTTATAAGTATTGAGAAGTATGTAAGTTTTTTGGCAAAATTCGCCACTTAAAAATTGTATATTTTTTAAAGCAGCAGCCACTACTCTAAACAGAAATCCATAGGGACATTTGTTTTAATGTTTCAACTGCTTAACCACAATAATTAAATATGCCATTTTAGAAAGTTCTGTTTTATGAGTTGAAGCAAAGTTTTGTTAAAGCTTACTCTAAAGCATTTTATTCTGAGGTCACCAAGAAGTCCAAAAAAAAAAAAAAGTTTGTGATTGAAAAATTCATTCAGGGTGAATTATAAATCTGACATTACCTAAAGAATAATGTAACAGATATTTTGATACCCCCATCTTCCACCCCAACTTGAAATTTGGAAAATATAATGTATAATATATAATTTAATATTGGAAATATCACAGTTTTTTAAAATCAGAAAACTTACAGGTATTGTGTATTAACTTTTTCATGTTTGGATGCACTTTTTGCAAAAGATGTCCTAAGTGTACCTTGGAAGGAGACCTAGAATTTTATTTCTTGCATCCCTTTTTCTTTGGACAAGCTGTTACCCCATGACCTGAGGTAATCATCTCCCTCCTGTGAGCGCTTAATGTTTCCTGCACCTGGCACTAATTAGCTACTTTATGCAGAGTTCCATTTAATTATTATTAAGCATCACATTTTCCATTGCTCCATATGTTTTGATTAAATGGTAGGTTTAAAAAAGGCATTCTGTTTTATCTTCCATATTCCAACCGAGTTTCCATAATGTGAAATGTTTAAAATATCTTAAGCTAATGTTGATTTCTAAAGTGAAACACAAGTGCGGGTTACTTCTCAGGCTGAGCGGGTTGTAGCCTTGTGTACTTGACAATGTCTGTCCACTGAACAGGAGGAAAGACCAGATCTTAAATTACTCTCACACTTTTCCCCCCCGCTCTCATAACATGGTAAAAATGTTCTATTGTCTTGTTATTGAATGGTACTATAGTGAAGTCTGAAACTTAAAAATACATATTTTTTTCTTGGCTGGGATGTTCTTTTACCATATGAATATGCATGTAGTCCCTTCTTTCAAGTAACTTTGCTGAGTTATATCTTGGTAATGATCATCCTGTATGAATATTTCTAGGATGCAATAAGTCACTTGAATCTGCCAGATCTATGCTTTAGTTTGCTTTATTTCAATAACATTTTCTTCTGTCTTATCTTTGAATTTTTTTCTGTTTTACTTCCTCATTTCTTCCAATACGTTACTTATATTGGCTTTCCTTTGTCACAATTTCAAATTTATCAACTTCTCTATAATAATTTTAGTCATTTTTATTTCATGTTTTATGATTTCTCAATGATAATATACCATGGCTCTAACTTTTAAAATTGCTGTCATTATGCATTTCTTATTTTTAAAATATATTCTAATTTTTTGGGGTTTTTGGTTATTTTCTTAAGTTCTAATATAAAATTCTTTATCTTTACTTGTCTTTTAGCCTTTGTGCCCCTTTTGTATTGTTTGTTAAAGAGAGATTTCATTGTATATAATTTCACTTTGACTATGCCAACTATTTATTTTGAATTGTTTCTGTGTTTCTAGTAATTCTTGGAAGGCATAGGTCCTTTATCTCTCTTTAATTAATTATGTTCCTTTTCGCTCATGAATTAAATAAGTAATTAGTTAATATACAAGTTGTTCTTAAATTTTGTTTTACATAGATCCTGTTTTGGTTTCTATCTGATTATGCATTTTCTAGTTAGCTGTGAAGACTAGGGTTTGCATATTCGGAGAAGAGAAAATGAGAAGTAGCAGGGTAATTCAATAATCCCTATTTAAAATGTTGCTTTTAATATCTTACTAAAACCATATTATTTTCTTCTCAGTATTGTACTGGCCCTGGTGACACAGAACCACCCTTTTCAAGTTATAAGCTGTGTACCTTTTCCTATAAAACTCTCTCTTCGTCTTCCTTTATGCTCTCTGCTTCATAAGAAGGATGGTTTTCAGTTGCGTCAGTTTTCTATTGTTGCATAAAAATTACCACACATTGAGCAATTTAAAACTATGTCATTCTGTAGGTCCAAACTTGCAGGCAGTCTCAGCAGGGTTTTCTTCTAAGTTTTCACAGACCAAAATCAAGATATTGCCGTCTTCTCTGGAGTCTCTCCTGAAGATCAACTTCCAAGTTCTTTGTGGTGTTTGGCAGAATCTGGTTCTTTGTGATTGTAGGACTGAAGTCCCCATTTCCTTGGCTGCTAGTCAGGGTGGCTCACTGTTTTAAGAGGCTGCTCTTCAGCCTTCACACATTGATGCCACCACAGCCTTCATAGCCAGCGGGGTTACCGTGAATGCTTCATGGGCTTTACTTTATAGCTCTCTGAGGCCTCCTTCTGATACCAGCTAGAGAAAATTTCCTGATTTAAAGAGCTAATGTATTAAGTTAGGCCCACCTGAGGACTCAACCCATCCTAAGGTCAACTGATTAGTAACCCTAAGTATATCTCAAAATCTTTTTTGTAACCTAATATAATCATGAAAGTATTTTGAGGAAGGGCCTGAGGTCATGGGAACAACCTTAGAATTCTGCCAACCTTAGAATTCTCAGTCTTACTATTTTTTCTTTCTTTCAATACTTCTTTCTGTGCCTTCTCAATATTAGTTTATTTTCTATAATTATGTCTCATATTTCCCACATCTCGCTCTTGACTTTACGTATCATTTTTTCCTATAAAAGGATCCTGGGATGGGCTCCCACAAAGATGTTAGACAATTTTTGTGAAACTGGCATTGATAAGGGATTAAGGCTAGTTATGTTGGTGTTCAGTGTGCCGCCTCAGTTTTCTTCAGACTTTGCTGTTGTTGACAGGCCTTCTTCATAATTTGTGGGTTGGGGCTATGTTAGTTTTTTTCTTATTATTCATTTCTTTTGTTGTATTCAGTACAGGAAAGTGAAGCAATATAAGCCTTTACTCAATTATCTTAACCCAAATAGCAAAAAGTTTGAATAATCATTATTTTTGGAGTCTATTTACATAAGAATAAAATAAATACTAAGCATTTTTAATTAGTACTTAAAATTAAAGTACTATAAATATTAACTATCAGAATAATGTAAATACTCAGGCCCCAAACAGTATTATGACCTTAATACTAAGAGGTTTCACTGGCTGTGTCCAGAATAAATTACATTAACATTTGAATCACGTATTCAAAGAACTTTCATAAGTTGCTGGACTTTGTAGACAGAGATATGATGATATATATATACTGTAAAATATATCTTACGATATATGTTACACCTAAATATGCATAATATTTGAATTGCTACAGTACTTACTTAAACATATTAAATGTCACTCAAGGGAATAGTACATAATTAGATTCATTAAAAATATATAAACCAGCAAAGTATATTACATTTTGATTTAAAATATATCTGAATGCCTTTTAAAATCTCAGTCATTGCAAGTATTGCTTCCCAGATTTGCTAGGGATATTATTTTCATCTCCCCTACAAATCTATTAGGTCTTTGTCAGTAAATACATTGTTATATTTATCTTTCTGCTGCCTCTAGGTCTAGCATAACACCTACATGTGCTGGGGGCACACAAATGTTGGTGCAGTTAATTGATACACACATATGCATACATAGGTAATACTTGCCTGGAAAATGTTTATGCAAGCAGCTTTAAATAGTGCTATAAAAAGATTAAGCAACATTAATGGTAACAGGCCAATCACATATTCCCCATTCTGCTGGTAGGAGATAAAATACAACAAAAAGAAGGCACTAATGAGCTAGGATGGTGACTTACTAAGCGTGTAATTAATGTTATTAAGAAACATTGCAGTTGCATATTAAAATTCCGTTAACTAAGCAACCCTTCAGCATCAGTACATTTGTTCCTTGGTTTCCAGTTTTTCTTTTCTTTTTTTTTCTGATTGGCATCTTCATGCAATCCTTCTCTAAAAAATGAGATAATGGGATGTGATCAGCCCTCGTGGTTTAGCTGGAGTGCTGACATGTCAGTTCTGGCAAGTTGACAGGTTAAGTGAGTGAAAATGGATGTCTTGTCTCACCATTTACTGGAAGAGCCGTTTTGAAGCTATAGTTTCCTCTCTTTACTCCTACACTTACAATCCCTTCTATCCCAGATATGAGAAGTCTAGTTTTTAGGAATTTAGGATCTTGAAAGAAGTTTTCACCACTGTAAACTAGACTTCTTCTGCCAGTCAAAAACGAGATCATTTCTTTACAAACAATGTGTTAATTTTTTCTAATAATGAATTAGTTTTGAAGTTAATAGCACTTTTATTGTATATTAACAGTCCCTTAAAGAAAACTAAATTTTATTGTTTTATTTTTAGTATTTTAGTCCTAAAGGTAAGTAGAAAAGCAAAGTACATACGCATTGGTAAAGGACAGAATAATATGGGACAATAGAATTTAAAAGTTCAGAACTTGTTTACTATTTTGATAGATTTTCCTAGGGCACTCTCAATTTGTACCTATGTATAATTTAAAAGTTCTATGAAACTTTGCATGGCTAATCGCATAATGATTTCGATAGTTACATGATTTCCTGTGCTTACCTATAATTAAGGAAATCTATTTTAGTAATCTGAAATATAATAAAGTTTAAAATCACATGCAAATTTACCCATCTTATTTACCGTATGAGTAAAGTATTACTATTGATCGCAATGTAGAAATATGTAATATGACTATAGGATTAGAGTGGACTTGCTAAAGCCAGTAAAGACCATTTCCATGAAAAAATACATGGTTCCACCCCAGTAATCCCCCCAGTTTAATTTCTGACTGGGAAACTTGAACTATAGGCAAGTTCATAGTCCAACTATATTACTTGCCTGAGGCCTTCCAATACCCAAGCTGACTAAAGGAGCACATCCATCCAGATTACCAAAGGCGACAAAGAAGCCACGTGAGGGAATGGTGCCTTGGAGCAGTCTGAGAAACTCCTGTCTCTAACATTCTGCCTGAGTTTTCTCTTCTGGGAGGTACACTCTCCCACCCTTCCTTCCTTACCAACTTAATCTAAAGGAACAAATCAATTTTTTTTCTCTCTTTCCCCTCTGTCTTCTTTTCTTCTTTTCTCTCTCCTTTTCTTCTCCCTCTCCCCCTCCATCTCTTTCCTCTTTTCTTTCTCTCTCTCTGGTTTCTCCAGCTGTAAAAGGCCAATTAAGTCAAGTCACTCTTTTGCTTAGTATGTACTGTATTACAGTTTCATTATATTGTAACATGCCACAACACAGTTCTAACGTGTGTTGTAACATGCTTGATTGTTTCCATGCATGTCTCTTCTGGTAGGAGGTATTCCAGAGGACAGAGATCTTAGTACCCTGTTTCCATGCATGTCTCTTCTGGTAGGAGGTATTCCAGAGGACAGAGATCTTAGTACCCTCTGACACAAAACAAAATCACTAATGTTGTTTAAAAAAAAATTGAATAGTATTATGAATTAAATTACCATGCAACATCTGAATTCATTTTTGTACAAATCTATTACTCTGATATTTTCAAGTAATATTTTGCCTTCAAAAACAAAAACAAATATGTTAAGGCACTGACCCAAGTAAAAATGGCTATGTGCTTGTAGCTGTTCATTGTAATACCGTTTTTATTTGCTTGCTTATGAGATCCAAAAATGCAAGACATTTTGAACTAAATGAGTTAATTCTCTTTAGAAGCATTCTTTCTGTTCTAGATTATTGTCGAAAATTTTCATTTTGATATTTACACTTTTCCATTTTAGGCAGGAGCACATTATGTGTGACTCTAAATGAAAGAAAATGGTTTGAACCATTTTACAAAACATATACATATTTTTAGGGAGTGTGTATCACACCAAAATAAACTAAGTGTCATTGGCCCACTTTGGAATTGCTTTTACAGTTGCAACACATGGCAATTGAGAAGGCCACTTCTTTTATTTTATAGCCATACTATGTAATTATTAGCTGATTTCATTGCCTATTTCAAGTAATCAGATTTTGAATAATTGAGGATTCTTTGGGGGGGGGATTCCGATTTTATATGAACCCTCCAAAATTAATCTCACAATCAACTAATTCCAATACTGTTTCCAAATGATAAAGAGTAATTGTGCAATGGTAACGTATTTTACTCATATAGGGAATGAATGTAATTTGTATGTACATGTGAGACCTCTCATGGGTGTGGAGTAGAATATGAAGTCTAAATAGATGAAGAATCTAAGGATTATACTTCATAGCAGTCATTCCATTCTCTTTGATTATTTATTTTTTCATATTTTTGAAAGCAGTAAATGATTTAATACTTTTAATTTTGATATTGAAGAAGCATATATACATATATATATAATTATTGTTGAAAGAAAAGATATTGTATTAGTTTGTTCTCATGATGCTAATAAAGACATATCCAAGACTGGGTAATTTATAAAGAAAAGAGGTTTATTTGACTCATAGCTCCATATGGCTGGGGAGGCCTCACAATCATGGCGGAAGAACAAGGAACGTCTTAAATGGTGACAGGCAAGAGAGCTCTTGTGCAGGGGAACTTGCCTTTATGAAACCAGCAGATCTCATAAGACTTATTCACTATCACAAGAACCGCAGGGGAAAGACCTGCCCCCATGATTCAATCATCTCCCACTGGGTCCCTCCCACTGCTCCCAATTATATCTCCTGAGAATTGTGGGAGCTACAATTCAAGATGAGATTTGGGTGGGGACACAGCCAAACCATATCAGGTATAGACATTGGCATTTTACTATGGAATCAGGATTTTTACTATTAGCTACAAGTAAGTAACTGGTGGGAAAGAAAGTGTATCACTCATCTAAAAGATTTACTGCCATGGACTCCATAAAAAACAAAACAGAAAGAGAGGTAATTCAGCAATTTGATCATTCATATTCCTTGGAAACAGTAACAAATGAGTAAAATGTGATTAAATAGTCTTTATAAAAGTGATTGCTTTAAATCCTGTATTTCTAATTTATACTTTCTGTTATAAATACATTGCTTCCTCTGAGATGAATTATGTGTTAATAATCTTCAAATAAAATATTTTCATGACAGTGTGTATGCATTTCCAATATTAACAGAAAATCTTTAAGTGAAATGTTACATAGTAAAAATAAAATAAAATGAAATAAGTTGAAGAAACAATCATGTATCAGTTAGAACCCAACCTGAGTTGAGTATAAATTGAGCAAACACTTATTTCTTACTACTGGTCTATATTGCATTGTAAAGAAATGATTTCTCACTATTTTTTTCTTGTTGGGAGAGGCAAGCCTGTTAACAAATTTTTGCAGGAACTTTTAAAACCGTTTGTTATACAATGCCGTTATTTGTCTATAGTGCTTTTGTCACTCTGGAATGTTTACTACTCATTTATAGTCTTTGGGACATAAATTTTCAACTTGATGTAGCAGCACCCTCTACAAAAGGGCATATACGAATCAGTTAGATTTGTATTCAAACAACATATTTGAAACAACATATATCAGAATCGATTAGTTTTCTTTTCAAACCACATTTTTTTTTTTTCAAACACCATATTTACTACTGCAATAGTAAGTCACTCTCACTGGTGGGTATGTGTATAGGTATAATGGAGTAGGTTTAATAATATAGATTTATTATTCCTTAGGTATAATGAGATGGAAAAAATATTGAGTATTTGCTTTAGATCAAGTATTCTATTTTTTAAAAAATGTACTATTCCCAGGAATTCATTTAGTGTTCACTGTTTTGGGCTTTTCTAGGTGAAATAAATACATCACTTATTTGCTAAATAGTAGACAGCACTCCATACCAGTAAAAACTTCAAACTGAACTGAGAAAGTCAGACACATAGGCTGGGGAGAAAACAGAGAAGCAAGGCAATGCAAGCAAGAGCAAGTATCTTAAATTGGAAAGAACACAAGACAAGCACAAGGTCAGAGATTGTTCAGGTTAATCGTTGTTGACAAAGAGGACCAAAGGATAATTGATATCAGGGTGGGTTAACCACAGGACCAAGCAAATGCCCGTGATTGAAAGTAGACTGCTCTGCTGAAATGCTAGAGCTAGTCTGGGGACAAATGAGTGTCAGGATGGAAAAATCTTGGGTCAGCTGATGGAAGCCAGAATGCTACACTAAGAAGAATAATTTGCAAGCATTGCTGTGATAAACATCATAGCTTTTCACTGTGGTGAAATAAAAAGCACTGTAGGTTTATGAATAAAGGGTAACTTTAAGAAAGTGTACTTATGACAGGTTATACTTATAGGTAGTATAGAGAAAGAAAGATAATGGATTTTATGCTACCATAATAGTAAAAACAATTATTCAAGAAAAATGTAATGTTATGATTTGTCAAATCTTTACATCATATTGGAAGTTATAACATTAAAATTCTGTGAATCTGCTTGGTATTAGACATGACAAATTTTTAGTTAATCAGATCTTGGTTTGAAAGGAACCATATTAATCTGGCATCTCAGTGTTTAAGAGTTCCTACTGTGGCATTGGAATAAACCAGAAGTCAAACCTGTCCTCCAATCTAACTTAACTTTAATAAACCTGTGTTTCTCACATGTTCTCACTTATAAGTGGAAGCTGAACAATGTGCACACATAGGCACGGGGGACAGGAACAACACACACTGGGGCCAGTTGAGAGGGTTTGTGCAGGGAGAAGGAGAGCATCAAATAGCTAATGCATGCTACACTTAATACCTAGGTGAGGGGTTGATAAGTGCAGCAAATCACCATATCACATGCTTACCTGTATAACAACCTACACATCCTGCACATGCACCCTGGAACTTAAAATAAAATAAAAAGCTGTGTTACTTATGCCCTTCATAATATTCAGTTTACTGGTTTTACATCATTATAATAGTAGTTGAAACATAAGGCTTTTCAAATATGAATTGAAATAATGCTTGTGGAGGGTTTAACACAAGCTGTGGCATATAATAAACACTCAATTAATATTAATTATTGCCATTGTACTAAAGAGTTTGTGACTAAGTGAATTTTTAATTCAAGCAAATGATGGAAGTGATGCTTCTTAAATATGCTTATAGAATACGTTAGTATTTAACCAGCAAATATATGACATAGCAAAAAAATTCTACTTGAGTTTGTCAAAAAATTCAAAATGGTTATTATAGAATTAAAAGTTTATTCATTCAGGCATAAAATTATATCCAAAGAAAAAGCTGAGCGTGCCTGTATTCACCCTGTGTCACATATGAATGTTCCTAGCTGTTGTATGACTGTCTCCATGCTAATGACTGCCATAGGAAGTAATATTTTCCTGTTGAAACAACTCTGAACATGATGTGATTAACCTTTAGGGTCCTCATCCTCCCATCTCAAACCCCACCTAATGCACGGCCTGTGCTTCCCACTCATGTTCAGCCCTCTGATTTCCATATCACCCACTCACTCTCACCAGCAGGCATTAGCATAACAGAGCTGTAGCGTGACTTTGATTGAAGCCAGCTTGGGCTGAATGCAGTATCAAAGCATAATTTAGCAGAAATCAAATCTAATTTACTGTGCATTGTATTTAAATTCGCAAAACACAGTTTCAAGTGAACTGTCCCAGACCTCTAATCTTAACTGACCTTTTTATATTTGGGTCTACTTCTCTGGAAATCATTACAACATACTTTTCTTATAGAGCTATTGTTTTTTAACTTGTAAGTGTCGATTAAACACTGAATTGTACCATTCTGTTTGCTTCGTCTCATTTCTAGTTACAGCTGAAGCAATCAGGTATAATCACCTCACAGATTAAGCAAGTAGGATATTACATCATAGTTACAAAATATTTTTCCAACGCTTTCAGGTTTTAGACAGAATATGAATATATATTTTATAGTCTTCTTAGAAACATATAGAATTGCCATTTTTATAATGGGCATGTTCTTCTGGAGTTTATGACTCAATCTCTTTAATTCACATTGGGTTTAAATGTGTATTTGGAATTGTCATCCTGAGGACCTAATTGTGTTTTTTTTTTATATTTAATGGGAGTCATTATAGAAAATCTATTTTATGTATAGCACACTTTGTGCTATTGTGCTGTGTTGATAAAATGCCACCTCTGTCTACTCCCCTCCCATTGGTGCCATCAGCCAACTACTGTCTTTTCAGACCATTTTCAGTGCCACCTGGCAGAGATACTGAAACTGTGGAGTACTACCGGAAGAATTATTGATGCAATTTTTCATTTAAAACCTCAAAAGTAAATTCCTTCAGCTGATACCCCTTCACAAAAGATTGCAATATAGATCTTGGGCAGAGAGAGAGTCTACAAAAGTAAAAGTGATCGATGCAATTCATTTCTATGTTCCACCTTCAGGTGATTGTAGGAAAGGATGTATATTTTCACAGACTTGAATACTCTTCAAATTTTTTGCTTTGATAAATGTTTCCATATTTTTAATTTTTTTAATTAAAAAATGATAAGACGATTTTAGTTCCAGCAAGATCAATGTGGCGTCAGTTCTGGTGACAATAATCTATTGGATGCATTTGAAATACAGCACATTTACAACTGGGAGTAAACATACAATATAAGTAAACATCACATGAAAATATATTTATAGGATAAATAACATAGATGCTGACAGTTTTTTGTTAGTGGTCTTCAATATAATCCAGTATTGGATAAAAGCTCTAGAAATTAGAATTTCCTGGCCTTTTTGGATTATACCATCAGTGGTAAATATCAGGCTGTGATTTTTGCAGATTTCTTTGTCCTGTAAAAGTCCTAATGAAATGTTATCTTTAGGTGCTCCTATAAATACAAATTCTCAACTGGATTTTCTGCTCCAACTTGCAAACATTTCCCAGCTCTTTGACTTTACTCTTTCTCCAATACTCATCTACACTGCTTCCAAAGCACCCTTTCCAAAATACAAATTTGATTATATCTTTCTTACAAAAATGCCTTTGAACAGACCTTCATAAAGGCAAAACGTTACACTCCTTTAGCAGAGATCATCTGGCCCTATCTAAATCACCTCTGTGTCCTAGATTTCTTTTATTACCATAATCTTTCACACACCCCTAAAAATCCAGTTCAGTGGGTCTCTGCCTTATGTGCTGCTTCTCTTTGTCCCAAGTGACCTAACCACGCTTCACCTAGTCAACTCTTACTTGTCTTCCAAAGTACAGCTCTAGTGTAGCCATGTCCTGGCATCTTTTCTCTTTTTCCCTCACAACATGGCCTGATTGGTTCTGTTCTACTCTTTCTCCCTCAGTGCCTTCTGCATTTTTTCTGTTTCCACTCAAAAATCACATTTTGCTGTATTTGTGTATTTATTTATATGTTTACTTGGAAGCCTCTGCCACAGGGCAAGAGCAATTTTATTTGGCTTCCTATCTCCTGTACCAAGCAGAATGTATCATTATTACTGGTTGATCAATACATTTTGAGTGAATAAATGGATGAATTATGTCTTTTCAGAAAAGTGGCTGCATAGATGTGGTCATTTGCCAGTCCTTATTTTGGGGACTGTATTTTAACAGCTGAGTTTAAATTGTAGTATCTGGATGCCAAAAGCATTTTGCAATATCACTCATCTACAAAAAAAATTTCAAAAGTTTTAAAATTAAATTCATGGAAGTCTGTACTTCTAAAGTACAGATGGTAATTTTACTGATATAGACTGGTAATTCTACTGGACAGATAGATGAATAATAATGTGCTTAAAAGTATAATATATATAAATATATGTTTATATTTCATTGATTTTATTTCATCATTTCAATCATGTGTATTCCCAGTTAATTTATTTTAAAAATTTGTAAGGAAGGACTAGATAGAGTATCCAGGACTCTAAGGTTTTACTAACTACTTTTGTGAAGTAATTTAAATTCTTTCTGGCCCAAAGCAGTACAAATTAACTAATAAGCTAAATAGGTGATTTTTATTCAAGGTTTTTAAATGACTGATTTTGACTGAACTGAGTTTTGAATTTTTAATAATTTTAGATACATGGTAAACTATTTAAAACCTCTCACTCAGCAAGTGTCCATACTGGCATTATTACATTTCTTTATAGGATTACAAAGAGATACCTGTATACTCATTCCTAACTTTGTCATAACAAAGGTAATTTTTCTACGATATTGCAGATGATAGAAACAAACCTTAAGTCTCTTTTGGTACAAATACCTGGTTTCACATTTCTACTGAAAAACGGTCACTGCAGTGTTTTAAGAGTTTCTCTAAAGTAATTTTGTAATGCTGATTGAAACTATCATTTTGTTAGAAAACATTAGAAACAAAAATCAATGTATCTGCTGATTCAGGAGAATTGTATAGAAATAACAAGAAGATTGTTAGAAGCCAGTAATCTTCTGAAAATACAAGGCAACATATACCACACTTTGTCCAAACAGATTCATAAATCTGGGTTCTCCATACTGCTAGAATGAGCCTTCTGTTATCTATAGTTATAGAAGAAAATTTCACTTAGTAGATTTATCTCGTTTGTCCCTGGGGTATGTGTTAGATGTGTTGAACTAGGAGGCATTGTAATACAACATAAAAAATAAGTCTATACAAATCCCAGTGAATTGTTTGGGAAAATGCTGCTGCTTTTTCTATGCTAGCATTCTTGTAAGGATGAGGAATTGGTTGCATGTTTGGGGCTGCTGTACATTTATCTCATTCTTGGACCTGCACTTCTTTTCTCCTGAAGGACTGAAATGATTCCAGGTGACAGTTTTTACCCGACATCACTTATTGTTAGAGGGCTTTAGAGTACCACTGAGTCCTAAAAATTATAATTGATTTTAAAGTGTTTTCTTGGTCTCAGTTTTCTAGCCTAAGCAGCTAGTTAAAGTAGAAATCGATTATTAGAAAAGCCATGGAATACACACAGTGTTTTTCTGTTCAACAAAAATGGATTTTTGTAGGGGAGATGCCCTTGTGAAAGCTTCCAACAATACCGCTTACTGTCTTTCACTTTATTCTCTCTCATTATCATTAGACCACCTCTGAAATATGAACTTTCTTAGGATTTTCACCCCCCATTCCTTTGTTTTATTTTCAAATGCAATAAACGAATTACTTATGTCTTGATCTCATTAGCTTCACCTGAACTATTTTGCTAGCTTCCAGCCCACTCCTTGTTTTATAGACTAAGTGCCTTTCCCTCCAATGCATGCTACATTCATTAGAGGGTAAAAGCTGCCAAAAATTATCTTTTGCATCTGTCACTTTTCAGCTTAGAGAAAGTCCGGAATAAAATCCTCAGTTTGACTTCTGAAACCCTGCTTTGTAGCCACAAGTGTTTACATAACTTGGACCCTCCATCCTGCCAAATTACAGTTTCCTAAGTTTGTTCTTGCTTCTTATACTTTGCTTCCTAATCTCCTTGTTTGGAATGTGTTCATTTTTCCATTTACCTTAAAGCTCCCATAATGCCCATTTTCTATACAGAGCCTTCCATGGGTTTGACAACACAAAGGGATTTCTTTTTCCTAAGTCTTACTAAATTTATTATATATACAGAAACTTCTCCTCCGCTGTGCTCTGAGATTACCTCTACCATTGCACTTACGGCAGTTTTAGATAAGTGTTGATTTAATTTTGTTTTCACTTTTGTCATTGTCATTGTGTTTTTCATTTCCATTAGACTACAAGCGTCTTGATGACTGCAGAATAAAAGCTTTCCATCTCTGTATCTTTAGTGCTCAGTAGGGGAACATAGTAATTACCTGACTAATGTTTATCTATCTAAACGAAATAAATTAGATTGAGTCAACCATTTTAATACATTTATTTACATTGCTTATTATCCTTGTATATAATTTCCATCTCTTCAATTCTTCAATGTCTTTAATCTTTCAACTCTTGGATTCTAAAATATAAGTGTTTTAAGAATAGAGATCATGTTTTATACCTTCTGGTATCCCTGTGCCTTATATAATTCTTGTAGTTACTACAAAAAAAAACAATGTTTGTCAATAGATTGACTTTAGAGGAAGGAGATGGTCGAATAAGACCATCTTTATCTATTTAAAAAGCAGAACCAACTTAAGCATCCGTGTTTTTCCTTAAAAATGTTAAAATCATAAAAAAACTAATTTCCTATGCAAGTATATATAGGCCAAAGGATTACAATGTACAACATTTAAAATATGTCTGCTACAAAGTTTGCTTCTTTCCTCACATTTGATTGAATATAATGTCTTTCTTTTTGTGTTTAGAGAAGTGTATAAAGGTAAATAAAACACTGTAGTCTCTCTCTGGCACTGAACAATCAACAATGTACTATATTTTCTCCTTGATATATTTTTCTTTGTCAATGGTTGATATTTACACACTTTCTTTTCTTTTAAATTATAGCTCCCCCACAGTTTGTGGTTCGGCCAGAGATCAGATTGTTGCTCAAGGTCGAACAGTAACATTTCCCTGTGAAACTAAAGGAAACCCACAGCCAGCTGTTTTTTGGCAGAAAGAAGGCAGCCAGGTGAGTGTGAGGCTTCACTGCTTTTCTGAAATCTCTGAACTTCCCCTGTCTCCGCTGCCCCTCAAAGCTTGCCTTGCTTCTCTTGTTCTCAATGTTTGAATTTATTTTATTTCTGAAAAAGAGACTGAGAGTTTAAAAATAAGTGGGAGTCAAATGTCCTAGTGATAGCATTCTTTATTTGCTAGTACTAATTTTTTCAAAATTCTGTCTCTTGCATAGAATAGCAATAAAGCAGTGTAACAAAATTACCTTTAAAAGTCCAACCAAAACATCTGTAGCTAGTTAAAATCTGTGAATGTAAAGATAAATTTGTTTTCTTGCATTGAGTTAAGTGGTATGATAGAGTCAGGACATACGCAGTCTCTGTGACATGGAAAATATTTTTTTAATTGACCCAGAATTTAATTTCAATCCTCTCTCTTAGATATACAGCATAAATGACTTTTCTTATCCTTAATTAAAGTATGCTTCCATTTAAGAGTAGGATAAATGTTTTCTTCTTTGTTCTTCCTGGATTCATCCCTAGTGGGGTTAGACAGTAAATAGTACATAGAACATTAGAAGGAACTCATAGCTGTCTTGTTTTTGTTCTGCTCTGATTTGTCCTCTCCAGGTCCCGCTCTGGGCAACATAGCCTCTCAGAGTCGCTGTTAAAAGTCAACTGGATACACTAGTTTTCTCACTTAGAACTTGGTCCAAACTTGGACAAGTGCTTAACCTCTAGGTTCATGGGCAATAAGTGAAATTTCCAGCTTAAACTAGATAAAAAATTGTGTTGTATGCCTAAGAATTTATCTATGCATTCCTATGGGCCCTGAAGATATTTTTATTCTAAACTTTCTAGAAATATGCACTACTAGGCGTATTCTGATGAAGAGACCTACTGGTGGTCTTCCTTATCATTTTCTGTTATTACTACCTGATCCAGAAAAATTTGGGGGGGGGAATAATGGAAATTAAACATCTCTGGAAATCTAAAACCTTGGCCAGAGATGGGAAATGTAAGTTGCATTTGAAGAGTCTGTTGATTAAAGCGTATATATGTTTATCTGCAACATGCATCTGTGCAAGGAAGCCGTTAGAAGTTCTGCTCAGCCATTATCTCTAATTGTTGTGGGTTTCTGTAAATTCCTGCACCAGCTCCCAGCTAGCAGTTCTAACAGCTCAGTCTGGATGGACAAATGGTCTTTTGTTCTTTACTCAACTCTCCTTGTTGGAATCATTCCTCTTGGGATTTGTGGAATGTAAAGGTAGTGATGGGAATGTAAGGAAAGGTAATGGCCATTGCCTTATCCCACATCACAACTGGTCCAGGCCTTAACTCTCAAATCTTCCTTATAATTTAGTAATTACAAATTAGGTTTCTACACATAAAGTTCTTTGACTCTTTACTTTTAAATGCTTTTCAGATGTTAGCGTCTCAGACTCTAAAGTGAGTGTAAGGCAACATGACAGTTAAACACAGACACACACATACACACATAGACACATATACATACACACACACATGCAGAGACAGACAGGCACACACATACACACAGACATACCACACAGACACATGCATGCACACACCACACACATACACATAGACACACATACACACACATGCACACACACAGAAACACACACACATACACATATACACATAGATACACACATACACATATAAATGCACATACACACACATACAGAAAAAGGAGAGAATTCAAAATCCAGTTTCCACCTTATAAATTGTACAACCTTTCTAGTGGTATTTAAGTTTGCTGAAGCTCATTTTCTTAATTTAAAATGTAGAGCTAATACATTTTACTTCACACAAGTAAAGTTTAAATGAATCGGTCAGTTTACATATAAAATTGCTTTACACATTAAGAAGGTTAAGCAAGATGTTGTGTCGCTGATAGTAAATATGATGTAAAGCAATTTGATCACTGCGTATTTACACTTTAAATCCATGTATAGAGTGAAATCTCATTATAACATGCCTTTTTAGTATATAGATAAGACCATATCATGTGTAAATCACATCCCCTAAAGTGGCTCCAAGTTGAATTACAAGGTAGTGCATAAAATGTGTATTGGCCTTGTAGTTTAATAAACATATGGTGTTTAAATATGCTACATTGTTTTTTAATGATTTCAAAGTAAATAACAAATAGCGTTTAAGTATTCCTTTTTTTTTCCATTTGACAAAGTAGCATATAACTCCAGCTATGTTAATGTTAAAGATAACACAAAATCCTATGTCTAGTTTTCTTTTCCTCACCTATCTCTCTCCCATCACAGAGACAGAGGTAGAGATAGAGAGGGATGGGGTGGAAGAAAGAGGGAGAGAGAGAAAAAAAATACTGTGAATAAGAGATACGTGCTTGAGCAAATTATAAATTTTCAAATTATGAATTGGAATACTGAGAAAAAAATAAATCGGTCTTACTATCTCTAGTATCCAGTTTTTACAGTGATCTATGACCATCCATCAGTAGAAACAGTTAAAAGCCTGAACTTAATGGTCCATATTCCTCAATATATGCTGATAATGCCAATTAGCTCTAATAGGGTACCCAGGCACTCTCCAAGGCAGGAAGAGCTGTGAAGTTCCCAGTTTTTCTTGTAATCCATTTTCTTTTGCCTATGTCACGCAAGCAGGGAATAAAGATGATGGGTTAACCTTCATATAATGCCATTTTCCATGTCAAAGAATCATTTAGAAGGTGGACTGATGGTACATCTCAGAGGAAGAGATCCCATAGAGAATAAAGCCCATTTGATGTATTAGTGCTATGTAAATTAGTATTCTAATGGCTAATTGTAGGAAAGTGTGCACTTTGAGTTATTGTATCATTTTCAAATGACTTCAAAATTTAGATTCTCTCTTTTAGCTGCTTTTTTTTGGTAATACATTTGGAATCTACAGTAGAATCAGCTGATTCTCAAATTATATTTCATATGCATGAAAATGTCTAGCCTTATACAGTAGTACACATTTTATGAGGTCAATAGCATATTGAAATTACATTCCTGACATGCTACCAAACATCACTCCTTTTAGAAAGAGTTTAATAACATGGTAATGTTTATGTAAAGTGGGCTTATAGTGTCACACTTGAATCTAATAAAGTGGACATCCATCATGTTGCAATAAAGAGAAGAGCTTCTAATTAAAGTGGGACATCATTTGCTGGATTAAAGTCATTTAGCATAATTGAAAAGTGTTAATACCCTATTTTATCCTCTTCCATTGGTATTACTTCAAGGGTAAAAACATTTTAAGGTGAAAATGTGTCCTGTGCCTTTAATTGAATGTTATTACCTCCTGATTGCAACGTATTGAAACTGTTTAATTACAAACCTGGAAAATTAATTACTATATGGAGAAACAGATCCCAGAGGGTTATAATGTCCTTTTTTGTAAGTAAATACAACATAAAAATTGATATCTTCTTATTTATAATCCAACTTGGAAACATGCCTCAATATAATTTATTACACTCAAATGTTTTTCTTAATTGAACAGCAGTAAAGCAACATAGTTCATCCAAATTAATGTTACTCCTCTCATAGCAGAACTTTTACAATTTGTGATTAGGCAATATGTTTTTAATAAGAGATATAGAGTAAACTAAAGTAATATTGTTTTAAAAAGAAAGTAATACTATGAAATTGTTGAAAGTAATACCATGAAATTGTTTAAGGTACACACTTTTAGAAACATTCTGCATTTTCTTTTTATATACAGTAATTTGTTTAATCTTGCTTAGATTGTAGCATTTGTTCACAGCCCCAGTTAAAGCTGCAAAAACTTTATAGCAGTAGAGCCAGCTCTGTGTCACACACTTTTGAACAACTTTGGGAGAAATTCAGTTGAGTCCACCAAGTATTCAAATGATTAATGGCGATTATATTTTGCATTCTTCAGTGCTGTGCTGTTTATAGAATCTATACACAGTTAATGTTATGGCCAGATCTTCATAAGGCCTTCGTGGTTGAGTCAGATAAGAGCTGTTTTGCCCATTTTCCAGGTGAAGAAACCAGTTTCAAAGATACTAAGTAACTAGCAGAAAATCAGGCTGGGATAAAGATCCCTATTCTTTAAAAACACAAATGACTATTCTTTCAACTAGCAGATACTGACTTTTTAGAGTGTATTATTTCACCAGGAATTCGAAAAAGTTTATCAATCAGTGAAACCCACTGTGTGGCATTAAACATTTCTGTGCCATATATTTTTTAATCTATATATTTTCTTTTTACCATTATATTCCCTAATTGTAGTAGCTTTTATTAACTTTTTTTTTTAAGTAGAAAAAAGAATACTGATGAGATTGTGTTTGCTTCCGCAGAACCTACTTTTCCCAAACCAGCCCCAGCAGCCCAACAGTAGATGCTCAGTTTCACCAACAGGAGACCTCACAATCACCAACATTCAACGTTCCGACGCAGGTTACTACATCTGCCAGGCCTTAACTGTGGCAGGAAGCATTTTAGCAAAAGCTCAACTGGAGGTTACTGATGGTGCGATATCTTTATTCAATTTGTCTTATGAAAACAATGATTTTTATTTCTAGATACACCTTAATCATGTGGAGCTTGCTGATTTGTTAAATCATCTCTGTGTGTGCTTCTTTTCACTTTGAATCCAGGTCACATTTTTTTAGTAGTTTCTAATTCTCCCTGATTGAATACCAGTTATTTTCCCTAAAGAAGAACTTCAGAGACAATTTACTTAATTCTTAAAAATAGAATAGTGCATTATTTTAAATAAATGTTATACTCACTGCATATTGAAATATAATCTATATATCTTTGTTTAGATTTTATGCTGACATGATTGGTTTTACTAGACATTAACAATTTTGTTTTACTCTAGGAGGAGGTGATGCCACTTTTAATATTATCAGAGATGAGTTTTCAGTTAGCTAATCACATGAGGACATTCCTATGACTTTAATTATTCATTCACTAAGTTAAATTAACTACCTTTCAAAGTGCTGAAGAATGTTAAAATTATTATTTTTGTTTGCACATATACACTTCGAATCTCAACTGAGGCACTACATTCATAGCGAAAGTTGAAAAGGATGAAGCATTCTGCATAATCTGATTTTTTCCCCCAGCGGCTTATTCGTCACAATTGACAGCTAGCGAGTTTGAGTTATTTCATGAACCTCTGAGCGTGAATTTAATCCCTATTCTTTGATGTCTTAAATTGAAAATTCTTTCTTACTCTCCTATATTTGTGAAGATTTTATTTTTGTTTTCTCCCCTAATACTGGCTTCTGAGATATAAGTGCCATGGTCTGTGGCCTCTCTTGATACCCCTCTTTCTCTGCTGGTGAAATTTGATGTGCTTTCATACAATTCAAATTTACATGTAGATTAAAAGGTCATTTAAAATTAATAGAAAGGCAGTATTTTTTAATATCTGTTCATGGTATGGCCTGATTCAGTGACATGTCAGGAATGGGAATAAATAGAACAGACAAACATTGGCTGCAGGGACATTGAGTCGTTAATGGCTGCACCTGCTGATGCTGCAGAGATTTACTGCTATGGAACTGAAAGGAGAAGTCAGGTTCAAGGGTAGCAGTGATGAGAAATTCTTCTTTAGATGGGCAAGGTCTTTGATTCTCTGTACCTCCGTATTTCTTTAAAAGAATAAAAGATAATTATTAATCATTTTAAAGATCTTGTGGTTTCACCTGTCAGCAAAAATGTCCAGATACATACACTTGAAAAATAAGATATTGTGAACAAAGCCTACATTTTATTCGATTCCTAAGAACACTCCAAACATAATGCTTAAGATATTGGCTGTCATTTAGCCACTTACAATATTTTATGGAAGATTGACTCTCAAATGTTTCTAAATGAAGAAATTGTTATGGAAAAGGCAAACCATATTTGTAGGAAACAAAACCGATGAACTAAAAGAGCCAGTTTATGTGACTTATATGGTTCATAAAACAGGTGGATATTCAGAATTACATCTGATACAATAAGTGGAAAACCTTTGAGACCTTACAGTAGTTCATGATATCTCACAAATCAGTAGTTATTCTAGCTTTCTTTCTGGTCAAAAATAAGTGATAACCAACTTTAAATCTTTTACCAACTGAGATGGCTCTGACCAACTTGTTACAACTGGCTTGAATGTTAATTCCTATATTGATGTTTACTTGAGTAAGCAATTACAAAGTCAAGATCCTTTTGCAGACACATTGATTGGAAGTTACACTGTTGTTGATGTTGACAGTAAAGAAATGAAACTATAAGAACTAAATATATACACACATATTATAAATGGATCTGTCTCTAAAAATGAAGTTGCCACATTGGCTCATGCCTTAAGCTTCTATTCATAGTTTTGATTTTTCATATTGGTTAATAATTTAATAATATCTGAGCCATCATTTTCATTTTGTACACATTTATTTTTATAGTAATTCAGGGAATTTTAGAGCCATTTGAAATTCCGTGGTAGAATGAAAACGTATGTCATGTTCAGAGAAACAAATGATTACAGGCATACCTTGTTTTATTGTACTTTGCAGATACCAAGTTTTTTACAAATTGAAGGTTTATGGCAACCCTGGGTCAAGCAAGTCTATTGGTGCCATTTTGCTAATGTCATGTGCTCACTTTGTGTCTCCGTGTTACATTTTGGTAAATCTCACAATATTTCAAACAATTTCATTATTATTACATCTGTTATAGTGGTCTGTGATCAGTGATCTTTGAAATTACCATAATTTTGGGGGGTTACTACAAACTGCGTCCATATAAGATGGCAAACTTAATTGATACACGTGTGTGCTTTTACCTCTTTACCCACTGCCCATTCCCTGTCTTTCTCTCTCTCTCTGAGCCTCCCTATTCCTTGAGACACAACAGTTTTGGAATTAGGCCAATCAGTATCTCTACAGTGGCCTCCAGGTGTTCAGGCGAAAAGTCACATGTCTCTCACTTTAAATTAAAAGCTACAAAGGCTTAAGTTTAGTGAGGAAGACATGTCAAAAACCGAAAAAGGCCAAAAGCGAGGCCTCTTGTGCTAAACACTTAGCAAAGTTATGCATGCAAAGGAAAAGTTTTTAAAGGAAACTAAAACTGCTACTCCAGTGAACACAAAAATGATAAGAAAGTCAAACAGCCTATTGCTGATATGAAGAAAGTTTTAGCGTCTGGATAGATCAGTGAGTCACAACATTCCCTTAAGCCAAAGCCAATCCAGAGCAAGGCCCTAACTCTCTTCAGTAATGTGAAGGCTGAGAGAGGTGAGGAAGCTGTAGAAGAAAAAATTGAAGCTAATAGGGTTTGGTTGATGGGATTTAAGGAAAAAAGCCATCTTATTAACAAAAAGTACAAGGTGAAGCATCAAGAGTTGATTTTGAGCTTCATGTAGTTATTCAGAAGCTCATTTATGAAACTGGCTACACTAAACAGATTTTCAATGTAGACAAAGCAGTGATATATTGAAAGAAGATGTCATGTAGGACTTTCATAGCTGAAGAAGAGAAGTCAATGCCTGGCTTCAAATGACAGGCTAACTCTCCTGTAAGTAACTAATGTAGCTGGTGACTTTAGGATTAAGCTAATGCTCATTTCCTATTTCAAAAATTTTATGACCCATAAGAATTATTCCAAATCTACTCTGCCTGTGCTCTATAAAAGGAAAAACAAAGCCTGAATGACAGCAGTGCATCTGTTTACAGCATGGTTTACTGAATATTTTCAGTACAGTGTTGAGATCTACTCTTCAGAAAAAAAAATTCCTTTCACAACATTACTTCTCATCCATGATATACCTTGTCACCCAAGAGCTCTGATAGAGATGTACAAAGAGATTAATGTCTTTATATCTGTTAACACAACATCTATTCAGAAGCTTATGGATCAAAGAATAAATTCAACTTTCAAGTCTTATTCAAGAAATATGTTTTCAAGGCTATAGCTGCCAAAGACAGTAATTCAACTGAAGGATCTGGGCAGGGTTAATTAAAAACCTTCTGGAAAGGATTTACCATTACAGACGCCATGAAAAACATTTATGATTTATGAGATCAGGCCAAAACATCAACATTACCAGGAGTTTGTAACGTTGGATGACTTTGAGGGGTTCAAGACTTCAGTGAAGGAAGTAACTACATGTGTGGCAGAAATAGCAAAAGAACTAGAATTAGAAGTGGAACCTGAACATGTGACTAAATTGCTACAGTCACATGATACAAGTTGAACAAGTGAAAAGTTGCTTCTTATGGATGAGCAAAGAAAGTGATGACTTGAGATGTAATCTACTTCTGTTCAAGCTTGTGGAAGTGACAACAAAGGATTCAAAGTGTCACATAAACTTAACTGATAAAGGAACATCAAAGTTTGAGAGAATTGATTCCAATTTTGAAAGATATTTTACTGTGGATAAAATACTATCACACAGCATTGCATGCTACTGAAAAATCTTTCATGAAAGGAATAGTGAATTAATATGGTAAGCTTTATTGTCTTATTTTAAGAAATTGGTGCAACTACCCCAAACTTCAGCAACCACTACCTTGGTCAGTTAGCAACCATCAACATTGAGGCAAGATCCTCCATCACCAAAAATATTACCACTCTAGGCTCAAATGATCATTAGCATTTTTTAGCAATAAAGTATTTTTAAGGTATGAACATTGTTTTTTTTTGACATAGAATTATTCTACACTTAATGGACTCCAGCATAGTGTAAACATAACTCTTAAATGCACTGGGGAACAAAATCTGTGTGACCTTCATTATTGCAGTATTTGCTTTATTGTTGTGGTCTAGAACCAAACCTACAATACCCCTGAGATGTTCCTGTATTCCATTTATATCAGTGTATCTGTTGTCACATTTTTATATAGACTCACTTTCTTGAAATATTTATAATTCAAGGATTCAGAAAAGATGAAATTGCTAATGATGATGAATAGTGCTATGTTGAAGAACAATTTTACTGATCATAGATTAAGCTAATATGTTCAATATTCTTGAGTTTCAAGACATTGCTTTAGAAGACCTCTGCATTAGTTCACTGCCATTGTTCTTTATTTCTTCTTTTCTTTTGCTCTATCTTTTTCTCTCAGAGAATTAGGAAATTGTAATCAGCATTCTGTGAATAGAGCCAATAGAAATTAAAAAGACTGGGGGAGATAAGACATATTTATATCTTGTCCTGACAATAAATGTCACATCATGATCTTACATGAATGGTTTATTGAGGATTTATAATGCATAGTGAGAGAAAACCATGGAGTTGTTCACAGATCACTGGAATCCCTAAATGTTCATTTAACCTTTGACCTTAGTGTCGTGGAAACCTGTGGTCATCTTTCACCCATAACATCCTTGAAACTGAAAATTATGTCTGGCCAGGAGATTTTCAATTACTTTATTGATCAGATTCACTCAAAAGGTGATGAGCTACTCATTTGGTCAGTAAAAACAGTAAAGAAAAAAATTAATTAGGTGACCTTTGGCTGCATCTAATGATTTTATGGATATGACAATAAAAGCAGGTTATAAGAAGTTACCTGAATTCTGCATAGGTATTTAATTCGAAAAAAAATCATTTAAAATTTAATTAGTATGCTCTACTCTGGTAATACAGACTCACTTTCTCACTGCATTAAAAATTATAATGTTTTGTTTATTGGCCTTCTCTTTTTGATGCAGAAGAATAAGTCCCATGAAACTTTCAGTTTGAATTTCTATTTGCCTAATTATTGCCAGATGTTCCAGAATTATTAAAATATTCTGCTTCAATATTTTCTTAAAATATTTTATTTAGTATTGAAAGTAAAAATTTGATTAAAAAGCTGTAAAATAAATTATTCTAATTTTTGTTTGTGAACAATAAACAATTTTTACTGCTTTTCTTGGGTTTTATCATGAATAAAGTAGGTTTAGAATCTGCAATGTTTTGATATGAAGGGACCCTGTATCATTAATTCTAGCTTCAATTAAATGTGGTTGGCTTTCTCATGATAGGTTCTGAAAAGGCTGCTTACTTTTAATGTTTTATTCCCCCAAACTATGAACTCCAATAAAGATCTCAATGTCATTTTAATTATAGGTAATATAGAGAAAGTTATTGACAAAAATAGTATAGCCTTAGTATATTGTATTTGTATGTATGTATAGATGATAGATGTATGATAGATTTAGAAAATATGTTACTAAGAATATACATATTACTTAGAATAAGTTATGAGTAATACATATTGCGTTGGGATTTCACCTTACTTTCAACGTCAATATATCAAGATTACTGGACTTCATTGAAGTTAAAATCTGAAAATAGCTTTATTCTTTAGTTTTGACAGATAGACCTCCACCTATAATTCTACAAGGCCCAGCCAACCAAACGCTGGCAGTGGATGGTACAGCATTACTGAAATGTAAAGCCACTGGTGATCCTCTTCCTGTAATTAGCTGGCTAAAGGAGGGATTTACTTTTCTGGGTAGAGATCCAAGAGCAACCATACAAGAGCAAGGCACACTGCAGATTAAGAATTTACGGGTAAGTAATGCTTGACTTGCACTTGAATCACCATCTACACATAAGAGCTGCTCTATGGAAAAATCATGTTGTGAAGTTAAAATCTTATATCCTAGTATAATTGCTATACATTTAAAAACAGTTAATGTTTTTACTTATTTTAAAAATGATGGATTGAAATTAGAGGAAAGGTTCTTTTTATTTTATTTTATTTTTTGTTACACATTCAAAACAGAACTTTCATTAACCAAAGAACATTGTAAGGAAACGTAGTTAAAGTGGCTTGGCCAAAAAAGTGAGTAGAAGAAAAGCAAAGAGATGAGACTGAGTACATAAAAGGCAAGTTTGCCTAATTAGCGGAAAACCTTAGACTTTGGGTTAAGTTGCCGTGTAGTTTAGATTTAAACCCACAGAAAGAACAAGGCATTGATGGTTTTTTACTGACATTTACATGATAAAGGATGAGCATTCCTGACAACTTAATAAGTCAGTCCTGCTTCAGTAGCAACTCAAAATAAGATGTCTACTTCTGAATATTGCATCAGTTATCTATTATTATGTAACACTATTAACAAAAATATAGTGATTAAAAGCAACACACATTTATTATATCACTGTTTCTGTGAGTTAGGAGCCTAGACATGACTTAGCTGGGTCTTTTGCTTCAGGATCTTACAAGGCTACAGTTAGGTGTCATTTAGAGTTGCCATCTCATGTGAAGATTGACACGGGATGGGTTTGCTTACAAACAACATTATTCTTGGTAGCATTCAGTTCCTTGTGGCTACTGGACTAACAGCCTCACCTTCTTGATGGCTGTTGGCAGGAGGTTGCCTTAGTCCCTTGCCATCTGGATCTTCCCTGTATCACTACTTGCTTTCTCCAAGTCAGCAAGGAAGAGAGTCTCCTAGCAAGATGGACACACCAGTCCTATGTAACGAATCACAAACATGACATACTGACATTTTTGCAATATTATATTGGCCAAAAGAAAACCAGCAGGTTCCACTTACACTCCAGGTGAAAGATTACACAAGATACAAATACCAGAAGGATGTTATTGTGGAGGCCACCTGTCCTCTACCAGTAAGTATATTCAACTCATTCAACCAAGTATTGTAAGTCTCTGCCTCCTACCTGCTGCATAGCAAGTGCTATGCTAAAGCTGGAGAGTATATTTTAGTAATCACAATATTGAGGATGAGACTCAGAACTAAGGTAGATGATGTAATAGTGCATGAAGAAAAATTCAGTGGAGGAGCAATTAGTAGAATCTTATGTCCAGGTAGAAATTCAGAGACAAGATGAAGAAAACTATTTTTTAGAATTTTCCCATTCTGGAGCTAAAAAGGAAGGCAAACATTTTTAACTACACTTATTTCCAAATGATGACAATTTGGCATATTCTTCTCTTATGATTAGAATATATTTACAATTATAGGTTTATGTGATTATCACTATATCATACAGATATATATGACAAAACAAAGTGACTGTTTTTGCTATGTGCACACAAGAACACATAAGTTTTTAATTTGTATATATAATATTTGTCTTTAATTTTTGAGAAGCAGGCATTAATTATTGCTTGAAGTAGAAAAAAATATGGCCAAATTAAGTTAAAAGAAAAGTAAATTAATACAGATATTTTGAGCCTTTTTATTTATTGTAAATTAATTGTTAACCTCCTTTGAACAAAATGGAAGTTATTAAAAAATTAATGCCAACTCTCTTTGTGTAAACACTTTAACCTCTATCTCTGGGCTAAAGGCAGACTTGGGCCATGGAGGTTAATGCATTTTCACTGTATCACTGAATTCAAGGGTATGCTTGAGTAGTCAAGATTTCTAGTAGTGTTTGAAAGAAGCAATTAAAGGTGGGTGCTTGATGATGTCAAACAAACTTTGAGCCCTCTGACAGGGTTCTGAGCAGTCTCTGAGATGCCAGCTCCTGGGGGCTTGTCTGCAGCCAAGTGTACAAGGAGAAAAGTAGGTGATGGAGTTTGCCTACACATTAATCTCTTTTTAAAGCAATTTATTAAGGGCAAAAGGGCAAGGGTAGAAAAGATGAGAAGCACTCCTGACCAGAAAAGACATATTTAAAATTAAAGGACTAAAATGTAGTGATGATGGTCATACAAGAGTGAGTTTTAGCAATGAAATTTAGGTTTTTGAGAAACTCCAAAATGAAAACGTTCTTTTTCTGGGATGTGACTGTCTTTAAAGGAAGAGAAAGATGGGCTTTCCAGTGGTTCACTCATACAGTCAAGAGAGTTTCCATAGGTTGTATTCCTTTGTGTCTCACTATTTTTTTTAAGTACTTAATGCAAGGGAAAAAAAATAACATGATGAATACAGTGTTCTCCTAGGCCAGCTAATTGGTAACTGAATCTTTATCTTTTGAGAAGTAGAATATTCCAGCACTCATTAAAACATACCTACCACAGCTAATGTCATACTTGTGTCTCTACACAATGACAAGGAGATGCAGTTAAGAAGCATTACCTACATACTTTTCTTTTAGCATTTGCAAGTAATAACAAGTGCTACATTTTAGTTCAACAGCCATAATAAAATGCAAATTCTTTTACTCTTTCACAGACCATATTCAAATGAACATCCCATTAAAATCCAGCCTCAGCTCATTATATTTAGTTTGTGAGTGATGCTTCTTAAATGCAAGGATTTCTAATGACTATAATGTGTGCACAGCCGCATTTGAAAGAATGGCTCTTTCTACAATGGCTATCCCCATCATCCCTCTGTGTAATAGAAGACAGTTGTACAGAGATAATATGGCAAAGAATGTCATGCCAGAGCAATTTGAAACTTAAGTTAAAATACATAACGACATTTAAAATCAATTAAGATAGTGAAATGGCAGTAACATCCAGGCACTAATGATTTACCTGAGAATCAATCAAGAAAGCTTGAGTCATCAATACACTTACAGTTTGAACCCAGCAGATATAATATTCTGTGAACTGCTATAGTTCATCAACAATTAGACTCATGTTCATCGCAGAATATTAATTCTTTGTGCCTTGTCTTATTTTGTTTCGTCATCGGTTTCTCTTTCCAGCGTGACTTTTCCTTCACCCCTAAATTGATGAGAATGAATGTTGTTTGCAGTGTAAGCCCACAAGGCCTGATCACAGAGAGAATTAGAGTTCCCTCTATTGATCTTGGGGCTTTTTTCAAAATATAATCACAGAATCTTCTGCTTTTTGCATTTGTAAAGAGAATTCTTGATTACATTATCCAGTTTTTCTCAAGTCTTTTGCCACTCTTCTGTGAACAACAAAACCATTTGAAGTGATCAATGAAATGACAAATTTCAATTGTGCTGAAAAAAAGTTATGAATTTGGATATTTTCAGGGTCCCTTTCAGCTTGAAACTGCAGTCACTCCATAGTCACATTTTTTTTCAAATGATACTTTCTATTATTCATTGTTCCACTACTGTAATGTACATACAAGTGAATTCTGAAGTTTTTAAAAGAAGAAATTTACTTTAAAAACATTTCTTTTTCTTTTTCACTTTTTTCCATGTCTTTGAAAAGAAAAGTATGGTCCTCTTATTGCTTATTTTCTCGGGTACATTTTATTCATTGAAACATAGTTTATTTGAGACAGAACGGACAGTTTTGCATTACTGCTTCTCTGGAACTTTATAAGATTCCGAATGAATTCTGTTCTGAGTTGTTCATAAACAACTTAGCTATAGTACAGTCCCACCATAAAATGGAGTTCAGAGGCAAGAGTATTACCATGGAGCAAGAAAAAGAGAGGGGCAAATAGTTTATCAGACGAATAACATTGAGTTGCACAGACATGATTTTAAAAGCCCTCTGGATCAGTTATGAATAATATTATATGAGTTTATTTCAATATTTTACGTGTGCATATAATTGACTCTAATGCATAATTTGGACAGCAAAATGATACATCTAACTTTAAGAAATTAAACATTGCCTGGTTGTCATTGAGTAATTATTCTACAAATTGATTGAAACAATTTAATTCTCTCCCTTCTATGCACACCAGATTTCTGATACTGGCACTTATACGTGTGTGGCTACAAGTTCAAGTGGAGAGACTTCCTGGAGTGCAGTGCTGGATGTGACAGGTGAGGACTTTGTGAATTAGCAGAAATCTTGAGCCCCTTTTAATGATAGCTCAATATAAAATAATAAGTTAACGGGAGATTAAAGTGTTTAATACATTGAATGTAAATTTAAGACTTTACGTTCGATGCCACTTTTTAATTCATGCATGAGTTTGCACCTAGCATTGCATTTGTGAAATTTAATGTGCTTGTCCTTGATAACCTCGTTATTTTATTTCCTCTGAAATGTAAGGAATTCTAGTGATCATGTGTAAAAGTGCAGCTTAGTTTTATTAACATGTAGGAGAAGCAAATATTCACTTACATACTTACGATTCATGGAGATGAATTTCTCACTGTCTAGGTCAAGTCTTTTAGTAGATTGCTTCCTTCTTTTAGACAGTATTGTCAACTTACGCAATCAGGAATGAAGTTTTTTCTGTCTGTCCTCTATAGAATCTGGAGCAACAATCAGTAAAAATTACGATTTAAGTGACCTGCCAGGGCCACCATCCAAACCGCAGGTCACTGATGTTACTAAGAACACTGTTACCTTGTCCTGGCAACCAGGTACCCCTGGAACCCTTCCGGCAAGTGCATATATCATTGAGGCTTTCAGGTATGGGACAATTCCATTTTTCTCCATTGGGTTTTTGCTTTAGCGCCTGTATTCTGAAATATCACCTGAACTATCCTGCTGTTTCATTAAAGACAAGTTCAATCAATGCATTTTAAGAATTTATCTCTTCTATCTGACTTTATTCAAGAACATACTTAATTTTTCTTTGTTTACAACTTAATTATAAGATTTAAATATGCATTATTCATGCCAAGGTCTATAGGGATCCAATTCATAACATAATGACTTAGCTTAATTTTTTAGCCAGGCCATTGTAGGCATTTAATGTGAGAATTTAGGCATTAAAACTGGGTAGAAAATAATTTTATTAGGTGTAGGCACAGGGACATTTTGAAATTATGCAACATTTATTGAGGCAGGGGACTCTGGCATTTTTATTCCTGATAATTAGAGCATAACCTAAAATAATCCCATTGTTTTTATACTATATATTACATACATATGTTAGATATGCCTGAAAGACAATTAAAAACAATAATTAAGCTATTTATTCCATATACTTCTAGTTGCTTATTGGAAAAGATGTTTCCATGTGTTATTTGAAATAATTGTTGCCAATTTAAAGATATAAATGTAAATTAGCAAATATCATCATAAAATTGTCGTATGAGAATTTGATAAAATGTTTACAAAAATGCTAAAATGTGTTTTCATATTTCCTTTCAAATGTGCTTTTATGTGACATTATAAATTTTAATGGATAACCACTGTTCTTTTTATACATTAGGACAAATGATCACTTTCTTTTAAGGTTTCTCTAATCATTACTTAAGGTAATGCCAGATACTTAACTTTCAAATTCAAATATACTATGTTTCTATAATTCTTATGCTTGGATAGTTAAGGATATCCGAAAAATAAACTGACTGCCCTGAAAATTACATTTTCCCCTTCTTCTGAGCAAAAGTAGAATTTGACCTTAGACAAACTGTTCTAAAATGGCACCCATCTGTGGCCGGCTATAAAAGGGTCCTCACACACACACGTTCAGAGATATTTCACCATTCTGAAATGAGAAATCACAATACTGTGTAATGTACAATTTTGTTAAAAATGTAACCAAGGGAAAATATTCATTACATGCTTCCTTTCTTCTTTTACAGATATGTAGTTTTAGAAGGCTCTATTATAATATTGCATGTGGAATTGATGCAAAAGAAAACACACCTTGTAACAGGAAAATGTATTGGCATAATTTACTCTGTAGTCCATTTATTCTTTCTACAGGTTTATTCTTTTCAAGGTATATATAAATATATATACATTTACAAGGACCATATTTATTGTATAAACTTGATGTTGTGATCTTGGCCTCTGTTCCTTTTACAGGTATTCATTTAGTGGGCTGCTGTGCATTAGCAAAGGGCTGTCACATCTCCTGGGCTGAGTTTAATTGTGTTGTGCATGGCACTTTCGTTAGGTGGGCTCGGCTTTATTGTTGAATAAACTGAAATCATCCAAATGTTTCATTTATTGGGCTGAACACTTCAAGTGTTGTGTGTGTGTGTGTGTGTGTGTTTAATTTTCAGCCATTAACCTTTGTCATTGATACCCGACTCCATTTCCAGTATTCAAACGACTGTTCTTTAAATGAAATTTCTGTTGGTGTTTCAGCCAATCAGTGAGCAATAGCTGGCAGACTGTGGCAAACCATGTAAAGACCACCCTCTATACTGTAAGAGGACTGCGGCCCAATACAATCTACTTATTCATGGTCAGAGCGATCAACCCCCAAGGTCTCAGTGACCCAAGCCCCATGTCAGATCCTGTGCGCACACAAGGTAATTTCAATAGCTGTCAACATGACTGGTTCGCGGAAGAAACATCAGATATTTAAGAACAAAGGGATTGATGAGGAAATGTAAATGTGCCTGCATTGCTTTTTATGATGGTTCACGAGGCTTTATCCAGGGAAGGAGAAGGTAGCTTGCTGTTTACCTTGGTGAGATGTGTCCTCTTTCTGGAGTTTTCAGGGTTTATTCAGCAAAAACTAAACAAAATAATTGGGTACTTTTACATAGAATGAATCCACCAAATTAGAGCTTCACTATATTTCAACGGAAGGAAAATGTTTCTCCTTCTTGAAATTTAATTATACAACAGAAAAGTGGTCTTTAATGAATAGATGCCCAAATAGAGTTAGAAAAGTGATTTCCTATTGTTCAGGAATTCTGTTTTTATGATGCAGTGGTTCTGAGTATGGTTTCTGGGTTAGCAGCATTTGCATAGCCTAGAACTATTAGAAATACAGATTTTCAGGCTCAAACTCAATGGTCTGAGGTTAGGGCTCAGTGTTTGTGTTAACAATCCCACCTTGTGATGCTGATGAATTTCGTTAAATCAGATGTTTAAAGGAGCAATTTATGACAGAAAGCAGAAAATCAAGTTTTCTTTCTAAAGAACACATTCTTTTGACTATAATGTAAAATACACACAGAATATTAAATATATTTTCAAAATGGAAGATTGCGTAATTTCATCTTTATTGCTTGTCTCTTCAAACTGAGAAGTCACTGGAGTCTCAGCTTTAATGTGCAATGCTACCTTATAGTTTCCCTTCTGACAAGCAGGTGAAGGAAATTAATAAAATAGAAATGGTAATTTTATTATTTGTTATAACCTACTTCCCACAGGGTTCATCAGAAAGGGTTAATTATTTCTTATTTGTAAAAGACTTTGAGCAAGATATAATTCAAAGTAGTATTTTTATGCAATGAAAAGCACCATACAGCCATAAAATATTATTATAATTACAATGTAGTTCAGTGATAGTAACTAGCATGCTATTATAACAGAGAAGAGCGCCTTAAAGGAATCGAGTGAAATAAAGTCACCACGTGACTTTGTAACATTGCTGACATGATGACAGTCAAGGGAGGAGGGAATGCCATTTTGCTATTGTTCTCTAAGCAGTAATGTGATTAATTTTCCATGATGATAAAGGGCCTGTAGGTAAAGAACCTGTCTCTTGAGAAAGAAAAAGCACAACAAGGAATTCGAAGATCTGAAACTAGTTATATTTTACCTTGCCTAGATCCGGTAGCTTTTTACTGTGTTTTAAGTGTGTAAATTATATTATTGAACATAAAATGGAAGAAGTGTACAATTTTAAGTTAAGAAATTGTAGTACCGAGATCATTTATACCTATGTGGATAGAAATAGTTTTTGTGTGTAGCCAATGAAAGGTAGAGAGAGATCAGAATGGGAAGATATTTAGTGTGATTGTATCTGGCAGACCTTTTCGATCATTCAATAACTATGCCAGTCACTAAATCTTGACTCATAAAATAACTCTCAGTGAAAAGATCAAGAAAGATTAATGAAAAGTTGTTTGTGGTCTCGTTTGTTCAATGGAAAGACTATCTAGAGCAAAAGACTGATGTGCTCTTAGCAAATATTTAATAGGAAATCTCCTGTTTTGTGTCTGAATCTCAGGATTATTTTTGGATACCATACTTTCAGCTTTGCAATCTGCAAAGCACTTTTTTCAAATAACACTTTGCTTTGTGAGCTCTTTTTTCAAAGGTATTAAATAACAGAGAATCTAGAAATCTTTTATTTCATTAAAGGAACAAATACTTGCATTATCAGCAGCAAAACAGAACATACCTATATAGGCATAGATTAGTATTATTCACATACAGGACTTTTTTCCAAATCAAGTAAAATTTCATTTTACTGTTTATGTTAAAAATGAAAAAACATAGAATTGGAAAAAAATTACCTGAGTATCATCTCAGTTATTTATGACCCAATTTAAGTTATTGTTCCCAATTTAAGTAAGAGCTGAGAATTTTTTTTTTAAATACTTTTGCAAGAGTGTTGCATTGTAGCCTGAGATAAGAGAAAACAGGATTAAGAAAATAATTTTAAATTGGACTTCTTTTCTCAAATATGGTAATTGGAGAAAAACAATTCAGCAACATTGTGTACCAGTTTAAAAAGTTAATTTGAGTATGTGTCAAATTCAGTGTTTAATATAAATTGGATCGACTTAGCTGCCTATAATGTATCATTTTTTCTTAATGGACACAACCTTTAATTTATCCTTTTTTCTTAATGGACACAGAATATAAACCATCGTATAGAGAAATAGAGTAGTACTTAGAGGCTGATGACTAAGGTGGTATAACAATATGTGACTGAAGGTATAATGTTTGAAAAATCACCTTTCTTTCTTCCCTTCTCTCCCCACCCCATTCCAAAAAAGCGATGCATGACCTCGTGTCAGATATTAGAGTATTGCTCAAAATGTATTGCTTTAGAACATGTTATCAGTATTATAAATATTTCTTCCAAAAGTATCTTTGCAGATTCGAAGAGCTGCTTCCCCTCTCTCCCCAACTCTACCTTTAATGACAGAATTCACTTCCCTAGTCCACCATTGCTTCGCCATCCATGCTCCCAGACTGAAGCAGGTTAAAGAGTGAGAAAATACAACCTGCAAATTGAGACAAAATATTAACAGGTTCCTTAGCAGCAGTGTTTAGATATAGTCCAATTTACAAATCCAGAAAATTCTTGAATACATGAGCATCTGTACAAAGCTGATCTTTCTAGAGATCTTTCTAGACTTCTGTAGGTCTTTCTAGACTTTCTAGACTTCTTATACTTTGTCCTTTAATAAGAAAATAAATGATCTTATATAACAATGTGTCTGCAGTTTAATGGGGATGAGGGATTATAAATACTCTTTTATCAATATGTTTTTAGTAAAGATAAATTGCATCTCTCATTATGTTCTACCACTATGGTATATTTACATATGTAGGCTTAAATGCTTTTTGTCACAAAAGGGTTTTAGGTTTTTTTCCCTGTAATTAGTTCTAAAGGCTTAATATTGACTAATATAAAATAAATTATAATTTTAATATGAATTTTTAAAAATTGGGAGTAACCCTCTTATCTAACTGCAGATATCAGCCCACCAGCACAAGGAGTGGACCACAGGCAAGTGCAGAAAGAACTTGGAGACGTCCTTGTCCGTCTTCATAATCCAGTTGTACTGACTCCCACCACTGTTCAGGTCACATGGACGGTAAGTTTTTGAAGGCAATACTAATAGTAATCTCTTTCTTTAGGGAAAGCAAAAGATGGAAAATGCAAATAAACAAAAAGTGATAATAAAAATTCTTGCCATTTAAAATCAAGATGTAATCAATGACAATAAAGAAATTCAATAAATTAAAAAGTTATTAGAATAAACATAGTAAGAATAGATTATTATATAAACATGGCATATTCTGTCTTCTGAATTTTCTAACAGCTTTATTGAGATATAATTAACATACCATAAAGTGAACAACTTCATGATTTTTAGTACATTTAGAGACTTTTAAAATTATCACCAGAATCTAATTTTAGAGCATTTCATCATCCCCAAATGAAATCCTGTGCTTGTGAACAATGATTATCTCATTTCCCCTACCTTAGCCCTGTGTAACACTTATCTACTCTATGCTTTTATAGATTTGCCTATTCAGCACTTTTCATATGAATAGAATTGTACAATATATGGTCTTTTGTGTCTCTCTTATTTCACTCTGCATAATGTTTTGAGGTTCATCAATGTTGTAGCATGTATCAGTACTTTGTTTCTTGTTGTTATCAATTAGTATTCAATTTTATGGATACTTCACATTCTGTTTATTTCTTCAATTAATGGATGCTCTGGTTGTTTCCAGTTTTTTCTATTATGAATAATGCTGCCATAAACATTTGTATACAAGTCTTTGTGTGGATACATGTTTTCATTTTTCTCGGTATAAACCTACAAAGTGTTCAGTAATATTGGTAACTCTCCATTTAATATTTTGATGAACTGCCAAAATGCTTTCCAAAGTGGCTATACCATTTTTTATTCTCACAAGCACTGTTTCAATGTTCCAGATTCTCTCAAATCCTTGCCATTTTTTCTCACAGTCTTGTCAACCCTTATTACTATCTGCCATTTGGATTATACCCATTCTAGTGGGTATGTAGTGGTATATAATTGTGGTTTTGATTTGCATTTCTTTAATGACTAATCATGTTCATTTTTTCATGTGTTAACTGAATTTTTTTAAAGAAATGTCTATTCAAACGCATTGTCCATTTTTAATTTGGATTATTTGTCTTCTTCTTATAGACTTATAAGTGTTTATATATTCTAAATACAAATACCTTATTGGATACGTAATTTGCAAACATTTTCTCCCAGTTTGTGGGTTGTTTTTTACTTTTTTGATGGTGTCCTTTGAAGCACAAAATACTTTAATTTTGATAACATTATCTTCTGAATTTCAGTCAACCATTCTTTGCATTCTTTAAGCTGAATTTTATACAGCAGCATCAAGACATGTATATGATTTTAATAATTTGACATGTGTTGTCAAAAAACTAGTGGGTGTTAAGAAATAAATTGATATTTAAATATATGTCAAGAATGTTCAAATGCTAGGCATTATTAAATGTGTCAGAATACTCACTCTTATTTCAAAATACTCACTGTTATTTCAAAATGCAGAATGTTTTGATCAGATAGTAGCCACTGCAGAGACTACTAATACTTGTGTATGTGTGCATATTTGTGGGTGTATCTGTGTTTTGAAAGGAGTCAGGTAATGTTCTTCTCTGTGTCTCCAGATAGTACCAACTTCTTATTTATGCCCACACTCCCTCCCATAGAATTTCTAAAAATTCAGAAGGAAATATATTAGGATAATAGAAGAGTGCATCTACCTGAAGCCTTCTGTGGATATGGCAGGACTTGTATAACTAAAGACATTTGAGTCAAGGATAGCTGGAAGAATTTTCACTTTAATTATAGTATTGTTTATTTAGAATCTGTTTATAATTATTAATGTTGTCATTGTTATTTTGTTGATATATAAGTGGAGGGAAGACTATAAGTCAAAAAATTGGATGTTTCTCCCTTGAAGTCCAGGTTACTTTAGGGAAACACTTCTTTCACTTATTTCGATCAACTACTCCAGCAAGAGGTTGAGAGGAAAACTGGTTATTTTTCATCAGTTCTTGAGTAGTTGTGTACAAAGTATAAAACACAGTGAAGAAAATTATTCTGATGTTTTCTCAGTAATAATTCCACTGAACAAATCCAGTTCAAGAAGCAGTTTTTGAGACCTACTGTGTTCTACAGATGTGAGTGAGTACTGTATGAAGGGACGCAAATCTAGTTGAGAGAGACATGGAAATTCTTAATGACAGTACACAGGGATAAATTCCATAACAAATATATATGCACATAACCGACAGAAATTACAACCAAAAGGAAAGTTATTAACTCTGTCCTCGGGCACCAAAAAGACATAATCACTCATATGTACCTATATGGGAAAATATGGGAGGCATTGTCTTAGAATAAAAGAACCTAAAGTAACATTTAAACTTGTTTACTGTAATTCTGTACTTTCATAAAAGAAAACCAATGCAGACAGGTTAAACAATGTTCCCAATATCACACGTCTGTTTATAGGTAAAGACAGGGTTTAAAATTTTAAACTTCTGACCTTAAATCTGCCTTTTTTGTTGTTGTTTTTCAGTTTAAAGATAAACCATAGATAAATATTTGTGGTTTTCTATTTAAGTCTTTAATCCATCTTTAGTTAATTTTTGTATATGGTGTATGAAAGGGGTCAAGTTTCAGTGTTCTTCATATGGTTAGTCTGTTATCTCAGTGTCATTTATTGAATAGGGTGTCCTTTCCCCATTGCTTATTTCTGTCAACTTTATGGAAGATCAGATGGTTGTGGGTGTGTGACACTATTTCTGAGACCTCTATTCTGTCCCATTGGTCTATGTGCCTGTTTTTGTACCAGTACCGTTCTGTTTTGGTTACTGTAGTCCTGTTGTGTAGTTTGAAGTTGAGTAGCATTATGGCTCCTCCTTTCTTCTTGTTGGCTAGGATTGCCTTAGCTACTCAGCCTTTTGTTGTTGGTCCATATTATTACTCCTTAAAGCAAACCACATGATCAAATTCTTGCTTTATAAGTAGAAAATTGGTTAATATTTTATTAAAATATAAGACTAAGCTTATAATGTTTTAAGAGTAATTATGATTAGGATTATTCTTTCTTATTTCATTTTTTATATAATTTTGCATAGATCGATTTTCTGCACATATTGGTTTCTATTCTTCTGTTCTCATGAAGGGAACACAATTACCTAATCATTTTTCCAGTGGCAAAGGAAAGGATATTATCTGCCATGCATTTTCTTTCAGTACCCTTGAGTAGACACAAAACTAACAAAACCAAGGGAATTTTGTACTTTTCATAGTGTATTTTTCTCATTCTGAATTGAAAAAGTTCTCTGTTCTATTGTTAGTTACAAGGTGGATTCTTTTAAGCTGCTTCTAAATGTGGAAATTGTTTGGGAAAGAATCAAACTTACTATGTTTATGAAGTTAATCACTTTAAAAGTCACTGAGTTTAAAGAGTGAATAGCATTAGATCAAAATTGCATGACAGTAGACTGGGAGTTCTTCCAGGAGAGGAACGTTGTCATAGTCATCTCTATGTTCAACATTTTCATTTCTGCTTCCACCTGTAATAACAAGTTTCCTTCTGAAAACAAAATGCGTTGCCACTGCACACAATCATCCAAGAAACTATCATTACTAGTTTTCATGTCTATCCCCCCTCATGGGCTGTAACTTCTGTGAGGCTACAGTCAATGTCTTTCATTTCTGTTTTTTTTTTATAACAGAGTGTCTATTATGAAGCATTATTTCAATAACTGTTTGTTGAATGATCAAATTAGTTGTTTTCATACATTTTAAATTTTTTTAGTAAAAGAAAGAATTCAGTTAATATCATGACATAGTGTTCCCTATTATTTTGTAGGTGCACATGACATAAGTATGCATTTGAAAGAGGTAAATTAAGTGAAATAAAGTCAGACTGGGGTGTGCCTAATGGCCAAATAATTTGCCTAACTCTTTTATAAATGTAGTATTTTCAGTTTATTAAATGCATGTGTTATTTAAATTATCAAAATTTTAGCATTTGCTTTACAGAAGTGTTGGGGTTGAGGGGAGAAGTAATTCTCCACCATGTGATTAGGGTTGGGGCCAGCTGGGGAAGTTTCTCAGTGATTGGGAGGATTGATTACCAAAGGAACAAGACATAACTACTAGGGAGACCATTTCCTGCCAACCTCTTCACCAGGCTAAGCTTGAAGTAGCAATAGTTAGCAACAGCTACTTTCCAAAAATGACTGCTTTTAGAATGAGGGTGGGCATAAATGATAAGAAACCTGTTGTTCCATAAAGAAAAATGACAGTAAGTCACTTACTGAAAAATGATTATTCTCATTTTATTTTTTGTCTTTTTATGGTTCAAGGACAAAATGAATTACATACTCTTTGCCCATTAAGCATTATTCCACAGAGGTTGAAAAGAGTGCTTCAACAAACTAGAATTTCAGAAGTCTGCTAAAACCAGATCAGACCCTTAGCAGCTTAAACCCATCAAAGAAAATTCACTTTGAATTTTCACTTTATATGGAGTTGTTGTATTATTTTATGTTGTAAATACGAAGCATCACACTTAAACAGTTTAATCAAAATTTTGATTTGAGGGCCACAGATGAGCCCTCTTTTTTTGTGGCCTGTTGCTTCCTTAACAATTATGTATTAACATTGTGCATCTCTAAAGCTTGCAAAATGCTTTCAGTTGTATTAGTCCTTTGATTGTTTCTGTGCCCCTGAGATATGGGTATTATGTGGGCAAATTAATAAACTGAGACTTAGAAAGTTTAAGAGGTTGAACTCTAATTGAAATTGAGACCTATGGCTGGAAGCCTGAAGCTTTCATCATCATTTTACTTTTTCCTTAAGACAACTCTTTTTTTTAATTCAAGTTTCAGAAAACACTATTTTTTAAATTATATAAACCCATGAATCTGTGGTCAGACTGTGATTGTAATCAACTCTAAAAGAAAATCCTCCTTCTTGTAATCAGAATGTTAATAAAAGTCGTAACAAACATATGGCCTAACTTGAAAATGACCACCTGTCAAAATGAGCTCCAACAGTTAGTGGGGGTAGAACACACATCCAGTAAAAATCTCACCTATTTTTTTTTAAGTAAATGTTCAACATTTTCATTTCTGCTTCCACCTGTAACAACAAATTTCCTCCTGAAAAAAAAAAATACATTGCCACTGCACACAATCAAGTTAAACTATTTAACTATTAAGAAGCCACATACTATATACTAGCTGAAGATAGTATACACTGAAGTGCGCAAAACAATGTTTTATAGTAAACATCAGCTTCATAAAGTCCCTAAAACACTTAATTAATGAAAACCAAACATGGGTAAAACCAATTTACCCTGATTTACAGACTCCCTTCATCTGGAAACAGCTGCTTAATGTTCTTCTTAAAACACAGCTTGCTTCTTTCAGTATTAACAAGCTATTATTGTGAGTTATGTCTTTCTTTCAGTATATAAATTCACTTAAAGCAAATGCAGAGAAGTTTATAAAATGCAAGCTTAATGTTGTTTTAACATATACTGCAAGGGTTTTTTTTGAACATTGACAGTTTTGATGAAAGTCATCTCTGTTTGGCTCTCATAAATTTAAACTTTTGCCTCTTGGTTGCCTTATTTTATTATGTCAGAATAAATCCTGCTTTTTTTTTTAAAAAAAATGTGTCCATTGGTAGAAACATAAACTGGTAGCATGAATGAGGACTTGCAGATTATCAGCTTCCGTGTTAGACCTGGGCTCACTTTTCTTGATATAACCTCATACAACTGTAGCACTAACTCCAGAAAGTCTTTGAAGAAAGCTGTCAGGTGGGTGATAAAATTCATGCTTGTTGAGACTTATCTGGGAAACTGGACTTACCCATACATAGAACATAGAAACACACACACACACACACACACACACACCCATACTCAATTCAAGGAGTTTTCACATTTGAACATTCTAAGTATTTCCTTTTGTTCCACTGCATTCATATTGAGGGTCTGCATTTTTAACTTTTTAAAGCCAATATTTTTAGCTAATATTTATTTGCTACCCTCACTTAGAATTAATTAAAACAAGACTGCGACTAAAAAAGAGATGCTAGCAGTTAATACATGAAACAATACATTTTGTTTATAACCTGGTGACAAATTTCAACATTTCCACAAATGTTGAAACAAATTTCCAATGCTGAATAAATTTCAAATTTCTTGGATAAAGAAATTAGTTTAAAGCTGAAATTAATAACCATCTTCACTATCCTCTTTTTTCATTTCCTCTTTCTCTACAAACTTCCTGAAATGAGGTTATTCCATTTCTTTTCCATTAATCTTTGCACTTTGATCATTAAGTATGTCAAATTTAAACCTTCTTAGACTATGGCTCTTAAGCTATGATAAGGGATATTAGTTGGAATATGCTGTCATAGTTTCTGTTTAAATCAAGTGCTTCTAAAAACATGACAAAGCATTAAAAGCTGCTTAATTTTTAAAAATAACTTTAAAAAGCTATAGTTGTTTTCTCCCTGATAATGAAACAACCATAAAACCCTGGTAGAGACTTTAAAATAAATGTATAAAGAGAAGAATATATTTCATTATTTAATCTTGCATTTATATTTATTTGATTTTTAGGTGATTGTCAATGGCAAACAAAAACACTTTTTAGAAGTTCTATTTGATATGAGTTTTATCTTAGATTATTATTTAAAATAGCTTCTTACTATGCCTTAAATAAATGAAGATATCAAAAAAGTTGCCAAATTGTGTCAAGAATGGGACAATTAAAGAAGTCAGAAGTTGGTAAATTAGTAAAAGTTTTTCATTTACTATTTGGTAATGGGTATAAGCATTCACATACTTTTAATACAAATGCCCTAGCTCTACAACTTTAATGTCTGTTGTATGCTTTTTCCAGCCACAGGGATTTTATACATAATGTCCTCGCATTTGTTTCCCTGGGTAAATCCTGCTCTTCTTGCTATGTAAGCACTTAAGAATTATTCAGGGAAGCTTTGTCTCCCCTTCCGGACTCAGTCACCTTTCTCTCCACTGTAGGCTTTCTTACCTCCTGGTGTGTCTCATTCTGAACATTTGTCTATGCTTTTCGTTATGATTGTAACTTGACCATGGTTAAGTCATTATTAGACAACTCCTACCTTCCACCTGGACTTCACCTTCTCACCTCAGTTCATGAGGGCAGGGACTGACTCTGTTTTCATAGTCCATTTTATCCCCAGAGCTCAGCAGAATTTCTGGCACCTGTGAGTAGGAACCCAAAACATGTGTTTATGTTAGTGAATAGACAAAGGATGAGAATGGAAATCCCTGACAAGGAGCATATAGCCATATAAAAGAGAGTTGTTGAATGCATAAAAAGGGTAAGCCGAGGATACATAAAGCTAGAGATATTGGCAGGTCTGGCCTTTGAGAGGCCCTTGTGCCAATCCAAGGAATCTTAGTTAATTAGGTAGGTATCTTAGATACTGTTAGATATTTTAAACAGTAGAGTTCTTCCAGTCTTCATTTCGAAAATAATCTTGGGAGCAATCTAAGCTCTAAAAGGACAGGAGTTATTACAAGCAGAGAGATTAGCTAGAAAGTCACGACATCACTCAGATGACAGTTATGAGGACAAAAATCGGAACAGATGAAAAGGAGACCAATCCATTGTGATATTTAAAATACCCTCCTTTAGTTTCAAACACGCTTTACAATGTTTTTCAGGTTGATCGCCAACCACAGTTTATCCAAGGCTATCGAGTGATGTATCGTCAGACTTCAGGTCTGCAGGCTACATCTTCATGGCAGAATTTAGATGCCAAAGTCCCGACTGAACGAAGTGCTGTCTTAGTCAACCTGAAAAAGGGGGTTACTTATGAAATTAAAGTCCGGCCATATTTTAATGAGTTCCAAGGAATGGATAGTGAATCTAAAACGGTTCGTACTACTGAAGAAGGTCAGTATTCAGATTTTGAATATAAATCAAACTCGCATCATGATGAAACCAATTTCTGTTACAGTACCTAGGTATTATCTTCCTTAGAGGAATATAATGGTATCATCTAAAAGTAAATCCAGGAAGAGTCATTTTCTCCTCTTATTCTGAGAATTCCATAGATCTGACAAGCAGAAAAGAAGGGACACTGATGTAATTAATTTTGAATTTTTCTTAAGTAACCATTTGCACCAAATCTTGTTTTTCAGTTAACTCGAATTGGATTATAAAATATTCCCCTATATTTTGTGTTGATTTAACTCATTTGGATCATGAAAAGACAGACTACTGGAATTTCAGGAACACAGGCTGTTCATTGTGACTACTGTTTTTGTTATAGTTAAGTGTGACATTTTCTTTTATTAGCCTCTTTCTCCTGTGGGCACTGCCAGTCAAACCCATAATTTCTAATCAGGAAGGTCACTTGCATATTTGCAGTAGCTATCTTCTTAGTGAAGTTCCCTCTTTTCCCCATTTTTTCTTTTTTTTTTTTCTTTTCTTTTCTTTTTTTTTTTTTTTTCAGATGGAGTCTCACTCTGTCTCCCGGGCTGGAGTGCAGTGGCTGATCTCAGCTCACTGCAACCTCTGCCTCCCGGGTTCAAGCAATTCTTCTGCCTCAGCCTCACAAGTAGCGCATGCCACCACACCTGGCTAATTTTTTTGTATTTTAGTAGAGACAGAGTTTTCACTGTATTGCCCAGGCTGGTCTCAAATTCCTGAGCTCAGGCAATCCACCTGCCTTGCCCTCCCAAAGTGCTAGGATTAAAGGCATGAACCACCATGCCCAGCCAGATCTTTTCTTACCTAAAGGTGTGTTAAAGTCAATCTGTGATGGACATGCAATTAATGTAGGTTTCCACCAGTTTGTTTAGTAGTGTCTCTTTCACAAAAATAGAGGCTTCTAATACATGTTGTTATCAAAGTTTAAAAAAAAAACAAAAGGAAATGCCAAATGCAATAAACCCCTCCATTCTGCTTTTGTACTACTTTTGTGTTCACAACTCTTGTAAAAAGCCTTTTCTCTAAACATATTTCATACAAAATAAGAGAAGCCTTAAGAAAATGTATATAGGTTGCCCATGTTAACATCTGTATACTTGGCCAAAGAGCTCTGAAATTATACATTTCTTACACATTGCGGCAAAAATGTCATTTTCCCATTGTTTTTGCAGGGTGATACACTGGCAGGGTCAAAACTGCATATTTAAAAAGACATCATTAATCTACTTTTTTCATTAGTCTACTTTTTTCATTAATCTACTTTAATATGTTAAAAAATACCAATAATTATAATAGTATCTTTTCTCCTTGCTAACATGTTTAAAAATAATAATTATCATCATATCTTTATCCATTATTAAATTTCACTCTATACTGCAAATTGGTAGTATTAATGAGTGGCGAAGGTAACCTTAACACAGAATGCTCTGTTTGAAGCCTATTTCCAAAATCAATTTCACTGCAGTTAGACTTTTCCTCTGGATTAGACATTTGTCACCATTGGGTATACATTCATCTCCAATTTCTGTGGCTATGTGATGATAACAAATGGAACTCAGCTGGGCTATGGCTGGGAACGATGAGTGACGATTCGGGTTCTTTTACATCTGTAGAAATAAGCTGGGTCCTGGAATAACTGACCTGTCAGGAAGCAGGCACGGTGTTCTCGCCAAGACAGCAGCAAGGCGAATGAGAAACCAGTTCTGAAAGTCTTATTTTTCAATGCAGTCTACTTAATAACTACAAGGCTGTTAGACAAGTGGTTGGATTTATGTCATCATGCCATACTTTGGAGCAATATTGTCACATAGAGGAATAAGAAAGAGCAGTATTGTGTTAACATGTGTCTGTGCGTGTCCCATATCTCAATGCAAATATGGCTATACCTGTATGAAATATATCATGACATATTTACAAAACATAGGATGTCTGTTGTCAGGCTTTTAAAATATATTTTAGGATATTTTCAGAAAGCCGAACTGTGTAGAGCTATGCAAACATTGATGATTTTATATTAAAAGCCATCAGTAACACAAAATTACTTATATTGTAAACTGTCAAGAAGTATGTTATATGATTTTAACTACTCCTACCTTTGGTTTTAATTCAGAGACTCACTGAGAATAGATGAATTTTTCCAGAAAGTTATTATTTCTTTGTTCTCAGACACACTAAATGAGAAATGCGGCAGTCTAAAATCAGGAAGAGCTTCTCTCTTGCCTTTTCTCAGTGTGGTTGTAATTAGTTATAGGAGAAACTATAAAGGCAGAGAATTATTGTAGAAATCAAAATCTTCCCATTTCACATTTGACCCAACATGAACTCTTTTCATTTTTATCATCAGAGTCCCTTGCCCATCCATTAAAATAAGTTTTAAATCTTAACTTATGGGTCAATTTATAGCAGTCAATTATTTTTCCCAGTACAAGAAAAAGAAGTTTTTTCTGTGTTGATGACATTTATAGTTAGGTTTCTATTTTATTTAGTAAGCACAAACTAAAAGCATACCAAAAAAGCTGTCATTAATGCCACCATTCGGAAATAACACATGGTAAGTACTGGAATATATGCTCTCAGAATAATTTTGGGTAGAAGAAGTTGTGACTGTTTTTAGAAAGCCTATTAGAGTTGAAATAATTAGGGTTCTAAAATCTGACATACACTGGTTCAAGTTCTGACTTGCTATTTGACTATCCTAAGTCTCTTACGGTGACCTCATGTTTCCTCATCTGTAAAACTGAGATAAGAGTTGTTTCTACCTCTGGAAGTTAATGCGGGAATTAAACCTGACACTTAGCTCAGTGCGGGGTGTATAGAAAACACTTATTAGAATGTTAGCTGTTAAATCTATTATTGAGAGCATATTACAAAAGCTGTTGCATTTACTTTAAATCTAGATATTGTATTTAAAGAATATCTCTCAAAAAAACCTGTCCCTGTGGAACACTGTGTGGATTCAGAACTCTTGGAAGCCAGAGCCTCCTGCATCTTGTCTTTATATTCATATTCTGGAAGTAGCACTCATGCGCACCAAGGCTTACAGTTTGCACTCATTCTAATCACTTCTTCTACAGCCCCAAGTGCCCCTCCACAGTCTGTCACTGTACTGACGGTTGGAAGCTACAATAGCACAAGTATTAGTGTTTCCTGGGATCCTCCTCCTCCAGATCATCAGAATGGGATTATCCAAGAATACAAGGTAGGATCAGGGTGCAGAAGGACAGCTCTCATATGAAGTTTCCCAGAGAAATCTCAGTGTCTCACGAATGAGGCACATCTCTAAAGGGTCTCTTATTCAGTTTAAGTGTAAAGTTATTATTTATATTTCTGTGTGACAGAGAATGAGACAAATGCATAGGTATTAGAACCTGAGTTCAAGGTCACAGATCACACAAACCCAGTTAAATGATTAAGCCACACTAGTGAAATGGTTTTCTGTATAGTGTGATTCTAGAATCTCAAGAATTTAAAAAGATGGAGCACAGGGTTGGTAGTGAAGACCAGAAAATGAGTTTTATCTTTGTTATTAGAATTCTGCAGAAGAGGCTTTTTTAAAACCATGCTCCGTTTAAAAACCATGAGCTGTTTTTAAACCATGTTCTCAGAAAATAAGATGCTTCAGGGGTTAAGAGGTGGAGTGGGTTGTAGACAGCACCAACTCTCACTCTAGATGCCACTTTTGTGTATTTATTGAAGTTGTATAGAATATTTCACTTGAAAAAAAGCCACTGAAACAACACATTTTGCAAATACTGACTTACAAAAAAACAGTTGATTGTCTCACTTTCAACTGAGGAATTTTTGGCTGTTTAGAAACAGTGTATATCTGTTGTTTCATTGCTGTCATTTGATGTTTAAGGCAGAGAGTATGTCTAGTTTTCAAAATAAAATTGTTTGTGTTGTGTTTAGAACACATTTGAATGAAAAACCTCTCATTAATCTTTGTAAAATTCAAAACTATAATTTATTAATAAGTGATCTATTAGGATTATCTATTAATAAATATTTCTAGATTTCTGAAAATAGCATATTCTATACCTCTAATACAATACAAAACTAGTCACCCATTTCACCTAAAAAATTCATAGTTAGTATTTAATATTAAGCTGAATAATTTTACTCAAATATTTGAAGATTAAATTTTATTTCTAAGGAGAAATTAATTTCTACATAGAATTTTATTAAAGATCAACTTGCTAAAGCAAATTAATGAACTAAATGTATAGGGATTTATTTTTAAATGATTCCTATCATGTTATGAAGACACATGCTTAAGAAACATAAGAATAAATGCTTTTACAATACAGTAATTATATAGATCCTAAGATTTTATAAGCATTAGGACATTGTTTGTAACAGAGTAACAATTACAACTCTGTGTGAGTTTGAGTGTGTGTGTGGGTGTGTGTGTTTTAATGAGGTTAGGAATTTATTTTTGTACCATTTAGGACTAAATATCCTAAATTTCCATGTAGTTAAATATTGTTCCTTTTTTTATAACATGATGAATTTTTTTCTGTGAGTTGTAAATGTTCTCACTCTCTAGAGACTTGTCATATTTTGGTTTCAAAGTGCATATTTAGGTAAGGGCTAAATATTCCTTCATTAAGAACACAGATGTCATATATAAATAAGAGAAACACATGATTCACAAGAATTATTTTACTGAAAACGTTTTGGGAGCTTACCTGCTCCGAAACAAATCATATGTTTTCCTACATATATGTCTACATGTAGATTTTAAAATAGTATATAATATGAAAGCAAATATGGATACACAGTGGATTTCTTTTCATAACACATTTTATAGTAACAATTTCCACATCCCCAGAAGATGCCCTAAAATTTGATTCCTACTTGAAATAAAAGCCTAACTTCCTTAACATCAGTGTCTAAAGACTTGACACCACTTTGTTCTCCTGAATGTGTATGTGTGTGTAGATATGTGTTGATCAGTATTAGATTTATTGCTGTCAATGTAAATATTGGCTTTAATTTCATTTTAGTCAATACCTATAACTTAGGTCAATTAATCTTGTTAACCACTTCTGTGTAAGTTAATATTTTCTTAAATGAAATGTAAATTGCTTAGATGTCTACCTATATACTTTAGATGTTGCAACTTATAATCACCATATTTTAGTGGATTATATGCATCATAAATTTTGATAAAGCAGAGGAAATTACATGTTTTAATCCATACAAAAATGCCATTTGCAACCAAAGACCACATACCAGAGGTGTTAAAGAAATCACTGTGCTTTCTAAATTACTCATTACGAGCCTTCAGTGCTGAGAATAAGATATAAATGAACATGGCATAGTTTCAGCTTCCCTTATTATTCTTCTTTTAATACAGGTGCGCATGTGCACAAATACACTTACATATACACATATAAATACATGGCAGAGGTTGGGCTTTAGAAGATGTCATTTACAAAACCTCTATAAGCCTAGAAGACAGGTTAAGACTGAAAAATATTTAATCAGTTATATTAGTCTTGTTACCAGAAACGATAATATTATATGCATGTATTATTCACTTTCCATTTCTGTAGATCTGGTGTCTAGGAAATGAAACGAGATTCCATATCAACAAAACTGTGGATGCAGCCATTCGGTCTGTAATAATTGGTGGATTATTCCCAGGTATTCAATACCGGGTAGAGGTTGCAGCTAGTACCAGTGCAGGGGTTGGAGTAAAAAGTGAGCCCCAGCCAATAATAATCGGTGAGTATCAAACTATGTGGTTTGTGCTTTAGAATCCCTCAACTGACAAGGTGGAAGATGATTTTGCATCAACATACTAATAGTGAATACACACTTATGAATGATAGGATACACATATTATATAGGCAAATGGGTTAACTGCAGAGGGTTTCTTACAAAAATGCTTGGTGCAATTGATCACACTCTTAAAAAAGTCCCAGAGCCTTTTTAAAATTACAATATTTAAGAGTTCAAATGCTGAAAGGTAGTTTAAAAATTATTTTTAATCAACTGCCTCATTACCAACTTTGGTGTCATTGAAATATAATAAAAATTAGATAGTTATTGAAGAGAGACCATCATGTTTCAAATCTATATATTTCCTCTTAGCCAGAGAAATGTCAAAAAATAACAAGAAACAGGCCAGAAGAAACTTTGTAATCTAAATATACTATCCCAAAGAAGAAATCACATTAAATCTAGTATCATGATTGCATAAATTTTTTTCCTATTATCATAGATTATATTTGTCTGTTCTTGAGATGTATATAAATGGAATCATACCGAATGTGATATTTTGTATTTGGTTTCTTTCATTAAGGATAATGTTTTTGAGATTCATCCATGTATGTATTATTCAGTTCACATGTTTTATTGCTGAGCAGTATTCAATTGTGTGAATGTGCCATATTTTGTTTATCTGCTTTTCTCCTGAGAGAATGAATATTATTGTGTAAATCTTTGTGTCCTTTTGGAGTAATACCTAGAAGTCTAATTTCTGGGTAAAAGGGTTGTATAGTTTGACTTTATAAGAAACTGCTAAACAATATTCAAATTACTGTATAATTTCATACTGCCACCAGCCAGGAAAATGACTTCCAGTTTCTCTACACTTTCACAAACATTTGTTGTTTCCAGTTTTTGTGATTTTAGCCATTCTAGTTGGGGTAACCCGTGATTTTAACTTGAATTTTCTTTTAGGACTAATGACGTTGGGTAACTTTGCATGTGCTTATTGGCCCTTCACATATTTTCTTTCGTGAATTGACCACATATTTGCCTTTTAAAAATTGGATTGTCTTATGTTACTGATTAGTGAGAGTTACTTATACATTCTAGATACAAGTTCTTTATTATGTATATATATTACAAATATTTTCTCCCAGTCCATAACTTCCCTATTCATTTTCTTAATAATGTCATTTGATGAACAAAAGTATTGCATTGTGGCTTACCTCTAGATACTTAGGATTTTTTTTATAATTTCTTCTAGAAGCTTTATAATTTTAGCTTTTATGCTGAGGTCCATAATTCATCTGAGGGTAATTGCATGTGGTTCAAGGAATAAGGCTTATTTATTTCCATATGTATATCAAATTGTGTACTCACCATGTATTAAAAAGATTTTCCTTTCCATCAGTTAATCATATATACATGCCTGCATTCCTGGATTCCCTATGGGATTCAATTTGTTTATGTGTCTAGCCATATGCCAGACCACACTGTCTTCATTACTATAGCTCATAGTAAGCCGTGAAATCAGGTAACGTGAATACTCCATCATTTTTTTCTGCAAAATTATTTTGCTTATTATAGGCCTTCTGCTTTTCCATATACTTTTCAAATCAGCTTGTTGATATCTCTAAAAGTATGTTGAATGATAAGTGAAAATGCAGTGAATCAATCCATCAAAATGGGTAAATATTTTAATAATAACTCTCTTTAGGGAATGTGATACATGTTTTCATTATTTAAGTGTTCTTTACCTTTTTCCAATATTATATAGATTTTAGTGTGTCAACATATTTCTTGAGCATTTGATTTTCTGTGTGTGGGTTTTGTTTTGTTTTTATTTTGGAGACGAAGTTTCACTCTCTTGGCCAGGCTAGAGTGCTGGAGTACAGTGGCGTGATCTCGGCTAACTGCAGCCTTCACCTCCCAGGTTCAAGTGATCCACCCACCTAAGCCTCCTGAGTAACCGGGACTCTAGGCATTCACCGAAACGCCAGGCTAATTTTTTGTGTTTTTATTAGAGATAGGGTTTCATTATGTTGGCCAGGCTGGTCTTAAATTCCTGACCTCAAGCAATCTGCCTGCCTCTGCCTCCCAAAGTGCTGGGATTACAGGCATGAGCCCTTGCCACTGCACCTGACCTATTTGATTTTTTTCACACTGTTATAAATGGGGTTTTTAAATTTATTTTTCTAGTTGTTTTATATTTCACTTAAATTTAATGTCTATATGGCTTTTGTGCTTTGTGACCTTACTACCTCTCTTATTCATTTTAGTAGTTGTGAAACTTTTTTAAAGTGTTTCCAGATAATCATGTTTTCTCTCTTCTTGTTTCTGTTAATGTGATGAAATCTATTGAATGATTTTAAAAGGTAAATCACCCTTGTATTCTTGGGATAAACCGTAATTGGTCATGATATATTATCCATTTTATAGATGTTGCTGAATTTACTAATATTTGGTAAAGAATTTTGCATCTATGTTCATTAGGAATATTGATGTGTAGTTTTTCTTTTCCAGTTTTGAAATCAGGTGGCTGGTTTTACAAAGTAGTTTGGGAAGCATTCCTTCCTACTCTAAATTCTGTAGAAGTTTTTAGGACTAGCATTACCTCTTCCTTAAATATTTTCTAGAACTCAGTGGTGATATCTATGTTTTTCTTTGTGAATTTTAAAAAATATATATATGAATTCAGGTCTATTCAGAATTTGTATTTCTGAGGCTGAGGTGGGTGGATCACTTACAATCAGGAGTTCGAGACTAGCCTGGCCAACATGGTGAAACCTTGCCTCTACTAAATATACCAAAATTAGCCAAGTGTGGTGACAGGCCCCTATAATCCCAGATACTTGGGAGGCTGAGGCACAAGAATTGCTTGAACCCACCTGGGAAGGGAGGGTGCAGTGAGCCAAGATCACACCACTGCATTCCAGCTGGAACAACACCAAAAAAAAAAAAAAAAAAAAGAAAAGAAAAGAAAAAAAGAAATTTGTATTTCTTCATGTGTTGGTTGTGGTAAATGGATATTTTGTTTTTTGACCAGCAATGACTTTCTCTAATCCTTCTAAGTTATTGAATTTATTAGCATGTGGTTGTTTACAATATTCCCTTGTTATCATTGAATGTCTGTAGGATATAGAGTAATGCCACCTCTTTTATTCTTAAATGCTGAAAATGTATGTGTACTGTCTCTCTTCCATTTTTTTCCTCTCCTCCCTCCTTCCTTTCTCTGGCCCTCTTTTTCCTATTTAAATCAGTCTTGATAAAGATTTATCAATTTTATTAATCTTTTCAAGATGCAGACTTTTGGTTTTGTTAGTTTTCTAATTGATTTCTGCTATTTTTTCTTCTATGTACTTTTATTTATCTCTTAAGATCAAACCGTAAATCAATGATTCCAGACCTTTCTTATTTTCTGGGTATTTTAAAGTTCTAAATTTTCCTCTAAACATTTCTACAGCTAAATCTTACAAACTTTGATTTGTTATGTTTCCATTTATCATGGAATATAAACAATCTTCTACTTTCTTTAACGATTTCTGTTTTTTTCATAGAGGTTATTTAGAAGTGTATTATTTAATTTCCAAATGTTTAGGGATTTTTCCAGATATCTTTTTGTTTTTGATTTCTACTTTGATTCCTCTGAGGCCAGAGCCCCAGAGTAATTTTTCTCTGTGTAAATTTAGTCTTTTAAATATGGAGACTTATTTTATGGCCCAGCATTTGATCTTAGTGAATATTTCTTGTGCACTTGAAAAGTATTTGCATTTCTCTGTTTTTTCAGTGGAAGGTTCTATGTCAGGTCAAATTATTTGTTAGTATTAACAGGTCTTTATTGTTTTTTATTTGCCCTTTCACTCACTAAAAACAGAGTCTGGAAATCTATTATAATTATGGATTTGTGTATCTCTCCCTTCCACGTGTAAGTTTGTGTTTCATGTTTGGCTACTTTGTTTCATGTGAGTAGGTTTTAAGATTGTTCTATCTTCTTTTTAAATTTACCCTTTATTATTATGAAATGCCCATCTTTATTCCTAGTGAGATTCCCTGTCCTAAAATTTACTTTCTCTGATATTAGTATAGCTACATCATCTTATTGTGTCTGCATTGTCATTTTTCATTCTTTTTTTTTAACCCATTTGTCTGTACTTAATGTGCAGTTGTATTAAATTGCATATTGTTAGGTGATCTGTGCTCACTGTAACCTCTGCCTCAAAGGTTGAAGAGATTCTCCTACCTCAGTCTCCTGCATAGCTGGGGGCTACAGGCACCTGCCACCACACCCGGCTAACTTTTGTATCTTTGTAGACACTGGATTTCTCCATGTTGCCCAGGCTGCTCTGGAACTCCTGGCCTCATGTGATTCACACACCTTGGCCTTCCAGCCATGACCCACCTCACCCAGCCAGTCCACGGTTTTTTTGTTTGGTTGGTTTTGTTTTTTTAATTCAACCTAACAATCTTTGCCTTTTTAATTGCACGCTCAGGATGTTACCATTAATGTAATTACTGGCATGTTTGTTTAGATTTACTATCTTGCTACTTACTTGCTGTCTTACTTTCCTTGCTATCTTCCCAATTTCCTACTTTCTTTTGATAAACTAATACATTTTAGTATTTTATGTCCACTGTTGGATTATTAGGTACACGTCATTTCTTTGGTGACAGTTGCTCTAGGATTTGACTATAAGGATCCTAGAGCAGTATAACGTCACTCCTTTTCCTCTCATCTTTATTTTGCTATTGTTATACCTTTTACTTCTATGTAACAAACGGCAATATCCGAATCATAGCTCTACTGTTGTTTTTGCCTTAAACATCAGTTATCTTTCAAATAAATTAAAAATAAAAAGTGCATTACTCATATTTATCTGATATTCTGCTCCATAAACTCAGTCCCTTCAGCTTCCATGAGTGCTCAAGTTTTTTCAACTCAGGGATGCCATTCAGCAATGTTTGGGTTACCCTTGGCTGCAATGCATTTTAAAATTGTCTATAGGTACAAAGCTGCGAAAATATTAAAGTTGTCCCTGCTCTTTTCCCTTCTCTCAGAGAACATAGTCCTACCCTTTCCTTTCACATATTTTGACTAGTCCTCCATTTGTTTGTGATGGGAGTGCATATCCCAATACCTGTTATTTCCTCATGGACAGAAGTGGAAGTGTTTAGGGAACTGGTAATTTCATATATTACACTTTCCTGGTCTATATTTTCCATTTGATTCCTTTTACATTTTTCATTTCCCTTTGATGTTTTCCATGTAATAATTTTTTTATGACCATATTAAGTCTATACACCTATTATAATATCTGCTTAAAGTTCTTTTCTCCTTATTTCAATATCTGTATTATCTCGTGGTCTGCTTCTATTGATTGCCTTTTTTGCTGATCTTGGGTCATATTTTTCTTGTTTGCTGTTATATATTTTCACGTGCCTGGTAATTTTTTACTATATTGGAATTTCAGACGACATAAAATTTTGCAACCTTCTGAAGAGTGTTTATGTTCCAGCAGGCACATACATTACTGGCTGATCACATTTAACTGGTGGTGTCTTAGTTTTTACATTGGTTAGTATGGGACATTTTATGTTTTGCCCTTATTCTTACAGCAAAATCTCAATAAAATATTTACTTTCAAGGCATAACCCTCTCCTGGGCTTCCAGTGAGAAGCCTAATATTTTTATCTGTTCTTCCTAACGTGGCGAAATCCAAAATTAAGCACAGTTTTGCAGTGAACGTGAGCTAAAACCTCTGCCTTTCACCAGATCCTTACAATCTTCTCTTTGCCGGCACAGTTCAGGGTTTACCCTTGGATGTAAGAGGAGAGTATACACAAATTTGGGAGCATCACTCTCCACTGTCTCCCACTTTCATATGGCTCCCCCCTCAATTTTTAGTTACTCTGACCTCCCCTGAACTCCACCCTAAGACAACTCGTTTCACTAAGATTGAGTTTTTTCAGCTGAGGTACTAACTGCCTGACACTCTATGAATTGGGGAACCCTCCTAAGGGAAACAAGACCTTGTAATTGCAGATTTCCTCTGGTAAAGCGCCCTTCATTCAATAAATGCATCCCCTTCACTTTTCCCTGCTTTCATTTGTTTGGCATTGCCTTTAATAAAAAAATAAAAAACAAAAAATATTCTTCCTGGAGTTTACATATTTTTAAAGTGTTTCTTCAGTGTTTCATATAAGCCATTCCCATTTTTTTTTTCTATTTATTTTCTAAAATGATACATATAAAGCAGACTGCCAGCTTCTGGAGAATTCTTTCTATTACAGGTATTTATTGTATTTAACATTCAGTCATAGCATTAAAATTTTTTAGATTCTCTAGGTTATCTCTCTTTTATATATTAAAAGCATTGACGAGAAAAAGTTAAAGTATTAACTTTTCTTTAAATTGGCTTCTCTTTCTTAATTAGTCATTCAGACTGAATTAATTCCTTAACCTGAGGGGAAACCTACCATCTTGCCCTTCTGAGATTTTCTAAAATAAATTGGAATAAGAAAGAAATACAGGTACACCCAAAAGGATTTAACATACATGTGTGTGGATATATATATATATATATATATATATATATATATGTATTTCATTTATAGTATTTTGGAATAAGCTCTTAATTTTTTATTTAAAAAGCTATATATATGTGTGTGTGTGTGTGTGTGTGTGTGTGTTATAGTATTTAGAAATAAACCCTAAATTTTTTATTTAAAAAGCTATATATATGCCAGTATACAGTATATATAAATATATACATATATATATATGTATGTTTATGTGTATATATATACACAAATATATATACTGGCATATATATGCCAGAGAGACAGTACACAGTATCTGTATCTATATCTTTATGAAATGGATTGGCTGAATATAATTATTCTAAGTGAAAGAGAAGTAAGATTGTCAAACAACTGTCAAATAACATATTTTCCTTTAACAGTTTTTTTTGTCATCTTTACTAATAAATACCATTCTCAAGCAAAATTTTCTTGTTTCTTTTTCTTCCTAGTGACTATATGTTTGCCAGATATTTAGGTGATTTATTTTCTTTTAGAGAAGTAAAATATTACAAGCATATACTATAACCAAACTCATGTCATGACAATTACAGTTATGCACTGAACAATTGAACCATAACTGAAAGTAATAAAGTTAATGATTATTTTAAATCAAATCAAAAATTTCACATAATTTTCCTATGATTTATAAAAGTCTGAGTCTTCAGACAGGTAATGAGTACCTTTTAATTTACTATTTAGTGTATCTACAAGTGTTTTCACATTTTTCTATGAAATATAAGTAATCAAGAAAATAGTATGTCTAGCTTTTATTCAAATAGTTAGAATATGCTATACTCAGAATGTAATCATAAAAATAAAATTGTAGAAATTCTGTTTTTTGTGTACACACACACACACACACACACACACACACACGACAAATGACAGTTCAACCAAGAAAAGGCTATTTGTTCTTGAGAGATTTATTTCTTTTTAATATCTACTGTTGTACTGAGAAGCCATCTAATTGTTTCCTTAATTACTCCTGAATATCTACCTTAACATCTTGTCTGATACCCTTATCTACACAACTGTTATTCCTTAGTTGGAAAGTGATTTAGTGATGGCTAATCTCCTTTTCTGTTTCAATTTACACTTTCACCTTGTCTATTCAGAACTGGAAATGGCACTTGAAGTGACTCAAACTGTACTAGGTTTCCCATTTGTTTTAATGAAATCATGTATTGGCATTCGATGTGATTTATGGTTGAGAATTTTAGATTTGTACTATGCCAGATCATGTATTGTTTCATGTATTCCTTCTCAGTTTAGCCTTCCTTCCAGAAAGTTTTGTTAAGGGATCATTAATTAGAACGTGGTAAATATGTAACAGACTGCCTTACACAGGTTTAACATTGGTATTGTTCTTTTCTTGTCCCGTTTCCTATGGTAATATGACTTTTACATCAAAGTGTCCATAATTCTGTATCATTGCGTTTACAGACACAAAAATGTAATCAAATACATTCAGTTATAAATCCATTAAGCAGTGTGTCATACAACCAATTTATATTGACTTAAGATTTTTAGTTATCTTGCTTAATAATATAGTTATTACTTCTCTAATCATTTGGCTTTTCACGCTTACATTACATAGTTGAAAATAATATGTGGAACAGCTGCAAACTTTCACAGTAATAGGTACAGTCGAATCTGATGTGTCTAATTAATTTTTAGTCCAACAAATTACTTTTGTTCTTCATTACTCTCCAATGGGAGGAAGACATTATATTTCATTATATTTTTTGTCTGCAAGAACAATGGAGCGTTACAGGTCACACACATCCCTTGTCTATGCTCTAATTAGCCCAACTGACAACATAGTTTCAAAAATACCAGCAGCATAAAAAATAGTAATACAGCTTGAGTAACATAAATATTGTTCTTTACTAAATACGACATTTTATGGACCCTTTACAAAAATGGCTCCAAACAATGAAGACCAAATTTTCTTTTCTCTTTGTTCTATAAGGTATTTGTTTTCTTTCTGATAATTCCTAATACTTAAGGAAATCACCGGATAGATGTATGTCTCATATTGAAAATATGAGCTCATTTTAAATAGAGTTTTGACTATATTTGCATGTATAATAATTAAAGGCAGAAATAGTGGGAAGATGAGCCAGATTTACTACGTAAGTGACACTGGTTTATAAATCTGAAATTTGATACAAAAGACCTTTCAGGGATGGAATATAAGTATGCATGAGGAAACGCTAGCAGCTGTAGTAAAAATGCCTGCATTTTGAAAAGATAAACACAATAAAATTTTATTTCTAATTCACAGCCCAGTCCAATATGGGTCAACAGAGTGAGAAATGGAATTTCTACTTCATGCTGTTATTCAGGGGTTTGGGATCTTTTGAACCATAGCACTCCCATTTCTTAGAAGCACAACATCCTCCAACAGATCCCCTGTATCTGTCCAACCCATGAGGAAAGAGAGTTTCGAGTCAAGGCAGTGTTAGGGGTCAGGCCAGGAGGGTCGTGTGCACTTTTTGTTCCTACTTACTTCTGACTAATGCTCGATTATTTTTTTGCACTCAACTGTAAAAGATGCTAGGAAATGTAGGCTAATTTTCTGCCCTAGAAGAAAGGAGAAGCAGTGAAGTAAACAAGTGAATTGAGATTTGCAGGATTCTCAAATCTAGATAATTTATCACTCATGTCACTGAGGTTGACTGAGAGGCCCTTAAAGCAACCCTTAAACATACACGGGTCATAATTTTGAGTCAAAAACTACTGTCTTTATATTAGCTGCCACTTCAATCCTCCCAAAATATATGAAGTAGACAGTACTGCTGCCAACCAATTGAACACAGGCTCTAGAAGATTTGGTGCCCTGTATAAGCTTACTGCTTACTTGGCTAGTAAGTGGCAGAGTTGGTATTCAAATTCTCAACTTCAAAGACCATGATCTTTTTAATATATTACAGTGCTATAACTAAAACAAGGAAGATCCCACACATTCCTTTGATGTGATATGCTTGAATGTGCCATTTATATTTTGCTTACCATTTACCTTTCAAAAGTCTTTGATTAGTCACTAATTAGGCATGATATTGACATTAGGAATCACTTAATTCCCAAGGTCTAAATTTCTTGATCTGCAAAATAAGCCCCTAAATCTTATGATTTCACAAGTTTAAGACCTATTTAAAATGGATTGGAATTTTCTTAATTATCTGAAAGGTCCAAATTTTCCAAACGTGACTAGTTGTAGAATAATCTTAGTACAGATTTAAAAGGACGTCTCAATAATGGAGACCTCAAAATTAATTTTTAAGTTGGTACTTTATATTTAGCTTTCAAATGGATTTTCAAATTAGTTTCAAATACTTTAAGGGAATATATGAGTTTAATTAAATTATGCATGCTGATCTCTGTGAAGTCTGTTTACATAATGATCATTGTTTTGTATAGTAGTTTTAATACTTTCCAGAAAATTAAAGGATATTTGATCAAAATAAATTCTTTGGTAGAATATTAAGGTCAACATGAAGTTACCTGTTCTTGTGAAATATGAACATTTTAAAATGGACAGTGCCTTAGCAGAAGGGCAATTTACAAATACCCTGAGTTAAAAGTTGTAATTGGTTTCTTAAAAATGAGAACTATATTTAAAAACACTTTATGTAATTCAAGATGTTATTAATCCAACTCTTAGTGTTTATTTTCATAATAATTTATAAGGTGATAAATCAACATGTGGTTGTGAATCTGTCCATAGCAAACCACAACACAAGAGGTCAGTGTTCTTAATCAGATTTCAAACTCATGATTTGATTATTCTTTTGAAAATTATGAACTATGTTTATCAGTAATTGTGATAGGCTCAAAACAAGTATTTCCTGCCTTCAAATAATTTTTCTTTATTTTTGATGTAACATGTTTGTATTCCTGTGTTTATTTTTATTTTAATATTTACTAACACGATTTTTTTTTAAATAGGGAGACGTAATGAAGTTGTCATTACTGAAAACAATAACAGTATAACTGAGCAAATCACTGATGTGGTGAAGCAACCAGCCTTTATCGCTGGTATTGGTGGTGCCTGCTGGGTAATTTTGATGGGTTTTAGCATCTGGTTGTACTGGCGAAGAAGAAGAGGAAGGGACTCAGTAATTATGCTGGTAAGTGACTATTTCCAGCTAAGAAAACCTCTTATCTGTAGGAATGTAATGAAATGAATAGAAGGAACAGAATGGAATAACAAATAAGTGATTTTGGCTTGTTTTAGAAACCTGCACTGTAAAATGCAATTATACCCAACATGCTTTCATTCATTGCTCTTGACCATATCGCTTTATAACCACAGGGCAGTCTTTTTGCTTGTATCTCCAGTGAAGCATAACAAGAGTACAGACTGATAAAATGCTTAACTTTTTTTCTCAACTAGTTCTTTGAAATCACACACACGCACACACACACACACACAATGTGTTACATGCTATGAAGCCATTTTGAGAAGTGAATTTACACAAAAGCATTACTAAAAGTGCTCAGGAAAAAAAAGAAAAATTTGAAATATAGCTTTTAGTGTTCAGGATGCAGATTACAATAGGAAATGTCCGTCATGAAAACACAGGCAAGCAAAAATATCACCAGAATTGATAAAAGCGATGAAGCATGAATTAAGTGATTTACTGTTCACTTAAATAGACTGTCATTACAATGCAAACAAGCAGTATTTTAGAAGAAAATGAAAGGAAAAGGAAGAAAAGAGAAAGAAGCTGAAGCAGAACAATAAAAAGAAGACCCTAGATCGTCCACATGTTCACAACAATGTTTTCTTCTTAGAATCCAAGACAGAGTTTCAAGGGCATCCTAGATTGTGGTCTCCGTGGCAGAGAGAGAGAGAAGAGAGAAGAGAGAGACAAAATTATATAGTCAGTGATTGAGAGAATGAACTCAATACTCTGAATCTATGTTCAATTACAATTTAAAATGCAGTTTATCTTAAATATTTTTTCTAGCAACAATAACAAGAAATATCTCACAACATTTTATACTTTCTAGAATTTACAAGGGAGCAATTTCAATTTGACATCATTCTACAAGCATGTAAGAAATTTTTGAAACATTATACTCAATCTTCTATTTCTAATATTAACTTTGGTAGGAAGCACAAATGTCTTAGTAGCTGAGTTTGACAGAGGCGTCATTGGTTATTAAGCTTTTAAGCTGCTGTGGCTTGTAGGTTCCCAAACTGCTGAGAGTGTGGAAAGAGTGCAAAATGCTAAGTACAGCACTGACTTGGTTGCCTTGCTTGTTATTTGATGCATTTACATGTTTATGATCATTTCATTACAGCATTGTAGCTCATGTCTATATCTTCTGAAGATAAAATTTATTAGTTACTGATTAGAATCCAGGACTAGAGAAAGTAGTACAGCATATCCATTGACAAGGAGCTTCCATGTTGGGTGGCATGCCATTCTCATTTCTCACTGGTTGCTGCCTCTCTGCTTCCTCATAATTTGTTACCTAAGAGCTGTATCACTTCAACAGTGAGGGAGTCTTTGCAGAAAGGGGTGCTAGGCGATAACTCCTGAGTGTCAAAGTCTTGAAAATTAATGATACTTTAATGTACTTTTTTGTTATGCAGTCCAGTTCTCTGCCTTCATCCCTGAAGGTGTTGGCCATCAACCTTTTTGTTTAATCATTCACCATGTTATATTATGTCTCTGTGATACACTTGTATACATCATATAAAACATAAGGTAAAACTGATTTAATTCACGGATTATTTTGTGTTTATCCCTTCACTTGACATTAGCAATGATAATAAAAAATTGACTATGCTGGTCAACTCAGTGCAAAGTTCTACTATATTCACATTTGGAATGTTGCATTTTTATCCTCCATACTTCTTCATTCACTCACTCTTTATACATAAAATGTATCTCATAGCTAGTAAGTTTATATTGTTAGTAAAATTACACCACATAGACTTTTCTTCTTTATTTAACAGCAATTCTTTGCAAAACCTATGCACTTGATTTGAAAATATATGCTGATCTTTGAGATTGACAAGAATAGTACATTTCCTATTATAATTTTTTTTATTGTGATTGATACTCATCTGCTTGTAGAACTGCTAACTCAGAAGGTGCTATGTCCTTCAAGTATTTTGGAATAAGGCCAAGCCAGAGGGAAGCTTTCAGAACTTTTATACTTAACTGATAGATGGCTGGCTCTGAAGATAACAGATTTCATGAAGCTCAGTAAATATAAACAATTTAATATGAGTGAGCAAATTAGGTGAAATGCTAAACACTTCACACATCGGTCTTAAAATTGTCAGTGAAATATAAATTATTGGACAGAATTATCCAAAGACACTTAAAAGATTTGATGGAATTTTTATACTCTGATTATCTGGGCTGAGTTAGTGCTTATTAAAAAAGGATTCATCTATATTCATATTTGAGAAATAGCTTATCAGGAAAGGGAATGAGGCTTGGCTGCAACATTAAAGTTTCCATTTGGAGTGGGAAAATGTGACCTACTAGAGATAGGCACTCTGAAAGCTTCCTCACTCAAAATGTCAATTTACTGCAGTTATGTTTTTCTCCTTTTCTACCCCAGTTGTAGCAGGCATGAGATTAGGATTAATCCTGTGAGGCAATATTAGAGTTACTTTTTGTATGCTATAACCTTGCAAAATCTCTTTACCTTATTTATATATGTTATAAAAATTGTAAGAAATTCAAAATATTTTATGAAATTCAAAAACATTTTAGGTTGTAGTGTCTGCAGAACTTTTTGGAAAACTTAGCACTCTTCAGTTAGTATAAGCTAAAATCTTTCATATGTAACTCCTTGAAAGTTCTTAATTTTAGATGCTAGCAGAGACATCTGATTGAGATTCAGTTATTCCATATGTATCTCTTGTAAGCACAAAGTTACTACTCTGTGATTGTCAAAATTGTGACAAGAACAGGATTGTCTGACCACTCCCAACCCTTCTTACAGCTTCAAGGCAAACATTTCTTTGAAATGAGAACCACCTCAAGACAGCTTTCCATTTGCTGTGCCATTTTATTTGTATGTTCATGTCTCTGCACAACCAAAAAAATGCTGATCAAAATACCAGATATAATTTCCACTTTAGGAGTTCTAATTTTTCATCCTTATTTGTAGTCTGCCTTAAATTTCATGGTCTAATAGAAGTTAGTCACTTTTGATCTACTTTTCAAATAGAACAAATCTAAAAGTTTTGAAGATTAAATTAAAAAAATGAAACTTAAAAAAGTGTTCCCTTTTTTCCTTTTCTTTAAAACACAACTAAATAACCCATTAAGATAAGAGTTATCTTTATTAAATCTCTTACAGAAATAATACAAAATGGAAAATTAGATTGTGTACTAAATTACATGTGAACCTTTTTAAGGTTATCAAATATTTACATAATGTAGTGTGAAGTTTTGCCTTTGTACAGTTAATATGCAGAGATACAGAGATAAATGTCTTTATAGAACATTTTGACACCCTATTAGCAGCCTGCTCGAACGATTTTGAGAAACATTTTAATGCTGGTGGGAACACAAACAGAAAATAGGTATGTCCTAAATGTTCAATATGAAATACTTTGAAATTGAAATTATTTTACTCATAACATTCAGTTTTCAATTTCCAGATATAGGTCATACCTACTATAGTGCTCATAAACAAGTTTGCAAATTAACTTTAATGCATGATACATTTTTGATAAGGTTTCAGTGTTCCATTATAATACTTTAAACTTCACATGTTATGAAGAATTTGCCACTGGTTCGTGTAGTAAAGTTAAGGACAACTCAATGTTTCTACCTCTGCTTCTCTTGTCCTCCTTTTCTCTAATACTATCTATTGCTCTGGCAGTAACAGGAAGTTTGAATGGGACAAAAGAGCATCTAAATTAGGGAAAACTATTTTGCTTCTCACATATCTCTTAAACAGCACATTTTGAGGTATAGCCCATCAGCATCTGCTTATTTGCATATTCACAATGATATTCACACTATTATCTTAACTCTCTTTTAACAGACTAAAACAATCACTTGATAGTCCATTAAAAAAACCACAAACTAGAAAGTCACATCAGATGGAAAGCTAATTAGCTATACTGTTTTCACATTGCGTGTGTACTAATCAGGCGTTTATTTAATATCTCCAGTGCTCAATTTTTTGCCTTAATTATTTCAGATTAATTCTTTTTGTTAAAAGTGGTTATTAAAGGGGCACAATGTGGGACAGATGCACTGCTGATTCCTGATTCCCTGCACTTCAGTGTGCCTTTCGCAATCTGTATTCTTTCATCTTCTCTGAGCATGTGCCTATAGCTAGGCCTGAGCAGATGCAAAGGTTATGTCAAGATTGCTTTGCAACATGCATTTGAGATTATTACATGTAAAACTGATAAGACAGTATATTTCAGGTACCAATAAGAAGTTCCTAAAAGCCCTGATATGTTTTATTGTCTCATGAAGAGCCTTGGGGTTTATTATCATATTGCCTGATTATGATATCATGAGAGATAATATTAGTAGATAACCATAAAGCAGGGACTGGGGAACTGCATTTGGAAATTTGTAATATTTAAAAAGTGATCATCATATTTGATAACCCAAACTTGAGAACAGAGGAGTTATGGAGAGTTATTCAAATTAAAAAGTATTCACTATGTATATATATTAAGTGGAAATATATCCTCTATTTACTTAAAATATGAACAATTAATTAAATTTCATTTATTTTCACCTGTACTCATCACAGTTAAAAAAAGTCATAGTAAATATAATCAACTCCTTCCAAAGATAGGGTTTATTGGGTTCACGGCTGTGAAAATGGTATTATTTTTCCTTCCTCCCCCAGTGATTGTTTTAGCCAATCTAGATTAATTTTGGTCAGAATTGCAGGTTCATTGTACCTTTGCAAGCTATACACTTCTAAATACCACATTGCTTTTTTTAAAATAATTTTCTAGTTAACTAACCCAACTGCAAAATTTAATCAAAAACAATGTGAAGCTATTTGTAGACTTTATCCTACTAATCATGGATATTTACATTCCACTGCAGAAAAACTAAATAACTTTGAATACAGTTTACTGTCTTAGACTATCTTTGTGGTATTCAAGTATATTACCTTTCTCAATTCTGAATAATTTTGGAGTTCAAATACATTTGGCTGCAAAGGTTTGAACAATGGATGATGGACCCGAACTGATAATAACGTTCTTTGGCCAGTCCTTAAAATCCACTGTCATGTTGTTGACTTTGTAGACTTGAAACTATCGACTGGAGACAGTGGATTCACTGGCTGTGGCTCTGGTGGATGCTTGTTGGTGTTGCTAATAAGTTCCATAGTTAGATGGAGGAGTCCACCTTTGTGATCACTACATGCAATTAAGAATATATTCAGTATCGATTATTTGAAATTTTCATTTTTGTGAGCATGTTATTCTCCTTTATTTATAGTTCATGTGTATTGTAATTATAGCTGTTTATGAGTATCATAAAAGAATTTGTGATTGTGAAAAACATAGTCAATAAGTATTTGTTTTTCTTGCTTCACTAGGAGGACATAACATGTTTGAACTCTCCTGCTTCAATTTCAAAATTATGAGTGTTTTGCCTTATCCCTTCTAATTGGGGACGCATTTGTTTTAAAACTAAAAGTCTTGATTTGATAAATTCACAATAATGCTACATCGATCTTTCAATACCACTATATATACTAATTGTAACAGGTTTGACATTTCAATACAAATTGGTTCTTTTACTTAACCATGGATTTGGCTTAAAGAATTTTGAAATGTCCTATTAAAATTGGATCAAATGATGGCTTCGCCTTGGGCCAAACCACTGCTTGTTACTCTCTGTACAATTACGTTAATTATATTTTGTTAAAATTCCCAGAGGTCTCAGCTCTAAACTAAGGGCCAATATATAGTTGTTATTAATTATAATTAATATTGACTACTTGTGTGTGTACATCTTCCCTTTTTTTTTTACAGTTACATTTCAAAGAGGAGATGGAGGACTAATGAGCAATGGAAGGTATGCTAAGGAGATTTTCTTTTATTATTATTGTTATTTTTAATCAGGACTGGAGAACTCTATAGTAAGAGGCTATTATTGTAATAAATGATCACTTGTAAGTCTGAGAATTCTAGGAGGAATTAAATGGCTTACCACAAAGTTTAATGATCTATCTGTTGTGCACTTTAGAGGAATCAAATCCAGATGTTTCATATCTCCCAGATGCCTCTGAAGAAATTAGTAGTAAATATCACATGGAATGTGTTCATTTGTTAGCAGAATGTTTATTGCATTAATTAGACATTAGCAAATGAAGTTGCTGCTGTTTAAGACTCCTTATTGGCTCTCACTAAATTGCTGTGAGTGAACAATTACACATAATCGATCACAAAGTAAATGATTCATGGATGATGAATAGGCTATAGATTGATAGGACTGGATTCCACAACTTTGAATACTCAATTGAAATTGATAAAAGCTGATAACAAACTCATATATCCTCATCTATTTTCCCTTTGCCAATGTGGAGATTGTAATTAGGCTCTGGTAATAACTTCCAATCTCCCATTTAATCAATATTTTAGCAAAAAGAGATTAAGTCTAATGAGAGTTAGTGGATGTAGCAAGAAAGCAGTTGGGGCTTCTTATTGCTGTTTCCCATAGAAACACATGTTTCTCTTAGGGATTGTACCAGAAGGGGTCTATCAAAAAAAAAGTGTAATGATTATAGATGTTCTATTCCCCCGGTAAATATGCTAGTAATCTGGAAAGGAATCAGAATCCCATCTTTTATATTAAAGGAGGAGTTCTTTATTAAATATGATGTGAAGGAAGTTTTCCTCATAGACTATACTCACATGCTGGATCATATCACAGTGCATCTTTTATTACCCTTAAAAAAACCCTTAATATACCCTTAATATTTTGCAATTTAGAGAACTTGGAAATGTGCTATTGATGGAACAGTACAAATACTGTTCATTATTTTCCCTGGAGTTCCTTACCTCCAAACCAAGCATGAGGGCTCATAACAAGGGTTACAGCCTAGAGCGGACAGATGCATAAGGGAGCTGCAGAAGTTGAGGAAGGAATAGCCCAGAGTCTTAGAAATGGCTGGCATAGAGCTGTCACTTTGAGGAGTTGTTCCCTTGAAGTGCCAATTTATCATCAAACCTTGCTTTGAGATCCTAGTATGTTAATGATTCCTACCAATTTCAGGGCAGACACCTGAATTCATATGGACATCGACAGAAATCCTGGCAAGGACTCCCTGCTTCCACTGTTGGGGTTTATCTTTGTATAACCTTAATGAATTGCTGGAGTTCTTTAATTCTAGGGAGTCTACATACATAAATTTGAAGTCAATTAAAATCTTCAACTGGGTGTCAAAATCTTGCGTTGAGCTCCATGGATTGATTTCCTTGTAATTTCTGTTTTAGCCGTCCAGGTCTTCTAAATGCTGGTGATCCCAACTATCCATGGCTTGCTGATTCTTGGCCAGCCACAAGCTTGCCAGTAAATAATAGCAATAGTGGCCCAAATGAGATTGGAAATTTTGGCCGTGGAGGTAAGTTGTGTTTTTTAAAATAATGTCATGTGAGTTCTTTCTTTTTTTTGACCTTCCTGGATTTTTTTAAAGAGACATATCAGAGAAGATTTTCTCCCATAATTCAAATTAATGAAGCCTATGCACTAACAGTGCCATACATTTACTAAATATTTTACTGTAAAATTATCATGTCTACATTACCTTGAGTAAAACCAAACTTTTAAGGAACCAAGATGAATATTTGTTTTCAAGATTATTAGTACAAGATTACTGAACTCAGAAACTATTTTGCTAGCTAGAGCTTAGGGTTCTGGAGCAGAGGTTTCTTTTCTCTGTCTCATTTAATATGTGTTTATTGAGCATCTCCTGTGTACTTGGCACTATGGAAGACTGTAAGAATCTAATATTGATATAAAGAAGATGGTTCTTGCCCTCATACAATATGTCATTTAAGAAATAGACAATTAAGTTAATATGACGACATGTTGAGAGAGAACTTTTCTGTAGTTCCACAATTAAAAACTGTTATTCAAAAAAAAAAAAGACAAAAAGGTGGTAAGTACCTGACATGCTTAAGCTTTGAAAATTTAGTGCCTGAATCTTCTCATATGAGTTTATAAGAAGACAGAAGTAACTTACTGTAAGTAACTACCACCTTCCCCTGACTTCGCCTTTTAATCCAGTCAAATAGGAGACAGCTGGGTTTACAGAAAGATGGGTGGAAGAGAGACTCTCTGATCTCAGTGTGGCTTGGCAGGTTCATGTGAGTTTTCCATTCGTGGAAGATTGTACGGACATTAAATGTACTTAAACTGCCTCTGTGAACAGAGTAATATTTAAGTTGATACCTGAAGGAAGCTTAAGAATGAGTCAAAAGTATGAATAAAAAACTATGTAGAAGAGAAATTGCTCTATTTTAAGTTCCAGAAATAAGAGAGACATTGACCTACTTGAGAAATGGAGGAATTTCCTAATGACTTGAGTATAAAGTAGGAGGACACGGAAATGGTAAGAAATATAGGATAGATGACAGAGAACATTTTAAGCCACATAAAGAGTTTAGACTTTATTCAGAGGTAACCAAAAGCTGTTGATGGATTTTTAAGAGGAGAATGCTGGGATCCAAGTACTGTTTTAAGTCATGCAGCCTGCTGCTCGATGAAGAATGGAGTAACAGTAGAAAATTGGAGTGATTAATTACAAGAGTGCTGTGATCCAAGCAAAGCTGGATGAATTCAGTGTTAAGATTTCTGCACTTTTAGAATTAGCGAAGGAGACCCAAAGCTATGTTAAATTTTTCTGAGTCCACATAAGCCTTGATGTATTGATTTCATGACGAGTATACAACCAGGTTGACTGAGAAGATATTCTTCGCATTTTCTCTTAAGAATGGACTATATTTAAAATTCTAGTCAAATAATGAAGCTAGTAATTATTGCATAAGTCTGCATTCTGTCAATACCAACTATAAGAAGGGGAACTCCCTTCCTTTCTGCAAAATAAAATATGGAAAATAACCATTCCTACCTCATAGGTGTGTAATGAGGATTAAATGGATGACTGTATATATATATATACACACACATATATATATGGTAATCCTATACTATATATACACAATATAGTTTTATATATATACACACACACACACACATAACATATATATAAGTAATCATATATATATATATATATGTTTATATATAGGTTTAGAACACAAACACATAATTACTTTGTGCTAAACCTATATATATATATATATGTGTGTGTATATATATATATATAAGGTTTAGCATAAAGCTTGGCATACCATCAATGACTACTAGGCATCAGAAGAGTGAGAGAATGAAAAGTAAGTTACATGACTTCTCAGCTTCCTCTTCCGCTTCTGTAAGCCAACACACCCCACTTAGGACTCTTAATTGCCCAGAGACTCTGATAGTGGCTTCCTCCCCTAAGTGACCTGACTGTGAGTAACTGTAGGCTATCACTTTGCCATGGCTAGTTTCTGTACCTGAGCACCTCCTCATCAGGAAACAAGAGTCTCCCTCCCCCTGCTATGTGGATTGATTTTGTCAAAAGGAATTCTGTTCCCAAAGATTTTATCAATCGAGGAATAGCTGCCTCTTTTACCTTTTGTATTTTATAGAAATAATATCACATTCTATTGTTATATCAAGAAGTAAATGCTTACAGATGGAGAAAATGATTTTTTTTTTTTGTTTCCACAGGCTACGTTAACATCTAAAATGTCTTAGTCAAATTTAACCAAAGGGTATACTTGGAGATTTGCAAGGTTTTTCTTCCATTTTCACTTCATTTTCATGATGTGAAATATTTCACAGATAAGCAGCAAGGCCAAGACAAAGTTTTTGTAGGGTTGGCTGTATCTCTTATCCATGTAATAGTCATTTTAAGCATTTACTATGTTCCAGAAATACTGTTAGGATATTTTGTGTAGTTTAATTCATTTTGCCTGCATAGTAATGGATGAAATAGATAATCGTATTTCCATTTTAAGGATCAAGAAACTAAGGTTTCTCAAGATAAATAATTTGAGATCTGGTTGTAGAAAACTCTGCTTTGTATTATAAAGGTAAATTCACATGTATGACTACATAACCATATTCACTCAGAAAAATAAGGATAGATACCGACATTTTCCCTTTAAGAATGAAATGAAAATACATGTTTGAATGTAATAAAATAGTATTTGTAATAAGAAAGTTACTAATTATAGCATAAATCTACATTTTATCAAATAAACCATATAAAATATTATTTAACCATTCAAGTCAGCAAGTGCTTACTCTCTTCAAAACACTGGGTGAGCAATTATGAAAATGCAGACCTAGCCCATATGCTCCTATCTTCAAGTGACGTTATGATACAGTGAAGGAGACAGTCATTCACACAGATAATTATATAAAACAAAAGGAAATAAATGTGAATATAAGTATAACCAAAGGGCTGAAAAACTACAGAATCAGCTACCAATTCCAAGTAGAGGAAGTGTTTCTGTAACTCATAGGTTTCAAACACAAGTGTTAACAAACGCCAGTCAGACAGCCTAAAACATTAAGGATTGCTAGGTGAGGACTGTGATAAAAGAAAATGGAAAAAAAACCCTGCCTAAAGATAATATCACCTATTTAGGTCTAGCCTTTGGGGAGGAAGGCCTGCCCAGAGTTTCAAATCATCTGATGTTACAGGACTCTCCTTAACATCCAAATATTCATGTGCAATATTCCAATATTTCAATGCTAGAATATAATTCAGTTTATTTTTTGAAAAGGTAGGGATGATCAAATCATATTTGAAGACAATATGCAGCCTAAAAATCAATACAGAAGCACTTAGACTTAAAGGCTGACTATAATTTCATCTAGCAGGGAGAGGAGAGATTCAATATCCAGAGCCATAGCATTAGTTGTATAGCAATATTATGTAGGATTAGATTCTTGAACCATTTTATTTCATTTTTTATCATTTGAGCACACAGCCATTTGAAAAGCTTGCCATTGAAGTGGCTTGCTGTTCACATCTAAAGCTTTTTAGAACTTCAAATTCAAAGTGTGTGAAATTGGAGCCAAGTTAGAGAACCATTGATATTCAGCTAATATTCATCAGTGAAACACATGGTGGAAGTGGCAGAAACAAGTCTGAAAACTCACCCAGTGTGAAGGATCTATTTTCACCAATTTGGATATACTACGTATTAAAAGTTTGTGAGAAATAAAAATAATGTTAACACTTGAGAATGCAGTACATTTAACATCAAATTTTGTGATTAGTACATAGCTCAAAGAAAGAAGGGCAAGAAAGTAGTTCCAAAGTTCTGAAATTCAAAAATAATGTTATTTGCTCATATAAACTGGTGAAATATTATAAATTTAAATATGTTTAACAATTTTACTGATATACATTTAAGATACTTCACTATCTTAAGTACATATCCACTTAATTGTAAAACAATTCCAATTCAAAAACTTCAGAAAGACTTAAGTGATACAGTGTACAAAATACATTATACCTTTCTTTCTACAGTTGCTAAAGAAGACAATTTTAGCATATGTAAAATTCGAAAGTAAAAGTATTTCTATAAGAATTTTTATTTCAGGTACTATTGGGTATCAGCTAATCTAAAAGTTTTAAGATAATTGAAAATGTCCCATAATGAAGAAATGAAGTGATTTGATGACCTCAAGTCCCATGAAGTGAAGCTTTCAGAATATAGATTATTTTAAAATGTACTGTATAATAATTAGATTCATTTTAACTCCACATGATTAAAAATAGTGTTATTTAGTGATTTCTATTTTAGATTCACTTAGTATCTTCTTCCAAAAAGGGAAAATAAAAGCTCAGGGGAGAGGTGGCAGTTCTGAATTATAAAGCATCATGTAAAAATAATTCAGCATACCAAAATGAAAAATGGACTGATTGATATTCAGTGTTGTTCCTGCAGTTTAATTTTACTCTTGCTGTATTACAACATGAAACTGTAATTCTGTAGTTTGGAGTTGATAGCATAAAGTAAAAACTCACCAATCACTTAGATTGCTTTTTCTATAGTTAAATCCTGCTATATTGTGAAAATGACTTATTCATGAAAATTTTCCTTTGTTATCCAAGAAAAAAGAATGTATTCCCCATTTCTGGAGCAATGAAATCACATCAGTAAGTGGCAAGTTAAAACTTCAGAAAATGTACTTCACAGTCAAGATAGTATAATTGTGGAAATGTTTGCATATTATATTCAGCAGTTATAGTCTGTGTCACTTAGGATAAAGTGGAAAGAGATATTTTTCATCTGTGATTTGTGGATTCACTATCATTGCTACCATAAAGTGCTAACACTTTTATTGGTTCTGAAACAGAGTGAGCAACAGAAAGCATTTTTCAGTAGTGAAATATCTCAAACTTCTCATTCATGGTTGAAGGAAATGGCGGGAGGGGTGTTTTAAGCAGTGAGACGTGAAGGGCGAACGGTAGGCCTGCCTGTCACTGAGGCTGATAGCTTGGCGATGGTTGTACATCATCTACCCTTCAGTGGCTCATGAAACCCATCTCAGCTGAAATGCAAACGTGCAGTGTGACACACTTATTTTTCATCTTCAACTCCGATAGTTTTGGGCTTCCGGTGCCTCATTAAATGGTTTCATTTCCCTATGTTCACCACAGATGTGCTGCCACCAGTTCCAGGCCAAGGGGATAAAACAGCAACGATGCTCTCAGATGGAGCCATTTATAGCAGCATTGACTTCACTACCAAAACCACTTACAACAGTTCCAGCCAAATAACACAGGCTACCCCATATGCCACCACACAGATCTTGCATTCCAACAGCATACATGAATTGGCTGTCGATCTGCCTGATCAACAATGGAAAAGCTCAATTCAGCAAAAAAACAGATCTGATGGGATTTGGTTATTCTCTACCTGATCAGAACAAAGGTAACAATGGTGAGTCAGGTTCTTGTGTCCAAGGAGTTATTTTCATATCATTTGTGCATGAGATAGTAATTAGTATTTGTTGTTGTTTCAGTGATTCATTACCAGGTTTTCTACCTTAACTAAAAAAAGATACTGGCATGTTTCCAGTAACTTGAATAATTCTTACCACCACCACTGCCACCACCACCGTCACCACCACCACCACCACCACCGCCACCACCACCACCACCACACACCAGCGCCAATCGGTTTCATCTTTTAGCTCCTTTTCAACATAATGATCAGCAATCCATCTCTACTTCCATTAGGATAGGATAGACAAAACATTCCTCCACTCTCCCACAACATCTGCTTTTGAGTTGCTAACTGCATGTTCTGCATGGGCTTGTGCTGTGAACTAATCACATGATGCCACTATGACCTCTGCCCTTTAACCCTTAGCCTTACTTTACATTCCTGACTACCGATTGGCTGAGGGATTGTCTAATAGAATGCCACACAACCAGTCTCAGGATTTCAGCACCACCAGCTCTCACAACAGCTCAGAAAGGAGTGGCAGTCTCTCAGGTTGGTCTCATCACAGTAAGGAGAAATATATGTTTGTCACCAGCATATGACCTGTGTTCCTAACAACCATGAAGATATACTGAATCACAGCTCACTGTCAGGCCTGTATCTGTCAAATGACAATAACAGTTTATGTTGTTGAAATCCTGCCTTAATGGGAAAAAGGGAAGAGAAAAATCACTGTCCCCTTTTATATACTAACTATACAAGGATATATTTAAAGAAAAATTATGCCATTCTACTAAATTCTATTTATTAAAGAACAGAGTAAAGACAATTTTATAATAAAAAAATCATACATGAAAGTCAATTCCATGTCATGGATACCAAAAGATGAATTCAACTACAATGAAAATGATTATGGAATGCTTCATAATGTTAGTATATCATTGATGTGACTTCCTATTTTTGGACAAGACTTCAAAGTATCATGTAATAGGATATTTTATCTATTGAATGATATTCTAATGTACTGTATAAGAAATTTAATATGGGAAATTAATATTAGTATTTAATTTCCAAAGAAATCATACAATCTTTGATATGGATAATTATTTTATGGTATACATTTTAGTATGTATTTGAGACATATCAGCCAAACTAACAATCTATAATGTAGGTATTATGTAGCACAAATGGAAAGAAATACCCTTTACTGGCCAGAAGTATAAACCTATTGTAATGACTTATAAGTGAAATCTTCCTGGCCCAAAGATCCTTACGTATAAAATGAGGAGGTTGTAGTAGACACACTCTAACTTTCAACCATGACATTTGCATTGTATGGCTGATGACTTTGTGCATTTCTAATTTATTCCATGACCCCACTTGCTTAATTTGTTTGGATTAACTACATGCTATTTGTTTGTACTGAGATTTTGTTTTATTTGTTTAATTACAGGTTGTTTGTAAAAGATTATAGTGTATTATGGCATGTTACAGGCTACCAGGCATCAAGGCCATAAAGAGTTAAACTTTTTACATCATTAGGGTAACATTTTCTAAATTACTTTTCCTCAGGAGATGGAACCCTTTTCAGTCTGAAAATGTTAATGCTCCCTCTTCCCTTCAAAATGAGTCATTTGTGCTTCTTGCCTATTGGTAGGATTAGATATATTACAGAATCCAGAAAATTTTAAACATCTGTTATGAATTTAAATGGGTTTAATAATATAGGAGAATTTTTTGAATTACCTTATATGTCATTTAGACTGCCATTTATTTATAGTAAGTCTCACAATTGTTCTGAATAATTAAAAGGTAATTTATCCTGGGATTCCTTTTTATTTTATTAAAGATATGTAAAGTCACATGCACTATGTAAAAATAAATCTATATACTGTAAGCCTAAGACTTTTAAAAATCTTTACGATTACTAAGACTTTTAAAAATCTTTAAGATTACTAAGACTTTAAAAATCTTTTTAAGTATTCTATATGTGTTGATTGCCACCACCAAGTTTTAAAAGTTATCTTTTGAGTAATTGTAAGCAGAACACGATTCACAATAGTGCTTAGTGCTTTTTTGAATCCATTAATCTTCTGAGTGACATTTATATATATCTATGAATTATATTAACTACTTCATCTACATTTGAATACAAAATTACTTACATTGATGATAGAAAGCATTCTTTAGTAGGTGAGAGTGAAGTGATTATTGTCTTTTTAGTTTAGTTCACTTGAGTTTAATATTAGAGTTTTGTTTTATGCTTATAATCATAGGTATGTTTCCTAAGGCTTAAATTTAAGATCAAACCACCTTGTGGATAGCTAATCATATGGTATTATAAGATTTTCTTAATTTGTGCATAGCAATGTAAGCAATTTAAAATAATCACAGTGATAAAAGTGGACATTTCTGAATTATTTGAGTGAGTGTATCACCCTCTTTGAAACACTTGTAAGTTATTCAATACACAAGTTCTGAGCACTTTCATTAAAAGTCTCATCATTGAAAACATAAAATCACCAGCCTGAGCAACGTGGCGAAACACCATCTCTAAAAGAAATGCAAAAATTAGTAAAGTATGATGGTGCTCGACTGTATTCCCAGCTACTTGAGAGGCTGGGGTAGAAGGATGCTTGAGCCTGGGAGGTTGAGGCTGCAGTGGATGTGATCACACCACTGCACTCCAGCCTGGGTGACAGAGTAAGACTCTGTCTCAAAGAAAAATACAATATGTGAGTGTGTGTGTGTGTGTGTCTGTGTGTGTGTGTATATATATACACATACGTATATCTATATATACACATATGTATATATATATACACACACACACACAGACACACACACGTAGACGTGTATATATATACGTATACACGTATATATGTAAGTATATATGTACACGTATATGTATATATACACACACGCAGGCACACACACACATATATATATTATATATACCTAAATTAAATATATATGTAATTCATTAAAATATGCTCCTTTAAAAGATAATATAGGCAATTCTCACCTTAAAATGATTGATGGTTCTTTGTTTACAAGTAACAGCAATAGACTGTGGCTCACTTCACTCAAGATTCAGATGTCAGAGAATGTAAGTGGCTTTGGTTCTGTCGTATGCTCTCCACCATGCTATGAGCCTACCACTTAGCTCACTGCTAAAAGAAGTAAGGTGTGTTGATTAGTAACCCTACCCCACACTGCCCACAATGAGAGAGCAGAAATATTCCCCAAAGAAATGAAAGTGGATGATGAATAGAAAGCCCTCACAAACGTCTTTTGTGAATCACCTCTGTTTCCAAAATACATTTTTAAATCTGTTTGGAAAAGTAGGTAATAAATGGCTTTCTTGAACTTTAGAAAATGAGTTCAACAGAATTCAGGGCTCTAGAAGTAGTAATTTCCAGTAAAAAGCTGCTGCACTCCCAGTTCTGATTTTTCTTACTGGGTGACTATAGACCACGTAACACTCGGAATGAACCTCAGTTACTTCATCTATAAATGGAGATGCAAGAACTTGTCTATTTCTGTCACTCAGTTCTGGTGGTGATCACCTAACGTTTCTAAAGGTACTATGGAAAATGAAAAGTGTTTTTTATATATAAATAAATAAGGAATAAAGGAGGTGCAACTAGAGAGAAAGCTGCAAAAGACAAGTAGCTTAAACTATTCCCCTTTAATCATTGAAATGGAGTTCTGATATTACAGCAGAAGAGATGGTCCCTGTGTTATAATTCTGCTGACTCATCAGGAAGCAAAAGGATTAAGGTTCATCTACCTTAAAGAAAAACATTACAGATTTATATTCAAGCAAGTTTATTTTTATTCTGAGAGTCAGGCTGTTTGTGGGATACTCACTGGGCCTGGAGAAGTTGGGAGTAGAGAAAGCTTTAGAAATTAAGAGGAGCTGGGTTTGCTGTAAGATAGAGGATATGGGAAAGGAAGAATACAGTGAGTGGTATTTATTGAATGTTCGGTACATTCTGAGTACTTGATATGCATTGTCTCTTGTAATTCTCAAAATAACTCAAAGAAGTGGTAACTTCATATCTATTTTACCTGCGTGAAAATGTAGGCAGTAACTATTGAGTAACTTATCCAGTAAGTGGGAAACTGGTCTGTAAACCCAAAACCAAACTCTTATCCTCTAAGCAGACTACCAAACAATATAATAAAGGGCATGGTGAAAATAATTTGTGTGCAGGAATGTTCTTTTAAATGTGTGTAGGTATGCATGCTATGTGGAAAACATATACAATTTTATAACTGGCAATAAAGTATATCTCTAGTTTAACAGTTTTATCACTTCCTGGTGCTCAAATATGTTACTATTAAATTACATAATATTCTGATTTGGCTGATGCAGATGAGTAATTGGTAGAAGAAAGGAGAAGAGTAGACTTCTAGCAATATTATGATATATTGCTAAATAGCCCTACTACAGATATTTTTCTGCTTACAACTTGTAGTGCCAGAAAGATGAAGTCCCAAGGATCAGTAAGATCTTCGGCAGATATATTGCTGTAGGTTGTGGTGGGAGTCACAGAAGTTACATAGGGTCCCCTGAAATGCCCTTTGTTATTCTGCTCCAAGAAGTACTCATTCCTCATCTAACTGTGGTCCACTTTTAAGGAAGAAGCTTTATTTGCTTAATTTTGGAAGAGCAAAAACTATGGCACTGTCCAAATGATAGATTATGTTTAGTATATTTCATTAAGCTCTGTGTCATCCTAGATATGGCTCATGCTGCCGGCTTACTTTCTGCTCATATTTTGTGCATGATTTCATTTGTATTACAATGCTCCTGAAACTGATTACTGTATTAATTTTTCCTCCTTTTTGGAATATTATGAAATGTTATGCTTAAAATAGCTAAGAACTATTCACATTTATATGCAAAAATAATCATGCCATTCATTAGTTTAAAAGTCTATAAAATGCATCTTGGTGAAATATTTACAGTTATTTTCCCGATTATAGCCAATTGATTTTTACCAGTTACTTTTAAGATAAAAATTGTTACTCTTCTGGATTAATTAAATTGAATAAGTTCTAATGGAAAAGTTTAGCCTGTATCTTTAGACCCTGCATTTTCCACTGAGAGAGATTATGCAAAAGAGTATTGTAAGTGTACTAAAATTTGACACTTAAAAGAATTTGTTATGGTCTATTATTTCCTCTAACAATGAAAACGTGTAGGCAGCAGACATGAATAAATCAATAAGCTTGCTTTTGATACAGCAGCCATGTTTTTGGTTTATTCAGCTCTGCTGTTAATGCACTGGGACAAAAAGCAATACCATTTTGAGTGATTTATTAAAATATTTTCCTCATTATATCATTTCATTGTTTATAGCTTTTAACAACTCCAAAATACTGATTCTGGTGTTTTGAAACATAAATACATCTTGCCATCTGATGTTTTCTATTTATTCTGATATTTGGCATCTCTGAATAAATACATTATTACTTTCAGGTGGGAAAGGTGGAAAAAGAAGAAAAATAAAAACTCTTCTAAACCACAGAAAAACAATGGATCCACTTGGGCCAATGTCCCTCTACCTCCTCCCCCAGTCCAGCCCCTTCCTGGTACAGAGCTGGAACACTATGCAGTGGAACAACAAGAAAATGGGTAAAAATATTTTATATCCTAACAAAATGACCAGGGCTCTCCTCGCCTCTCTGTTGTTCATTTTTGCCGACATCTTGTGTTCTCTTATTGTTTCCTTTGCCCCCTGCCACCATGTTCATTGCATTTTCCCCTCTTTTTATTGTTTGCACTGTCTATATATTTTTAGCTGATAAATACAAAACAGCGCATACTGAAGACTGAGAATCCTTGGCCTTCAAGTACCTTAGATTGTCTGCAATCATGATAATGCAGCCTCCATTTATAATATTGCTTGTTAGTTTGAAAGCAAGTACCCACAGCTCTGTGAACTAAAGAGCCACTCCTGAGTAGGGCTGAAAGGGAATTAAAATAACCTTCTTCATCATCCCTTGCAGTTCTCTAATGACTTGATGTCTGGCCATAGCAGGGCGCCACTGTAGAGCACCATCACAATGGGATAATTGTAGGGACCTGGCCAGTGGGTAGAACTTTAATCATCAGCTCTGATGGGAATTTAGGGGCCAGAACAATAATAGAGCCAATGCACACTCTGTAAGGAAACCTTTTTAAGCTATAAAATTTCCTTTGAGGGCCTTTAAATGTGACCAGTTTCCTTATTCTTTCCCAAGTGTCTCACAAGAGTTAGTTTTCCTCTGTTAGTTTAAGCCTTAAATGATTTTGAACACAAAGACACTGATACTTTTTATCCTCCAATTCCAAAAAAAAAAAAAAACTCTGGTCAGAAAATCATAGTCTCCTTTCTAGCTTAATAATTCTAAAGGCTTTGTCTTCCTTGTAATTCCCAGATTACTGTTATTTTGACTGGGTCTTTACGTAAGCTAAAAATATACAATAAAAGCAGTTTTTCTTTTCACAATGTTTTTTTTTACTTAGAAATATTTAGATATTACAACATATCTAAATTATAGAAATAAATGGATATTTATTTCTATAATGGTTTATTTATTGCCTGGGTTAAAAAAAATCACATACTCATGCTTAAAATTTTTTTTGTCATTTTCTTTTCTTTGTACATAACTGTTGTCTTCAAGGTCTTCAGATTGATTTTTCTAATGAGAATTTTCTATGTCACAATATTAGCTTCCTTTAATGATATCATTTGTCTTTTTTGATATATAATATATATACACATATATAGTTTGTATATGCATTATATATATGTACACACACACATATAAAAATAGTTTTTGTCTATGTCTTCCTCTCCCTCCAAAAGCCTTCATTTGTCTCTCTGAAATTGTAATGCTTATTATATATGCATATATTACTATTTTACTTTTTTAAATTCACATTTGAAATGGGAAACTAAAAGCATATCCTGTGTCCTCTTTCTCTAACTTAAATAATAAAATTCTTTATATACTCTTAATTTATATTAACATTATAAATATGTCAGTGCCACATGAATCATGAGCAAAGAAAAATCAAAGATGTGTATTTCACAAGAAAAGATTATTAAGGAGCTTAGAAATCTGCATTTTAAAAGCTATAGTCAGAGAAGACAGAAATGGGGACTCGTAAAATAGGAAGAGAAAGTAGTGCTATTAAAGCTTAATATGCATAAAGTCTTGCGCTCAGATCACATGAAAATGTGGATAATTTGGAATTTTTTTCCCCATTGAATCTACAAAAAAACACATAGACTATAATAATTCCTGTAACCCCCTGCAATAAAACTAATTAAATCAAAATCGCTGTTAAACTTCTCACTTAATTTCATTATGTTCCAATGGAATTGGAAATATTCATGAAATAATAGATGGTGCAAATTTTTATTATTTGACACAAATTATTTTCAGTATAATTAAGATACAAAACACAAAATTGTTTTTACATATTTGGAAACTTTATATATATATGTATTTTGAGTTACTTACCTTCAAGTTCTTGTTTGTCTTAAATACATAGTATTTGCTTTAAAATGTTATCATTCTTACTAAAAATAGTGGTTGGATCTTAGCCAGTCAGTAATACTGACAAGAAAATTCAATTTCCTTATGTTTTGAGCTCAGTTTTTAAACACTTGAAAATTATTTTAATTGTTTATAATAAAAACACATATTTAAAGTTAATATAATGACAAATAAACATTAATAGATTGGGCATGGTTTTGTCCATTTCTTGATGTATTCTTTATACTTTTATGTTTTCTAATCGGTAAACCATATGATACTGAAAAAGGAAAGATTATTGAACACAGTAGAGTATTCTACTATTCATAATATTAATATTAAGTAATTCACAGAAGAAATCTTTAGAAGACATCTTCTAAATAATTTTTCTATTATTTGGAACATTCATAATTCAGGTTTAAGCTTTTCTTGGTATACGAAATATAAAAAATTTAGAAACATTTTTGCTCTTGATACTTATTAGAGATCAGACACTAATAAACACTGTCCTGCTCCTGACACACACACATACACACACACACACGCACACACACACACACAATTTTGTATGACAAACCCTAACTCAGCAATGAGGAAGAACTAATAATTTCCCAACAGACAGGGGCACTCATATATACCAGGGATGCCAGGGAAAGCTGGTAGAAGTTAATTTTTGAGGTGAATCTAGAATCATTTATTCACAAATAATAGAACCACATTTGGTGGCTGTTGGATGCCAGGCACTGAGCCAAAAATAAGGACAAAGAATAACAAGAAAAGTCTCTGTCCAAAAGTGGTTTAGACATAGAATAGTCAACAACTGTAACAAAATGTTACTATTGTTGTGATTTTCTGTGCAAATGGAGAGAAGTTTACTGGCCAAAGACAAAAAAAAGAAAAAAGAAAAAAAGAAAAAGAAAAGAAATATAATGCAATAAAAGACAAGAAAACGGGAAATAGCAAATAACCCCATTAGTCATTCTTTTGAAACCCAACCTTATTTAGTTAAGGTTATTTGCCTCTGTTTTTGTTATTCCTAAAGCTTGCTCCTCTGTTGTAGTGCTCCTCATACTGCACTTAATTGCTTGTCTGTGCCCTTTATTAATTTGTTGCTGATGTCGGAGGCTTGTTGCGTTTGAAACCTGCATAGGGTAGGAGATAATCTAAGAAGATGTTTTGAAGGCAATTGTGAAGCCTTGTATGTCATACTGGAATTCTGATCTTTGAGTACAGATGATGGGTTGGAGGATGTGAGGCTGGGCAGGTAGATAAAGCATGGAATATTGCAGTAGAATGGCTAATATCATGTAAATGATAAGGGAATAAAACAAAGCGATAGCATTGGGTTGGAGGAAAGGTACATATTTACGAGATATACCTAGTTAATGATAATCATCATCTTGAAACTAATGTCTCTAGTTTTCTGTTACAATATTTAGTATTGTTTCCAACAGCCTAGATATCATCATTTTTCATTCTAAGCCTTTCTTTCCCCACATATCAAAATAAATATCGAAATAAAATAAAAAATATCAGAATATCAAAAGTTATCAATTGCCCAACAAAAAACTATTTAATTGTTAATTCAGTAATGTAGCAGTATATTCTCCCATCAATATGCCTCTCTCAGCTTGACAAAAATTGTCAAAATGTATTAGTCACTAGCTATAAATACGATGCATTTTATCATAGTCATACGATTCTAGGAAGAATTCAATGGTAATTAAATGGAAAAGTGGAGCTTTTCTTTGTTACTGCAATTAGAGATTGGCAAGTTTCAGCCAGTGTTGAACTTTATTGTATCTTTATTAGTAATCTGGTATTTGTATCTGGCCTTTTACAAGTTCATTTACATGCAACATCGATTTGTTGTCATCTTTATCATTATTCACCAGGCAAGACAGATAATATGATGCCTCATAGTTCACTGACAATAAGTCAAAGAACAAAAGCTTCTTCGTGAAAGGTTGACTGAAAGAGCTTTGGTTTGGTATTAGCAGCATTTTCACAGTCCTTTTAATGTTACTACAAGAAAAAGTTGAAATTCTATCACTCAAATAAGATGTATATCTGTAAAATGTGAAGGAAACTGTAAAAACGGAGCTACACTTCATAAAATTTATAGAGTCTTCTCACCTTTCTTCGGTAACTGTATGAAACCTAAGTATTTGTTGCTTGGAATGGATTAAGACATGAATGCCATAGAGAAAACAGACCATTCTTCTACTTCATATGATATACACCATGCCCCAACTTTCCTTCATTTATTCTTTCAGGTCCTTCTAGCCTTTTCTTTTTTCTCTTTCCCATTTTTCCTCTTTGTCACACAGTAAGTAGATGAATCTGTGGACGTTTTTCAGCTTTGCTATCCCAAAGGGGTAAAAAATTTGCTCCTTCCTGTTCTAGATTATCTTTATAAAAATAAGGACATGGAAAAATTGGTGATAACATCCCATTCTAGTTAACGGGAATAGCTAATGAAATATGTTTTAGTTATTTAATGCATTAAGCAATGTATTTGAACAATGTCAAAAAGAATATTTATATGGTTAGGCTCTCCTTTCCCTGATATTATTTGATTAATAAAAATGAATTGATTACAACAAATTATAACTTCTCCTATGTTTCCTTAACACATGATGCATATAACACATATTTCTTCTAATATATTCTCTATGAATTTTCATTTCATGTGTATATTCCTATTAGATTTTCAGAAGTAAAGATATCTTACTACCTCTGGAGTGTCAGAAATATCTTAGGAAAGAATAGACCATTTTCACTTGAAAGATTGAATGTGTAAACATTTTCTTTCTTTTTTCCAAGGTATGATATCCTTGGCAATAAACCAATGTAAGTAAGGAGATTGCACCTATTACTTTTTGACCAAAAAAAAAGAAAAAGGCTTTTTTGTAATAAGATTTACAAAGTAAATTTAATTATATCTATTTATGAAGCAGAACAGCACGCACATTTCATACTGAAAATGGACAGTTCTCTTTTGATTAGCCTATTCTTATATGTTTCTGTTTTACTTAATAATGTGTCTTGTCAAATAAATAATGAAAAAAATGAAGCATTCTAATTAATGAAATGATTTGTGTGTTTTCAACTCAAATCAATACATATGCTTATGACCTACCCTTTTTAAGATATTATATTAGATATAATAAAACAAGAACAGTTCAATGTCATAACTGTAATGTACTTGAGGAAAAGGCATTATAAACATGTGAAAAGTTAAATGCTAAAATAAATTGGGCAAAAGTGACAGGAACCAACACTGGAAATGACATAAGACTGTATATAATCAATTTTCAAAGAAACGTGCAAATATATTGTCAGTGCAAGTTCAAAAGAGTAATGTATGAGAGCTGGTTGGCCTCATCAAGGAAATCTTTATATAAGATACGGGATTTAGCCTGTGGCTTGAAGGATTTATAAGATTAAGATAGGTAAAATTGGACAACTGCAGCTTATTGGATACAAGTGGATTGTTATAAATAAATGTACCAGGATGGAAAAAAAAGCATATAGAAAGGTGAAAACACACTAATTTATTTTGACCAGGAGACTCTTGTTGTAAAAACTGTCTGAAAAGTTAGATTGAGGCTTAGACATATGTAATGGATGGAATGAAGAGAAGTAAATATTTTTATTCAGACCATTCTGATGTTTTCATAGATGAATTTGTAAGTGGTGGGTAGGATTGATGAGAGGATGGGAAAACCAAAAGCAACAAGTCCCACCAGGACAGTGAGTAAAAAATTTTCAAGCAATAGGACTTTTTTCCAAGTCAAATTTAATTGTGATCTCCAGCATATAGAACAGATAAAAATGGCATCAATTTAGAGCAATGTTTTTTTCAATTCAGATTAGCACTCATTATATAGTCAATTAAATGGAATACTGCCTAACGATGGCATTTTCTAGTACAAAAATTGGTATTTGTAACACACTGGTGTCTGTTGTTTATAATGTCTAATATTGTAAAAGGCAGTTAGGAGGAAATATTCCTTTCAAACCATACAGGGCTTCTGAAACAAGGTCTTACAACTCATTTAGGTAGCCTCAGCAAGAGAAGAAAATGGCCATGGAAATGAAAATAAAGTTGTCAAAATTATAACTTGCTTTGAAGGAAAAATCTTTGGGATTTAGGAAAAAGAATTTAGGAGACTAAGGAGATTCAACAGCAAATATGATATTATTCCCTAAAAACAAAAACAAAAAACCCTTTCTGTAAGTATCTATCACCCACAGGAAAATTTCAAACTCCTTCTAGGGGCTGATAAAGCCTTCTTTGAGCAGCCTATCCCCAGTTCTCCTGCCTCTTTCATAGCCAGCTTTCTTCCTTCTTTGCCAGCTCTTGGCATTTCGGTAAGTATTTGAACTCTTCAATTTCCTTTCTCTTCCTCTGGGCTTCCACACATGATGTTTAAAATATTCCTGTTGCTGGTAGTCAGCATAGACCTGCCCATCTCCAAAAACTAGTTTAGACCTCCTGCTTTCTCACTTCAATAGCATCCTGCATTGCTGATCATTTGTTTAATATCAGCTTTCCCCCACTGAAATGCATGCTTTGTGAAACATTCCGGGCCCTGACACGATTGTCCAAAAAAAATTTGAGTGTTTTTTTTTTAAATAAAGTTTATTTTTTACTTTTGTTTTAGGCTCACAGCAAAATTGAGCCAAAGGTGCAGATTTATCCAGCCCCTACACATGGATAGCCTTTCCAACTGTCAACATTCTCCACCAGAGTGGAACGTTTGTAACAACTGATGCACCTACATTCACATGTCATCATCACCCAGAGTCCATAGTTTATATCAGGGCTCTCACTGTGTTGAACGTTCTATGGATTTGGACAAATGCAATACATGTATCCACCATTATCTGTATCATACAGAGTAGTTTCACTGCCCTAAAATCCTCTGTTCTTTGCCTTTCCTTCTTTGCTAGATGTCTTCCTCCCATCTAGCCTCTAGAAACTACTCATCTTTTTCCTGTCTCCATAGTATTGCCTTTTCCAGAGTGTCATGTAGTTGGAATCTTATTGTGTGTACCTTTTTTAGATTGGAACCTTTTACTTGGTGATATGTGTTCAAGTTTCTCCCTTGTCTTTTTATGGCTTGACAGCTCATTTGTTTTTAGTAACAATAATATTCCATAGCCTGGTTGTACTGTAGTTTATTTATCCATCTACCTACTGGGAGACATCTTGGTTGCTTCCAAGTTTTGGCAATTATGAATAAAACCAATATAAATATACATGTTCAAGTTTTATGATGAATTCAGCTTTTAAACAGAATAAATAAAAAGGCATTCATGTCAAAATATTCAAGAATCATCTTGACATTTATGAGTTACTGTTTGTAAGAGAGATCAAGACTAGAGATGTACAATTTTGATATTTACTAATATCACAGTTTTCCTAATCTCTCATGTACCAGATACTATACTAGGTGCAAGAAGTAGCTGAGAATTACAGTTTTCTTGAATTTAAGAATCTCACAAAATATTGGGAGAAAAGAGACACAGAAACAACTAATTCCAATATAATATGGGGAGTACCACAATATAAGTATTATGGAATTGCAATGAATTCCATATGGAGTGGGGCAGAGAAGACTTCACAAAACTGATGATGTTTGAAGTGAATCTGGTTGAAGGAAGAGTAGGCGCTTACCAACAAATGATTTGAGAAGAGGTTATAAACAGACGCAGACTTTAGAAGAAAAACAGAGTATATGAATGTTGAGGAAATAGTGCGAGATTAAGCTTGAAAGATGAGTTTATCAGATGAGGATGGGTTTTTTTTAGACTCAGCTAATGAGTTGGAAAGGTTTTTTTTTTAATATTAGTTATAATCACTAAATAATTTTAGGCTTAGGCATGATGTGAATGAAGATTTTAGAGATGTATTCTACTGCACGTACGAAGGGCAGAACAGAAGATGATAGAGAAGAGAAGGAAAGCTTGTGAGCTAGTTTACAGCAGGAAACTGATGTGTGATTGTGGCAGTGGGGGATGAATTGTAGGAGAAAGATTCATTAGATATTTAAGAGGTTGAATTTATAAGACCATGATATCCAATAATGCTATTTATCTTTTCCTTGTCTGTTTTTAAAAGGATGTTATAATCTATTTGATTTCTGAAAATATTCAGTCTACAGAGAATTGAAATAAAAATGCTATTGATTTTGTCTCATGGTTAAAATTTTCTGGATTAATTTTCCATGCTTGCAGACCATAGTCCCTAAAAAAAATATGGTTTTAAAATAATTGTTATATTTTACACTCAAAATTTGTTTAAAGGATAAATCTCATGTTTTTAATACAATAAAAATATTATTTTTATTTTATAGGGCAAGGTTTTGAACTTCGGTTTTATGATTTGCATTTGGATGACAAGATAAAGAAGTTATTAGTTTCTACTGAGAAAGAGAATCAAAGAGATACTGAATGCATTTATATCAGTCTTAATAACATATGGAATGAAAGCTTGTCAGAGATCTAGAATAAGAATAAGTAAAATTATCCAATAATTTCTTAGATAATCAATCAGCTGTATTGGCATATAATGTTAGTGCACAAGTATGAACAGGAGAAAGAAGTAGTTAAATCTACAAGCACTAAATTCATTAATTGTCTTTAATTAGCAATTTGGTTTTTCCACATGAGTAAGTTTGTTGAGAAGTTATTGCCTCTTGTAACTGTGGGGTAACAATTAGCTAATAAGGTCTTTTAAGAATAAATTGAGATATTGAGATAAAGGATGTAATTACAATGAGAGATTAAGATAACAGCCAGGTGATTTACTGTGGTGGCACCAACAGCTTCAGGAGGAAATAAACTGAGAGAACATTTTAGATACCATGTGGTTGCTGCTTATTGCTAGTATAATTGTGTGCGTGTGTGTTTTTGTATATATTCGTCAATGTGCATATTTTTCTCATTTAATTTCAGCTATGACAGTGATAGCTGGTGCCCACCACTGCCAGTACAAACTTACTTACACCAAGGAATGGAAGACGAACTAGAAGAAGATGATGATAGGGTCCCAACACCTCCTGTCCGAGGCGTGGCTTCTTCTCCTGCTATCTCCTTTGGACAGCAGTCCACTGCAACTCTTACTCCATCCCCACGGGAAGAGATGCAACCCATGCTGCAGGCTCACCTGGATGAGTTGACAAGAGCCTATCAGTTTGATATAGCAAAACAAACATGGTAAATATCTTCATTAAGTCAAGGGACTCATGCTTTCAACATATGGAAATTTTTTTTTTTTCCAAATAAATTCACAAGAGATTCTGATAGAACTACACAGCTAGGGTTGAAAATGATTTTATATAACTCCTTAATCATTTAGATAAATATATTGATTGCAGAAATGTTAAATGATTTGGTCAAAGTCACATTTTGAGAGAGTGAACTAGAGCAAGAATTCAGATCTGCTGAATTTCAGGCTGAAGTGCTCTTGGCTACACCAGAATCTTTTCTAATTTATGGTTTGTCTTCAATTAACTTATCCTTGAACTCACTTCCAATTAAGTAATAAAAGACTCCTTTTAGATTCTTTAAAGTGCCTGTGATTAATTCTGTATGTGATTGTGAATATGTAAATATGAACTTCTGCAAATCACATATGGTCAGTGTTAGTTATTAAAAGACTCTCTTGGCTGGGCGTGGCGGCTCACGCCTGTAATCCCAGCACTTTGGGAAGCCGAGGTGGGCAGCTTGGGGATTGCCCTCTAATTTCCTACATGAGCTAATTATACATGGGGAAACTATAGCATGTAAATGTTCAGCAAGTTGCCCAAAGTCATGCAACCAGTAAGACAGGTTCATCTCCATGGCAGTGGTCCCAGCCCTGGCTGTCCCCAGTCAAATTCCAGATCATGCAGTCAGAATCTTTCTCTGGGAGCCCATATATCAATATATTTTAAGGTTATCCAAATTTGTTCTATTAAGAGGCGTCAACAGTGATGTAGGACCAGAGTGTTGGTCTGATCCATCCCTCCCAGGACCAAAGTCCACATCATTATAGGAGAATGAATCATATTGCCCTATAGCCTCTTGTTCATCCCTTGGTTGTCTCCCATTTCCAATTCATATGCAGATTTGAGGAAACACTTATAGCAAGATGTGCTCATCTACCCTCAAGGTTATCTGTGGTAATACTTAGGAAACTTGCTATTTCTTCCGATTTTTCAACTAGCAGGCTGTGATGAATGCCACATACTAACTTGGGGCCTCAACTTTCTGATCTATTAAAAATTAAAGACTGTGGTCCGATGATATTGAGGTAGCTTTAAGAATTAGAATTTTTTTTAAATATTGAAATATCTAAAATTCTGTTAACATTGGTGTTGATTACAAGTTGAAGAAGTCAGTTGGGAAAGGAATATTAAACAAATTCGGGAAGAATGAAATATTTTCCCCAAATAATGCAAATGATAAAGCAAAATAATCTCATGTCCTTCATTCAAGAGCCAACAATAAAAATGCATAGTACTTTTTAACATCTTCCTTAAATAGCGTGGTCTTTTAAATACTTTTTTATGAAGGCAAAGAAAATGCTTAATATGGTAAAACATGTAGTACATTCACTTTTTAATGCTGGTAACAAATAACAATGAATTGATTTCATTTAGCGTTTTACGGTTTAGAAGAAAATCTGAGTAGACCCAAAGCAAAATCAACTGGGCCTTACTGCCCAGCTTCATACTTTGTTAGCTACCTGGTTTGAAACGAGTCACTTAAATTTGACCTTCAATTTGATAAATTCTAAAGAAGGTTGGGCCAAGCATGATGGCTCATGCCTGTGATCCCAGCACTTTGGGAGGCTGAGGCAGGACCCTTACTTAAGCCCTGGAGTTTCCGATTAGCCTAGACAACATAGTGAGACTCCCACTCTACAACACTAGCTGGGCATGGCGAGGCATATCTGTAATGCCAGCCACTTGGGAGACTGAGGCAGGAGGATCACTTGAGCCCGGGGGGTAAGGGCTGTAGTGAGCCATGATTCCATCACTGCACTTCAACCTGGGCAACGGTACAAGATCCTGTCTCTCAAAAAAAAAAAAATAAATAAATAAATACAAAACGGTTGATAATGCATGATCTATGTTTTTCATAAAGTTGAGATTAGAATTCGTTATTCATCGCAGATGGTTTATTTAGCACACTAGTGTTCTAGACACAGAGAATGCTTAGATGAATTGTTTATGCCTTTGAGGAGTTTAAGACTTTGGTGGGTGAGACAGATACACAAATAACTACTAGAGCACAAATTAGCTGTGCTACCCTAAACTGGAAAGTGGAAATGACCTTCCAGCCTTGATGTGAGAGGGATAGTGCAGGGAGGAAGCCTTCTAGGGAAGGAAATGTGTTCAGGGTTTGGAGGTAGGGGATATTAGGTCCTCATGGGGGCATCTTTCCTTCATAAGGACCAGCAGGCAGCATGCGTTACACAGACTGAGTAGAATTTTGACACTAAACTGGGAACAAAACTATAGTCTTTTTGGAGAAAAATATCAACTTTAAATAGTTACTCATGATGAATATTCCTATCCCCCTGTGGATGACTTATTTTCACAAAAATACTGGGTCCGTATTTTTTTTCTCCATGTATTATCCTATACACACTAAGTGAAGAGTTTAATGGTCTATGTTGTGCTTTTTTGGTGAGGCTCGTATTCATAGCCATTGTCTCTGCTGAAAGCATTGTGAGCTCCAAAATTAGTTAATGGAAAGGAAAAAGACAATATGAGTTAGTATAGTGTGCATTTAATTCAAATTATAATTTTGTCACATGTTAATGAATTGCTTTTCTTTTTAAAATTTCATTTGAATTCTAGGCACATTCAAAGCAATAATCAACCTCCACAGCCTCCGGTTCCACCATTAGGTTATGTGTCCGGAGCCTTGATTTCTCTATTTGGAAACGGATGTTCCAGATGATGATGCTGATGATGAAGAGGAAGCTTTAGAAATTCCCAGGCCCCTGAGAGCACTGGACCAGACACCTGGATCCAGTATGGACAATCTAGACAGCTCTGTGACAGGTAATGGAACCAATTTAATAGGAATAACTGACCTATCGGTAACACTAAAATGCATCAAAAATCAACTACTTATTGTAAGATTTATTCCACTCCATCTATTTCTGTAACATTTTAAATATGTTAATATTAAATACAAAATCAAAAAGGATTTGGAAATACTTTTGCTTTGCTGCAAAAATGATAAGAAAATTCATGAATTTTAAAAGGCTTTAAAGACATGAAAGAAAACTCAATTATATCTAGGGCTTTCATGAGAAGTTCACTCTACTAGGAAACCAAGTCTATTACATTAAAAACCTTGACTTTTAGAAATGATCTTTTTTTTTTAATATCAGGAACAACATACAAAGTGAATGCAATCTTAAAATGCTTCTTGATATTTCACTCTGTAAAATCATTCACTGATGGAGAGTAAACAAGTCTCCTGAATAAGCCACTTCAAGGTTGTACAAGGAATTATTTTTAGAGTGAAGAAAATGTATAGTGAGATAAGCCATATGTTTATGCATTTCACATTGCTGAATCTAGCAAATGCTTCTCTTCCAAGAACGCAGTTATTTTTTCTATTTACTTCTTTGGCTTCCTCTTGCCTTGTTCATCAAATGAAAGACTTCCATTGGTAGTCTTCTCTGATGATCCCAGGATGGAGATATAACCTATTTTCAGGGATTTTTAAAGAAAACTTTAAATCGTAATATGGAATCAATGAATATGGAGAAAAGTAAAGAATCAGTCCTTCTGTTCAAATAGATACACATTGTTGGACACACACACACACAAATGCCTCTTACATCACTGTGTAGAGAGAGCTACCACAAACTGAAGTCTGGTCTCTGCATCTCATTGGGTTTTCTCAGAAGACTGCTCATATCTGTATTTACCGTGATGACATCTTTCATCCTAGGAGGTATTTTATCACAATCCCACTTAATTCATTTTTTATGCCAACAGCTTCCAAACTTTCTCAGAGTTACACAGTGTGTTAGAGTTCTGCAAACGCTGATGGAAACTGGTTTATGACAGTGATAAAGCAGCATCAGTGCCTATGATTTTCCTCTGCATTCCTCCCTAATTACACAATGTGTGATGCATGAGCCCATTTTTCAGTTTTTCTCTTACCCAGGGACTGATCTGCTTGCCAGCCTAATTAAGATTTAATAACCACAGATACACTGCTGTGATTTGAAACCCAGATCCAACCGAAGGTGACAGAGCACAAGTTAAAATCCTCAATGCAGAGAGCTGACTTATTAGTGCACTATTATATTAAGGCCCTTTGCCTGAATTTCCAGCATAATCTCCTTCAGGGTAAAAATTCTGCATATTTTTGCATATTTCACTAATGATACTGAACTCCTTTCCATTAGGAATGCAGTAACAAATTGCAATAATGATGAAAAAAGTCAGCTATAGTCTGTGTAGTTCTTTTATTAAATATTATAATGTCAAAGAGATAAATATGTCTATAAATCAGGAGAATGCCATTTGCACTACTACATGCTCACCTATAACATGTTAGGCTGCCTGATGTGCCTGCACCTCCAGCAATCTGCATTTCTCCTGTAGCTAGTGTAATGCTCATTCCAGATGAAGCTTTTATAAGAAAACAAAGTCTGGTTTCCTTCTTGAATTCACTGCTTAATTACTGCTATATATAAAAACCTCAGGGTGTTTAGGTTTGTATTCCATGATGAGCTTATCCTATGAATAATACATCTCTTTAGTAAAAGAAGTTATTCTTTACACAAAAGTAGCCAAATACAAACCCACTTTTCCTTTTTTTTCTCTTCCACAACAACTTTGTGGAGAAGGTGTGATCAAAGATTTAATATGCTTTCTAGGGTATGTGAGTGCTTATAAGTGTGTGTGTGTGTGTGTGTGTGTGTGTGTGTGTGTGTATTAGAATGTGTGTGTTGGTGCTTGTGTAGGGAGTGTGTGCATGTATAAATGTGTGAGAGTGTAGATAAGATTGTAAGTGTAATATAGGGTGTGTGCAGGCATGCATGCAGACATATGTGAGAATAACCCTGAGGTGGATGTGCATAGAGACTGAATATTAGAGAAATCAACATGACAATGAACATTGTCTCAACATGCTTATATTTTCCTCAGACACTTCAGGCTAGTTTCATGGCACTAAATGAGGTGGACAATCAAACAGGCATTATTTCTATGGGCTTTTTATGTTTTTAACATGGTAAGTGCCCATACAGAGGATGCAGATCATACCACCTGTTATTTTGGGTTCTGAACATGTTTGTGGCATGAGTAAATCAGTTATTACCTTCTCCTGAGATTGTGTTCGTTATTTACTCTTTCATGAAACTAATGACCATTTTATAACATAGGTCCAGTCCCTTAAACGCTGAAGCCAATCAGAATGTTATTTCAATTGCAATACTGGGATGGGCTAGTAAGCCTGTATATAAAATTATGCAGGATTTTACTTGGATATATTACCCTTCACAGCTGCCACATTAGGAAGTATCAGCAGTTAACCAGGGACAGAGCCTATTTTTGTAAAGACATAAGCATGTTAACTACAAAAGTTTTTATACCAACTAATTTGGGAGGGAGTTATTAAATTTTGAAATGATGGTCTGTGAATGGAAAAAGGCTAAAAAAAAAAAAAAGAGGAAATATCAGCAGTTCCATATCCCATGAAGGATCTCAGTACTGGATAACATGTATTTGCAGGTCTGTTGTATTCTTTCTTTCTTTCTACAACAAACACCTATTGAATACCTAATACTTATAATCACTTGGCTGAAATTTTAGATTCAATAATAATAATAGGTAACACATATATAACCTTTAGTAAGTGCAAAGCATCTTTCTCTTAACAAATAGATAACTTTTAATAAATGCAAGGCATCTTTCTTAGCAGTAGCCTGTATTTTGTGTGGCCCCATGAGCTAAGAATGGTTTTTCACATTTTGAAAGGGTTATAGGAAAACAAGAAACTAACAAACAAAAACTAAGAAGAATGTATGGCAGAGACAGCAAAGCCTAAAATATTTAGTATCTGTCATTCTACAGAAAAAGTTTGCTGATCCCTATTATAAAGTTTTATGTATATTAATTTATTTGGTCCTCACAACCCTATTAATAGTATTTTTTCATTTAATAGATTAAAACTTGAGTCACAGAGGGTTTAAAGCCTTTCTCCAGGTTAGCCACCTGGTAAGTGGAAGAAGAATGTTCAAAATCAATCAATCTTACTCTAAAGACAAATTATCATGATCCCTGCTCTGGAAACACATAACTTTCTTCTAAGCTGTGGAGAAGGTATATTTAAGAGGAAAATAATATGCTGGTTTGTTGCTTAATATGTGGATCTGAGTGTATGTGTATATAAACACATATGAAGACCTATGTATATAAGCACAACATATAATTTCTCTCTAGAATCATTAGTCCTTTTTTCTTGTGCATTCAACCAAGAGCAAGATATTAATTGTTATATGTCACCTTTGTTATTCATTTTTTTTTACTTTCAGTTCTATGTTTATTTATAGTGACCCATGCTAACAAAATTCAACTCTGTCAGTACTTTTTGCAATGAACCTTATTTTAATAATTTTCATTTTAATCTATGCTCATAATGCACACCTATTTGGTTGTAATAAAATACAAGATATTTATTTATTACTGCTCATTGCACTCTGTTTGGGCTAGAAAGTAAACATCAAGGCTTGTTTCTGTCTTCAGGAATATGCCTGAATTATTTCTTTCTAAATGCCAAACCACTGGGTAACAGGGAGGGAGAAGGCTTTAATACTTCTTTCTGTAACTTCCATGGTGAGAGTCAAGGATAATTGTTTCCTGAATTTAATGACACCACCAGGAAAAAAGGAACAGAAGGCAGTAGAAGAGAGTGCACCAGGAAAATGTACTCAACGTGTAGCAAAGATTCTAACTGCCTCAGTGATCCCAAAAAGGAATACTGAGCTTGTGTGCTGTTAAGTGAAACAAATAAAATGTTTCCTTGACTGTTGGACCCCATATGAATATCACAGCTGAAAGGAAATCATGGCTCTATAGTATCTATTTTATGTTTTTGGAGGTTTGTGCTGAAACTCCCACACCAGATCAGTATGAAAACAATGAAACTTGGAAGCTTCACCGTCTGACTCTACACACAGCTTTTAGAGCCTCGGCCACTAAAAAATTTGACCTGAAATTTTGTTTTTCTACAAAACTTATCCTTCCTTCCTTCCTTCCTTCCTTCCTTCTTCCTTCCTTCCTTCCTTCCCTCCTTCCTTCCTTCCTTTCCTTCTTTCTTTTGTTTTCGTCTTTTTGGGTTTTTTTTGAGACAGTCTCACTCTGTCACCCAGGCTGGAGTGCAGTAGCACAATCTTGGCTCACTGCAATCTCCGCCTCCTAGGTTTAAGCAATTCTCTTGCCTCAGCCTTCTGAGTAGCCACAGGCCCGGGCCACCACGCTGGGCTAATTTTTTTACATTTTTAGTAGAGATGGGGTTTCACCATGTTCGCCAGGCTCATCTCGAACCCACTTCACCTTCCCAAAGTGTAGGGATTACAGAGGATTACACATTTCTTTCTCTCTGAGGAATGCAGGCAGAATCGTTGCACATTCAATATGTTTGAGTGAAAGAACTGCTGTAGATTTGATATGTTTTTCTACAACTAGACAAAGGTCAATATTTGGATTAATTTGTCTGCAGACATTGGTAGCTGCAACTTGTACTAACAGGTAGACAAATAACATTTAATAGGAAGAGTTCATAGATTAAATATTGGCTGAAAAATGGTTAATGGCTAGTTTTTGTATCTCATAAAAATGGTAATGCAACAATTAGCAGGGTCATATTATAAAGCACAGACTTTACTCTAGCTTAATGGATCTAAGGGTAAGCATTTATCAGCAAGGAAGGATTTAGCATAAAATGACATGTAAATGAATTGATGACTGATCATAAATTAATTTTAGTGCTGAAGATGTAATAGAGACACAGCAAGATGCCACTTTATCATGGTATTTTACTGCTCAGTAACAACATTTCAGCAGCAACTTAATGTTGTGTATGCAGTACTACTTTAACAGCTTGAATAAATTTGAGATTTTTTTTGGTCTTTTGGCCATTTAAATCAGGGAAATTTGGAAAGATTGAAAATGTAAACACAAATAAATTTGGCTATCTGACATAAATTCATTTCTCATTAAATGTTTAAATATGTATTGATTATGTTTGGGGCTATAACATGTCAAATTGGTATGGAGTGCTTATAATTTGTAAGGAACCTCTAGCTGAATTCATTTTACCTGGTGTTCATTTTAATTTTCATGTTTATACTTATGTTTATGAAAGAAAACCAGTTATCACAAAGATAACTTACTTTTAAATTTGTGAATTAATGTTTTCTTTTCTTTTATTCATTATCTTTGACTTCTCTCTCTTTTGTATGTGTGTTGGGGTGGTAATTGTTTACCTAAATCTTCAGCTCACTGTTCATGTTTAAATCTCAACATTTTTCCTTTTTTTCAGGAAGGCCACTAAGAGGTAAAATCAGTAGATGCTAAATGCATTTTAGCCATTTTACAGAAGGAATTTTAATATATTATATACTATTTGATTCATGGAATGTAACCAAATATCTTTTAAAAATATCTACCATAAATATATCCATTTCATACATCTTAACCCAACTGTAGAGGAAGAGATGTCGAAGATATAAGACAGAGAGGAAGATAGGCAAAGAGAAGGAGAGAGAAAATTTCTTTCTATGTTCCTTGCCCTCCGTTTTGAAGGCAAACACAACTGCACTAACATGAGATACTTCCCTCTCTTCAGACTGGGTTATTAGTTTCCTGTCGCCCAATATGACCAAATATCTGTGGCCACATACCTTTACTTCTCAAGTCATCTATCTAGTCTCTTTGCTCTTCAAGAAATACAAAAGAAAGAATAGCTGATGTTCTTTCTGTATTTACTAATACTCTCTTGAAGCCCTGTCTTCCATGTTACTGTCTCTTCCCAGACGGAGAAAAAAAGCATCAGGGGAAAACTTCATGAATAATTGGGAGTTTTAATGACATACAAGGAGCATTAAAGGCTGGAGGAAAGGCAGAACAAAGCCACAAAGGCAGGAAGTAATCCATTTGTTTAGAGTATCACAAGTGTGTGTGTGTGTGTGTGTGTGTGTGTGTGTGTGTGTGGAAATCCTCAGATGAAGGACTTGCAATTTACCACAGGGACGTAAACAGGGTTATTTGAGGGTGAAAGCTAAGCTGATTCTCTGCTAGGAGTTTCACTGGATATCATTTCTTTAGTGATACTACTGTGGTGTAAGATTTACTGATTTCACCTCTCAATAGCTACACAACAGTCAGTTTTATAGGTTCAGAGACTAAATTTGTCACTATGCTAGGTCCTAAGGCTGGAACCACACAGCAAGCAGACATAGACATGAAACCAAAGAAACTCAACCGTTTTTAGGCTGGTTATAGTGGAAAAAGAAAAATTTTAGAAAACAAATCATTGGGCCGAGGTGATTATGATGGATAAATGTGGATGGGAAAGTTACATTCCAAGGAAACTAAGTTGCCACTTAATGTAAATTCTTTATCTTAATTTGAATAAGAGATTGCTAAATATCAATTCAAGTGTATCAAAGCATAATCAATTCACACATACACAACACACATATATATGTAATATACATATAATTTTTTACATTCTCACTTTGGGTGATTACATTTTGGATGATTGCATAATCAACAACAGTTAACTAGGGTTATATTCCTTATTTAATAAACTTTCTAAGAGTTCTTATGAGAAAATTTTTTCTATAGCTAAAATAAGGACATTGCTAAGAAATTACACATCAAAAAGTATAGATGTGTCAATTTGATATGTTTTTCTACATCTACAATGAAAATGTTGAATGCATTTAATTCCATATACCTACTGCTTATTGAATTTCTACTGTACGATGTCCCTCGACAAGAAATATGAAAATAAACATGAAATAGTTCCGAATCTCCCAGAATTCCATTGTCCAGGAGAGGAAATACATGTGCAGCAGAGCATAATATATAGAGAGAACTGATATGGGAGTTTATGCATAGTGTTTGGAAACCAAAGGAAGTAGAGAGATTGATTTTCCCTACAATAGGGTAGAATTAGGGTGATTAAAAAATGGCATTTAATTTAGATTTTAAAGTTTGGCAGTGGTTAATAGTGTTAGTGGCAATATCTCTGTCGAAAGAATGAAATATGGTGTTATATAAATGAAGCGAGGAGACACACAGGCTGTAAGAGTGAATGAGGACTAATACGCAGCAGGTGTGTTAGTCTGTTTTCACATTGCTATAAAGATATTACCTGAGACTGGGTAATTTACAAACAAAAGAGGTTTAATTGACTCACAGTTCCACATGGCTGGAAGACTCAGGAAACTTACAATCATGGCAGAAGGCAAAGGGAAAGCAAAGCCTGTCTTACATGGTGGCGAGAGAGAGAGAGAGAGAGAGAGAGAGAGAGAGAGAGAGAGAGAGCGTGCAGGGGAAATGGCAGAACTTATCAAACAACCATTTTTATGACAACTCCTTCACTATGAGAACGGCATGAGGGAAACTGTCCCCATTGTCCAATCACCCCCACAAAGTACCCTCCTCAACACATGGTGATTACTATTCAAGAGGAAATTTGGGTGGGCACACAGAGCCACATCGTATCAGTAGGCTAGGCTAGATGTTGAAGAGTTGCAAATATTTAATTAGAGGTTTGAATATGGCATTGGCCAGCTAGGTAAGCCTTTACACAGAGGAGCACGTGTATGTAAGTGCTTCACAAAGATAATGTAGAAAGCAATGAGGAAGATGGAAAAGACTGGAAAGAAATCAGGTAAGAGGAGTTTAGGAATGAAACAAAGTGAAGATTAAGAGATGCTTGCTTGGGAAGTAAGAGCAAGCATTTAGAAATGCAAGAGCAGGCATTTAGAAATACAGAAAACAGCACAGGGAAGAGACTAGGAGTGAGCTTTCAAATGTTTTAAAACTTTCCTCAGTTCTAGAGTTTCATATTCTTTTGTGACTCCCTCCCTGAATTGCTTTGATTTTTTTTCTTATCTAGTGTAACATTATATTGCAAAGCCTACTGCATCATTTCTTCTTCCATTTTGGATTGTTGGTCCTTGACTTATGGTTATTAACCCAGAAGTGATTCTCTTAGATGAGGCTCAGTTACTGGTGTTATCTCAGCTTCCTGGCAGTGGCCTGTGTCAAGGGAATTTGTTTGGAAAGTAAAAAGTATATCTCTGTGCTTTTGGCAACCAGAATCAAAACTCTATCTTTCTTTGCTACACTTAACACCCTTTTAACTTCTCAGATCATTCCAACCAGTTCAGCTTCTGTTTTCTCTGTATTGAAAGTGCATGAATCCATGTCATTGCATCCTGGCTCCTTGACTAAAATTACAAATACTGCATCATGGCAGCACTCCTAACTATTCTGTTGTCGCTAAAATATTGGAGAAAAAATTTAAACCGTCAATAGCATTTGACTTTCATCTCTTTTATGTAAATATGTATTTGGTTTATTTAGAAATCTTGGTTTCTTACAAATACTTTTGCCCCTTTTCTAACAAATTTAGGATAAACAATACTTGGTAGCTTTTTGTGTTGTGAATTAATGGTATACCAACATAAACAAATCTTGTAATATTAATTTTATTAAGTAGTAGATTAAGTTCTCAGTGTGTTTTTGTCTAAGAAAAGACATAAAATTGTAAACGACCTGCTAGAAAATTAAGAAAAAAATAGTTCTGAGTATCTTCACAACTTACAGCTCTTTAAACATAAAACTAAAATTATTTTCCTTTATTGCCATGTTGCATTTTGCAGAAAAAAACTTCATATTAATGCTGATGATAGTCCCTATAAATGTTACTTTTTAATGTAAATATTAGTACTAAAGAGAAAACTGGAGTTTTTAAGTAACTTAAAAGGCGAAGAAAGGATAAATAACATTTAAATTAATAGAAATTCTTTAAAATACATTTTTTCTTATTTTCTAAGCTCATTTGCTTTGATATTGTTTGTACGTTTTTTGTTTGTGAATTTTTGTTGTTATTTATAATTAAGCTTGTATTTTAAAATCTTGAAGTAATTTTTGCCTTTTTATGATATATAGTGTAGTTTCTATGCAGATTATCATTGGAGTCTGAATTAAACTCATAATATATTCACACTATTTCTTCAACTAAGTCTTTGATAAGTCCAAGTACACTGTTTGTTTTAATTAAAGTGTTATTTTCTGAATTACAGTAGCTTAAAATACACATCGCTATTCTCTTTTGGAAAATGATTGTGTAATAATTTAAACAATGTGTAAGAGCTGAATAATACAGAACATGCTTTGCTCATGTGTTGCAAGCAGATACAGGTTTTAAATGAGCTTCATTCTTCTGCGCTAAAAATGTTTAAAATGCAAATGATACTTGCATTTAGCTAAAGAAATCATGATGAAGCTTCAAGGAAGAAGCGAGGACAGCCTACTTGTTCATTAGTATAGTGTGTGCAAGCGGATGAGATGTTCAATATATACAACTCACTAGACAACTACATTTGTTTTTAGGTTCAATGGTAAATGGATGGGGCTCTGCATCTGATGAGGATCGTAACTTTTCTAGTCATAGATCTAGTGTAGGTAGCTCCTCAGATGGCTCTATCTTTGCCAGCGGCAGTTTTGCACAAGCACTGGTGGCAGCAGCAGATAAAGCTGGTTTTAGGCTGGATGGAACCAGCCTTACAAGAACAGGTTGGTAGACTCCAAGTCAACACTCTTTGCATGAGAAAATCTTGTCCTTGGACACTGACCTCTTTCTCCTGTTCTTTCTCCTTTGTGAGACTGACGGTAGGGCTTTCTTAATATGCATGAACACAATTTGGATGCTCCATTACCAAAACTCTCTTCTGATACTAGTTCTGCAGAGCCAAGAATAGGCTCCTCCTCACCAACTTCTATCCCTATTTCCCTTTCTCTTCACAGCTTTCCCGATTAATTGGAATATGCTTCCTTTTATATTATGGCAAAGCAGCAACTAAGATTGCCATTAAATATTCAATAACTCACACTTTGCAAAGTCCTCACACAATTAATAATGTACCCAATTATTAAAATTACTCAGCTTTTATCTCCATTACTTTCCTTTGCCCCATCTCTTTCTGCAAATGCATTTTCTGGGAAGGCTTCCTTAGCATGGGGTGAATGGGTCTAAGACTGTCGGTCTTAACAGTTCAAATGGCTTATGGTCTTATTAATTGTTTGGCTATTAAGATTTTAATACAATAATTTTTTTATTTGTTTTAAAGGATGCTAATTAAAGATAAACCCACTGCATTTGCAAGTTGAATAAAATAATGACTACAAATGTATTTCTCTTTAGAGTAATTTTGATTTCTGAGAGTGATAAGTAATCATATGAAAGAACAATTGTATGATTTTTCATGTGCTGCTCATTTCACAAAAAAAGAACGTGGACTTAAAAATAGATCAGTAATTTGTAAACATTTGAAACAAAGTAACTTTGGCATGATGCATGCTTTAATATTTGTATGTATAATTCTTAACTACACAATAGGAATATTCTAAGATATGAATTAAACTGAACTACCTTGCAAAACAAACAATAAAATATTAAGTATGTTTGCAAAATCTTAACTGTATTCACACAGAAAAGAAAAATGATTTTTACCATTCACTAAATTCTCACGTTATAAAAATGAGTCTTGGAAGTTTCCTTGGCATTACATCATCAATATTTCTTTTGACCATACATTAGATATCTTTAAATGAAATAAGAAAGATCTTCTAAGCATTGCAGAGGTTTATTTTTCAAATAGCATCCAAACTAAAATATGTTGCAATAGAACTGTTATTTGAATTGTCTTGCATTATAAGGCATAAGTCCGAAACTTTATGTTGCCTGAGTGCTTTTTGTGGCATCAGCTGTAAGCAGAGCAGTGAGAACGTGCAAGGAAACTAATACATTGGAAGGCATAAGTGCATTTCTTGCATGTATGCTAATAGCTAATAAAGCATTAAGTAATATCATGTCACATCGACTTACGAAAATGTAACTACATACAATAATGTTGTAGGAAATGAAAACGTATACAGGAAAATAAATACATGCACATAAACCAGGCCTCTGTTACTAAAATAAACATGGCATTAAAATCACAAGTTGTTGAAAAAGTATTAGCTAACCTTTTCCCTGAACAAATTTCCCTGAATTTTTTATTTCATTCTAAACCACAAGAAAAGGATAGCACATTTCATTTTTCAATGAAAATTTGGAGCCTGCTCAGATACAATAATATTCATTAGAAAACACATATTGCATGCTGGATATACAAGGTGATTTTAACCTGTTATCCTCTACACAGATGTTATTGAGTTTCTGCCAAAAGAGATAGAATTCATCGTGTATGTGCATAAGTGGTAAGGTCAATTTATATAGGTGCCTGAGCAGACCTTTCATGTAAAATTTCAGATGTAATTACTATATGACATTCTTCTGTGTTCAGAGAGATTTTGTAAGTTTCCAAGGGTTAAATTTTATTAAACAAATAAAACAGTATGTATTTTATTTCATATATAGTTTCTTTAATTTTAAGAACTAAAAGCTGCATGAATTTGCATATATCTATGAAAGTATCACTAATATTGTCAAGATTAAATAAAAATATAATCATGCAATATTGAGTTTTGGATTGCTGGATCTGTTTTACATTTATTGGTTTGATTTTGGGGGGACAGTGTGGGTGTTGTTAGCTTATTAAAATCAAACAAAATACGTGCAGCTGAAAATGTAGAAAATATATTTTTCTACAGAGATGCACCAATATTTGGTATCTCCAAATGTTATCTCCAGGTAGATTTACAGGTTAGTATTAGAACTGAAATACAAGACAGAATCAGTATACTGTAATGACATTCCCTATACCCCATTCCCTTTGTTTTCTTTTTAGGAAAAGCCTTCACCTCCTCTCAAAGACCTCGACCTACCAGCCCATTTTCTACTGACAGTAACACCAGTGCAGCCCTGAGTCAAAGTCAGAGGCCTCGGCCCACTAAAAAACACAAGGGAGGGCGGATGGACCAACAACCAGCATTGCCTCATCGAAGGGAAGGAATGACAGATGGTAGGTTTCTTTCCTTTACTCTTGTTTTCCTCACTGAGGAGATGTGCTCCCCACAATCATTGATGTAGATTAATGTAGTCATGGTAGATTAGCCATTGCCTCATTACATAACAAGGCAGAAACCTGGCAATGTGGTCTTGTTTATGGAAAACATCACTTTTTTAAACAATCTAGAATTATTTCTATATTATTAAGCCTCAAGAAATATATGCCATATAATTTTTTTGAGGTTGATTTTTTTTTCCATTCTAGCATCTTACATTAATACTTTTTTTTTATTTTTTAATTTTTTAATTTTTTGGGGGCTTTCCGACAAAAGCGGAAAGCCTGCTAGACAAATTCCAAAAGAGCTGTAACACTACATTAATACTTTTTAATGAACATTTCACTTTAAGAGTAGGAAAGAAAACTTAAGCAGCATGTGCACTTATATTACCAGAACTTTTATAATATTCAATTTCAATATCTTAGCTGGTATTTCACTTTGGAAATAAAAGACATTGAAATAAGTTAGTAATTTTTTAGTCACAAATTTCAGAGCCAATATCAGGCTACAGGTCATATAGTTGAAGAGTATCTTAGTCTGTTTGGGCTGCTATAAAAAATTAGAGTCGTGCATTGCATGAGAATGTTTCAGTCAACGACAGACTGTGTATAAGACAGTGGTCCCATAAGGTTATAATACTGTATTTATGCTGTAGCTTTTCTGCTTAAAAACACAAATATTTATGGTTGTATTATAACTGCCTACAGCTTTCAGTACAGTAACATACTGTACTGATTTTTAGTCCAGAGCAATGGTATGTAGTCAGCTATATCATCTAGGTTTGTGTAAATACACTATATGACACTTGCATAACAATGAAATCACCAAACATATTTCTCAGAACTTAATTCCATCATTAAGTGACACGTGACTATACCATAAGCTGGTAACTTCCAAATAACAGAAATTTTCTCCACAATTCTGGAGTCTGCAAAGTCCACATCAAGGTACTGGCAGATTTGGTATCTGGTGGGGGACCCACTTTCTGGTTGGGAGAGGGTGCTTTTTCTTGTATGCCATATAGTGGAAGGCAGAAGATTCTCTCTGGGATGTGTTTTATAAGGCACTCATCCCTTCATGAGGACTCCACCCTCATCACCTAATCAACTGCCAAAGGCCACACCTCCCAATATCATCACACTGGGGGTTAGGATTTTAACATATGAATTTTGGGGGATACACAAACATCCAGACCCTAGCAAAGGATCAGCAAACTTCTTCTATTAAAGTCTAGATAGTAAATATTTTTGGCTTTTGGGACATAAGGTCTGTGTCACAACTACTCAACACTGCCATTATTCCATGAGTGCAGCTATAAGAAAAGTAGAATAATGGATATGAGTGATTTCCAATCAAACATCATTCACACAACGGGCAGTGGCTGGATTTGGCCCATGGCCGTCGTTTGCTGATCTATCTCAATCTTTCTATTTATATTTAGCATCCATTATTTGAATATTTGCTTAAACACTACTAGTTTCAGGAAACACAATATTACTGAAAGATATCCATGTTCAATGAGTATTTAATTAGCTTTACAAAATATAGTCTATTTCCCATATTTTAAACTTAATTCTTATATATTTTAAAGTACAAATTAAAATATATAGCCTGAAGTTATATTCTAAGGATATGTAACACATATTTGAAGTGTCTAGTACAATGTCAGATTGAGAGATAAATTTCTTTTTCCTTCTCAGCACCATACCCTATAAGCACACAAACATTATCCTAACATAGTTCAATTAAACACCAAAAGATAAATTTTTAAAAAGTGCACGTTAGAACCATCTGGGGAGCTCTTAAAATATACCTTGGATATTCAGACTTAATTATTCTGGGGTGAAACCCAGTTATGAGTAATTTTAAAGCTCCGCTAGTGAATCTAAAGTATAACTATCTCGACAAAGCTATGACCTACTCCTTAGCACATTTACACTTACCATTATAGGACAGAATGAAGCTTAACTGGAAAAGAAGAAATGCATTTATTTTTTATTAGTTTGGGGAAAGGAGTATTCAATCCAGCAGCCCTATTTGTGCTTTCTTTTGTCCTCTTACAAAGCTAAGAAGACTTAAAAAGCCAAATGTATTTGTTCTACATGCTTTCAGGTTTACTTATCTTTCCCGCTTACTTTGTTTTCAATGGAATATGAAGGTTAAGAGTACAATTGAGATTTTTGAGTCTCTATAAATGGATATCCTGTGGTGACTAAAAAATGCTCACCACTGCCTTTTTGCCTTAGATGTTCAGAAGATTAACTGAGCACTTGAAACTGTTTGTAATGTTGATCTAATTCTTCCTAAATAAAAAAGGAATACTTTCACTGATATGCTAGTTACAAATCTAATAATTGATAATTTTGTATATTTTTTTCTGCTCTGAATATTGTGGACAGAGAAAAATGTCGGTATAGAATTGTCTGTGGTTTTACAGAAATGTTTGAAGATAATATCCAGAATATGGGGAAGATATAAAATACAAATCATCAAAACAGAGATCTCTGTTTCTTCCTAAAACACATTTATTGCAAGCTTTTTTAGAATGTTTGCTTAAAGCAAGCTACCTTCTAAAGTAAGATCAATATATTGCTTATCTTTCTAAAAAATAAATGTTTCTAAATTTTCAAATTTACTAGTATTTCAAAAAAGGTTTATGGATTATGTGTTATTAGAAAATGACTCATTTTAGAAGTAGTAATATTGCAAAGGAAATTTCAGCCCACATATCTTCCCAAGTACTTAATCCAAAGGCATTTTAATTATGATACAGTGCAAAGACATTTATTTTGGATGGCACTCTACAGATTATCCTTAAGAACCTTGCTATTTTGCAGCAAATGCATATGCCATAGCATTTATATGATACGGATCCATATGTCAGGAATCATTTCATAACATTTTTTGTAAAAATCAAGTTTTTTTTTGGGAAGGCTAATGCTTAACAGCATTGAGTGTACAGACATTTTACAATAAATCTTGTGCATCATACATTTTACAGTAGTGTTTGCTCTCTTCTAAGCTGTAATGTAAAGATGTAGGCCTTTTCAGCACTGGGATACCACCGTTTTCTAGATCAGACCTTTATGGTTTCTGAGGAGGAGACAGAACATGAGTGGTTGTTGGGAGGTTGTAACGGCAGGTGGCACACATCACTTCTCCTATTTCATTGGCAACAACTCTGCCACGTGGTGTCAAACTGACTCCTGGGCTGAGGAAGCAGCCTTCCCCGTCTTCCGTAAGAGAGATTATGAATGGTGAGAAATGTCAGTCTCTATCCCAAAGACTGGAAAAACGCACACATGGTAAAGACGTTCTTCTCCCTTTTGTACAGTCTCTCTTAAGCGGGCATTGCAGAGTCCAAATCTTGTATTCCATTTGTCTTATAAATCAAATAATACCCTTGGAAGCCAATATACTGACCAATGCTAAATAAGAAAGATAGATCTGTACTGTGTACCCTGTTTTCCCCAGATAATTAATTTCTTTCCAGCCTATTCTCCCTTTCCTCTAGCTCTTTTTTTTTTTTTTTTTTCTTGAGAGAGAGTTTTGCTCCTGTCACCCAGGCTGGAATGCAATGGCACAGTCTCGGCTCACTGCAGCTTCTACCTCTGGGTTCAAGGGATTCTCCTACCTTGGCCTCCTGAGTAGTTGGGATTACAGGCATGCACCACCACTCCCAGCAAATTTTGTATTTTTAGTACAGATGGGGTTTCACCATGTTGGCCAGGCTAGTCTTGAACTTCTGACCTCAGGCTCTCTGCCCACTTCCACATCCCAAAGTGCTGGGATTACAGGCATGAGCCACAGTGCCTGGCCCTTTTCCCCTAGTTCTTAATATCTTGTTCAGAGAAGGAGCTCTTTCTCAGCTCTGCCATATAGTAGCTTTGGCCTTGAGGAAATTTACATATTAATTAATCTGTTTATTGAAATACTTATTAAGCATATACCACATAATAGACAACGGGAGCCAAATAGACAAAATCCCCTGACTTTTTATATTCTAGTTGGGGAAGGTAGATAAAGACCAACATAAGTGCATACACAAAAATATAATAAGATGGTGACAACTGTTTTGGAGAAAAAACAAAGGGGAAGGGAGTTGAGAAATGTAGGTGGAGGGAGGAAGTATTTCTAAGTAAGTGATCAGGGAAGGCCTCACCAGGAAGGCAGCATTTGAGAAAAGACTGGAATAACATAAGCGAAAGAGTAATGCTGATATCTGAGGAAAGGTCATTCCAGGAAATGAGAATGGCAAGTGAAAGCCTCAGAACTTATTTGATTAAAAGGAAGGGGAACAATACGAGTGGAGCAGAGAGAGCAACAAGGTAGAATATGAAGTCAGGCAAGCTAACGAGGGCTCGTGTTTGTTAGACCTTTAAGCTACCCAAATGACACTGGCTCTTACTTTGAATGGGAAACCCCTAGACGGGGTGTATGTGTGCATGTGTGGATGCATGTGTGTGTGTTTAAGGCAGGGAAATGACATATCTTATTTATGTTTTTATTTTTTAAAAAGTCACTCTAGCTGCTGTGTTGAGATGTGCTAAATGAGGCAAGGTGGAGATTGTGGAAGCTACCTAGGGAATAGATGATGGTGGTTCATGCCTGGGGGAGAATCAATGGAAGTGTTAAGAAAGGTTGGATTTGGGAGGTGGAGCTAATGGGAGTTGTTCTGAAATTAACATAGGCCATAAAGAAAGGAAACCAGATCACTCTGAAATTTTGGCTAATTTGTAGAATGTAACTGTGACCAATTGAGAGAAGAAACACTGCAGAGGAAGCATATTTTATATAGGATGATCTAGAGCTGAGTTTTAATACTTGAAATCTGAGAAGCTTTCTAAACACCTAAGTGGAACTGGCCAGTGTAGATCTGGTTATATGAGTCTGGAGATCATGGGAGGAAGATCCAAGCTGGAGATTTTAAATTTCTTTGGGCCTTCATTTTCTTATCTAAAAAAGGAAGATAATAATGGCACCTATCTAATTGGACTGGTGTATGCCTAAAAAGAGCTGATCCTCAGTAGGCCAGTAAGAGACTGTTTAGTGAATTGATTTAGTTGAAATGAAGCAACATAGAAACGAATAATAAATTTAATTTAAGTAAATGTATTTGATTACGTACTTTTATTTTTTAAAAAACTATTCTTAATCCCATTTCCTTTTCCAATTAGTTTATTTCAATGTGCAATGCAATGTCCTTTCTTCTTAAAATATACAAACTCCAAAGATATTATTTAATTATGAAGCTGTATAATTTTAGGTTAAATTAAATAGTAATCAGAATTTTAGCTGGCATAAGCAGATGCCATTTTGGCCATTTTAAAAATTAAGCTTCTGTGATGGAGAATAAAAATCAATGACAAGATCAGTTATTTTGGAAGCAAATACAATAATTTCTCTTCACTGGCAGTCTAAATTCAATAAATCAAATGAAATAATTAATTTGCATTTATAATAACATATAGTGAAGGAAATCAGTATTATTGAATATGAAGGGAACACCAAACTCATTGGATTATCCAACAAACAGATAGCTCAATATTGGATTAGCTCTTCATTTTGGTAGAAATATTCCAAATGCGACTTTATCCTCCCAAACAGAGACCCTGTTCCCTTCAGTTATAAGCAATTCATAATTTAACATGAGGACATATGTAAGAACTGGCAATGCTGCTCCGACCTGGGAACTCAGAAGAAATGCTCCAGAGACCAACATTATCAGTTCAATGGAGGATAATATCATTTTGTTCATAAAGAGAGTCTAAAGCTTCTTAAAATCTTTGAAAGGGACAGCTTAGCTGTCTATCAAGGAAGCTATTTTTGCATACAAGAAATTTATACTTTTTCCTTCTAAATTTCACAAACAGAATATTATTAGAAACTAGATAATACATTTACAAAAATGGCATCAGAAATAATTGACTACATTATGTACAATATCCTCTATTAATGAAATAAATGTATATTTTATATATTTGGTCTTTATGAAAAATAATGTAATTATGAATATTCTAAGGATGAACAAAGAAGTTTACAATAGCATGCAAGAAAAATGAGAAGAAAATGATCCAAATTGATGTTCAGATTTAAAATCTTCAGCAAAGTAATTTCAGAACTAATAATACATACTTAAAAGTGAAAGAAAGGACTATGATTTCACAGTCGAAGATATACAAAATATAAAGGTATTATGATCTGAAGAGTTAATAAAAAAGAGATGAATAGTTAGTTGATATTGAAACTTTAAATTTTTTCCTATCTGGTATTTACTTTAAAGAGCTTTTCTGAAAAAGTATCTTTTCTACTCTATCTCAGATTTCTGTGATGCATTGTCTATTCTAGCACCATAAAACACATTCAGTCTTTACTCTGAACATTGGTTATTACTTATTAAAATTAATACATTGGAAGGTTATAATATATTAGTTGTAACTCATTAGCTAACTCATGAAACGAACAGCCAGAATTGGTTGTCAAGCAGAATGTTAATTGCATTTAATAAATGTTAGCTTAATGTTGCTAAAAGTGCCACATACATGGGTAAAGGCAGTCGTATGTTGCATATGATACGACAAATAGTTCTAAATTTCCCGAGGGTGATATTTTCTGTGGAGATTGGCAGGAGAGCTTTTGTTCTTGGGGCCTTTTGTTAGCACAGCTTCCGGAATTTCTAGTGATCTTATTTTGTGTCCTGGTATTTCTACTTGGGGGAAGGAGGGTTGGACAATGGATTGACTATAAATCATGAACTGCCCTTTACACCTTGAGTGATAGCCTCAACGTATAACTGAAAACTCTTTAACTGTTCAGTAAAACTAGTCAATTTTGTTTCAATGATGCTATGGCCGAAAGACAGCAAAGAGTTCAATAATATGAGTTTTGGAAATAAATAATTGACTTTTATTTTCCCCAAATTTCTTTTATGTGGGTAATACCTGTATGAGGGCAAAGGTTTTCTTCAATTGAACTAAAACCTGTATTTTTCATTAAATTTTAGTCCATTCTAAACATTATTCAAAATTTTTAGATCTTCCACCACCACCAGATCCCCCGCCAGGTCAGGGTTTAAGGCAGCAAATAGGCCCGAGCCAGCATGCTGGTAACGTGGAAAACTCAACAGAGAGAAAAGGAAGCTCTCTAGAGAGACAACATGCATCCAACTTAGAAGACACAAAGAGCTCATTGGATTGTCCAGCTAGAACCTCCCTAGAGTGGCAGCGACAAACCCAGGAATGGATAAGCTCCACAGAACGCCAAGAAGATATACGGAAAGCCCCACACAAACAAGGTGTCGGATCAGGTGTGTTCTGCACAGTCCCAAGAAAGTGTGGACTGTTACCATTTCTTTTCCTACCAGGTATTCTAGAAATGGCAGTTGTTTAAGGGCATCTGAAATACATTTGCCTTAGATCAATAATGGAATTTGGAATTCCTTAGTGGAGTTTGCCAGTACCCGCCTTAAGGCTGATTCCAAGGGCATTGTTTCTCAAGTCAACCTTTCTATAGAGTCTTTGATCCCGAGAGACTTCCAAGCTTCATCTACACTGCTCAGTAGAAAATTTTATTTTTTGCTTATTAATGTTTATGTTGAGTACTTTTAAGATCGCTGCATTTCCTTTTTGTGTCAGTTTAATTTCTGCCTTCAGCAAGTTTGTTCATTTTGACTGAAATAACCAGTCATTCAAAAGGAGAACTCACATCAAATAGGTGAATTCATTGAAATTACAAAGTTGCAAAAAAAAAAAAAGCCCAGTCTCAGAATCCTCATTAGATAAGGTTAAACTGGGCTTGCACTTTCTCCAACTGTTGATCAGTTGATTTAGTTGATTGTTAATGCATCTATGGGAAATGCTCTTTTTTATAAGTCAAGCTTTTTGGAAATGTCACAAAAATAAATTTCATCGTTTGTAGATTTTGGTTGGGGGGGGGGCGGGAGGTGGGGGAGCCTGTTTTATAAATGCATTTTCTGAGACATCTCTTCTCATGTCAGGATTCGTTGAGTGTTGAAACACACACCTATACATACATACAGTCTTTGAAAAAAATGTCCTGTCACTTATTCATTTGGACTCGATCTTTTCTAGATAGGCCTCTGTCCATTCATTTTCTATAACTATGTTTTGTCACAGCTTGGTGCTCAGGTTTTTGGAAAATGTCATTTGTGCAAGGGCCAGAAGATGACAATTTTAATAGCTAGGTTTAGTGAAACATTTAGAAAGGTTACACCATTCAGGCTGTGAGAGAGAAATTAGCAATTCTTGTCATTAAAGACTATGTAAGGGGAGAAATACTAAATTCAGTCAGCATTAATCAGGGAATAATAGCCCATACATAGAAAGAAAGTGAAAAACAGAGAGGGTGGGGTGTGGAGAGGAAGAGAAGGAGCAAGGAGGATAAAGGAAAAGAAAAAAATATTTTTTGAACTATTATTATTTGTAACATATGTCATGAGTTATTTGTAGAGACAATCTGTATAAATAATATCAGCGTATTATTTATGTAAATGTGTGAGTTGCTCTCTTTCTTTTAAGGAAATACACAGTCCTTTAAATAATGTATTTCTGTCTCAAAAAGCAACATAAATTTTAAACATTTATTTAATTAACTAATATATTATTATTTATCTAAATCAATTGAGAAAATGTTGCCATAATTTCAGCTGAAACATAAACCATGTTTCTTCAGTCTTAATGGGAAAATCAAATCGGAGCCTCATTGAACTTTAGAAATTATTCTCAGATATGCTTTTGTAGTTCATTGTATGTAGCTCTTTTATAATGAATTTAAATTTGGAAAATAATATATAACATTGTGTACTTATCCCAGGATCTCTTTTAATTTAATTCTGCTTCAGTTCCTATTATAGGAAATGTTGCTTGCACATAGAAATTTCTTTAATATCCGGTTCTGATTAAACCTCATAATTTTAATTTTACTAAAGAATGAAATGGTAAAGTAGGCCATTCACAGTGTGATATTTAACAGTTAAGTTTAGTTTGCCTCCATGTTGCTGTTCAACTTAGCCCTTTGTGTTTTTTTCTCTTTTTCAGAGGAGACATTGGTGCCCTACAGCAAGCCCAGTTTCCCGTCTCCAGGTGGCCATAGTTCATCAGGAACAGCTTCTTCTAAAGGATCCACTGGACCTAGGAAAGCCGAAGTATTGAGAGCAGGCCACCAGCGCAATGCCAGTGACCTTCTTGACATAGGATATATGGGCTCCAACAGTCAAGGACAGTTTACAGGTGAATTATGTAAGTGCTGTAGGTCATTTAAAAGGCTATCGTGATTCAGAAAGAATATTGGGTGAATAATATTGCCATATTAAACAAGTTTCAGATTACTAAAACTTGCTCTGCTACGAAAATAATCAATTGCAATTTTCAACAAATTTGGTCATAACTTGGGCCATCACTATATTTATTGCAGCCCATTTTTATCAATGTTCCTGCTATTTCAAGTTTGACTTATGCTATAAAAATTAAGTTAGGTAATTAGTCTTAAGATTTATAAGTGAAATTAAATGTGTATTTGTCATTTTCTTTGCCTTTTTAACTGAACACAATAAATAAGGGGAGACATTGGCCTTTTGGTAGTTTTAAAGAAACTCCTAAGGAATTCCTCATTCTTAAGTTGCTCTTTATTTATTTTTTAAATTTGGGTAGTCACCCTTAAAGAGTTGATCTTTGATTATTAATTAATCTGTAATATTTTGACTGCAATAATATTTTATAAATAAATTTCCATTTCTGAATTAAAACTGGCACAGGTAGTATAATTAATTTTCTAAATATAAAATACTAGGTAATAGGGAAAGTTAAGAATGTCACAGCAAAAAACATTGAGTGCCTCATGTTAATTTCCTCAGGAAAGTTACCAATTCAGCTTTTCATTATCAGAAATATATTTGCTGAATATTTTCAATTGCCTCTTTGAATTCTGCTTAAAAGCACTGCTGAGAAACAGCCCTCTTTCTAATATTTTCAACCACTTACCTTGTTATTGGACATGAGAAAGTAATCTGTCTTTCTAATCTGTCTATTTCCACATCAGAAAAAGCATTATCATTATCTTCACATCATAGATTGCTTGGAGGATTCTGTGAGATGATGAAAAAAGAAATAATTTCAAAACTATAAATTTCTTTATTGATCTCAGTTGTCATTGTTGACTATTGCTAATCTGACTATTGTTAAGATTTGTTTAGAATTTTAATTTAATTCATAGCTACTTGAATTTATCTTTTAACTTTTTTTTTTTTTAAGTAATAAAAGAGTCACAGGAGTATCAAAATAGTTCCGTGGGGTGTTTACGTTTCCAAACTCTATGGTATTTCTTTTCTTTTACTCTTTGGTCATCTCCTTCAAGTAAAATTACTTAAATTCACAAACTCATCTATCTGAATACCTTACTTTCATTAATTATCTGTTTGCTTTGCTTTTGGTTATACTGGTCAGAAAAGTAGAATGCTTAATTTAAATTTTAAAATTTATTTCTGTATTTTTCTATCTTTTTAGAGTAACTGAGAGGAGACATACAAAGCTGCTCTGAAGGACTATCAGGTCCAGACTCATGGAAGTGATGACACTAAACAGTGCAATGAACAATTTCTTTATTTATGTACTATTAAAAGAACTGTAAATGCAATGTAAAGACACACAGCCACACATATCCCACAGATATTTTAATTGTGTTCTTCTCTTAAGTACACCACCCACCTTAACTCTTTCTTGTCAGGAGTATATAAAAAAGAAAGGAAAAACAAAACTCGCCCTACAGGAAGAAAAGGATTTTCCTCTGTATATAATTTCTTTTGTGCATTGCTATGCAAGCTCACTCTTTTAGCTCTGTTCATATTATTGTCTGTTCTTATTGGTCTGTTGTACTATATGTGAATTAATAGGCTGTGGTGCCATATATTAACTTTTAATTGTGTAACTTTTATGTTTAAATTTTGCACTGCAATTTTATTTGGTGATAAGCACAAATCTCTACTCCTCATGACATGAAGAAAAAGACTGAATGTGAAGGGAGTTTCTGTACTGTAAGCTAGATTGGATAATGATGGTTGTAACAAATTATATTAGATGGTTTTCAGTTGGGGTGTAGAACTAGGAAGATGCAAAGGAACAATGGTGTTGGCAAAGTCTTCTTTGAATATCAGGGACTGAGTCAATAAAAAAAATAATAGAAAGGTGGCTTTTACTATTAACAAAAGCAGGGGTCACAAAAAGGTAGTTTAAGTCTTATGATTGAATATGCATTAAAATACGCAGGTAGTAAAGATGTAATAAATTTGCTTAAAAAAAGAAATTAAAGTTTTATTTAGAATGGATTTTACCTGTCATTGTAATTGACCCATCTGAGAATTACAATAAGCAAAATTAAGGTGTTTCACAAGAGCTGTATTTATATTACAGTTTTTAAAAAACACTTTCTGAATTATCATAATTAAGCTCTCCAAATCATTAAGTCAGAATATAATATGAAATTCCCCAAGGAAATGAACAAAATGAACTCTAGAATATCTAGCAAATAGTGAAAGAAGCAATTTGTTATTAGGGCATACTCGAGCTGTTTCCAAATATAAACTCTATTGCAATATCTTATTTCATCTTTCTAATACATGTACAGTACACACTAGAGGATAGAGCTGCATCACTTAAATTCATGACTTAAAAAGTAATACAATCTATATATGATTTGTGTTTTATTTGATTAAGAAGTGAAGTTTATGCCACCCAATGTACAGCCAAATTGTACGTGCTTAAAAAGCAGTGCTGAGAGTATGTTCAGTTCACAGTAAGTAGATTTATTGGAATAAATATTTTATGGTACATTCTAGAAATTGGCTACCAACTAAAATACGTTTGACCCATTTTGAATGAGTAAATTGAAAAGAAAAATTTAAAAGGAGAAAATAAATGCATGTTTATAAACTTTTTAAATAAAACCAAACCTTGTAAGTGGACATTAATAATTGTCCTGCCTCATTTCTTTTCATGACTTTGACAGCGAGAAGTTCCTGAACATTAGTCATGTATGCTCAGAATAAATGTGACTTTAAAATATATGTTAGCTACTGTACATGTATAGTCAGTCAGTCAAGTAGAAGAGGACCTTCCTGAATTCCCACTTGTGACATTTTCCCATGTGTTTCCCACACAATCTTAAATTCTATTTCTATCTATACATTCTCAAATTTTTCCTATGATAAGTTCAGTGGTTGGTACAACTAAAAATGCTCAACGGAATTAAGATCAGTTCTAAAATAGGGGGACCCCTTTGAATGACAATTCGCACTCCATGCATTATTGGCTCAGTAACCAATTTATGTCATGTTGTTATAACAAAGGGATAACATAATTAAACATTTCTGTCTTTTTTATTCCCTGAGACTGCATCAGCACAGGCAAGTATAGGATGTAATGTTCTTCACGGGCCCCAACAGCTTTTTGATGCCATGTAATTTATTTCTTCACTGAAGAGAAAAATAATTCTGAGACACAGTTATTAAACCCTTTATCAACTTCTACCATCAGTGCCTGAATTCTAATGCAGTTTGATTTCTCTGGGACAAAGAGACTGAGGAAGATGAAGAGTTTCTACAAAGAGTGAATACATACTTATTCACAACTTTAGGATGAGAGGACTTTAAATATCTCTTTATGCAATTCCCTACATAACCTCTTTCTATTTAAAGGCAAATAAATTTTGAAGAGGTTTTGTGATCCCTCTTTATGTTTCTCTATGACCCAGTTTAGTCTAAAGCTTAGTTCATTACATACGTTAACACATAACCTTTAATCCCTGGTAACTGGTAGGTGTAGATGATTAATAAACCAAGGCTTCAAAGTGAAGTATGTGTGTACAGATGACTTGGAATAACGTGGGTATAGCATCGTACCTTCCTGATTGTCCTCAGCATATAAAAATTAACTGTTATAGTTAAAACTATGTCAGTGCAAACCTTGGGGTTGCTTGGAATATTCTTTTAGAATAGTCCATGTTGCCTATTAAACCTGGTTTTAAACTAACTGGGCAGTCAAATTATGCACCCAAAATAACACCCTTAAGTAGATTGAGGGCAAGATGAAATTCTGTAGCTATTAAAAGGAATTCAGCAACAATTATTAGAAATCAAAAGCCTTTGTCAACTTGCTACATGTAAAAAGCTACTAATCGGTGTGAGTCAGCTGTCAACAGAAAAATACAAACATATGAAAACCACAGCAGTTTTTCATTTCATCGCTGATTCAATCGATGTGATTAGAAATTCACTGAGCTCACTCTTCTGCAGGTCTAAACAGAGGCCTGCATAAGGACTGCAAAAGAGAATCTGGGGTGGGAGAGAACGTAATCTGATCTTGCACTCCTAGGCAATGCTGCTATGCAGTCACGCCCAGCACAAGCACAGCTCCGTTCACAACAGGAAAAGTCTTCTTTAGGAAAATAGCTGTATTGGTGCCCAAACTCAGGTATGCCAGTGTATGCAGGTGGAGTCACCCTACCCATCTTCCAAACATGTTCTAAAAGATTTTTAAATTAAGGTGGGATAGTACAGGGGCATGAAAAGAATTGATTCCTTCACAAGATTTGAATCCAGTTCAAGGGAGAATATAGAAAATTCAAAACCAACACATAAGATATCACACAACCAAGAAAAGTAAAACCATGCAAAGTTTACTTGTTTTAAGTACAAAAAAGATTTAATGGTGTTCTAGGTCATAGTTTAACGCTCTGAGTATTTAAATATGTTTTCAACAGGATTTGAGTTGAAAGTGTGTAATGTGCTTTTATGGAACACCTCCCAATTTCTATTGAATAAATTTATGTAATTATCCATTGACAATATAATAATAACAGTACCCTTGAGCTTGAAACTGTGGTTAATCTTCACTACTGGGAAGTAACTGTGCATCAGTATTAAAGATATGCAGAAACATAACATTCACTAATTTGTTCATCTGCTTCTGTATATTGTTTATGGAATTCCACGACAAGAACTGTTGTAAAGCAACATGTCTTTCCACATTATTTTGCTTCTCTATAGTGTACTTCAAATGAAACACCATGCTTTAAAAAAAAAAATGATGTTCAATTTATTACTTTCTTTAAAATCTTATAATTTCAAAAGCATTTGTTGTGATTTTAAAGTGTTGCAAGAAAAGGGATTTTGTGGCCGTGGGTAGACTTTTTATACTTTGTTTTATAGATGGGTTTTTTTTAATTGTAGTTTTAATTAAGTCACCAAGCAGCGTCTAAAATTTTAATGTGTTTCATTTGATGTTGTTAGAGCAGAGAAGAAATTGGCATAAAATCGATTAATAGTATTGTCAAAGAATTGTGTATTGTGTACTCACTGGGAAAAAATAAAATATATTCACATTTCAAATTTGCAGAAAAGCCATTTATGTAAAATAAACTTGCTTGTAGACATGCCAAAAACAGATCATCTCGTCACTTTTAGAACTCTACATTAATATTCTGTGACTAAATGCATTACATCAGTTTCTCATTCATTTATGGTTTGAATGGGTGATAAACAGGAATTGGTGTTGACTTTTAGTAGGGACTAACAGACACTGATAAAGAATATAGAAAGCACTTGAAATACAGACCCCATGCTATCAGTACTGCTACCTCCCCCATAACATAAAGACCTTTAGATAGATTTAAAACAAATATCTTATTCTGAAAATATAAGTAAATATAAAAATTGAAAGAAAATAATTTTTTCTCAATTACTTTAGAAGAGCTAATTATAAATTTCTTTTATTTTGGATGTTTTTACATTGGATGTTGAAAAGTTATATCAGGGACTAAGTAGAAAGGAAAACCACCCCATTTTATTGTATTTTATAAATATTTTATTCTTTTTCACTGCTAAGTACAACTATAGGCTCAATTTTTTTCCAAAAACAAAGAGAGGTAGTTTCTGTTTTCTTTAAAACAGGAAAAGGAAAAAGATTATTGTTAAATCCTGAAACACCCATTTTTAAAATATTTTTTAAAATACAAGGTTTAGGAAAACACAATTTGAGTGTCATTCGGTTTATATTAATAATGTGACAATAAAATAATATTACTGTAATGACAAATGATGTTGCATTAACATAATACAATTACAAAATATATGTGATTAAAAACAAAGTATGGCAATATGATAAATGGTAGGACAATTACAGAACAACCATTCCTTTATGGAATTTGTGTATCAAACAGCAAACGTGTAAAATTATCAGAAAAATTTATTAAAGTAACACACTATGCTCTCTTGATTACTGTACCTATTAGCTGGAGAAAAGATATATTATTGTTGCACAAAAGCTTTTGAATAAGAAATGATACTTAATGTCCTCAATTTTTGGAAATGTGATTTTATCTCTTTTACAGAGGAGAGAAGCAGAGTTCACACTAAACTTCATTTCATAGGAAAGATGTGAATTAAAACTGTGCAATAATACAAAACCAAGTTTTAAAAGTTCAAAACAATAGTCCAGTAGAAAAGCTAGCAGGAAGGGGAAGAGAATCTGTTATTTCCAAAAGTTTGTAAAGACTCCTTTCACTTTAATGGATTTAGTGCAGTTTCAGCTTTGGCCTTCAGCTTCTTAGGCACAGAGAAAGAATCTGATACGTAGGAGTGCTGCAAAGCTGTCGAGAATCCCAAAGACAGATGCACAATTATCCAGCTGTGTGTTTAATATGAAGAACTAAAATGGTGACTAGTCTTTGCATCTTCCAGTCAAAACATTTTCTCCTTACAGTAGTCTAGCTATAAGAAAAATAAATAAATAAATAAGGGACTGGGTGTTGTGGCTCATTCCCGTAATCCCAGCACTTTGAGAGACTGAGACAGGTGTCTCAGTAAAGAGATAAAATCACACTTAAGCCCAGGAGTTTGAGTGAGATCAGCCTGGGCCACATGGCAAAGCCCCATCTATACACAAAAATACAAAACCTAGCCAAGCATGGTCGCACACATCCGTAGTTCTAACTACTAGGGAGGCTAAGGCTGAAGAATCACTTGAGTCTGGGAGGTCCAGGTTGCAGTGAGTAGTAATTGCACCACTGAACTTCAGCCTGGGTGATAGAGTGAGACCTTGTCCCAAATAAACAAATAAATACATGCATGCATACATACATACATAGAAAAAAGAGAAATACATGTATATTCCCAAGATATCTGATCATCTGTTACCAAAATATTATCAAGATTCATATATGTATGTATTGCAGATATCTTAGTAATCAAGGAAAGCTACATGTGTGATTCAAATACAATGACCTTGTGGCTCAAGTCAGTATTCATTACAGAAAATTTGCAGGCCACTGCAACTGTTCTTAAACCATAGCATCATAGCACACTTCACCTTTAAAATACCTTGATGTATGATATAACCTCTGGGTCATAGACAACATTATTTTGGACAAATTTTAGACAATATTTTTCTAGACAATATTTCTGAATAATTTGTTTCTAACAAATCTGGGTTTTTCTTTATTCATTTTCCTTGCAAACAAGTTTTGAGAGAGATACTGTGCTAAGATTAAATATTCAGATTAGTAAAAACAGCAATAACCTTTGCCTTTATAAATAGATAACATATTCTGTTAATTCTTACCCTGATTTCTAGGCAAGTGTCTTTTTGATGAATGTTTTGAAGCAAAGAGGGAAGAGCCAATAAACCAGGCCTTCAAATTGATGTGTTTTTTTTTTTTGTTTTTTTTTTTTTTTTTGAGACAGAGTCTTGCTCTGTCACCAGGCCGGAGTGCAGTGGCACAATCTTGGCTCAATGCAACCTCCGCCTCTTGGGTTCAAGCAATTCTTCCGCCTCAGCCTCCCAAGTAGCTGGGACCACAGGCGCATGCCACCACACCTGGCTAATTTTTTTTTTGTATTTTTAGTAGAGATGGGGTTTCACTGTGTTGGCCAGGATGATCTCGATCTCTTGACCTCATGATCTGCCCACCTCAGCCTCCCAAAATGCTGGGATTACAGGCGTAAACCACTGCTCCCGGCCCAAATAGATTTTTAAGCAATAAAATTTGTATTAGTTCCATTCAAATCCTCTATACCCATCATAAAATCTATATTCTAGTCTTTCTCAAAAATAGTCTACAGGATTTTAATAGTATTTTTAAAATTAAGAAGAAGATAATGGAATTGAAGATCCATGGTAAAGAGGAAATTTCTTTACTACTTGAATCCTTTAAAAATCTGTTCAAATCTTATATGACATAAAATCCTTTGTCCTGGAGCATCTTATGAAATAGGACTATGTAAAATCTGCTTTGAAAAATAGTATCCTAGAAAATATCATACCTTATCCTGCCCCTAGACTCTATATTAGTGGCCCCAAAGGCTTTGCATGCCATGTCTTGCTATGGTCTTTTAAAAACCAATATGAAATCATATGAAAGAAACATTCAAATCCTAGCTATACTGTGCAGATGATAAAAGAAATGTGCAGTGATAAATTCATTAATTAAATTATGTTTCCAAAACTTTTTTGAGAACTGGTCTCAGCCCTGTAGCAACAGGTAATATTGCATTATGTTCTTTAGTTTTTCTACAATGCTTTTGTGTATTGTCAACTCTTGAAATCATTAGGCTAAAACTAAAGCATGGAAATATACCCACTGTCTCTTCCTACCCCTAGCTACTCACCTTCAATCAGATTTTGAAAGTATAATCTATTTTTAAAGATTTCACAAAAGCATAATTTTTTTAAAGCTACTGTCTAATTATTAATAGGTTCTACCTGAAGAGATACTTTACTTAAAATAGTAGTAAGTAACACAAAATGTAGGGAGAGATGGCTTATAATTTCTCATTAAGGTAATAAAGAGATAAATACCAGTGGAATTTGAAATATACCTAACTAGTAATGATGAAAATTCATATATTCAGAAATGGCTAAATATAGAAGTAACAAAGGGAAGACGAGGGTAACCACTGAATGAACTTTCACTGGCTATGAGGACAAAAGAAGTGAGGGAAGTTAAAGCGGAATGTGAGAAGTAAGAATTTAAATTTACTTGATTAATTTTGAATGATGATAGACTGTTGCAATCAATAAATTAAAATGCCCCAACACAGATAATTTCAGAACAGTTATGGATGGTAATGAACGGTTATTCTAATAAAAAAGAGGGAAAAGAGAAATGGTGGCAGTCTGAATGAAAGACATACTAGAATATTATTTATTCAACTTAATAAAGGGGGACTACAACATTTTCAATAACCGTGCAAGCATCTCTTGTGCAAATAACCACCCACCAAGAATTTAAGACACTGTTTCCATCAATGTTGGTGATACCGTTTTTTCTATCCTAGTCTACAACCATACACAAAATGTATAAAACAAACCCCATATACATATGACAACAAAGTATAAATTTAAAGAAATATATGTGTTAAATGTCCATATCAACTAATTCCCACTAAAATCATTTGAATGGTTATTATTTAAAAGTTGAAGCTCAAGCACAAAGATACTTTAGATTTGTTCTAATATTCCAAGTAAAAAGAATGATAAACCTTAATATGTATTAAGTAACCAAAAATGTATTAGGAGATACACACATACATGCATACCCATGCACATATACAAATACACAGATACACATATATATAAATAATTTTCATTCCTTAGAATCCAACCAAGATAGGATGGGGATTGGAAAACACCCATAATCATAAAGTATAGAAAAAGGGGAAATAACAAGAACTATGGGGACTGAGACAAATATCATAGGCTGAATAATACTTCAAATAATCTCTATTTCTCCTAGACAAATTATATAGATGCATTTGCATGTATATGTATGTATACATACACTTATGTACACATACAGAGTCATCCTTCAATAACCACAAAGGATTGGTTCCAGGATCCTACCAAAATCAGTGGATGCTATACCTTAAATAAAATTGTGTAGTATTTGCATATAGCCTATAAGCATCCTCCTATATACTTTAAATCACCTCTTCATTACTTATAGCGTCTAACACAATGTAAATGCTATGTCAATTATATTATACTACATTTTAATTGGTATTATTTTTATTGTTTTTTTTTAATTTTTTATTAGGGTTTGTTTCCAAATATTTTCCATCTGTGGTTGGTTCCATCTGAGGATTTCGAACCTGTGAATATTGAGGCCTGACTATATATATTTCTACTAGACATATTACATATATACATACATATATGCATTTATGAAGAAATTGATGTTTTGTTGTTCAAATGGCCAAATACTGCTTTTAAATTAATGAACACATATTGTATACATAGTATTGTGGTTGGCACAATGTAGTTGGGTGCAGCCAATTGTATTTAATGAGATCATATTATAAACTAGTTGGAGTGACATAAGGCATAGAGTGAATATTACATTAGAAGTAGAAAGTGAAGAAAACCATGTAAGATTTCAACTGTTGCAGAAATCAATTTTGGGAGATGACAGGTGGAAGAGAGCATTGAGGGTTGGTATGGTCAAGTGAAACATCAGTGATAAAAGGAATTGACATTGGTCTTGAATGAGAATAATTACTAGAAAAATAGTGTAAAGGAGAGGAAGCAGACACAATATAGTCTCTAGCCAACAGGAAACTGTAGTCTAATAAGGGAACCAATCATTGAACCAACATTTGAATTCAGTCGTATCTAAGATATGATAAATACACAATATAGTATTGCAATGGGGTAAGGAGAGTGGACACCTAATTCAGACTTTAAGAGTCAAACCAAGCATTGCAGACTGACTAACGCTGTAGAGAATGTTTATTTCTCCCAAATAAAGAAGTTAAATGAAGGTTAAACTGTCCCTGTACAAAAGCACTTTTTCATAAGACAGCACAGCATAAATAAACAGTCAGTAGCTCAAGGTGTTTAGAAAACAAGAAGGAAATACAGTGGAGCAATACAATGAAGAAAAGGATGAATGGGTTAAAAAGAAGTAAACTAATAACACCTAGAGTGAATAAAGACCTGAAGGAATACAGGTAAAGCGTCTACTATGTTTACTTTACATGGTTTTTTTCATTCTGAGTAGATAAGGACATCTCATCTTCAAAGGGGATTTGTGCTTTTGGAAATGACAACAGTTAATTCTACCTTCAAATTCTACATATCCGCATTTGCTGTGCATACAGTAAGAGTCAAAATAAAGAACACTATAGAAGCCTAAATCTGCTTAAAATAAACATCTGCCTAAAATAAATATACTAATTATAATAGAGCGTGAAATATTTCCACTTACAAAGTAGACAGTTGCATGTAAACAACAGCAGGAAATGCCAGACAAAACCAGAATGACACCAATTGTGATGAGCATAATCACAAACGGGTCACAGTGACTTTCTACACATGTGAAATTGAATGCAGCAGAGCCAAACCAGACCCCAGGGCTCAAACAGGAACTTCATTAGAGAAATTAAGAACAAGACACAATGATGATAAATCCTGCAACAATCATCTATCTGAGAACAAGCCATGAAAGGAGCACAAAGGAATCTATATCCTGCAAAGAACAGATGAATAAAAAGCAAGGTAACGCTGTGCAGTAAAACAGTAGACAAAAATGGAATTCAAAGCATAACTTGGTCTTGTCAGCTTTTCTCTTGCCTAGTCTGCCTTCTACCAGGACCCTAGTGAGTTGTTAATGATCTATTATTAAAGATGAGAACAGAAAAGTTTAAAAATATGAAAAATAATTAGAGCATAAGACTAAATATGGATAATTATGAAACTGCAAAATATAATTAATCATCTATCCCCTAAAATGTCTCTTCTGAAATGACTCCATAGTTTTAAAATGCAAAATAACTTTAATTTTGTAACACCTGCATGCTCTCACAGACACACACATACAAACTGTGCACAGAACTCCTTGCTGAAAAAATACACTTGTTATGAAATTTAGGGGCAATATGCAACATACACTTGAACATGGATTTGCTAGATAAGTTCTTCAGGCACAAAATATCTCAGCTCAACATTCTCTTTAACATATATCTCTAGTTACAGTTTTTCATCAGGGATTTCAAGTTTTCCCTTTTTAAATTTAGTGCTATTAGAAGTAATTTTCTCCCCCTTGAAGACATGTATATTTATTTTTCTAAGCATTGAGGTTTGAGAGAGTATTCTCAAATAAAGATTGCCAGGTATTTAAAAATATACAGCACTAAAAGGCAATCTCTTATACTCCCTTTGCAATTGCCAGTTTCTGAAACAACACTGAATTGAGGGGGCCGCTGAAATATTGAGCTGATTTGAATATACTGACATCCACTGAATTATTTTAGCATATTAAGTTGAATGGGATTGCAACGTTTCTTGTATAATCATCTATTCCATTTGAGTAATACCTTATCTTAAGAGCCTAAAGTCTAAACTTATTGAATAAACCAATTAGTAGTAGAAACAGAAGAGAGGGCACAAAAATGTGTAGAAGCTGGTAAGCAGGTAGTTGCTGAACAGTAAGTTTTGAACTTAAACCCAAGTAAGAGCAAAACATTAAAGCATCACTTTACTTTTTGTATCTAAATATAAAATTACCCTGAAGAGACAAACATATGTATTCTGCTAAAACCTCAGGCAAACAAGTTTTTCAGAAGAGATTTTGTAGAAAAGCTGGGTAAGACAGTAGCACTATCTTCAACCATAGCTTTGCAAAAGTCTGAGGACTATTTTTCAAATAGACCATTCTGTCATGTAAACCCTTTATAAAGGCTAAGGATTGCAGTCACAGTAAATATTATCTTATCCAAGGTAATCTTACTGGTGGTGTTAAAGTGTGAACAGCAGACCAATATGTTTTACCTGAAATGGTCAATCCACTTAAGCAACATATACTTAGGGAGTAGTTTGAGTCAATATTTTCCTGGGAGAAGATACCTGGATCATCTTAAGCATTTATCAAATGCTTGAGTGCTGTGTTTAATGAAAGAAATTGCCTTTAAGATAAAAGTGGTTCCTAAGTGTGCTCTCAGGAAAGACCTTATCTCTAAAGAAACTCAGCTTATGCCATGGAATATGTACAATCTGTTGAGCCCACCAGAAGTCATCCAAACAAACAAACAAAAAAGCAACTCATCAGTTGAATGAGTGAATCTAAGAGTCTCCATTCAGGTGTTGATGAATGTGCAATATGCACTCTAGGTTTGTTTGGAACAGTGACTGCTCAACAACAATTCTCTGGAAGCCAGACTTCACTCATTAACAATAATTCTGGTTTTATCTATAATAGTAGGATACGCACCTATTTTTATTCTAATTATTTGCCCAAATTGTTAAGGTTCATATTTTAAAAAGGTATAAATTTAAAAATATATAGAATTTTCATTTAAAAATTGTCACTAGGCTACTGTTTGTATATCAGTTAATATTTTGGATGCAAGAAATGATCTGCCCCAAAAGTACAGGTTTAAAAATACAAACTTATTTAACACAAGCTGTCAGGGGTAAATATTTCCAGGGTGGTTGCAATGAATGAGTTCAAAACAAAACAAAATAAATGTAATTAGTTATGAAATAATTTTGCCCAAATCCTACTCACCTCTATTGACTAAATTTGTTCAAGACAAAAATGTGGCATTGAATTTTAAAGCTATGTTCAATTTTTAATAATTTAGAAATACTGAAACACCTTAGCAAAAAATATAACAGTGGGAACATTATGACAGTGAAAGAGATCTGACCTAACTAGCTCCACCTTGCTTTTAACCTCCAAATTGTCTTTTGATCATGACTGGACATGGGCCAAGTTAACTCTGAGAGAAATTTATTTTATAGTTTAAGTGGTAATAGCCCTTCCCCAGACTAAACTGCCTTGTAAAACTAATGAAACACCACGAGGTGAGGAGAATGAAAGAGGCCTGAATTCTGCCCAGATGTACGCGTAGTTAAATGATTACCAGCCATTATTCCAGAGGTGAAAAGATTTGCAACTTCCTGTTACTCCTGTAAATATCATTATTGTAGAACCTAAGACTGGCCTATTAGATATTGTATTAGTCTGTTTCAGACTGCTGATAAAGACATATCTAAGACGGAGCAATTTACAAAAAGGAAGTGGTTTATTGGAGGTACAGTTCCACATGGCTGGGGCGGCCTCACAATCATGATGGAAAGCAAGAAGCAGCAAGTCACATCTTATCATGGATGGCAAGAGGCAAAAAGAGAGCTTGTGCACAGAAACTCCCAACTTTAAAATCATCAGATCTCATGAGACCTATTCACTATCATGAGAACAGCACGGGAATTCAATCATCTCCCACCAGGTCCTGCCCATAACATGGGAGTTATGGGGAGCTACAAGATGAGGTTGGGGTGAGAACACAGAGCCAAATCATACCAGATGTCTTTTCAGGCTTTTGCATTTATGACAACAGAATGGGTTAACATGGATCAGCAACTCCTCTTTGGCCTCCACCCAGCAGCAGTCTCAGCACATGGAAACTGTTTTCCACATCCCTATGATTGCATCCCCAACCAATCAGCAAAACCCATTCCCTAACGCCTGCCTGCCGAACTATCCTTGAAAAATCCTAGCCCCTGAGTTTTTGGGAGTCTGTAGGTGGTGTTCTATGTATATTAAACTCTTTTTCTATGGCAGTTCTTCTGTCTTGATAAATGGCTCTATCTGGACAGCAGGCACAATGAACCCACTGGGCAGTTACCAATGGGTCAAAGAAAAGACTTATTTGTGGTGTTATTAAAAAAAAAATAGTGCTTTACACAGATTCTTTAAACCTTCAATGGAAATATCTTGAAATTTTGCCAGATACATGTTAATCATCACACTTCTTAGAAAAGATGGAGTTAGAAGCTCCCTGATGAGATAGGCAAGAAATAATCATGATAATGAATAAATTGTATAATGGAAATAACCCAGTGATTTTCAAAGTTTCTTTCCAGTACTCTGGGTGTCTTCAAGACACTTTCAGAGAGAACATGAGGGCAACACAACTTTCCTAATAACACTAATGTTTCATTTGTCTTTTTCACTGACTTGATATTTGCAAGGATAGGGCAAAAGCAGAGGTGGGTCTAACTACAACTTTCTTAGCACAAATGAAGTTAGTAACATTAAACCATATGAATAATCACTGAAGTATGAACTGTATTAGTTTGTTAGGATTTTCCTAACAAAATGCCACAGACTAAGTGATTTAAACAACATACGTTTATCTTCTCACAGTTCTGGAGGTTACAGCCCACAATCAAGATATCTACAGGACTGGTTTATTTTGAGACCTTTCTTTTCGACTTGTATATAAAACTAGGTAATGAGTAGAGCCTAAAGGAGTTTTGAGGTACATGTTAGAAAAAGCTGTGCTTGTTGTGGAGGGAGTATTGCTAGAAATATGGACATTGAAGGTGATGTTGGTGAGAGCTCAAAAAGAGAAAAGAAGCGTTGAAGAGAAAAACCTCCATTTTCATAGAGATACATAAATAATCATAAATAGAATGTTGGTAGAATATGGACACTAAGGGTCATTGTGACAAGATCTCAGTCAGAAATGAGGAACAGATTATTGAAAACTGGAGGAAGGTGATCCTTGTTATAGAAGACAAATAAGTTCTCTGAATTTTGTTCATGTTCTAGTCATTTGGAAATCTTCTCTATCTATGAGGACCTAACATGCCCCTTCAATACTGTGCTTACAAATCTCCTCAGCCAAATATTCAATTTCATCATTCCTATGTTCTATTATTCTACTATTCACAAAATGGTAGAACAAGTGAGTGATGAAAGTAAGTGTCTGGCTGAGGAGATTTCTAAGTAGAATATTAAAGGAGCAACATGGATCCTCCTTACTGCTTATAGCAAATATGAGAGGAGAGAGATTAATTAAAGAAAAAGATTGTTCAGCAAAAAGAAACTAGAATTTGAAGAATTTGGAAAATTTTCAGCTTCTTCATATTGCAAAAATGGAAAAGTTTATTCTGAAATGAACACTAAGCATGTTGCCTAACAACCATTTGTTAAGGAAATCAACATGGGTATGAATCATGAATTTAACCAACGGAAGCTAGGATTATACCAGCAGAAACACTGCCTGCTGCAATTAAAGGAAAGAAAGAAAACAGGAAGGAATGAAGAGAACATGATTATTTTTCAAGAAAATAAAAGAATGACCCTGTAGGCATTTTAGAGATCATCAAGACCGCCCCTCCCATCATAAGCCCATGGGAAGTCTGCTTTGTCCTTCATTTTAGTGGGCCAGGCAGCCACCATGAAAAGCCCCAGGGGGCAGCACTTTCCCCAAGACCACATGGGCACGGTCAGCCCACAAAGCAAAGGGGAAGGGCTTCTGGGGCTCTGCTGCTACCTCAGTGGCCCTGGAGGGCAGAACATCAAACCAAAAAGGATGGCTCTCAAGCCCTAAGATCTATTGGAATTTGTCTGGCTAAGTTTTGAACTTGTTTTGGACCCATCACCCTTGTATTGTTTCTAATTTCTCCCTTCTGAAATGGGGATAACTGTCCTATCCCTGTCCCACCACGTGTATGCTTTCACAGCTTCACAGTTGAAGAGGAATTTTGCCTTAACGATTAATTGTATCTTAGGTCTCACCCATTTAAATGTTATTTAGATGAGACATTGGGCTTTAGATTTCAGAGTTGACACTGAAATGTGTTAAGACTCTGGGGGCTGTGGGTGGATATAAATGTATTTTATATGCAAAAAGGAAGTGAATTTTAAGCTATGGACTAAATTATGTCTCCCCAAAATTCATATGTCAAAGCCATAATGTTGCCGTATATTGAAATAGGAACTTTAGAAGATAATTAAATTTAAATGATACCATTTGGGTAAGAGTCATAATTTGATACGATTAAAGGCCTTACAAGAAAGTAGAGAGAAAGAAATCTCTCTTTCTTCACATGCAGACACCTAGCAAAAGCCATGTGAAAAAAAAAAAAAAAGATAACCACAAAATGACCACTCTCTTTCTGACTTGTAGGGGTCAGGTTCTGGTTGGTCAGTTTCTGTCTGGTCCACTAAAACGAAAGACAAAGCAGACTTCTCCTGGGCTTGTGATGGGAGTAGCAGCCCTGATGATCTCTAAAATGTCTGTGGGGTAATTCTTTTATTTTCTTGAAAGATAACCATGCTCTCAACTTTCCTTAATTCCATCTGTGGCTTGCAGAATGGCAGCCCTTACCAGAAACTGACCCTGTTGGACCTTGATCTGAAACTTCTAGCCTCCAGAATTGTGAGAAAATATACTTTTGTTGTTTAAGACACCCAGTCTATGGTATTTTGTTATGACAGCCCTAGCTGACTAGTACAAGTCTTATTTGAAAATTTTAGATTCTAAAGAGAAAAAAACAATTATATATTTTTTTATCTTAATATAGCCTATCTAGATTTTGCCTTTTTTTTTTTTTAAATATAATCTATTAGTTTAGATCAGAAGCCTGGGTTTGAGGAATAGGAGAAGCAGGAATCAAATAACATACCGCACTGGCGTTATATGCACTGCTACTCTCTCTTTTCTGTAAGCCAGATGGCAAATGGTGCTACTGTAGGACTCTCGGTAAAGACTATTGTCATTATTCAAATCCTTTGGCAGTAGCTTTCCTTCCCCACCATCAGTTGCCAGGACAACCTGAGTATTGATTGCTGTATTTTTGCTTCTGTTAGTTTTCTTAGCTGTCTCTTCTGAGTTTGCTGGAAAATGTTCATAAGGAGATAATGTATATGAGTGGGAGGGTGGGTGTGAACATATGAAAGTGAGATGCTTTTTTAAGTACACTAATCTTACCCATGATAGTTTATTTATTTATTTTCAGTGCAACCAGTAGACAACTAGTTCTGTTTGGGTCTTACAAATTCTCTGTAAGAAGCAGAGCTGGCCTCTATTGTGATTTTAGGATTATCTATGGGCTTTCAAGGTACGTGCCACCCCAGGATTGTTGGGCAGAGCAAAAGTTATCTATAGAAATTGATAACTCTTCCTTGTGTCTTAAACTATAATTCCTAGATTTAGCTGCAAGCAAGAGACATGTTTTCTTTTGTAAAGAAACAAACCTATTCTTAATTTTCCAATTCTTATTAAAGAGTAATAAGTACGGGCATGGAAGATGTAGTAACTATCTCTAATTTTGACTCTATGACTAACTAGTTGGACAGCTTAAACATTGTCATTTAACTCCTCTTGGCCTCATGGAGCCATCAAATAAATATTAATAAAGGACTCACTCTATGCCAGATGTTGTGGAAGGCGATACAAAGAAAAACAAAACAAATGAACTCAAGAAACCCTAAGAGCTCCAAGTTTTAGAAAATATATTTATTATTCATTAAGAGGAAATGAATCATCATAAAGGTCTTATGAGGGGTAAATCTCACTGTCTTGGGGTGACAGAGGTAGAAGAAAACCCATGTGAAAGTGGATCCATGCAGTTCACACCATGTTGTTCAAGGGTTAATTGTATTTCAGGCAGGAGGAAGAGGGAAGACAATATGGTCATGACAGTCAACCCATTTTATTTGGAAAAATAGAACTTTGCTTCTCTCATGACTTCAGCTATATCTCCCATGACTTCAGCTAAATCTCAACCTAATGACATCACATGAATCTTCTATCCTTCCCATCTCCCGTGACCCTGTTGCTACTCTCTCAATAAGGGGCTCGGAGAAAGCAAATATTTACCTCAGAGCATTCCTATATGGATAAACCCCCACAAAATTCTGTTGAAAATATTAAAAGGATGGCAATTTTTTTTCCCATTTGGCAGATTGTCTGTTCACTCTAAAAATCATTTCTTTTGCTGTACAGCAGTCCTTTCATTTAATTAGATCCCATTTGTCAATTTTTGCTTTTGTTGCAATTGCTTTACATTTTTTGTCATGAAATATTTGCCCATGCCTATCTCCTGAACGATATTGCCTACATTTTCTTCCAGGGTTTTCATAGTTTTGGGTTTTAAATTTAAGTCTTTAATCTATCTTGAGTTAATTTTTGCGTATGGTATAAGGAAGGGGTCCAGCTTCATTGTTCTGCATGTGCCTAGCAGAACTAGCCTAGAGCAGAATTAGAATAATTCTCCCAGCACCATTTATTCAATAAGGACTCCTTTCCCCATTGCTTGTTTTTGTCAGTTTTATCAAAGATCAGATGGTTGTAGGTGTGCGGTCTTATTTTTGAGTTGTCTGTTCTGTTCCATTGGTCTATATGTCTGTTCTCGTATTAGTACCATGCTGTTTTGGTTACTGTAGCCTTGTAGTATAGTTTGAAGTCAGGTAGCATGATGCCTCCAGCTTTGTTCTTTTTGCTTAAGATTGACTTGGCTATTCAGGCTCTTTTTTGCTTTCATATGAATTTTAAAATAGCTTGTCTAATTCTGTGAAGAATGTCAATGGTAACTTAATGGGAATAATAGTGAAGCTATAAATTACTTTGGGCAATAAAGATCTAATATGCAGAATCCACAAAGAACTTAAGCAAATTACAAAAAAAAGAAAAAAACCCTATTAAAAAGTGGGCAAAAGACCAATGGACACTTCTCAAAAGGAGACATACATGAGGCAAAAAAACATGAAAAAAAGCTCAACATCACTGATCATTAGAGAAATGCAGCTCAAAACCTTAATGAGATACCATTATGCCACTCAGAATGGCAATTATTAAAAAATCAAAAAAAGACAGATGCTGGTGAGGTTGTAGAGAAAAAGGAACACTTTTACACTACTGGTGGAAGTGTAAATTAGTTCAGCCATTGTGGAAGAAAGTGTGGCAATTCCTTAAACACCTAGAGGCAGAAATACTATTTGATGCAGCAATCCAATTACTGGGTATATACCCAAAGGCATATAAGTCATTCTATTTTAATGATACATGCACATGGATGTTCATTGTAACACTATTTACAATGGCAAAATCATGCAATCAATCTAAATGCCCATCACTGATAGACTGGATAAGGAAAATGTTATACAGGTACACCATGGAATACTACGCAGCCATAAAAAGGAATAAGCTCATGTGCTTTGCAGGGATATGTATGGGAGGAGTTGGAAGCCATTATCCTCAGCAAATTAATGCAGGAACAGAAAACCAAACATCACATGTTCTCACTTCTAAGATGAGAACACATAGACACATGGAGGGGGAACAACTCACACTAGGCACGTTTTGGGGGAGAGAGAGCATCAGAAAGAAATTGATGCTGACCTTAATACCTGGGTGATGGGATGATCTGTGCAGTAAACCATGATATCACACATTTACTTATGTGACAAACCTGCACATTCTGCACATGTAGCTCTGAATTTAAAAGTTTTTTTTTTTTTAAAGAAATAAAAGGATAAATTGATAGTGAATGGAGATAAACTACATCTAGTAGAATATATTGTCTGTGGCTTGGGGTGGGGGGCTTCAAAATGAAGCCCAAAAGTAGAGATGTGACATGATTTAAAGGTCTTTTTGCCTATATTGATAAGTTTTTGTATTTTGGTCCTCAAAACAGGGAATACATTGACTCCCCCCTCACCCCGAGATGAAGTCTTACTCTGTTGCCCAGGCTGTTGTGCAGTGGCACCATCTTGGCTCACTGCAACCTCCGCCTCCTGGTTCAAGCGATTCTCCTGCCCCAGGCTCCCTGGTAGCTGGAATTACAGGTGTGCACCACCAAGCCTGGCTTTTTTTTTTTTTTTTTTTGAAGAGATAGGATTTCACCATGTTGGCCACGCTGGTCTCAAACTCGTGATCTCAAGTGATCCACCCACCTCAGCCTCCCAAAGTGCTGGAATTACAGGTGTGACCCTCCACGTCCGGCCCTCCATTTTAAGTTAAGCTTTTGTAAAATCCCCTGTCAATAATTCCTAACATTCTGTAAAATATCCTTGTTTTATCTTTTGCAATTTTTAAGCTTAGAAATAAACTTCCTGCTTACCCTCCCTTCCCTGAAACTCAGTGAATCTAGAAGTTGCCCCCTTCCACCTCCCTTGCCTTTCTCATCACAGTCAATGCTAAGATTTTGGCCACATAAAGATGAATATAATAGAAAGCAACTGCTACTTAAGGAAACAGCATCTGTGACATATGCAGCATAAAGGAGGCAGGATGGCATGAGCAAAAGACCCAGAGGCAGGAAATTGTGTTCAAGTCCTGTCATAGGTGAGCTGTGTGGCCTCATGTAACTCATTCTCTGGGCTCAGGTCATCAAGGATAAGCTAAAATAATGAATGGAACTAGTAATATTCTAAAATTCCTTCTAGTTTTATGATTATTTGTTGATTTACTTCCTTCAGCTTTTTCAAGCATGAGCATACATCATGGCTGTATTTTGAAAGGACTGATGATAGAATATTTATTGGAGGAAAAAAATCAATGCGAAAAACACTTTTTTAAAAATAAGGAGATAAATAGATCCCTAACTTAGATTTACACTCATTGTCAACTTACGATTTAGCCATAAAGAAACATATTAAATAAGATTCCTCTTAGTTTGAGGCCCTCTGTTTCCATGAATTGAGTCTCTTTATTCCACCGTCAAAAGTTTTTGAAGTTTCGGGTCTCTGGGTAACTCTTGTTTCCATAAGAGGATATTTCTACTCATTAAACTTGGAGCTGCAGTCCTCATGTTTCTAGACAGTCACAAATATCTTTAAATGTCTTTCAGGCATGACTGTGCTTATAAGCATGAGGAGGTTTTGCAATTGGGGTGAGGGAAATAATGACCTCTCTGCCATTGATCATCAATAAAGCCTTCACAATCATCCATGTAGGCATGTGCTGGACACAGATACCAAGTCAGGTTGCTCCACTAGCTTCCAGCCTCTGTTGCTGATTGCTTTTCTTGGACCATTTCCTTTATTTAATTTTGTCAAGTTACTAAAGTTAAAGAAAATATTTGCTGCTGTTGTGGGTGAAATCAACCCACTTGTCAAACAAAGTGGTTGTGAGATTTTGGAGGAAGCATCTCGGTGCTGGGGACCAAACACAACGATGTTCACTGATGGAGGAAATCTTTATTACTGTGAGTATAGAGCATGCTATTGTTACAGGAGAGCTATGACATTTTTCTAACTGGATTGCATCTGCACTTTTAAAAGACTGACAACTAGAGTATCACTGGAGATAATAGGATCTGGGACTAGAAAGCCTTCATATTTTATTAGGGCTACATTGATTCCATTTCTTTAAGTCACTGGAGTGTTATTTTACATTTCGGTGTCTGCATAACTGCATTGCCTTTGTTTCTCAGTTCCATTTAGAATTCCCTGGCATATCAAGGCTAGTGAATGTCAGGGAAGATAACTATTGACATGTGAAATACTTCCAACTACAGGAATGTGTGGCTCGAAAACAATTAAATGAACAGGTTTCTGTAATAAGTGGGAGCCAAGGGAGGACAAATTAACTCCAAGTACTCAGTGCGTGTGTCAGATTTAATTTGAGTTTTGATTGTGCATAGACATAGACATTTATTGCAGATGGTCAAGAAACTGGAGTGAGTTCCGATGAATTACAAGGGCTACATAAACCAAATAAGAGACTGACACCCTACATCCCAGACAGCCTTTGTATCAACCAGCCTCAAGATTATTTAAGAACTTGGGAAAGGATATGACTTGAATTGGAACTATGAACATATCCTACAATGAGAACTTAATTGAATAACTTGCTTAGAACTCTATTTCAGTTGTCTATTGTTACACAACAAACCACAGTAATTCTGGTGTGTTTCAGGCAATAATTTATTATCTTTACTTGTTCTGTTAGTCGCACGTAAGATTGAGGTCAGATGCTGGCAGGGCAGCTGGCTAAACATACAAGATATCATCTTCAATTACAGGTTCATCATCTGCCTGAGACAGACAGCGTTTAGGGTACCCAGGCATTTTTCCACCCATGCTACGTCTTCACTTTGCTAGTTGGGGTTTCCAAAGAACATGGCGGAGTCATGAAGTTGGCTGTCCCTCGAGCAAGTGTTCATGAGACCAAAGTAGAGCTACAGAGTTCTTATGACATAGCATCGGAAGTCATGCACTTTACTTCTGTCACACATTATTTGTTATGAGTCACAGGGTCAGCTTAGATTCAGAAGAGAATTATACAAAGGCATGAATATTGGAAGGCTTTGTACTTTGAGGTCCATCTTTAGAGAACAACCACCAGAACCTTATGACCATGCTAGCTCAATGAATTGTTATGGTTTACTATGAGTCAAACATGATGCTAAATACTTTTACATGGATTTTCTGTTTTGATATTTATGATAATCCACTGAATTTGATTTTGTTATTACCTTTGTTTCACAGAAAGAAATAATTGATTCAAATAATTACTGCATGACAATCCTGTGTCAGGCTGTGGTGACAGAGCTCCAAAATGGCCTCCATGATCTCTGCCCCAAGGGGTTATTCTTTTGCCTCTATACTATTTGACAAAGGGATTAAATAAGATTTCACTAACGTTTTTAATCAGTTGACCTTAACATATGGAGATGATTCTGGTGGGCCTAACCTACTCACACAAACTTTTAAAAGTAGGATGTTTTTTCTAGCTAGTAGTGGAAGGGAAAATCAGAGCAGTATAAAGCATAGGAAGGACTCAAAGGTCCACCATTGACTTTGAAGATAGAGGAGTTGTGCAAAGGCTATCAAGCAGACTTAGGAGTTGTGAGTGACCGCAGGTTGATAGCCAACAAGGAAACAGAGACTTCATTCCCACAATCACAAAGAAGTGTATTCTACCAACAGCCTGAATGAACTTTGAAGCAGGCTAATCTCCAGAATCTCCAGATAAGAGCTCAGCCTAGCCTCCACTTTTAATTTGGCTTTCTAAGCCCCTCAGCAAAAAAAACACAAAAACAAAATCAAAAAAACCCAGTTGAATCTGCCTGTGTCTGGACTTCTGACCTACAGGACCATGAGCAGAACATTACATTAGAGAACATTCCAGAGCAATAAGTTATGTTGTTTTAAGTCACCAAGTTGTAGTAATTTTTTACACAGAAATAAAAAGTTAATTTAGTATTTGTGGGACTTTTCTTGATGTCATACCCTTGCTAGACCTCTGTTTTAGTTTGTTCTTTGTAACAAAATACTACAAACTGGGTAAGTTGTAGGTAATATTTGAGGTGGTGTCTCACTCTGTTACCCAGGCTGGAGTGTGGTGGAGCCATCTCAGCACACTGCAACCTTTGCTTCTCAGGTTCAAACTATTCTTCTGCCTTAGCCTCCCGAGTAACTGGGATTACAGGTACATACCACCATGCCTGGCTAATTTTTATATTTTTAGTAGAGATGGGGTTTTACCATGTGAGCCAGGTTGTTCTCGAACTCTTGACCTCAGGTGATCCACCTGCCTCAGCCTCCAAAAGTGCTGGTATTACAGGCATGAGCCACCACGCCAGGCCAGAAATTTATTTTTTATAAGTTCTGGGGGTTGAGAAATGCAACATCAGTCGTGTGGTGAGGACTACATCCTCTAGGGGGAGGAACGCCATGTCTACACATGTTGAAAAGCAGAAAAGCAAGCAAGAAAACCTCTTTTATAAGAGTCTTACTCCCATTTATGAGGGAGGAAACTTCATGGCCTAATTACCTCTTAAAGGCCTTACTTTTGGATACCACCACATTGGCAACACCTGAATTTTCATGGGACACATCCAAACCATAGCAATATCCGTTCTTTTTAAGTCTTACCGCCTCACATTTATATCAGTTTTTTTTTTTTTCCTGAAAATTCTTTCTAATAAATGTATTTCACACAAATACTTATCTCAAGATCTGATTCTGGGAAATCCAGTCTAACTGACTTGTTAACAAAGGTGGTCCTAGAAAACAGAAGTGGAATTCTGGAGGAGGATCAATTATCAACCAGATGGCAATACAAGTGCAATTTTTGGTGGACATTACATTGATGGTAACTTGTGGTACAGTACTGCTTTACAAGTGCCAAGACCAGCCTGCTGAGGATCAGGCCTGGAAAATCAATAGTGGGTTTAGAAGAGCTACGAAGGATGCTGAATTCATAGCTTTGGCAAGCTGGGAAGGAGTGGGATCCTGATATCTCCCATGAAAATATTTGGGTGGATGTACTTGAATGCACTGCACCAGAGATTACCAGAGCCTTCTGTGTCTAAAGAAGTGGCCAGTTGCTATACTTAAAGATAACAAGATTCTAACAACCACACGGAGGCATACTTTTGCCTGAAGTCTATGCTGAAACCTCCTCTGAGGAGTATTCCTCCGAGCCAGGACCCAATAACTAGGGTCAAGTATTAGAATGGCCCAGGTGGGGGAATACTCACTCTGCTAAATGAGAGCAGGGATTATTCAACAAAGTAACTACAGGACCTAGATAATATGCAGCACCAAGGGTATGACTTCAGCATTCTTTGTAGTTCTGCTAGACTCACCATTGACTTCTAGACCTGATCATCAGCATAGTCCACTGTCTGTCTACAGAACAAAGGAAACATGAGTAAGAGTGGACCTTGAGCATACTGGACCAAGTAAGTTGTATATGAAGTTGGATTAAAAGAGTTGGACAAAATGGAGACTCATTGCCATGATCCAGATTCAATACCTGGCAACTGCTTGATCTTAATACATTGTTAGGACAGCTCCTGGAAGGTTGGAAATAATTAGCATCCACATTAAATTGACACAAGAGGACAAAATTTCTTTGGTAGCATGTTGAAGAAAAACAAGAAATGCTCAGAGAAGTAGACATGGAAGAATGAATGTATTGCATTAAACCAAACTACTTACCAAATAACTATGTTTCTCAGAAGGACCTAGAGGACACTCTGCTACTAAGAAAAATACTTAGCGAGGGAGAAACCAGCAAGAGAGATGTTCAGTAATGAGTGATGGCTACCCATTGGAGGCCAATATTGACGACTAAAAATGCTGTTGTGAAACTGAATGCCCTGTTGTTTTGGGGGTGATAGGATTACAGAATAACAGAGGCAAGGTGGCAGCCTTTAACTATCAGACACATAATTTATGTATTCACTACCATAGGTAGTAAGCTTGGAGTGGAAATAAGGGGGTTCTGGCCCGCACGTATCTATAGTGGTGGCTAATACACCATTGTATTCATATAGCTTAATGTGAATAATCAAAAAGAGTTGAAGGCACATGGCTTTACATTAACAACCCCAGTGGAAAATCATTTTCCCTCATCTAGATCTGGTGTTCAGATCTGAGCTTGATTGAAAATACAAAAGCAGTTGAGGAAGTTTCCTGCAGTGCTACTGCAAGTGTAAACATCAACAATACAACTTATCCTTCTCCAGAAAGATCTGTGTACATTGGGGAAAGAGAAATACCCCAAATTTTTAAAAGTCATGGATTGTGGTATCCAAACTATCATGATACCAATGACCCCAAATCCCATATGGTTACTCATTTTAGTGAAAATCCAGGCAATAAATGGAATTATTTTCCAAGACCAGAAGAAACATACTAACTCGTGTTCTTTCCCAGTCCCTGAATTGGGGTGAATGTATTTACAATCAGGGAAGACAATAGTATACATGACAGTCTTGATCAGGGCTATTTTAACTCTCCTGCTCTATGTTACAATACAGTCCAAAAGGATCTTGGTCATCTGGACATTTCTGCCACATCAGAGCCCTGCACAGAAGGGGCCCTGATATAAGTGGCAACAAAATTTCTCCCAGGGGGGCAGAGTCTGTGTAGTATCTCTGGTCTTCTACCTTACATGGAGAAAAAAGTGACCTATAGTAAGAAAATACTAGACATCTGGTCAGTGGTAAATGGCTTGGTTGTTTGATCCATGACTTGGAAAGAGCGAGATTGGCAAGAAAGCCAAGAGAAAAGACATACAGTGGGTGGATGCATAGGAGCAGCATGAACTGTACAGGTCTTCATATCCCACATTATCGCCCATCATAGGGAATGCACTCTAAAGGAGACATTAAACAAGCAGGTGGACAGGATGAGTCATCTGGTATATGTCAGCCACACTCTGTAGTCATGCATGCCAGTGTTTACATGCTAGATCCATCTATGGACTAGCCATGGCAAAAGAGATACTGCCCATACAGGGATCCAAAAGCATGGTCTCATTCTAGCGAGGATGATACAGCTACTCTTGTTAAATATCCAGTTCATCATCAGCAGAGATGGGTGCTGGAACCTTGATATGTTCTCAGTTCTCAAGAAAATCAATCAGCCACTTAGTGACAAGTTGATTACACCAGGCAGCATTGACTCTAGAATGGGCAGTAGTTTACAGATATTCTGGTATGTGTTTTCCTTTCCTGGCCTTAATGTCTTGGTTAGTATTTAAGGGCTTATAGTATGTCTGATTTACTGATGTTTCGTCCTGCATATCATTTTTTTCAGACCAAATAACACATTTTTCACTAAAGTAGGGGCACATTGAGGGTGTGTCCAAGGAATCACTGGCCCTACTATTTTCTGGATCACTCAGAGCCTGCCTACCTGATAGAATGTTGCAATAACCATTCAAAGACATGGCTGAAGTTCCAACTTGTAGACAACACTTTGCTAGTTTGTAGCATTTCCTTTAGATGTAGTATATAATTGTAACCAATGGTATTTTTCCTGTGTTCCTGATAGTTGGAATATTTGAGTCCAGAAATAACAGGTATGGAAGCAGGACAGGCCCCTCTTATCACTATTCCCCTGTGACTCATTTAGAGAATCTGTGCTTTCATCCTTAAAAGTTAAAATTTGGCAGGCCTAGTGTTCTAAAGTTATGGCTTCCATCTGGTCACTTTGAGAGTCTTAAGCCAATTGACCAACAGACAAGAAAAGAGTTATATTGACAAGGGTAATTAACTCTGATCATTATAAGAAAGTAGAAATACTTCTTTATAATGGATCAGAAAGTAGTATGTCTGAAACTCTGCAGAGATATTATGGCATCCTTAGTGTTCTCAAGCCTTATTTTAACAATGAACAGACCATAGTCCAACAAGGGCTCAGTCACTTGAGGTATAAAAGTATGAGTCACCCCACTACTTAATTGACCCAGAGCAGGAGAAGTGTTGGCCAAGGGTGAGAAAATCTAGAATCAATGGTAAAGGAAGGAGATAATGCATTTTATCTAAGTCTCTGGACAACTATAGCAGAAGTTATGCTATCATAGAGGATGTCGTTTGCTAACTCTTCTTTTGAGTCTATTTTTTTCTAGAAATGTTACCATGTATCACACTGAAACATCAGTACAATATGTTTAATGTGAAGATTGGATGGATCTGACCATTGAAATGCTGAGATTATATCAAACACTGTCTGGGCTTCACACACGTTCCCTGTAATTACCTTACCAATTCCATTCACTCTAATTCCAGCAGCCAAAACCTGCATCTCTTGGTCATAGGGCTTTACTTAAAATGTTGAGCTCAGTCTACCTGCACAAATAGACAGCTGGAATACCAGGTATGGTATTCTGCCTAATAATTTATATCTCTTTAGGCACAGCCCTTAGATAATAACTGATAATGTAAAGATACAAATTCTCAACTGTCTCATATCTTGATCAACACACTCTGAAGTGTAATATACACTGGCTACCTATTATCTTTTAGGAATCAAGCTAATGTTACTGTCTGTAGAACTTTGCCTACTATATCTATGACTGGCCTCCTTGTATTAGTCCATTCTTGTCCTACCATAAGGAAAATGTCTGAGACTTGGTAATTTATAAAGAAAAGAGGGTTAACTGGCTCATGGCTCTCCAGGTTTTATGGGAAGCATGTTGCCAATATCTGCTCAGCCTCTGGGGAGGCCTCAGGAAGCTTACAATCACGGAGGAAGACAAAGGGAGAGCATGAGCATTTCATTGCATGACGAAAGCAGAAACAAAAGGATGAAAGGGGGAGATGCTACACACTTTTAAAGGATCTCGCCAGAATTTACTCACTATTGCCAGGACAGCACCAAAAGGGATGATGCTAAATTATTCATGAGAAATTCGCCTCACAATCCAGTCACCTCCCACCAGGACCCACCTCCAACATTTGGGGATTACATTTCAATGTGACATTTGGGTGGCGACACAGATCCAAACTATATCCCTCCTATTCCCAGTACTAAAATTTCCTTGAATTTTAGGCATACATACATCCCCTTGCCCAGGTTATATAGAGGCAATTCTATCTTTTTCTTCCCTCTTGCTATGATTTCAATGCATGTCTGCCTTCAGAATTCATATGTTGAAATTAAATCCCAAGGTTATATGATAGAAAGTGGGGCCTTTGGGAAGTGATTAGGTTATAAAAGTTCCAACCTCAGGAATGGGATTAGTGCCTTGAATGTGCACATGAGGTAAAAATGATACGAAGAATTAGCCCCAAATTCTGTCATGGATAATTGGAAGAAAGAAATTGCCATATAGTGAAAAGAGAGTAGAGTCAGAGACTTTTTAGACAAGATAATGCACTGGAGAGGGGCTAAAAGCAGGTCAATCTTGGCAGGATAAAAGAATCTAAAATGTTTTTTCTGTCCTTTTCTTCTCTCATTTATAGTAAAATCAGGACCAGGTCATCTATCTTCTAGGCTTTCCCATATCATCACAGCCCATTTCCATTGAAACTAAAATTCAGCACCCCTTTGATGAAGCCTTTGTAAGGAAAGGTCCCACTTTCATTACCAGTCCTCTTGGCTGAAGCTGATGCTCTTTGGCATGGCCACAAAATCATGTTTAGAGTTCAGATTCTGGATTTAGACTGATTTCAAAAATTGCCTCCATCACTAACTGTGATGGTTAATATTGTGTGTTAACTTGATTGAAGGATGCAAAGTAATGTTCCTGGGTGTGTCTGTGAGGGTATTGCCAAAGGAGATTATCATTTGAGTCAGTGAACTGGGAGAGGCAGACCCACTCTCAATCTGGGTGGGCACATATAATCAGGTGCCAGAATCGCTAGCATAAAAACAGACAGAGGATCATGGAGGACTAGACTGGCTAAGTCGGTTGGCCTCCATCTTTTTCCTGTACTGGATGCTTCCTGCCCTTGAACATTGGACTCCAGGTTCTTTTGAACTTTTGGGCTTATACCAGTGGATTTCCAGGGGCTCTCAGGCCTTCAGCCATAGACTGAAGGCTGCACTTTATGGCTTGAATTTGTGCCATTTGGATTCATTATTGCTTTCTTCCACTAGACTGGGAAATCCATAGTTTTGTACTGGATATCTGTTGTTTGTTCTGTTCAACACTCTCCCTCTTCAGTGCAGTGCTTGCCATATACGGTGGCTTACGCCTGTAATCCCAGCACTTTGGGAGGCCGAGGCTGGTGGATCACAAAGTCAAGAGATCGAGACCATCCTGGCCAACATGGTGAAACCCCGTCTCTACTAAAAATACAAAAATTAGCCGGGCTTGGTGGCGTGTGCCTGTAATCCCAGCTACTTGGGAGCCTGAGGCGGAAGAATTGCTTGAACCCGGGAGGTGGAGGTCGCAGTGAGCCGAGACTGTGCCACTGCGCTCCAGCCTGGTGAGAGAGCAAGACTCCATCTCAAAAAAAGAAAAAGAAAAAAAAAAAGAAAACTGATGTGTAAATAAATGTGAACAAAAAGAGAGGAAAGGGTGTTGAAACTTGCTCTGCAAAGAGATGAGCAATTCAAATATTTCAATTTTTAATTTGTCATTTTGTTGTTGTTGTTGTTTGTTTTGTTTTGTTTTTGAGACAGGGTCTCACTCTGCAGCCCAGGCTTAGTGTAGTGATGCGATCAAATCTCACTGCAGCCTCAACATCCCGGGCTCAAGCCGTCCTCCCACCTCAGCCTCCTGTTCATGCTTCTTTTTAAATTAGCATTCAATCTAGCTAAGCCTTCACTTATTTGTATTAAAAATTTTAAAAACCTACATATATTTTGGTAAATTTAAATAAAAAGGAAAAGGATTAAAATAGCCTCTATTTGACATATTTATGTGTAAAAAAGCTAAAATGTGTTTGTGCTATTTGTGTCACATTTAACCATGAAACACTCTTCAGGATTATCTCACCCCTGCAGTATGGTTTATATAAATCACTTATATAAATGATTTCATTAAGGAAAAAATAAATTTAAGTCAATACTAGACATAAATCTGTTATCATTACACAGATAGATAGGTAAGACAGATGATTGATAGATGATAGATATGGTATGTGTGCATGCATGCACACACATATATCCATATATGTATATATATACACACACGTACACACATACATACGTACATACACCCTACATTATACACAATAGCTAGAAGACAATGCTGCCTTCCCAAATGTCTGTCTGCAAATAATTGACCTTGGAAATTATGTTAGTTGGGACTTCTGTTTACAGGAGACAAAATCTCAAGTTGAATTAATTAGACAAAACAGGAAATATTTTAGCTCAAAGAACAAAATAATTAAATGAACATCCAATATATAGAAAGGGCATAGGTGCAGCTGAGGCTTAGAAACTAGAGACAAGGCTTAAACAACATCAGGATCCCATGTGTTAAATGAGATTCCATTTGACTATTGATATCATTTTCTCAATATATAAAGTTGTAAGGGTTTCTTCCACATGGTAGAAGGCATGGCTTTTAATAATGTTTAATAATGTTTTTCATCTTAAGATTTCAAATCTTAGAGGTGAACTTATCATAATTAATCATGTATGGCTGAGTTTCCAATTCTGGTCCAATGAACTTCAGCCGGGAGTTGAGAAACTATACTTTTACCAGGATTGATCAGGTTCTCACCCCTGAACCAATGATGGTGCTTAGATGGGCTAATTAAAATATGGCCACTATTGAGGAAACTCTGAGTAGAGAGGGAAATTCCTGAGGAAGGAGAGTATTGAACGAATGATAGATACCCAGGACAGAAATATAAAGAGACAGCTTCCAGTTATTACATCAAGTTTGCTTTAGAGACCCAGCAACATTTTTATATGGTTCATAATGATACTTGGTATCAAATATCAGATAGTAGCCGACTCTATAAGCAGATGAGATCTACCAGGCATAGTTCTCTGCTGTCATTTTTTATACCTTCTCACAAAAGGAACACTGTTAGTATTCACAACACTGCTTGATACAATGAAATCATCTATTTACTTAACAACAAAGGCAGTGTTAGATATTAATTAACCCTTATTTTTGCTGTGAAATAACAATAGTTCTCTTTTCTTTCATTACTAAGATTGTAATTTAGCAGTAGTTTCATTTCTGAGTCTCTTTCTTTAATACGTTAAGACCTTTCACAAATATCTACAAATAACATTAATATTTTCTTTCTCAATTCTAGCCCTCTCCACTCATCACCTTCATTCTGTCTCTCAAATCACATTGGGTTACATAGAGGACACATACAAGATGTTTGGATTCCAGAATTACAAGCTTCACAGCCAATTTGTATCTGCATAAAAGCAGACTTCTTTTCAGACATTAGACACACACAGTAGCATTCAGTTCACCAACTTTATTGCTTTTAATTTCACCATCCTACAGTAGCTCTTGCTGAGAAGCATAACATAAATCTCAGCAGCATAAAGGTAGTATCTTATAACACTCATCAAAGAAATAAGATATGATCTTATTCTAGGATACACAACAATGAAGTGGTATTTTTAAATATTTTATAATTTAGACACAAAGTGCGATAAAATCTGAGTGAATATTTGAACCAATTATCTTGACAGATAAAAGTAGAAGGCAAGAAAAACTGTATAGATATTTTATTTTGGGTGGGAGTGCTATGCTATCAATACTGTCAAAATGCCTGGGTATAAATGTGGCATTATAATGAAAATGCTTTGATAGGTAGAGACTATCCCATATATTTTAAGGCAGATAGACACAAACACACACACTGTTATATAACATGTTCACATTCCAAGGCCCATTCTGTTACTTGCTGAACCAGCTAATAGGTTACTCTGTATTTGAAGACTTGTACTAAGCTTTCTCTTTCCAATTTTCCTTGTACTGCAGGAGTTACTGATTCTGATTGAACTCAGTGGCTCAATAAACAACTTTGCTATCTCAAAAAATCACCCTCTTTGCCAGCAAGATGTTTGGAGTCATTCCAAGAAAAAGAGAGAGAAAAAAATATTCTGGCCAATGGAGAGAAGGGACCACATTGAAAGGTATGCACTCTTATTTTCACTCTGGTCATAAATCATTATCCACTCTGGCATTGATTAATTGGGCTTTCTCAAATCCTCCAGAATTCTTATGAAAATCGAGGATAAAGGACACTTACACTATTAGCAGCAGACAGAAAGGGATACATTTTTGAAACGTTGTCTGGAGATAACAGTGCATTGACAAATACGTGCCATGTTCTAAGAAGCATTTTGGTTATTTACATTTTTAAAGTTATTTAGTTCCTTTTGTCAAAGTCTTCATTCACCCCCTTTCTTATCTCAGGTCTACAACCAAGCCTGAGAAGGTGAAGATGACATGCTCTACATATTCCACCTGTCAGTATGACACCAGAGCATCCTGGCCCCATTGAAAATTTCCATGTTATGATGTCTAATTCTTCAGGGTTTATTGCTAATGATCAAGTTTTGCATTGAAAATGTAAGCTAGTTTCTTAAATAGATTAGAAATGGGCTAAAACAGCTGTCTGAATGTCACATATGGTCAGTCTTGTGGAGATTAGGCTCATAATTCTAACAATGGTTTCACTTTGAGAATTAATAAGCTTTTACTGTGAGGACTAATGTTTGCTGCTTTCTCTTCAGCCACATTTTTCTTGCTTCAATCCTCAATGGCTGCATTTCTTTCCCCCTTTTTTTTTATTTTAAAGAACATTTGTCATTACACTTTATAATCTGGTAGTTACCACCTAAGTAATATGTATTAGTCAGTAAAGAATGGCTACTACTATAAATTTGTAAAAGTTAAAAGCCACAGGGAAAAAAATAGAAATAGGCCAACAGATCATTCAAAAGCTGAATTAAAGACCCACGTGCTTACAGACACTTGGTATGTTACAAAGTTGGTATTGTATATGGAGAGTTTAAAAGATGATATTGGGAAAGCTGGCTGATTATATAGATAATAAGAAATCTAGATGCCCATTTTGTACCTTATAAGAAGCTAAACATTTATTTTCAATTTGTATTTTAGACAAGGGGGGTATATGTGCAGGTTTGTTACCTGGGTATATTGCACCCAGGTAGTGAGAATACTAAATAGTTAGTTTTTTGACTTGCATCTCCTTACCTCCATCCCCTCCCCCCAGTAGCCTCGCTGTCTATTGTTCCCATGTTTATGTCCATGTGTGCTCAATGTATAGCTCCTACTTGTAAGTGGGCATGTGCAGTATTTGGTTTTGTGTTCCTTCGTTAATTTGTTTAGGATAATAGTCTCCATCTCCATCTGTGTTGCTGCAAAATACATGATTTTCTTCTTTTTATGGCTGTGTAATATTCCATGGTGTAAATGTATCACATTTTCTTTATCCCACTGATGGGCACATAAATTTAGGTAGATTAAAAATGAGTGCAAGGTAATACTACAAATCTAATGAAAATTTAGAAGCATATTTTCACTCCACCCTTGAGTGCATAAAGTTTTCACAAGATCTCAAAAGCAAAAAACCTTAAGTGGATATCCAATTTAACTAGATTGAAGTTAAATGATCAGTATAGATTAAATTTAAATCATTCTATTGTGATAGTAAACCATCTCACCTATACAATTTTCAGAAGAAAAGGGCAAATTACTGATATTAAGTCAATTCTAAAGCCTTTTGTTCATCAATTTCTGAAGGAAATGTCAAATAAATCCACAAAACTGGGATTTTGAGGAATCACACAAAATAAGAAAATAATTAAAGTCTTATGTGTCTAGTCTGTATTTTAATTCACAAGTGCTTACACAGCACAACTATGTGGCAAAGCATTGTTCTAAGTATAATAGTCTCAAATATTAACTGCTTGAACAATTGTAACCACCACATGAAATTAGTAATATTATAATCACTCTCATTCTACAAATGAAGAAAGTGAAAAGATATTATGTTACTCACCCCAGGTAGCACAATGAGGAAATGGACTCCCTGAGATACAAACCCAGGCAGTTTGACTACTGATCTGCCCTCTCAACTACCACCCTGTATTGCTTTACTTACAATTTTGTATAGAAGTAGCATTTAACATTAGCACACTCTTCCTTCTGTAAAAAAAAAATTGCCTTTTGCTTTGATTTTTTCTTCTTAAACATCTCATCTATTTTATGATGATGGAAAAGAAAAGCAAACATTCTATTTAGTAGTAGTTTAACTATTTCCAGTTCACTAATGTAGCCTTGTGAAAAAAATTCCCATATCTTTATACAACTACAATGTATTTTCCCCCTACTTTTTTGAAGTTTTTTCCCAATGAATCTATAATTTAATAAAACTAGCCAAATAATTGTTACTTTCCTCAAATACATAAAAATTAGCATAAAAAAGAATGAGTACAAATTTGAATAAGATGAAAGTACATTTGGAGGAATATGGATTACATGAGATGGAATTAATAGCCATAATATGGGACACATGTAGGCTCTTAAATATTAGCAGGATAATCAGTGAGTACTGAAAAGCATGATGCAGTCCTCGTCTCTTTGGGAAATAACTAGCCAATGAAATACTATTTGAAAGCACAAAAAACATAAATTACTAATCTGGGAGAAGTGAAAGAAGGATGCTAGACGAAGACCGTTATTTCACATAGGTGTATGAACACCTCCTTTTTGTGTCATAGAATCATAATATGTTAGGAGTTAGAAACGTCCCTGTACATTATGTAGTCAATAACCGAATGCAGGCCTCCCTTATACTAGACTCCTGACAAGTAAGAAGCCACACTCTTGGAAGGGCTCTGGTTGTAGAAAACCCAAGACTTCCCAATTGAAATAATGAAAATGTAGCTGATTAAGATTCAGGCTTTTTTGGTTTAATCCTGGCTGGGCCATTAAGGGGTGGAGGAACAAATCTTTTGACCTTGTCCAGTCCATGTTTCCTTCTCTAAAAAATAAAGGAATTTTATATGATAACCTTAGGCACAGTTCTACCAATATTCTCATTCTATGCTGTACTTTCAGAGAGATTTTCACTATGAAAGTCTTTCTTATAATCAACCAAAATTGACTTCCATGTTACTATCACCAAAAATTTAGTGATAGCCCTTTAAGAAGTAATTGTTCTTTGTTCTAGATATATCTCACTATATAACCACCCAAAAGAATACTGGTTAAAAAAAAACAATATAAATTTTGATTGCAGATTTACAAATTGGTCAGTGTTTGACAGTCAACGACTTGTCTCTGCTCTATTTGGCTTTGACTGGGGCTGGGGCAGACCAAAAACTGGGAGCTGAAGTGTTGTTTACTCTGTCATTGAAACCACCTTTGCAAAAATTATAACAGTGAGAAAATTATGACAGTGAAAGAGATTTTACCTAACCAACTCCATCTTGTTTCTAACACCCAAGCTATCCTTGTTTATCCTCGGTATAGGCCAACTAACTTTAGAGGAACTTAGTTTATACTTTAACTTTGAAACAAAGATGGTAACAGCCCTTTCCAAAACAAGCCCTATTCTTGCCTGGGGACCAGACTGCCTTTATGAAACTAACAAATTAGCCACAAAAATTAGAAATTATGGCTTAGGAATCATGCAGCTAGAGGCCACAAGATTCTGAACCTCCCAATTATTCCTAGGGATAAAATCACTATTATAAAACCTAATATTGGTGATCAAAATATTGTTCAGACCCTGTGCTCTGATTTACTAGCTGGTGCCACTCAGACTAGTAATGTAGCTCAACCAGTTCTGAAATCCCACCCAGGAACAGAAAACAGCAAAAAGAATCCACTTCAACTCTTTATGATTTCGTCTCCAACTCAATCAATCAGCACTGCCCACTTCGTGACCCCCTACCTACCAAACCATCCTTAAAAAAGCCCAGTCTCCAAAGTGTTAGGGAGATTGATTGAGTAATAAACTCTAGTCTCCTGTTCAGCTGACTCTGCATGAAAATGAACTCCTTCTCTATTGCAATTCCCTTGTCTTATTAAGTTGGTTTTTCTGGACAGTGGGCCAGGAGAACCCATTGGGCAGTTACAACATCTGGAGGTTGATACTGGTTGTTGACTGGACCTTAGATGGGGCTGTAGGCCAGATGTTTACAGGTGGCCTCTCCTTGTTGAACTAAGCTTGTTTTTTTCATGAAATTGTGGCTGGGTTCCAAGAATAATTGTGCCAACAATCAGGAAAGCTCTATCACCTTGAATGACCTCACCGTGGAAGTCATTCATTGCCAATTTTTCCTCCATCAACTCATAAGAAGCAAGTCACTAAATTGGCACTGAATTTAATGTGAGGGAAATCATACTGCATCTTTTTATAAGAGAAGGCACAGTCTTCTATTTCAAGCCTTTTAAACTTCTAAATATTAACATTATGTTTAAATTTTTTTTTTCTATGTTAAATGCATTATTCAGTTTCTTTGAATTTTTCTATCAGGATACATTTTGGGTTCCCCACACCATTCTTGTGATTTTACTTCAAAAAAAGTTTATTTTTATTGGCTTTGTTAAATAAGACAGCTCTTCTCAAAATTATTAAGTAATACTTCTCAAAATATGGTTCTAACATTTGAAATATGGTTTCAGAAGTCTGCAAGGTCAAAACTATTTTCATACTAATACTTTGTCATTATCTTTCTTTTCCACTCTAATTCTCTCAAGAATATACAGTGGAGTTTACCAATTCTACATAATAAGAGACAGCCCGTTTAAAAAAATACCTTTTTAAAAAAGGTAAAATCATGACTCTCCTTTGGATATAAAACAATCATGCATTTATAATTTTACTCTACTCGTTAGTTGAGAGAACCAGGCTGATTTAATGGAAAAGTCAAAAAGGCTCAAATTTAGATAAAGAAATGTTAAAATAAATTGCAAATGGAGGCAAACCTGTTTTTTTTCTATGGTACTCAAGAGAAGACACTCAAACCTTTACAGACAAGATAGAATTTACACATTTTCCAGCTACCTACAACAACCTACAAAGTGGTAAAATAGCTCTCATAGAATCAGAATTTCATAAAATGAAAGGGTGTGTTACAGACAATGCATAGTATTCCACTGTACATTTTTTAAGTCAAAACAAATTTAATGCACAAGCAAATGTGAGAATCCAGTTATTTTCCATGAAGTCAAACACTAAAGAAATTTACAAAATGTAAAAAAGAAGTCACCTCTTCTCGTTAATTTTTTATGAAAAACATAGCTACTATCATAAAGTATGTTAACATATACCAGATTTTTATTTTATTTTATTTTATTTTATGTATTTATTTATTTATTTTTTTTCTGAGACAAAGTCTCGCTCTGTCGCCTAGCTGGAGTCCAGTGTCACAATCTCGGCTCACTGCAACCTCTGTCTCCCAGGTTCAAGCGATTCTTCTGCCTCAGTCTCCAGAGTAGCTGGGACTACAGGCATGCACCACCATGCCCGGCTAATTTTTGTATTTTTAGTAGAAGTGGGGTTTCACCATATTGGCCAGGCTGGTCTTGAACTCCTGATCTCGTGATTTGCCTGGCTCAGCCTCCCAAAGTGCTGGGATTACAGGTGTGAGCCACCGCACCTGGCCATTTTTATTTTAAATGAATTACTTAGCATTTAAACATTTTGTTTTAATTTCAAATACAGTAAATATTGATAAATACAACCTTGTATGAACACAAGGTATATTTATTCTCAATAAATGTTAAAGAACCCTGTGACCAAAATTTTGAGAATTACTACTTTAGGATCTTTGGTTATAAAGGGGATCAGAATAGACTACCTAGAAATATACCACTTTGGCATAAAGATTATTTTGAGCTGAAGGCAATCAATGATCAACAGATAGAGGAAGAGGTCTCTGCCCTATCCTTACCTGCCTAAAAGGAGGGCATAAGTCTTTGTGAAGGTGTCTCTTACCTATATTATGAAGGTGAGAGCACTAATCACCAGAGGCAGAGTTGATAGTGAAAGAAGTTTGCATAAACAGACCTTGCTAAAATAACCCTTACCTTCCTGTTTTACATATCCTAGTCACTTCCCCACAATTTATTAACCCTTAAAGCCCAACCCTCTTTTCTTTATTAGAATGATATAGAAGCCCCTGAGTTTACCCACTTATTTGAGTTTCATTTATTTTCTGTGTACTCCCATCAATGTAAAATAAGAATTTTAAATTATACTTATTAGAAATAATTATAATTTTTATATAATTGTTTCAAATAATTATAATTATTAATTATAATATTTATGTTAATAATTCTGTTTACCTTAGGCATAACATTTATAATTTAAATTTTATGTATACTCTCCTTGGCCTACTGAGGTTGCCATTCTTAACTTTGACGATTTTATTTTATTTTTGTTGTTGTTGTTTTGACATGGAGTCTTACTCTGTCGCCCAGGCTAGAGTTCAGTGTCACAATCTCGGCTCACTGCAACCTACGCCTCTTGGGTTCCAGCGATTCTCCTGCCTTAGCCTTCTGAGTAGCTGGGACTTCATGTGTGTACCACCATGCCTGGCTAATTTTTATATTTTTAGTAGAGATGAGATTTTACCATGTTGGCCAGACAGGTCTCGAGTTCCTGACCTCATCCATTTACCTCGGCCTCCCAAAGTGCTGCGGTTACAGGCATAAGCCATTATGCCCGGCCCTCATCTTTGATGATTTTGGACTTAGATAATTACATTCTCTATCACTTCCTGCCTCTCACTTTTTAAGTCCTGTGAAATAATGTTTGGTATGGTTTAGCTATGTGTCCCAACTTAAATCTCATCTTGAATTATAACCCCCTCTGTTGAGGGAGGGTCCTGTAATTCCCAAGTGCCAAGGAAAGGAAGTGATTGGATCATGCGAGGCAGTTCCCCCATGTTGTTCTCATGACAGCTCACGAGTAAATTCTCATGAGAGCTGATGATTTTAAAAGAGTTTGGAAATTCTTCCTTTGCAGAATTTCACTCTCTCCTGCTGCCTCATAAAAAAGTGTCTGCTTTCCCTTTGCCTTCAGCCATGATTGTAAGTTTCCTAAGTCCCCCCCCAGCCATGTGGAACTGTGAGTCAATTAAACCTCTTTCCTAATTACCCAGTCTCAGGCATTTCTTTACAGCAGTGTGAAAATGGACAAATACAATGTGGTAACTCGAGAACATGGGTTTTTGAAGTGTGATCCAATTACCACCCATATCAGAACTCATTGTTTTGTTTGCTACAAAATGCACATTTCAAGTGGTATGGGAATAACTGGTTTGCATTAAATTTCTGTCATTTGTAACCAAAAGATTTCTAACAGATTTTTTTTTATAATGTTTGACTTTTTAGGAGTTTAGGCTATTCTATTTTTAGTTTTCATAAAACCTTATTAAGCTGATGTTAATGGCTGAGGACACTGGAAAAGTAGCTCAAGGTCACACAGCTAGTAATTGTCAGAGCTGGGAATCAAATCAAAGCCTTGTTTATTTGTTTTTCTCCTCCTAATATCTCATACACAGATTACACACCTGAGGGGGACTGAGACTGGCTTGGTGACCAGAAATAACTCTCATTGGCCCTGCCTCAGAGTCTGAAATCCTCAGCATTCTCCAGTTCTTTCTGTTAAAGGCAGCTGTTTAAATGCAAATTATATCTGGGAAGGTGTCACATTAACAGCCACTACCAGCTATTAACTCCTAAAAACAAATCAATGTGCTTGTTCTCTAGACTAGACAGGACTCTGAAAGAATCTATAGTTAGAAGGAAATCTTTGAACAGAGAATGAGGAAAATGGGGAACGTTGTGAGCATAAGGATGCTGTCCCGATGGGGGCCTTGGACAAGTGACAGACCATAAGTGCTGGGAGGTGAGCAGGCCATGACACATGCCGGTAGGACAGGGGAAGCAATCTGCAAGGGCTGTTAGGAGTGATAAAAGCAAAGACGGCCTGCTTTACATTTTTGCATACAACCATTTCAAATTCTGGCATCCATTTTGGTCATGCTTCAGCCTTTATGATAAAACTCAGGAAATTACCCTCCCCCTTGAGTGTGTAGTGTGTGTTAAATATGAAGAATTAATCCAAGACTGCCAAAACTAATTCACATAAGGTCCCAGCATGAGCTCACATTTGATGATCACTAACGTCTTTAACCTATTCTTCAAATTCTTTAATGAATAAATATATCTTATTTTCTTAGAATACAGGACAATTGGACCTTTCTTCTTCAGTGTGATATACATATGTAATATAAAATATGATGCTAAAAAGATTAAATCATGTAATAAACATTACCATGTTGCTTTGTTGTCAGAAACATAACTAATGGAAGGAGGTTAGAAAGGTATTGCAGAAACAACTCTAGATTTATAATTTTTCCCATGAATTACTCATACAAACAGATTCCACACACCAATAAAGTAATGCGGAGACTGCATAAATTATTCAATTACTTGTTAAGTTAAAAAATAAGTGACAGAGCTATTTGAGCCTTAGTGGCCAATGTTGGTGTCTAATAAATTTGTTATAAAATATTACAGGATTTTTTTTTTAAGGTCATCACTTAGGCTTAGATTAACAATAAAAAAGCAGGAGTTTTCCTAAAGCTCTAGGTGAACAATGGCACTTGAAAATGAAACACTGGCAAATTGCCCATCTCCTGTGGGAAAAGGAGGAAGGAGGCGGCAGCATCTTTGGAAGCAATCACACTATGGAAGGGAGGCTTCTTCCTGGGGCATTAACAACATCTCAACAGGACTCAGAGATTTTTGTCAAGAGCCACAATTTACACAATAATTACACTCATTGGAGCAAATACTTATCCCAAATTGCCTCCTACTTCTTGTCCTTTCGTGGACTCAAATGTTTTGTCCATGTCCCCAAGTTGTTTTAAAGAATTAGTTTTATTCTTGTATTCATTTAACAAATCCTAGCTTTTGTGTGTGTGTGTGTGTGTTTTGTTTTTCCAAGCAGTCAATTCAGAGAGCTGACACCATTTTCCTATTAATGTACTAAAAGAAAAAAAAGAAAATAATTTTAGAAGTTTTGACATACCTAAGCTTACATCTTCTATATTCTTAAGGGAAACAGATATTTTTAAAAGTGTGCTAATCATAATTTGTTAAGAAACACAAAACCAAAAACAATGAAAGACAACTTTATGTGAATTTATGTGGAAATGACAAAGATTGTATTGTGCATTCTACAAGACAAAGGTAGTTTTTCCATACTATTAGTTGCTGATTTTTCAAGGACAGATGTAAAGCTATTATTTTTCCAGATGAATAGAATGAAGTCGAGAGAGGTACATTTGCTGTATAGCTCATGTTCATGTACTATTGCTGTTCACAAAACATCCGCCTGTGTCTGTCTTGACAACATGGGAATTCAGTGAGGCTATGATCAGACTCTGCCTTCATGGTGCCATGAAAGAGAAGTCGTTTTAGTTCACTATAGCTCAAACTATTGATGTCCAAGCTCATTATGCATTATTAACTTCTTTATGGTGTTGGGACACCAAAGAGAGATCCTGTTAAGAAGCAGAAAGTGCAAAACAGGATCAGTAGGATATTGTAATCAGGTAGAGCAGAGACTAAAGTGACTGGGAAAAGACCTCCAGATGGTGATGAAAAAAGATGACCTCCAATGGAGATGCTACACAAACTCCTGGAGGGGGAGCCTAGTGGCCACAAGCTGGGAAGGGAACTCGAAGAAGAAGAAAGAACAGCCAATTTTTTCTTCTAGGTAGAGATCGGGTCAAAAGCCTCCTTGGGGATAATACGCAAGGGAGAGAAGCTTGTTGATTATGTGTGGATTTCCATCACTTGTGCACAAAGTTTATCTTCTCATAGGGTTGTGAAAATAAAATAGATTAATATGTGTTTTAATATTTAAAATTATATTTGAATGTTAATTATTTGTATCATCTCATTGACATTGAAACACATGCATTATCTATTAAATTGATGTAGAAATTTCACTATGAAATGATGAGGCCACTGCTTAATATCGGATACTACAGCTATACTTTAGATTTCCATCCTTGTCCATCCATAGGTCCCCAGAACTATGAAATGGGATTATTTATTTTAAAGTGAAGTTAATAAAAATTATTAGATAATGCTTAATAATGGTTAACCATCAGTAGCATTTTCCCAACCTAATAGAAATAGTAAATAGTGATTTGGGAGATCTAAGGACATGGTCTTATATTTTGTTTGAAGCTATTTATTAATTAACACTATGTTTTGCAAACTAAAGCTCTAATATAACCTATCCTATCCAATTACCGATACACAATTATATGCAAATGTATAAATAAGAACAAATTCAGAAATAAATCCATTTTAACAGGAGATACATTATAGGCATATGATTTAGAAAGTAAGATGTTAGATAGTAAGAATGTGTAAAATTTAGCCTGAGGTAATGACACAGTCCTTTGATCTGGTAGACTTAACTATTTCTATTATTTTAGCTGGGCTTGGATTATCATATAACTTACTTGAACAGAGGCAGAATAAATCATGAGGTCAAAAAATAAATTTCTGTAAATTAATCTAGTCCTTATTATCACCATGATGTATACATGGTAATCTCACAGAGCACAATTAGTGAGACTGTGATATGTGTTGTGTTGTGTGTGGGGGTGTGCACGCGTGTGTGTGAACAAAGAAAGGGCATGTTTGGTGGAAGTAATTTTGTCCATTTCATTAAGTAGTGTTCTCTGGGAAAATTAAATAGGCAAGGGATGATAGGCATAAAGCACCATGGGATTTTTGGGAGAGAAGAACCATTCTGATTTTACTTGGAGCATTAGCTGTGAGGTATCATAGAAATGCAGGGGAAGAAGCAGCAGCCACATTTTGTCTGCCTGGAGAAGCTGGCTAGGGCATTTCATTACTCACAAGCAAATCTTACTTTCCACCTTTAAAATATATCTCTTAATGCAGCATTTACCTTTATGGGAGACTGCAATATGCCACTCCAAAATAGAAGGATTGTTGAGCAGAAGGCAATTAAAAAGAATTAGATGCTGAAAAGCTCTCCGTTCTCTTCTATTTGTCTAAAAGCAGGACATAGATTTTATAAAGACCAAAGGTAGCCCACCTTCTCTTCCACCAAGGGGAACAAAGGTTAACCACTAAGATCACCTTCAAACCCTTCTCTGCCTTGAGATGGTACCAGAGGAATCCACATGAACAAGGTTTATTAATCAGCTTTTCTTTGCCATTCTTTTCCCTTCCCACAAATGGCTGGCCCTAGAGACTCAAAGTCCTTTTCTTTTGTCTTATCACCACCTCTTTGAAGATGACTTGTTTTCCTGGTATCGTCCATGTAGATATGAGATATAAATATGAATAAACTTCTGTTTGTTTTTCTCTTGTCAATCTCTTACAAAGGTTGTTTCCAAGTAAGAATTTATGAGGACCTGCTGGATGCAGTGGCTCATGCCTTGTAATCCCAGCACTTTGGGAGGCCAAGGCAGGCGGATCACAAGGTCAGGAGTTCGAGAACAGCCTGGCTAACATGGTGAAACCCTGCCTCTACTAGAAATACAATAATTAGCTGGGAATGGTGGCAGGTGCCTGTAGTCCCAGCTACTTGGGAGGCTGAGGCAGGAGAATCGCTTGAACCCAGGAGGTGGAAGTTGTAGTGAGCTGAGATCACGCCTCTGCACTCCAGTCTGGTTGACAGAGCAAGACTCTGCCTAAGGAAAAAAAAAAAAAATATGAGGACCGAAGAAAAAATTATGTTTCTTCCCCTTCATCTTGTCTTACTGATAAACAATTATAACTATTCAGTTGTTTATCGAGGGCAGATATTTTCTTATTTATGTCGAATTCTCTATTTGTAGCAGGGTACTGGGAAAGTCCTGGCACTGAGTGAATATGGGAAGTACGCGGAATGAAAAGAAGGGAAGACTTTTTCACCCTGCGTACTCAGGACCCGAGACCAGCATGTGACCTGCGGAAGGGATCTGACCTGATGCCCTTGACTGGGACCCATGATGAAGACTGTTCATTGTCACCGCCTTCAGGGAGGTGGCTCTGTGGCAAAGAGGGACGGACCTTGGAAGATGTGTCTTTGGAGTGAGTACAGGATTAGCTATTGTCCTCTGTGACTGCTTTACATCCACTTACAAGAAATACTGCAACTGGAGAATAAGGTGAGAAAATGCTGAACTCAGTGGTTTCTAGGTCTCTATGCTCCTGACATCGCTAACATTCCAAGACTATATCCAATTGTATATTTGTTAGATGCAGACAGCATTATTGATGCTTAATGATTTCATTAACAACAGAAGCCTCATTAGAGTAAGATGTTAAAAATAAAATGCACTATTCCTTAATAACCAGTAAAATAATCAGAAATAGGCTAATTTAATTTAGCTTTAAGGAATTGTAAGGCTGTATAGCGAGTTGTGAATAATCTGCTTTAGATCATTGCAAAACTGTTGTGTATTCAAGTCAGGGAGAGAGAACATTTTAGTCTCATCAGTGGATATAGATTAGTGTGGTCATTAGCATGGCTTTATAATTCCACCGGTTTAGAATTACAGAAGGCTGGAAGGTCACACATTGAAATTTCTCAGAGTCCAGCCCGTTAGAGCCATTGCAGAAACAGTTTCAGAGTTTCTCATTGAACTCATGTGCCTTCTGCATTAGACTATTTACATTTTTGACACACATTGTGTCAGTCAAGTGAGAGAAGATAGACATCAAGTGCTTGAAGGCCCTAATATACCATTTAGAAGGGAGCCTCCAGCTGTGGCAATGAAAATGTAAGGAAAGAATACAATCTTTTTTAAAGAACCCTTTGAAACATAAAAGAAAAATTACAGTGTGCCTCACTGCTTGATTGTCTCCTGTACAAAGGCAACTGACACTGACTGGAGTCTGTGGCCTTGCAGCCCACATGCTTGCCAGATGATCTAAATTACTCAGGCTTGAAATGAGAAAACTGAGGCCTCATTTTGTATGTAGACTGATTCAGACATTTGGTTGTTTTCAATCAAACTTCTGTGCACGTCCCTCAGTCCTCTGTTCTACCCACCACCTAAAACAACAAAAAATAAAACCTGACATGAAAAATGCTGTCTTGATTCTTGTTGAACATTATCATTTGAAAATGACAATCATGACTTTCATAAAATAAAAATTTGTATGAATATATTCCTGATGCTCATAATCATATTAAGACTGAGCCTCAAGAGTATCATTTCTAAGCCTGTAAATGAGATTTGCGATCCTTTTGCAGAATGTCACCAAATCTCAATTTGAGCTGGATGTAACCAAGTGCTGCTAGCTGAACATTCCTTGGGGATCTGACCATTCCCATCTAAGCACAACTTTTAGCTAGAGAGAAATAGGCCTACTCCATCCATTTAATGATAGTTATCAGCTTCCCTGAAGAAGTAAGATGCCGCACGTGATTTTGACTCAGTGCACACCGTTTTCAGGATGAGAGTTAATTTGTGTTACCAAATGCTATATTTCATCTGTCACTTACCTGACTAAATAAGTCCAGATGAGTCTTACATGTGAAACTTTTTTTTTTTTTTTTTAGTGGCCCAGACCAATATTTGAAATAGAGATATTTTGTTCATTTCAATTCAGATGCATGGGAAACAGGTAACCAGCCTTCACTGAGTGTCTATACAGTAATTTAACGTATTACACTGTTGGCAGTTGATATGGTTTGACGGTGTTCCCACCCAAATCTCATCTTGAATTGTAGCTTCCATAATGCCCATTTGTCTTGGGAGGCACCTGGTGAGAGGTAATTGAATCATGGGGGCAGGTTCTTCCCATGCTGTTTTTGTGATAGTGAATAAGTCTCACAAGATCTGATGGTTTTATAAAGGGCAGTTCTCAAACATCAGTGTGCATCAGGTCATTTGGGTGTTTTGCTGTTAAAATTCAGATGCTAGTGTCTCTTCTCATAGCCACAGAATCAGAACCTCAGGACATGGACCTGAAGGTAAGTTGTGAAAAGCATCAAGTTATACTGGCGATCTGGGTTTATATTTTGAAAACACTGGTTTATGATCTAAATAGAATCAGTATGGAATAGTGAAAAAATGTACTGGCTTTAGAAGCAAATTACTTGTTTCCATTCTTAGTTCCTTGGTTTGTTAACTGTTCTTTCTCTGTTAAATTAGCATCTCTAAGCCTTGGTTTCTTTATCAGTAAAAAACAAGGAGTGCCCAAAATAGTATATCTTTATCTTCAAAGATCCATCTAGCAATATTACCCAACTCATTTTGTTAATGTTGTGTTTTAAAATAATATTAGTCTTTTAAAATAATATTAGTGTATTTTTTTTTACTGGTTTTAGAAACAAATGTAGATTAAGGTAGTATTGAGAAATTTTCATTGAAATAGTGTTGTTTACCCTACGGTGCCCTTTGATATACTGCAATTCTAAAGTAGATACATGAAAATAAGCTCCACTTTTATTTGCACAGATTCGAAGTACGACATCATCAGCAAAATGGTGTGAGCCAAGAATGGGCCCTGTTACTAGTGAAATAAACAAACAAGAAACAAACTGTCTTAGGCCCAGACAGTATGAAAGAAAACAAAATACGTTTCTGTTGTATACAACACATCTGGGGTCCAAACCTTGTTTAAGAACTAGATCTTGGTAATTTCCACCATCTATTCTCAACCTTAAAGTTAAATGTCAAAAGAGAAAGAAGTTTATAAAAATACACCCTTCTTTTTCTCAAAATTGTACTCTTTAGGCCAAAGCAATATTAACGCTAGAGTTAATAGCTTATTTTATTTTCTTACTGTAAACCGATTATTGCTATTATATATTTAGCTGTTACAGTTGTTGTCAGAGTGAATGTCATGCACACTGCATTTCAAGAGGACTTAAGCTCCTTGAAAATTCCCTATTTGTAGATACACTCCCCTCCCCCAACACACACACACACATATATACACACAAACTACCATTTAAATAAAAAGAACATTGAGGAGAAAGACATTATTTGTATATTATGTCCATGCCTGTCTATAACAGAACATTTCATAATACGGATGGAATTTTATGTACCATCTCTGCAAAGGTGAGTTTATATATGCAAGTTGGCAAGGGTGGATTTAGGAAGAGGGAAAGGATGTAAGAATAATTTATGATTTCCAATGATCTTATCAATTTGTTGACTCTCCTTTGTTCTATGATATTTTCTAGTCTTTATTTCTAATTTAGATCTTATCCAAAGATAATATAAACCAGACCAATGACATTGTCTTCAGAATCAGAGGAGTGCAATACTACGCATTTGGCAATTCATCTGTAGGTTATTTTTGCACCTGCACAATTCCTTTCTGAATTACGTACTCAGAGGCCTAATGGCATGCCTCAAGGGTAGATCAAGGTGTGCCCTGGCAGTAGTCAACTAAGTAAATTTCCCAGCACCTGCAAATATTGTTAGTTGAATTTGGACAGCTGAGGTAGGCAAGTCTTCTTTTTCTCCTCCTGTTTTCTTTTCCATGTGGTTCCCATCACAGTTATGGGTAATTAAATGAAATCTGATATTAACAAATGCAAATTCACTTCTAGGTCAGGTTAGTTTCTACAGTATTGAAGAGGGGAAATAATATTCTTTTAAAATGGTGCTTAAAGTTAAAATTTATAATGATTATCAAAGAGAAAAAATATTGTGCTAAACATCAATGATGATACAGTGCTTATGAAGGAATTAAATGGTAAATTGCACACATAAATTCCTAACACTGGTAAGACTTTCAAGTTGAGGAGGACACAAAGGTGAGACGTCAGAAGCAAATTCTGTAAGAAGACTTGGAACATGACATTTGTTTCCCTGGTGTAAATTTTAAACTTGGTGCCTGCCAAAGGTCAGTAGATCTTGGGTGACTGTATCTGACTAATATCTGTTTGGAGGCAGGAAGAAACTGCACCTGAACCAACATCCTTTTCTTAAATTTTTTATTTTGAGCACTCAGCAGAGTGAGTAGTGCCAATTAGAAACCCCACAAATATTTGCTGAGTGAATAAATAAGTCAATAAAGCAGTTCTACACTTTATTTTCTAAAGAAGATGATGAGATAAAGCGTGAAAGTATGAAGATGGAAGGTTTTCCTTCACTCTAAACAAGTGAAAACATTCCTCAACCTTTGGCTAGTATTTACATCACTACCAAATTCACATATAACAAGCATTTTTAAAAATTAATTTTCAATATGGGAAATAGGGCAGGGCACTACTATATTTTGCAGGAACTAGGCTAGGCATGCTATGTGCACTCTTTCATGAAACACATCATACCTCCCCTTTTGCAGATTGTGAAACTGAGCACTGGAGAAGAGGGCTAGCTGGCTAACTGACACAATGCTATTAGGTGACAAAATTACTTAATGCTTTTTTAGGAAATGGGGTCTTTAAAAGGCAGGAGAATAACTTTTAAAAATAATAGAAAAAACTTTTTTGAATAGCTTTTATATATTTTATGATAGGTTACTGTGTAATTAAGTAATACATGCTTTTTTTGTTTGTTTTTTTTGTTTCTGGTCCTAATAATTCATGCTTTTAAATTAAATAGGGTTCAAAAGTAAATATTAATTCATATATACATATAGATACAAATAAATGAAAAGGCAAATAGATTTGTAAACAAGTCTAGTATTGAAACATTAGATTCTGTGTTTCATTCAAAAGCATGCACTTAGTATCAAATTAGGGAATCTCAAATGAAGAAGAGTCACTGACTCTGTTGGGCTTAAAAATGGGGATGAGAGATACTTAGAAGGAATGACTATGGTAGGTCATAATGACTACCATAGAAATATGTAAATGGTCTGTGTAACCAAGAAATAGGGACTTTTCCATCAAGAAAAAATGTGAATGGGAAAAATACAATCAAGAATAACCTGGAATACACACACACTCCCACAAAGTCAACATTTTGTTTGTTTGGTAAAGTTTATTTTCTTCTTCTTGTACTCAAATTCATTTAAATTGAAAACTACAGGGCTCACTTATAGAGATACCAAATGGAGTTCTTATATAAAAAGACCAAGATAATGAAAGTTCATAAAAACTGGCAAGTAGTTACTATTTTATAATACTAAATTACAAAATAATTTTCCTACAAGGTAGTAAAGACTTTTTTAAAAAGACAATGATTTGATCGGTTTTGTGTAGCTAAATGATTATTATTCTGTTATCATTGTAAAGACTGGCTTGGGAAAAATGCAATGAGTCCTAGGTACATAGCAATATGTAATGGTTCAAATAAGAGATGATGAACGTCTCATGCAGAACAGACAGGAGGGGGACTGTAAGGACAATCAGGAGGGAGGATAGTAGGAATGAGTCATGAGTAACAATGCAGTTTTACAGGGAGATGGATATAAAGTAGCCACTATACAGAACAGAGCAAAGTTTTGTAAGACTACAGCCAAAGACTTCAGACTGCACTATTAGAAAATTCTATCTTGTCACTTTAGCTTGCAGAATCATAAAAGAATAAGTTTTTAACATAGAATGGTAATATAGGACATGGCCAGCGTCTCGGTCCATTTGTGTTGCGATCACAAAAATACCGTAGACTGGGTGGCTTAAACAACATTTATTTCTCATAGTTCCGGAAGCTGGGAAGTTCAAGATCAAGGCACTGGTAGATTTGGTGTCTGGGGAGGGCCCTACCCCTGGTTCATAGATGGTGGCTTTTCTCTGTGTGAGAACATGGCGGAAGAGGTAGGGCAAGTCTCTAGGGTCTTTTTTATACAGGCACTAATCCTATCGACAAGGGTCTGACCCTCGTCATCTAATCACCTCCCAAAAGTCACACCTCCTGATACTATCATCCTGGAAGGTAGGATTTCAACATATAGATTTTACAGGGACAGAAATATTTAGTCCATAACAGCCAGTTTGTAGAAACTTCTTCCTATTTTGTGTACATGATGCATGCTTTCTGCTTTTATCTCCAGGCCCACTTTTCTCTCTTCTCTTACCACTCCCACCTCCCCTTTCTACTCTGTGAGGCTGCACTTTATGAACACCCTGGCCCTCTGCTCCAGGCCCTGTTTATGTGTGTCCAGATCTGCGTCATTGCATTGCTTGTTTTTCGTGCAGTGCTAGCAAGGACTAACATTGTTCTGAAGATTGCAGACGTATATCTTACTGATGGGTCAGGCCTCTGTTTTGATTATTTACTTTCCTTGAGATCACTCAAGGGCACATCCACACAGAACCTTGGCTCACATTTCAACACCTCCTTACAACATGCAGCTTCACAACTGCTGCTGAGACGGTGATACCATGAAGCCACTCAGCGCCCATGCATAGCACAATCCAGATACCAGTTGTTGATATTTCATGGGTCTCTTAATAGCCAATGGAGCTCCGTACCACTTCTCTGGAGGTGTTCCACAAAATTAGGCAGTCTGCTTATTGTGAAGATGTGGCCAGCTTAGGTAAAGCACTTCACATTTTTTAAAAAATCTCTCTTTTTTGCTTCATCTTCCTTTCCCTCAATTGTTTCCATTGGATTATAGTCTCAGATAATATGATATCATAGGCTCTGTTTTAAAGTGTACTTGGGCTAAGACACCATCTTGCTTTCAATTTGGAACAATCAGAGATAAGAAGAATTTGGGGTTTTTGTTTTCTTGACTTTACCTTTCCCAATTTCACTCCAGCCTTCTCCTATTACTATGCTTTTTGGGTTCCAGTTGGGCTCCTTCCCTTCATCTCTCCAAGTCTAGGTGAGATAATGACTCCAAGGTAGTGAACCATCTCTTACTGCTCTCTCTTAGCCTTCCTACACCTTTGTAATTAGTTCCTTTGTTACACATCTTCAATTACTTGGTTGCTTTTTTCAACATCTCAATTGTAAAGGCTTGCAACTGATCCAGAGAATATACTTCACAAGTAAAGTTGGAAACTGACAAGCTGATGATCTTAGAATAGGAACAATGGAGAAAGTCAGCCAAGTTTATAGAGGGATCATGCCAGAAAAAGATTTGAAGAACTTGATATAGAGGTTGAACTACATTTCTAACCTCTTCAAAGTTTAGCATTTTGTGATCCTGGTTTAGGAAGGCATACATCCCCTGCTATCAATTATAACTACTGAATGAAATAATAGAGGGAAAATTTTGGTAGATAATTTTTTTGAGATGTGTCAGTAATGACATAAAGTGAGCAGGAGGGGCACTTTGATGCATTAAAAAGAAACAAACAAAACCCCCCAAAACACTTAGCTTAGAATCAGAATAGAACAGATTGTGATGTCACTAAGATAGTTATTAACTACATGACACTGAACAAGTCCTATTTCCATCCCCCCCCCAGTCCTAGTGTTCTAATATGTAAATTAGAGATTAAAATGCCATCTCACATGGATCCCATGGTTGTTATAAAAATTAAGTAAGATGAAGCATGTGAAAATACATTATTTTCAGAGAACATTAGTGACATTATAAATATGGATATAAATATTTGCTCTGTAGAAATAGTCTAATGTGCATAAAGAATTGCAGTCTGAAATTATGAAACAATACCTTGGACATGTCTTTGAGAAGTGAATAAGCCCTGTACATCACCTGCTTCACCTGTGAATTCACCGTTTGATGTTAATTTATAAGTTTTTGCCTAAATAATGCACTTAGATGTAATATATAAGTGTAGAAAAAATATCCATCTTATGTTATTTTCAACAAATAAAATCATTTTACTGGTCATTTTACAAAGATGTTTCTCCAGTCAAAATGGCTGAATATTTTTTTCTCACTTTTTTTTACTATTTATCCAGTGTAGTAAAAAAAAAGTCACCTTTCCAAAACAAACCAAACAAGTGGCTTCTAGGAAGACGGCCACAAGCATAGATGAAGACTGAAGCAAATCCCAGTCTTCAGGTAAGGCTTAGAGCCAATTCCTCTGGCTCTAGAATGCTTTGCCCCATTCTGTGGATAACGCTGAGCTGCTTTAAACCGGCTATTCATGGTTTCAGTGCAGACTCCCTCTGAAACTGCAGCATATGTTACCACAGACATTTGATTCTCTTGTTTTCTGAGATTGACTCAAAAAGGGCATTTATCAACTGTTCCTGTTTCCTTCGGTTCACATGTTGAAGTTTTGCTGACATCCACTGTAGAATTGAAATCAGATCCAATATCCCATCAATTTTCAGCATAGAAAAGCAAGCACATTTCAGCTATGTCACTGCATCAGCAGTAAACATATTTAATAATATCAATTACTGACTGTCACACTTCCATGATCTGGAAGAACATACAGCCTCTTAGAGATAGAGTCTTCTGTGACTAAAAGAATAATGCATTTATTATAGACTATGGTGCAGACATTTTCAGTGGATATTAACTATGCAGCTACAGGAATAACATATCTTTTGTGATTATTTGGGAAATAGGTACTAAATAAATAATCTAATTTCTCTAGATAAGATTCTCCAAGAAATCACTGGATTCCTTTAGAAGAACTGTATTTAAATATTCCAGAGAAATAAAATAATATTTTTTTAACTTATAAGGAATCTGACTCTTGGAAATTATAGATAGTTAAATTTGACGTTGTGATAAATAGATTGTTTTTTGCTGTTCATCTGGATAATTGCTATCCTCCATTAGTTGCTTTATATGTTTTCTCACTGTATTACGTCAAAAATCATATAAAGTAGAAATTAGTACACCATGTTATGGAAGAGGAAACAGGAACTCAGAGATGGCAAATAATTCAAGGCCAACAGCTAGTAAATGAGAAAGACAAATATTAAACCATTTTCTGCTCATTTAAGACTAAATTCTTTCAAGTATATTCTACTGATCTTTATTCTGTTCAAGAAGTCATTAGGGAATAATTTCTTTAAAATTTTGTTTTTTAAATCTACCAAGATTATTCTTTCTTAGAAGCAAAACTTTCTTTACTGTTATCCTTGTGACCTCACAGATAATACCGCCTGATTGAATAAAACTCTCTTTGTGATATATTCCCCTAGATAGTAAGTTATTTTTAAGTGCCTAGTCGCAATCTTTTGTAGGATCAAAGTTGCATCGTATTGTGAATGAACAGTCCCTCACCTTACGGAGGTAATAATTGAATAAGCGCTCTAAAACTCTAAAACTTTAAAAAATGAAAAAAAATTGAAGTTTCTAGGAGAGTGAGGATGGGATCTGACCTTGGAAACACTTGCCCAGAGAAAGGAGGTAGGGAAGAAAGCCCATTCCTCTTTCCTGTCTTCCTCCTCTTTTTAGGTTTATGGAAAACTGTTTCTGTTACCCGGGTAGACCCACCGGCACTGGACAGGTGGTGATAATGTACTTAGATTCTCATCACCAAGGAATGTGAATAGTCAGTTACATACCCCAGATGAGGGAGCTACATAATGGGACCTTGGTGGTCTATGAAACTGATACAGAAGTTGGCTGGTTAAACTTCAGCGGAAAATTGGTACTATTGAAAGCAAATTTTCCAAAAACTTGTGTCCAAGAGACAAGAAGAGCAATAAGAAATTCTAGCACAATGTGGAGATGACAGTCAGGGGCTAGGCTCCTGGGCGCTTGGAGTCAGTCAAGCTCCATTATTGAAAAAGAACCTCCCAACTCTGTGAAGAAAACTGGGCTGGGGAAGAGTGTGAGTCAGTTCTCTGCCTTGACATGACTGGAGAAGATTCCATTAACCCATTAGAGTAAATTTCTTGTGGCTAGCTACAGGGAGTGGGTATATCTTGAAGACCAAAATAGTAGGAATTTCTTCCAGCTGAAAGGGAATCTGTGAGCAACAGCAGAGGTTGAGCACAAAGCCAGTGTGCCTGCCGCTCCTGGGTTTCCAGATTTGCTTACTTACCTTACTACAGCAGGATGAGGTTTTCAGTTTCATGCAGATTTTCTGTTCATTTTCCCCCTGCTCTTTACACATAGCAATTAATTTAATCCCAAACAATACTATGAGGAAGAGAAAGACATTACATACTGTCAAGGTAGTGTTGCAAACAACAGTGTTGCAAATCTGGCTCCACAATCCATGAGCTGAAACATTTTTTCCCACTGCCAGAGTTTGTCCATTAATTAGTGCTGAAAAATTTTGTATACAGACACTTTAGGGATAGTGCAGGGAAATTTTAGCATGAATGTATACTAATAGAGAAAGCTTTATCTTGTTGCTATTCCATTATGGAGAACCTGAGGGACTTCAGCTTCTTCGTTTGAAGTCCAATAAGAATCTGTTACCGTCTTTCCAGGCTGGAGCCAGGTCCCTGCTGGAAGGTAGAAAAAAGGAGAAGTAAGCCAGGACAAGGCAGGCAAAGAGAACATGGGGAAATGAAGACTGGGAAAGATGGAGATTCCTGACAACCATCTGAAAAAGACCCTAACGGGACTGAATGTTTCCTGTTAGAAGAAGCAAAGAACGGTTTTGTATCAAATAAGGGTTCTGTATCATATCCTTCACTTTGTTTTTGTTCACAAGGAATTAATAATGATAGGAACAGGAGGCAGGGAAACACTAGTCAGAAAAGGGCAGGGTTTCTGACAGAGCCCTATCCTCAAGCTTGGCACCACAGCCCAAAGTGAGTACATACATTCTTGTTTTCCCCTCGAATGTTGCTTTGTGACCCGCCCTGCTCTCCATCCTGTACGTATAAAAACCCCAGACCCAGGAGTTCGAGACCACCCTGCCTCTACTAAAAAAATACAAAAAAATTAATTGAGCATGGTGGCTCGTGCCTGTGATCCCAGCTACTCGGGAGGCTGAAGCAGGAGAATCACGCCACTGCACTCCAGCCTAGGCCACAGAGTGAGACTCTGTCAAAAACAAAACAAAAAACCCAGACCCCACTGAAGAGAAGAGAAGCAGCAGCTGTACACAGGAGAGAAGCAGCTTGGCTTCAGAGGGGATGGCTTGACAGCGAGACTTCAGGGAATAATTCAGCTGGGAGATGGCTGGACTTCAGGGGAGGACCACTTTCCTGCTCCATTCATACCCTTTCCAACTGGGCATCTTGCTGAGAGCTGTTTCCACTACTCAATAAAATTCCCAGCATTTACAATTTTCAGTTCATTTCTGTGATCTGATTCTTCCTGGATGCCCAACAAGGCATCACACTGCCCCTCCACTGATCTGTTTAACACTTAAGCTGTCACAGACAGCAGAGCTAAAAGAGCACACTGTAACACCTGCACTCTAGGGCTCTAGGGGTTGCAGGTACCCCCTACTAGATGCTACCACAGGGCTGCATGGAGTTCTACTGTTGCTGCTTGCCCACCAGTGCTCGTCCTGGCCCCTGTGCCCACTTACCTGCACGCTCCCCATCCCACGAGGGGTTGAGAGCTATCGGCTGAGTAAAGGAGCCAGCGTCTTTGTGAGTCCCGTGAAGAGGCCGAGGGAACTATCCTGTTTCAATAATAAGGTTGATTTCCTTCTATTAATGGACTATCCCTTCTGCTATTCCAGACAGTTCAGCCACAACCGAGGGGTTACATTTATTAATAATTATTTGTAAAGTTCTTGTTTATGCATTAATCTCCATCAGTAGACTATGAGTCCCTCCCAGGCAACTCCACATTCATTTCATACTTGTCTCCTGAATTCAGATCACTGGTGCTGTTGAATAAATGAGAAAACAATTGTTATGTTTGCGTCCAGCTATTCAGCTTGGGTATCTGTAGTACACTGTTGTTAGTAAATGATTGTATCTAGCGAGTCTCCAGTGACTGGAATAATTTCATACCCTAGAAGAAGTTATTCTCTCTCCAGAACTTTGAAAAAATGAAGACTGGAGTCTTTGCCTGTGGGACTACAACCTCCGAGGGTATTGAAGGGGAGGAAAGATTTCTTGTTTCCCACTTCACTAGGTTCATGGCTGAGGCCTCTATAACAAAAGATGTATTAACAAGAGAAAAACATATAAATTTATTTGATATAATTTTTACTTGACACGGGAGCCTTCAGAAATGAAGACCTAAAGAAAGAAAACCTGTGTAATTTTATATTTAGATATGATGAAGTATGGATAGTCATGAAGAAGAGCGGTTGGACAAAGAGTATATAATTTAACAGTAATAAATGAACAACTTAGCAAGGTCTGTTTATTCAGATTATTTTTTGTCGCTGTGTATTTAGAGATCAGAGGACATTCCTTTCCTGCCGCAGAGGAGGACACCCCTGGCTGGAATGAGAGCCTGATGAGCTGCTTCAAGGGAAAGGGTGAGGAGGTAAAGGTGACCTTTCTGCCTCTCCTGTTTTCTCAAATGCCAAGGTGCCATATTTTAGAGTAGTGTGTTGCGAACGCCATCAGCATAATCTAGCCACTGTCTCCAATCAGTTCTATGGGAGATTGATAACATACATAGAAACAAAGTTGGGCTAAATTTCACTTTAGAATTAATACGAACATCAGTGAGTGGCAGTGGAGACAAAGAAAGGCACGAGGCTTAGACCCAGCGAATCGTGTAACTCCTGCATCTAATATGTGCTCAGGGCTTACTGAGCTGTTGGCATATTTAGAGGTCATATAGTTAGTAAACAAATCCTATCACTTGATTATTAAACACACTGTAATTTCCCAAAATACAAACTGCTCTAATTTGTCATACTTTATTTTTAGGATGATATGTAAATATCAAAGTGAGAAAACATCTTCTCTATATTTATTTAAAATTTAGACCTATTAATGGCTTGTGTGTGTATCAAATATGAAGATAAAAGGGAAAAGTGAAGCACTTCTAAACATTTTCAGCCAAAGAACCAAACTGAAAAAATTTTTAAAACTAAACTTATTTATTTATTCTGGAAGCCAGATTTATTCCATTTAATTTGTTTTTTGTTCCAAGAAGGAGAAGAGTTATTAGGATGATATGTCATCATATTTTTCTTACCTGATCAAATAGTCCACATGGGCCAGGCACAGTGGCTCATGCTTGTAATCCCAGTACTTTGGGAGGCAAAGGCGGGCAGATCACCTGCGGTGCGGTCAAGAATTCAAGACCAGCCTGGCCAACATGGTGAAACCCTGTCCCTACTAAAAATACAAAAATTAGCCGAGTGTGGTGATGGCTGCCTGTATTCCCAGCTACTTGGGAGGCTGAGGCAGGAGAATCACTTGAACCTAGAAGGCGGAGGTTGCAGTGAATTGAGATTGTGCCACTGTACTCTAACTTGGGCGACAAGAGGGAAATTCTGTCTTAAAAAAACAACCAACCAACCAAACAGAACTCCACATAACAAATACTTAACATGGCAGCGCTATATTTTATGTAATAATTTTGATTTTTGCTTATTAATTTGGATATGTTGGGGGGGGGGATAAGTAAAAATGGCAAGAGAGTCAGTTGAAACTGGTTCTCCTTCCACTACCATCAAGGCACACCTGTTGTATTTGTTGGTAATCAATGAGCAAATCACTTGTCTGATTGCATATATGTCATGCCAGATTAATTATTTAATTAACAACTGAATGATAATCTTCACTAAAGAGTATTAGGTATATAACAAGGGCATGAACCAACTGAGAAAAGATTATGAGAACTGGATGTTGTCATGAAGAAAGAAGAAAGTTAAGGCCACTCCTCAAAACTTTGCTTGGAAAGAAATAGAGTAGCATTCAGGAGGTTCTGTAGGGTCAAAAGCTATCTCTTTGCCTACTTTCATTTTTGTTTTTAACATGGAAAAGGCAGAAGTGTCAATGTAGTCAAGTAAAAGGCTCTTTGGAGAGGAAAAAGATAAAGGTGTAGATAGAGAGGGCTCAAACTATGAAGGAAAGCTCTTGAAAATGTTAAAAGAAATATCATCCTGAGGAAAGGTGGAAAGGATTCACTTTGCATAACAGAGAGGCTTCTGTCTTTAACACAAGAGGGGGGATGGATATGAAAATGGAAACAGAGGCAATCAAGTTTACAGCAGAGAGTCAGTACTTTAAAGAATTTTTTTTGTCTGAGAGCTTTTTGCATTTAGACATGTATATATGTATTTGTATCTGTTTGCCAAGAGGTGAGAAAATATTACTCAACATTTTTTGGTACTCTATCAAAATGGTTTAAGTTCTCTCTATTTTTTACCTCATTCATTCATTGTACCCCTAATTGCACTCTCATTTATCTACTCTGTCTCTATTAGCACTTACTAAATGCCTTTCATGTGTGATGTTTTTCTATCCCACAGTGCACTATTCTTAGCACCTTGCATGTAAGGATAGAGTTGGGTAATATGTCAGTGAATAAAATAGAAAAACAAACAAACATGGTTCTCCCCTTGTGGATTTTCTATTGTAATACAAGAAGAGGAAGCAGGTGAAAATAAAATAAAATAAAATAAAATAAATAAGTAAAACATGTAACTTGAGTCTTTATGTGTGCTATGAAGAAAAAAGAAATCAGGGAATAAGAAGGAGGAGTGACTAGGAAAGCTGAGACTGGAATCTGATTGGGATAGTCAAGGAGTCTCACTGAGAAAGTGACATTCGAACAAATTCTTCAAGCTAGATCATGTCTCTTCTCTGCGCAAAACCTTTGATGAGCTTCCCACATCATCCAGAGCAAGAAACTTTAGGAAGACCTACAATGGCCTGCACGTCTGGCCGTCCCACGTCTCTGTAACGTCATCTCCTATCTCCCCCTCACTCCCGGGCTACAGAAGCAACCTGTTCTTAAAACCTGCGCCTCCCAGAACAAGGGCCTCTGCACTTGCTTTCCTTCAGCTAGAATCCAGTTCCACTAGACATCCAAACAGCGCCTCTCCCTACCTCTTTCTACTCTTCACTCATCACTTTCCCAACAAGACCTTTCCTGAGCACTTTTCTAAAATGTTAACGTATCCTCTATGCCCCAATATCTACAGAATCTCCCTTTTGTTCCTGCCTAATTTTACTGATAAAATGTATCAATTTCTAAAATGCTACACAAATTGTTCATTTTGTTAATTATCTGTCTCTTGCAGAGACAGATAATTAATCCCACCTCCATCTTCCTCCTCCCGCCCCCCACACCCAGTACACTAGAAGACCAGCTCCTCCAAGGCAGAAACTTCTCTCTTCTGTTCTTTTCACAGATGTATTCACTGGCCACCCACTCCTTCCCTGCAGTACCTAGAAAAGTGTATTTGAAGTAGGCTTGTGGATACATATCCGTGAAATACATGAGCAGAGGGAACATGCTATGGGATCTCTAGAAGGCAGATGTCCCAGGGGAGAGGACCAGATGAAAGGAGTGGCTGGCTTGTTCAGTGAACAGCAAAGGGACCACTGTGGCTGAGATAGAGGAACCCAGAGAGAAAAGCTGAACAACAGGCCATCAGGCAGTGCATTTTTTGGCCACTAGACAAATTTTGGTTTTACTCTGAGTATTGTGAGAAGTTTTGGATGAATTTTAACAAATTGACTATAATGGCCCAAGAGCTAAAACTGGAAGAATATTCAGTAGAGCACAGCAACAAACCAGCATAGATATTATAAAAGAAGCTTAGCTTCTTCTAAAACATTTAGTGTCATTTCTGTGTTCATGTATTTTTAATCACACAAATGTTATTATTGTATTATATATCTCTTTCTCTTTCTTACCTTTCATTTTTTTTCTCTCAGCACTATGTTTTCACAATCTATCCATGCTGATTAGTGAACAGCTAGTCAATTGCTTCTAATTGCTGGGTATTATTTCACTGTCAGCATCTATCTCTTCTTTCCTAATATGAACTAGAAACAAGGATCGAATTAGAAGAAGTGTGCTGTCGGAAGCACTGGGAAAAAAAAGATAAGGATCAATTTACTCAGGGAAATGGGATAGTGAGAACGAAACAGAAAAGCAATGGGTTAGATTAGCCCATGTTAGAATTTGCCATATAGGGACAGTGAAGGAAGAACAAGGCCACAGAAATAAAAGATATAATAAGAAAGTGGCCAAAATGATAAATCATAGGATCCATATAGATATTAATTATAATAAGAACATAAAGCAATCACACCAAGATAGTATTCACTAAATACTTTCATCATGCAAGACACTGTTCTTGGGATTCACATACATTGAGGAAGGGACCAATTTATTGGGGAACAAAAAGAAACCAAGATATTTGTTACTTCATAGAAATAAACTATTTAATGGAAATAACAAAATGAAAAAAGTTAGAAGTGTTGTACATGGTATTCAGATACACGGATATTTAATTTTCCAACTGTAAATGCTTTCAAGATGATGACAGTTCTGGTAAATGTCTTCACAACTGGATAAGAGACTATGATGTTAGTGAATCATTAACATAAATAATGAAGTCCTTCAGGATGAAGCTAGGCATGCAATAGCCACAGCTGCAATTGGAAGATAGGACAGTCCCATCTCTACCTCACTGCATTGATACGTAGGTCTGTGAGGAAGCCCACACACAGGAGGACCACTAGAGGAGAGCCAGACTTCAGGCGATGCAAAGAAAGAAATGCAAGTGGAGACGCTGAAGTAGAAGGCAGTTTGTTGTCAGCGGACCAGAAAGTTTCAGTTGGTATATTAATGAAGTCGAAAGGAAGATGATGGAAGAAAATACAGAATCAGAGTGGTCAGAGTTGGGGAGATATGGTTGACAAAGCAGGCTTGCATTTAGGCAGAGTCATATGAATTCATTGATCTCATACTTTTAAATAAAAGAATGGCAAGTTTGCCCAGTTAATTAAGTAATTCATCTGGCATGACATATATTCAATCAGACAAGTGTTTTGCTCATTGATTACTAACAAATACAACAGGTGTGCCTTGATGGTGGTGGAAGGAGAGCCAATTTCAACCAATTCTCCTGCCATTTTTACTTATCCCCCCAACATATCCAAATTAATAAGCAAAAATCAAAATTATTACATAAAGTATAGTGGCAGTGGGCAGTGTTTTCTTTGCCAGTCTAGCACTATCTTCTTGGGTATAAATTTATCTTTCCTTTTCTGGGTGTCTATCAAAGTGAAATAAAAGATGCAGGCCTTTAAATAATAACCTAGAAAGAAAAAAATACAGAATAGTCTCTCTCTGCCTAAAAACACAGTATTTATACTACAGAAAATATTGTTCCACACAATGCAAGTGACTGATTATCTACTGACATTTGATCCTGAGGCTGAAACAGTAATTTTTTTAAACTTTTTTTTTAAATCTCAGAGATCCAGAACTTCTAACTTCACTTTAAGAAAAATCAGACCAAAGGGAAAGCTTGGCTTCCTAAAATGATGTTTGAGACAAAGATAAAGAATCCTAGGGCAGGAATCTGAGGGCAAAATTCTTTAAGGGACTTGGGAACACATGGAAAGAAGTAAATATATATATATATATATATATATATATAATATACACATGTGTGTGTGTGTGTATATATATATATATATATATATATATATAAGTAAGAAGAAACTCCCAAGTATACTGTCCTGAGAGTTAAGAATAAGAAAGAATGAAATTCCATCACATTCAGGAACAATTATAAGGGGTGAGCTGAGTGGTTTTTATGAGCCTTTTCCCATCCCCCCAGGCAATATGGAGTTTGTATAGAGAAGACGTGGACCAGAAGCAAAGACTTCTGCACATCAATCTGAATCTGGGTGCTTACTTCATTGGTTAACAAACACAGTAGACCTGATTCTGTAAAGAACTGTACTCACTGCTCCATCCTGTGTTAATGACATTATATAAGGCATAAGACACTGCCTAAGCCCTCGAGGAACTAAGGCCGACAGGGAGAGGGACATTTCAAGTAAGCAGTTGCAACTAAATAAGACAATTGCTTTAATGATGTCTATGGCAAGTGCAGTTGAGAGAGAAGAGGCGCCCAAATCTGCCTTAGGAGTGTCAAGTTCAGTGTCACAGAGAATGCAGCATTTGAGCTGAGAGTTTAAAATGTAAGAAGTTGGTTAGAATCTCAAGAGAGAAGCATCCCAGGCAGGGCATAGAGTCCATACATTGGATGAAAGCATAGGGGAGAAAGATTTGTTCTGGAATCTATAAATAATTCAGTATTATAGGATTAAATATGGAAGTCAATCTTGTTTTAGGCTATTTTTTGTTGCTATAATGGAATACCCAAGATTGGGTTTGTAAGCAAAAAAAGAAATCTCTCACAGTTCTGGAAGCTGAGAAGTCTCATATTGAGGTGCAGACATTCTGCTGAAGGGCTTCTAGCTGCATCAACCCATGGCAGAAGGCAGAGGATATGAGGATGAGAATGCAAGGGTCAAACTCACAACCACAAACCCTTTTAAAATGAGCAGTAGTCCCTTTATGAGAGTGGAATCTTCATGACCTAAACACCTCCCATTAGGCCATACTTCCAAATACTATTGCACTGGAGGCTACATTCCTAGAGTATCTGTTTTGGGTGACATATTCAGACCATAGCAGCAAAGGAAAGTGTGTGGAGGGCTATGTGGTTGGATCAGGAGTTAGATGTTGAAAAGCTATTTTATGTCCCATCATAGAGTTTAAATCTGTATCCTGTTGGCGAATGGAAATCCACTGACACATTTTGAGAAGGGGAAGACTATGGTAAGATTTTCATACTGAAAAAAGAACTCTTTCTTGTGGCAGGAGAAACATAGAAACTTAGAATATTTCTCAGACAGAATCTTTCTGGTAGATTGGACAAACACGAAAACATTTCTCAAGCAGTCTTCCATGAATACAGATCTTATGATTTTCCTCAGAGGAAGTATATTGCATTGAAATGCATTTGAGAAAAAACTTCACACTCTATCTGCTTAGAAGTTTACAATGCACATGAAATATCCTAAAGTATCTTTAGTAAAGAAAACTGCATAATCCATTTAACCTTGGGTATCCCAAACTTATCTGACATATTTTTGGTCAGTGTTCTTTATCACAAAAAGAGAAGTCACTCTAACTGATTTAAACAGAAAGGTAGTTATTTATAAATATGAAAAGAATAATTGACTCCTCAAGAAAGCCCAAGTGACAGAATTATAAGCTTTAAATGAGAAATAGTCCCGAGGAAAATCACAGGGCAACACTCCAGGAAAAGTATTGTTATCACTTCGACCCATCACAACAGTTCACACCAATGAGAATTGAGATTGCATGTCAGAAATTTTCCACAGGTGCCCAGGCAAAACTGGCCATTTCACCGCTAAGGTCTTCAAAAGGTTAACTCTGTGTAATTTCACTCTAGTCCCTTTTAAAAGTGATTGTATCACTATGTCTTACTGGAAGAACCCAGGTAAATCTCAGCATTCTATCTTCAAGGGAGACCTAGAAGTTGAATTCAGACTTTGACAGAGAAAGCAGGGGTCATTTTGAAGGTGTCTGAAATATAGATGCTTTAAAACATGGTGAGTAGCCACAATACAATAAATAAGAAGCAGGACTAAAGAAGCCCATTTCTATCTCAGCCTATTTGTTACCTCATACTTTCTTGGAAGAAATATCCTTTGTAAATACACTTTGAAAAACACTGAATCAAAAGCAAGCATGATAATAAGGCTGTAGCTGCACCAACATCTTTAAGTCTTTGCAGGTTCTGTAACTCAGTGTTTTCACAGAAACATTTTCCCATCTGGTTGTAGTTAGCCAAAAATATGATCACTGTAGCATTCTATCTTATAAGAAATATCTAACAACTTCAACATTAGTTAAATACGTATGGTAAAAGTGGAACAAAAGGTAATTTTTGGCGAACAAGCAAAATTTTTAAATGATTCTTAGCATTTAGGACAAATTAATCTCTCTCTGTTGCCAGTCACTGGTGAAATTCTTAAGGGGTATGAGGGTAAGGAGTATAAACAGAAATTTAAACAGGAGTACGTTCCAAAAGATGCTGTTTTCGTACCTCACTTGCTTACGTTTTCCCGTACAAAGAGTACGAGAAAGGCAAGGAATAAAACTTAGGTAAGAGCTGAGTTGTGAAAAAAGGAGAGTGTTTCAGTTTCTTGAGAATGCCATGACAAATGATCACAAACTTGGTGGCTTACAGTAACAGTAATTTATTTTGTCACAGTTCTGAAGGATGGAAGTCTGAAGTCAAGGTGTTGTCAGGATTCAAGGAGAATTCATTTCTTGCATCATTCTCTTTCTGGTGGCTGCTAGCATTCCTTGATTTATGTCTGCATCACCCCAGTCTCCACCTATGTGGTCACATTGCCTCCTTTTCTTCTTTGTCTCAAGTCTCCCTCTGCCTTTTTCTTATAAAGACACTGATCATTGAATTTAGGCTCCCCCTTTGGATGATTCAGTATTATCTAAGCTCAAAACATCTAACTTAATTACATCAGCAAAGACCCTTTTTCCAAATAAAGTGACATGCTTAGGTTCCAGAGATTATAGTGTGGACATATCTTTTGGGGTGCCACTATTAAGTTCACTACAGAGCAGGAAAAGAAAAGCCATGATCACTAACTTCTGTACTTCTCAGGCTCACTCCTACAGCAGGGGTGGGATGGGGCAAACAGCTTCTCTAACATTTTTTACAGGGTGGGCTCTTGGGTTCTCCAAAGAAACAGAACAAATAGGATATGAGTGTGTGTGTGCACGTGTGTGTGTGTATGTGCACAATTGTGTGTGCGTGTGTGTACACAGTGCGGAAGAGAGAGAGAGAATAGGAGAGAGATTTTTTTGTTTTTGTTTTTTAAGGAATTGGCATTGTTTTATGATTGTGGAGGTGGAAGTTTAAATCTGTATGGTAGATTGACGGGCTAAAAACACAAAAAGAGTTACAGTCTAAGTCCAAAGGACATCTACTACAGAATTTCCTCTTGTTCAGGGGAGGTCAGTCTTTTGTTCTATTAAGGCTTTCAACTGACTGGATGAGGCCCACTCACATTATGGAGGGCAATCTGCTTTATTCAAAGTCCATTGATTTAAATAGTAACCTCATCTAAGAATACACCTCCACTGAAACATCCAGAATAATGTTTGACCACATAATTAGGCATTGTGTTCCAGTTAAATTGACACATGAAATTAACCATTAAAGGCGAGGTGACTCTAAAATAAAGAAATAGTTTCTTCTCCTTGCCTGGAAATTTCTGATGGCAGGGGTTTATTAAAGCATACTTTCAAGCAGGGATTGAGGAAATGTGTGTTTTGTCTAGGTAGGGGAGCCTGCAAGACACATATTCCTTCCCTCCTCTTTTCCCTCATGAGTTGTCTTAGGATGTCAGAATGTAGGAATGCAACTTACATGGCTCATGTGAACCTGAAAGAGAAGAGCTAGAGCTGGGGTTACTCAGCCAAGTGATGGAGTATAAAACTACCTGGGGATTTAGCACTTGATGCTGACAGAAGCCAAAAAGAGATAGGCTGAAGATCTTTTAAAAGCTGGGAGAAACTGACATTATCCTTGCCAAGTGCACTATAGCATTGTAGATCAAGGACTTCAGATCAAATTAAATTTAGAGTGCCGGTACTGGTCTTCCACTCACCAGGGCCAGGTTGAAGATGTAGCCAACAATGGGCTCCACCAGCACCAGGGCCCGGACTTGGGAGCGATTCAGACAGCAGGCGTAAGCAGAGGAAGACCACCTGGTCCCCAGCACACGTTCATCTGCCGTGCCTGATGTTCCCCCAGTACACAGACCCATTTCAGAAAGGAAAAACAACCTTGAATGTGATAACATTTTCATCCAAATAAGATTCCATTTTCTTTCATTTTAGGATTAAGATTTTGCACCGTCACTGAAAATTGAGGTTTCCTAATTAGGTTGAGATTAGTTTTTGAGGTGTGTTAGCTCCATAAATTTCACATATCATATAAAATTTTACCATATAACATTTTGCTCCAGAATTAGATTTAATTATGGTGTAGGACTTTCTCCTCAGGGTCTTTGTCACACGACCATAAAATATTGGGCTCACAGATACTTTGAAAGGTGAGAAGGGCAGGGTTTATTGGGTGAAAAGGAAAAAAAAAGTGAAACTCTAAGCCAAGCGCGAGTCCTGCTAACAGGTTTCCCACCACACAGATGGAATCCCAGGTAACACCTGGAACAGAAGAGGCCAGGCTTCTCCCCCACTGCAAGTAGCACGAAATTCCCAAGGCTCCACCCCAGCGCAAACTCCTCCCAGTGCACCGGGTGGTTGGAGCTTCTCCTTGACCCCTTTATACTTAGCTATTTAAATTACATGAAAAAATATTTATTACATATTGTTCAATTAAAAAGTCAAGTTGTAAATAGCATATATAATAAGGCATCACTTTTCTATTATTAAAATATTGTTATAAGTATTATATAATATATACAAATAGTATGTAAAATAATATGAAGTATACATTAAAGGGCTGAAAAGACATAGTTTAAAAAGCTAGCAGTGCTTATCTCTGGAGTGCAACTGTGGTTGATTTTTATTTTCCATTTTTGGTTTATCTGTATTTTATAGGTTTTCTACATGGACTTATACTTGGTAATAACAGCTAAAAAAAAAAAGGGAAATTATTACCCTCTGTAAATGCCTTGGTGGAATTAAATTGACATCCAACTTTAATATTTAGTCTCTTTTGAGTTTGTTACGTATAAATATGTCTTTGAATTTGATCACTGCCTGTGGATTGGTAAAGTCCATTCTCTAGACATGATCAACTATTTTCTAAAGCATCTCCTGATGATGAATATACTAAACACCTGCACGACATAGAAGGAAAAGACAACCAGAGGAAACAGTTTTCAAATCCTCTTTTTAAGATTCAGTTTCACCTGTCTTAACAACCATAGAGATTCTCACTGTGTGCCACAAGGCTTTGCCTCCTAGGAAGTTGGGTTTGAAGATTGCTGCTGAACTGTAATTTTTTAAAAGGATTTTTTGCTATGCCTAAAATTGCCTCTCTCATTTTTTAACAGCACTATTTTTAAGCTGTTAAAATATTTGATTTAGTATACTTTCATGTATGTTTTATTTTCATAGCTGTTTCCTTTATTAGTGAGTATTGCTTTTTTTTTTTTTTTTTTTTTTTCCATTTTATCTTAAGCTTCGGTTAAGGACACAGCTGTATGATCTATTGTTCCTAGGAATGACTTCAAATTTTCTCATTACTGCAAGACATTAAGTTGCCAAGATATGATTTACTTTAGTAAGTGCCTTTTATGTCATCTACATAGGAGAGGTTTTGTGACTGTTATTTAAATTTCATTTTCCTGGCAATCTGTCTCCATGTTAAAAAACAAAGGAGAGGCTCTACGTTGGAATTGACTAAGCATCCTAAAACATTAGATAACTCTTTAGGCAGACACCACCAGGACAGACTGCACACCACATGAACCCAGAGCAGCCACCTGGAAAAGCCAAGGTGAGAGGTGCTCCTTGGCACTGCCTTTCCAAACGTGTTCCTATCAGCTGCATGCATTTCTGAATACGTGGAGGCAAAGAGAAGACCACAGAAGTGGAAAATTGGAAGGCGGAAAAAAATCCCCTCAAGCAAAGATTTAAAGTTAATTTTAAAGAAGTTTAGGTGGAGGATGCTTGCTGGAGTTCGATAAAGGTAACGAGTACAATGGAAGGCTTCTGTTGCGGTGCTGGGAACTGTGTTGAATTGACTGATAAGAAACAGAATTGTGTAAACAAGTTTAAGGCGATGGTGAAGGAGTTCAGTTGTGTCGAGGAGCTGCTTAGCAAGGCTCAGAAGGCTGCCACCGTATCTATCGGAGAATGTGATGTTTTACATTTTGTACCTAGTATATGATACTTGGAGTAAAAAATAAGGCAGATAGAAATGGTCTCATTTAAATCATTACTCAACTGGATGGCAAAATATTTCAATATAATGCATTACGCAAGAATAAATAATTTAAAATATTGGACTAAAACAAATGTTTCAGGGAAGCAAAATAACTTTATATGTAAGTATTACTTTAAAAGTTACTAAGATCATTTAATAGTCATATTTTATTTGCTGATAATGTCTTAGCCCATTATTTTTATTCCTTTGATTTATAGTGTGCACTTACTTTTAAGGCCTCCGGGGACATGTAAATTGCAAAATCCTAAATGATTTAAACAATGGCATAACAACAATGGCACTTAAGAACTCTGTTAGCACTACCACATCGCTGTACTCATATCAGCAGACTTTAGGTATATTATCTCAGAAATAATGTTGCTGAATTATTCCCATTCTTGCCATCATGTATATTCCTGTTCAATGGCACTGACTTAAAAACCATTTAATTGTAAAGAATAAAGCTCGTAAAGTATGCTTTCTAGAAAGATTTCTGATCATAATTTACAGCTAATTTCAGCTGTTTTTTCTTCTAATAACATCATCCACAGAAATTGCCTTTGTTTAAAAACAAGCAAACAAAAAAGACAACATAGTATTGCTGTATTATGCACGTTACAGATCAACAATCTTATCAGGTAGGACTATTACTACCTTAGTTTTTGTGAAGGAAGTAAATCAAAGCATAAAAATGTTAGATAATTTTTTTCCAGTATCCAACAGTTCATAGCAAAGCAAGGCTTAAACCCAAGCTATTTTGGCCTGCTTTCAAAACAAAGGAGAAATGCTTCTCTTTTCATCACTGATTATTTCAGGTTTATTCAGTGTATTTTGTTCTGATTTTTAAAGCCAATAATAAAAACGATAAAGTTTTCATTGGTGTTGCTCATGGCATGAATTGTTAATTGCCAAACACCACAATATTGAGAAACATTTGTACTTTGGACCACATTTTTCTGTTGGCCAAGAGAGAACAATATAACAAAAAACAACGAGGCAGAAAATGAGGAAAACTTCCGAAAGCAGAAAATGGAGGACATGTAGGCAACTAAGAGGTACTGCAGTTAGAATAGCCCAAAGTCCTGGCAGGTGGCAGTTTGGCAGCAGTTTCCCATGGAGCCATTAGCATGAGGAAGGTCTCCTGGAAGTATTGCAACCCCAGCCAAATGGTGTTCAGAGGCTTGTGCTTGATCTTTATAAATAACATAGATGAGTAGTATAATTGAACAGAAAACTAAAAAAAAATTACATACTGGCATCCATTGAATAAGAAGCTGAGATTTGTAGTCTGGACTTATTTGAAAGAGGAACAAGATATGAAACTAAAAATTAATCCTGATGATGATAAGACTGAGCTATTCCTCAAGGAACATCAACAGTTTTCCAATAGATCAGGGACAAAGCAGAAAACCATATTTCTAATAGAATTGTACCCAAGGCCATACCTCACCTTAAAATTACCAATAATCTTTTTTTTTTTTCAGAGTGATTGCTACTTTCTTACTGATGACATACCCAACCCTATTTCATTTCTCCAACCACTTGAAAAAATTTTATTGAAATAGATAATTGCAGCACCGTTGCACTTCTCCCACTTCTGTGTTTCTCTTGGAATCAGCCAGCACAAATCAAAACCCTGTAAGAGATTCTCTTCTCCCCATCTCTTTTCCAATTTGCCCCACAGTGGTTTTGGTATGTGTTACCCTCACTTCAGGAAACTAATGAGCCCTCCTTTATTACACTATGTTTGTGCTCCTGGTCACCTTTGGTCAGTGGGTTTTAATAAAAAAAAAGAGACCTTTTCTTAGAACAAACATGCTCCTGTCATGAAACTGGCATATGGTAGGTAAATCTGACTAGACCCAGATTTTGGTCTAAAATCTTGAGAAGAGCTAATTCATAAAGTTAACTGGACCTAGCTATAATGTTCAGAAATCTCCAATGCTAAAAGTGAAGACAATAAATACAGACAATAATTAATTATGTCATAGTTCTCTAATTTTTTTTTGTTTATTTTTAAGGCTGGAGTTATACATCCTTGAGATTAAGGTGATCTTTTAGGTAATACAGTATGGGAATCAGACATTTAGTATGTTTGTTTGACTATTTAGTCTTAATGGCAATTTGCGATGTATGTATTTTAAAAGATCTGTTTTCTATGTTAATGGGTTTTAAAAATTGTCTTTGTTTTATTCTACAAAAGGAATTTCAGTGCCTGTAAGTATTACCTGAACTATTCCATCCTTATCCCACAGACATTTATTTGCTGTAAGTTTTTTTTTTTTTTTTTTTTTTAAGGTAGGCTTTCATGTACTGGTTAAGGTTATTTTGAAGACTGTATGAGCAGAAGAGATACATTGTTTTACTCCCAAAATTTCATTTGGAAGCAAAAATATTCTATAACATTTTAAACTTAGAATGTAACCTACTAAAAAGGCTAGTCTGAAAATTTTTTCTAAGCCTCTCTTTTTGTTTACCAAAAAAAGTGAAAAGAAAAGAAAAACAGTACCTAAACCTCATTATAAATTCCTGACTGTGCAGTAAAGGTGCAGCTGTTAGCTATTCATCACTTAAACTTTGCTTTGTTTCTATTGACAGATCATTTTAATAACCACAATTCTCCAGTTGATGTAAAGTATTCCACATTTTTGTGTTCGTGCAATTTATTATTTGACTGCCTAAATTTGGAAGTTTTATTTTCTGTACTCCTTCTTGGTAATTCTTCTTCCTTGCAGTACATTTCTTTTCTCTCTTTAAAGTGCACTTGAATAACAATGATTGTCTTTTCAAAAAAAATTTTTAGTCTGCTGTTTTAGAGAGACTTGACAGATAATATAAACGATTTAAATAGAAGATAGTGTCATGTGACCTACTATACTTGGGTTCTATTTTCTGTGTTGGTTGGCTGTAATTTTGATCTCTTCTGTCTGATTTTATAGAATGTTTGAGTTAAGTGATTTTTGTAAAAAGATGGAAAACTCACATATAAATCAGGGACAATGTCTCATGTCATATAGGATAGAAAGACTAAAGTGTGCCCATTTGATTCTGTTTAACCTTTTCCAGTTGTCCCTACACAATCCCAAACTCTCCATCCTTTCTGCTTAACAAAAGGTGACAAACAATGCTGATGATGTTTGTTATGGTTGGTCTAAGAATCAATATGGCAATGATATTATTTATAACCGTAAAGCACCTCTTCCATATTGTTCTCTAAGTTAATGAAGTGACAAAATCTAGAGAAAATCCAGTTTTATTTATGACAACAAATAAGACTTGGGTTGTCAACTTTTTCACTTTATGTATTGAACTATGAAGCTGAAAAATACTTATACATGAAATTAGAAATCACAGCGCTTTATATAGATGTGCTCTAGCATGTCTCTTTCGTGCTATTAACTAGCTGAGTGGAAGGTGATTAGAGAACAACCTGATAAAGTTTATATTTTTAGTCTGAGGAAAAAATAAACGATAGCTCAAAAGATCCTTTTCATTGCCTTTGATGATTTTGTTCTTCACTGCATTTTCTTATTTCTTGCTAAAGCTATTTTGCTAAAGGCTACAATATACCAAGAATGAGAGCTAGTGGAGTGGAAGTAAGTCAGCTTTGAAGCTAACTGGCCAGACTGCCTCCCTCCGGCAAAAATATCTCCTTATGATAAAACAGAATTCCTTTATAATGGGCCTGGTGAACTTCTAAGACATTATCTAAGTGTCAGGACCAGTTTAGAATGAACTTAGGATGCCATTTTGAAGCAGGAAAAGACCATGTTTGTTCAAGAAAGCCTTAAAAATAAGACTCAAGTTTACTTTTCTTTCTCCTCCTTCAGGGCAAGGCAGCATGAAGCTAGGGATATGGAAAACCTATAATCAGCATCAGAGAAAGAGGTCATGACCACAAATTGTTGCAATTTAAGGAAGAATTTGGGGAGCTAATATGTCTGGCTTTACCAAATTCAAGTTTCAATATAAAATTCCCTGCCTTTTAATATCAAATCACTACGGCTTTGAAGCTGCATCCTCTAAATCGAGAGGATCTTATTCTACTTCTCAACTTCTTTTCCTAAGATATTATCCACAGCTCCAGCAGAGTTAGTTTCGAGTGAATCAGTCCTGTTATTGTCATTGGAAAGTCTTACTAGTCTGAAGACATTAGCCACAGTAGTCTATTGTCAAGATATGGGCAGACCATGTGTTTGCTGCTCATGTCTCTTTACTCCATCATAATTCCTCAGGGTACAGGATCAGTAATTGAACATCGACTGCATACTTTGTGGCTCTTTGCTATTTTTTTCCAACGTATAGCATGGGTCCCCTTCATTCACAGAGATTTTCATTCCATGAACAGGGTAGACCAGTAGTGCAAGGGGAATTTTCCAAAAAATTCTGTTATTTTTCCCAAATAATCTATGGTAGAAACCATGAACGTTGCAGCTTGCTTATTTCTTTCAAGAAAAAAATTTATCATTTACAGAGTTATTGTGTGGATATAGATAAATCCAAATTTTCGTAACTATGACAAATCCCTTAATAGCCCTATTCCAAGTTAAAGTTCTCTCTCTGAAAGAAAAATGGGTATCACTTTATATGTATGCAACTGATAAGGTTTGGATCTGTTCCCCCACACAAATCTCATGTTGAAAAGTCATCTCCAATGCTGGAGGTAGGGCCTCGTGTGAGGGGGCAGGATTATGGGAGCCATTTCTAATGGTTTAGTACCATCCCCCTAGTGCTGTCCTCATAATAGACTTCTCATGATATCTGGTTTTTTAAGAGTGTGTAACACCTCCCTGCCTTCTGTCTTCCTCTTTCTCTGGCCATGTGAAGTGACTTACTCCCCGCTTTGTCTTCCAGAATGATTGTACATTTCCTGAGGTCTCCCCAGAAGCAGAACAGATGGCCAGCTTCATGCTTCCTGTACAGTCTGTGAACCTGTATGCCAATTAAACCTCTTTTCTTTATATATTACCCTGTCTCAGGTATTTCTTTATATGAAAGTAGACTAATAAAGCAACTGAAGGGCCCTGTGGTACCTTTCCCAAAGTAGAGGAAGATTAGTTGCAGAGGTAATTATATCTTCTAGAAATCCATATTCTCAGGCAAAGCTAAGAGGTAGCTGGCTCCTTCATTAAAAGCAAAACAAAACAATTTAAACAAGCCATATACCTAAATAATTTTTGGTGGGTAATTGTCTAAATAATATATGCCCATTGTTTAGCTTAGTGCTATGTATATGGCACCCAGGTTACTACAATGGGGACCCTCCTGAAATATGTCCACCCCTAGCTGATTCAATTTAGACGTGGAATTTTAAAAAGGAGTGTTTTTGAGTAATATGATTAATATATTCTGCTTATGAAACATCTTTACTATTTTTGTTTGTTATTATTTCAGTTGAAAAAAACAGCTCCTTGATTGTGAATGTTATTTAACATTAGTGTCAAATGTTAATTAAATAAATTCTAGCTATTTAAGATGCTGTACGATGGATGCTTACAATCCACACTTTTAATTTATTTGGTTCTAAGAGCCCAGTTTTGATTATTTTTTTTTTTCTTGCTAAACAGACACTTAAATGGGAACCAAGGCCCTCACCTTAATGTCAAGACCTAGAGGAGGAAACCAGTGAGTGTCATTTTTAGCTGCTTTGTAGGAATCAGTTAAGAAATGCTCATGTTCGCTCTGTTCTTTTTTTTTTCCTGCTCTTAGGACAGTGTTTAGCATATTTTTAATAGAGTTCCATTAAATCTTTCTAACTTTTGCTCCTCTGGGGCTAAGGAACTGACTGTGATGTTTTTATTTTTGCCATTCAAAACACTTCTACATTGTAAACAACTCTTAAAATTTCTCTCTTACTCAGAATGCAGATGGAGCGGGAAATTCATAAACTGAGAAAAAAAAATTTGCATCATTCAAGAGTGTAGATTTTCTAAGCTTACTGGATATACTGTGGTTATTGAAGTGTCCCGCCAGGTGGAACAAGTATGTTGCAAGGCTTATGCTGTTTACTTGTTCAGACAGAACAACTGGGAGCTGTTATGTATGTAAATGCTCATTCCTTATCTGTTCAGAAGGATTTGGGACAAAAATGAGTCATGACCCCTAAAATCACTAGACCACCTTGAGGAGGCAGTTTTAAAAGTTGTCTGTATTAGACAGGATAATTGATGCTAGTTGCTGTAGCAAACAACATTCAAACCTCAGTGGCTTAACAGGCACACATTTTTTTTTTTAATCCATGTACTGTATGTTTGAAAGTTGACAGAGAAGGCATTGTTACAAGACACTGTCTGAACATAACCAGAAATTACTAATTAATAAACATTTATTTTCAACTTATATGGCAGAGGTGATGTGAACACAATAATTATATTATTATTTTTGCTATCAAACCCATTGATTTAAAAACACATTCGGACATCAAGAATGAAGAATGTTAGTAACATATCTCTCTCATAGATCTAGTTGCTATAAAGGTCTTACTTTTTATTTCTTTTCTCCTTTTGGTGATATCACAGTTTCTTCAAGATTTTTGCCAAGAAATTCCCATCTCAGGACTTTTAAACTGCTATTCTCTTTGCCTAGGATGTTCTTTCTCAAGACAATAGCCTTGCTTGATCCTTCACTTCATTCAGATTTCCAGAGAGCATTCCTAAGCCCCTTATGTGAAATAGAATCTCTTCCAGTCACACCTTATTCAACTTCTTTTTTTCCCAAAACCATTTATCCCTATTATTTTTGTTTACCACTGAGTTCCTCTGTTAGAATATGAGCACCACGATGGTAAAAATATTGCCATTTTTGTTCACGACTATATGCCCAGTGGTTAGGGCAATATATCTCTAGTGCATAGTTCCTGGCACATGGTAGGCATTCAATAAATATTTACTGAATAAGTGAATACAGTGTCCAAACTGATGCTGCTACCACACCATACACTATTTCACACTCAAATCTCAGTCTGATGCATTTTGGGTGTCCCTCCTGAGCAAAGTTTCCTTCCAAGTTTGTGGCTAAAGGACTCTGGCTTTTTTCATTATATGACTCTGATATGTCTGGGATGTTTGTATTAAGCCTCAGTGCAAAGGAAAGTGAGAGCTCTAGTTGACTATCTCTGGGAGATTTTAACATACAGGCCAAAAAGAAGCAGGTATCACTTTCATTCACATTTCGTTGGCTGAAATTTATCACATGGATTTCCAATCTAACCTAAAAAGAGGCTAAGGCTAAGAAATATTCTTTCTGCATTATTGAAAATAGAAAATAGACTGGGCCAGCATCTAACCGGGGTCTGCTACAGTGCCTTTGACAAAGACCAGTTTCTGCTGCATTTTTGGTAAGACTGTGAAGCTCATAATGGCCAACTTGGGGTGAGCAGAAAGACTGTCGTGATGACAACCTTCATCATAAATCCTGTGCAACTCATTGTAGAGAACTAAAGACACCGTGGGGGGGGTTTCTGCAAGTATTATAGACCATTTATTGAAGTTATACCTAGATTGCTGTATTAGTCAGGGTTCTCTTAGAGGTACAGAACTAATAAGAGTTACATATATTTTGGAGCTTATGAAGTATTAACTTACATGATCAGAAGGTTCCACAATAGGCCAGGCACGGTGGCTCATGCCTGTAATCCCAGCACTTTGGGAGGCCAAGCTGGGCGGATCACCTGAGGTCAGGTGTTCAAGATCAGCCTGGCCAACATGGTGAAATCCTGTACTAAAAAACAGAAAAAAATTAGTCTGGCACTGTGGCAGAAACCTGTAGTCCCAGCAATTTGGGAGGCTGAGGCAGGAGAATCCCTTGAACCTGGGAGGCAGAGGTTGCAGTGATCTGAGGTCATGCCATTGCACTCCAGCCTTGGCGACAGAGTGAGACTCCGTCTTAAAAAGTAATAATAATTAATTAAACAACGTTCCACAATAGGCTGTCTGCAAGCTGAGGAGCAAGGAGAGCCAGTCCAAGTCCCAAAACTGAAGAACTTGAAGTTCAATATTCAAGGGCAGGTAGCATCCAGCATGGAAGAAGATGTAGGCTGGGAGGCTAGGCCCATCTTGTCACTTCTGCCTGCTTTATATTTGTTGGCAGCTAATTAGATGGTGCCCACTGGATTAAGTGTGGGTCTGCCTTCCCCAGCCCACTGACTCAAATTTAATTTCCTTTGGCAACACCCTCACAGACACACCCAGGATGTATACTGCATCCTTCAATCCAATGAAATTGAGACTCAGTATTAACCATCACAGTTGTCAGACTTCTCACAGATGCTGGGAGACACACTGAGGAACAGCTTGAAGTAGCAAAATTTTATGGAAAGGAATTTGGTTGGCTCTGGCTTGGACTCCATCTCTTTCATGAACAATCACAAGACTTGTGAATATTCTCCAGCACTAAGAAGTAATTTGTTGAGAAGGTATGTTGTCTGTGACAGGCCTGCCCAACTCACTTCAGAATTAAAATGAAGCAAGTCTTCATTTTTAGTAATTTTGGATGTCTTTGGTTTTCAGGTCAATGAAGTGAAAGAAAGGATATCAGAGATTGAAGATCAACTTAACGAAATAAAGTGAGAATGGAAGATCAGAGAAAAAAGAGTGAAAAGAAATGAACAAAGCCTCCAAGAAATATGGAATTATGTGAAAAGACCAACCCTATGTTTGGTCAGTGTACCTGAAAATAATTCCTGTCAGAGTAATGCCTTGCCACATTTAATTCTGTGCCATAATTTGATGAAGGTACAGCTAGATATTGTGTCACATGTAATATTGTAACAAATTGCAACAACCCTAAGCCAGGGAGCCTATGAGAAATGGTTTCATTATAAGCAAAAAAAATTGTAGTAAATTTAATTAACACTTTTCTTCAAGCAAAAACACTAAAAGTAACCCAAGTAACAGTTTCACAAATGTCAAGATATAACCTGTTCTGTTTGTTCCCAGGCTTAGTCTGCTGATATGGAGGCCTTATCCATAGGCCCTCAGAAGACATTGTGTGGATACCAGTATGCTTAAGAGAGAGCATTCCTTTTAAATCTTACCATTTGCTCACACCCAGCATTTTTCCTTGGTCGTCTTTTATTCATATTCCACACCAAGTTTCTGCTTTCTCTAATGCCTGGCCTCTGGCTTGGATTATCAGGCATTTTCTATTTCATTCATATTTACTTATCAGTGGGGCAGAAATAGAATTAAGTGGAGAAAGATGAATGTTGGGAGAATCTCCTAAATTATCTACTGTATGCCAGAAGGAGGGTAATCTTTGCAATACTCTGATTTTCTCAATTATTTTTAGTAGATACGTTGTTAGACCAAAAGAGTATCTGTCTCTTTTCCAGCTTTGAGATTCATTATATTAATAGTACTTCCATTTCTATTACTTGAAATTAAGAAGGCAGCTAAGAGGAAAGGAGGTGGAAGGAAGAAGGAATAAATCTATGAGGACATTGTTATTTGTGTCCATTTTAATTTATTCAGGTTAATTTGAAGTGACAGATTCCTTACCCTCTTGAAGAACTCTTATGGGGCCAGGCATGATGGCTCACTCCTATAATCCTAGCACTTTGGGAGGCCAAGGCAGGTGGATTGTTTGACCTCAGGAGTTCCAGACCAGGCTGGGCAACATGGTGAAAACTTGTCTCTACCAAAAATACAAAAATTAGCTGGACATGTTGGCATGTGCCTGTAGTCCCAGCTATCTGGGGAGCTGAGGTGGGAGGATTCCTTGAACTCAGGATGTGGAGGTTGCAGTGAACCGAGATCACGCCACTGCACTCCAGCCTGGGCGAGACAGCGAGACTCTGTCTCACAAAAGAAAAAAAAAGTCTATGGAAGGGAAGAGAGATTATAAACTTTTAGAAAGAAGAAAGTTAAATCGAGATGTCTTGAAAGATTGAGAAATTTCTTGGTCCCAGACATTGTCCTTTGAATGAGATTATTAAAAATAAAATGTAAAATTTCAGGGGAAAATCAATAAATACAGTCCATTTCATTAAATAAGTCAGAGAGAAGTTGAGCATTGCTATTCATTATTGAATATTTGATGTCATAAGAAAACGACATTTTTCTTGGCTACAAAGTTTGGAGCTACTGCTTCCTCCTGGGAATGGCAGCTTAAGTGATTCAAAAAAGAATAATTTCCCAGAAGTTTCCATAAAATAATTTTTCATTATAATGATTTTGACTTCTCCCTAAGGTAGTGACATTATTCATGTGAGTTGTTCATTTATTTTGACAAATATTTTATTTTAGTTGCATTTATTTCCCAATTATTTTGCTATTTACTAATGTCCTCATCATTGGGGGGGGCAGGGAGGGATGTACAGTAAAAAGAAGAAGCTTAGTTTGAATAAATCAAGTTTGCATCTAATTACGAGCAAGCAGCAATGTTTTTTTTTTAAAGGTAAGTCTGGGGTAAAAATCAGTAAAAAGAAGATCTTTAAATTATATATATATATAGATATATACGCTTAGCTTGTATTATATTTCATAAGTATGTTGAAGTACATCTAGATATGTCCTGAGCTGACATTTGTAATATAATATTCCTAATATCGTAAAGTTTATGGAAACTCTGCTTAGAATTGTTTTATTTAGTCAACTGTCTCATGTGTATTCACAACTCTTAATATAATTACTTTAATGCTATGATGTTATGATTAGTGGAAAAAGACTATTTTACATCACCACTTTGGAAGCATAGTTCTATGAGTTATTGATATTTGTGAACCAGAAATTAACATTACACAAGAGCAAGCACAAAATAAGGGATAAGCAAGGCCGAGGTGGTGGCTCACAACTGTAATCTCAGAACTTTGGGAGGCCAAGGCAGGCGGATCACCTGAGGTCGGGAGTTTGAGACCAGCCTGACCAATATGGAGAAACTCTGTCTCTACAAAAGGAGCCAGGCATGATGGAACATGCATGTAATCCCAGCTACTTGGGGTGCTGAGGCAGGAGAATCGCTTGAACCCTGGAGGCGGAGGTTCCAGTGAGCCGAGATCGTGCCATTGCACTCCAGCCTGGGCAACAAGAGCAAAACTCCATCTCAAAAAAAAAAAAAAAGTGATAAGCATATAAAGTAGTGTTTTACTGGTACTTCAAATATAGCATTTCCAAAAGGAACCTAATTATGTTTCCCCAAATTCTCACTTTCGATACTGCAACACTACCTGATGTCTCAGTTTGGCTCATTATACTGTTTTCCCATCATAGAACCATTACTCTATTCATTCTACTATTTCAAAAGTCATCAATTGCCTCCTTCTTTCTTTCACACTTTCCTCACATATGCAATCATCAAGTCATCTAAATTAACCAAGTGTATCTCCACAATCATGTTGTGTTTTATTCATTTTCCTCCTCTGTAGTAGTTCAAGTTCATAATTCATGTATCTTTTCAAAACCACCCTCATATATGTCTTCTTACTACTATTAGTCCTACCTTTATTTTTCATCCATACAACAGATGGATATAAGAGTGGACATTCTAATGCAGAGTTACAATGACATCAGCCTCTTCTAGAAAAACCTTAGGAGGTGGCTGGCCCATTGCATCCGTCAGGACTCTTGTTTTCTGTTGTATCAGTCGACACGCTTAGAAACAAATCCTACGTCTCCAGCAATGAAAATTGCATGTAATGGTAGACTTATGGGATGCTAGAAAAACTAGATTTGAAAAATGAATGTGGAGGAAGTTCAACTGGGAGGGCTGTCCTGAAACACAATAACTGTATTGTAGCTGGAATGATCTGGCAGGGATGCTGCTATTGCTGCTGCAGGGCACAATTAGTGCTAGAAAGAGGAATCTTCTTTACTTTTGGGTTCTGTGGTGTGAGAAGATGTACTGCATCACAGAGATACTGTATGCTTTAGGGAACCCCAAATCAGTAGGGAAATTGAATGCTGGAGAGTCCTTCCGGAAAAGTGCAAACAACAGATAGCAACGATCACAAATGTCAATTAAATACATGACTAAAGCTTAAACCTATTAGAAATGCACTGAAATTTCTTTCTAAGCTTATTTGACATTTTTAAAACAATGATTGCTTACTGAAGTGTTCCCTTCCAATGCATCAGCTACGCATTCTCATCCTGGACATCTGATCATTCTCTTAAACAGCTACATGCTGTTCATACTGAGGAACACACTGTTTCCTCAGCTTAGGGTTTCTCAGCCATGACATTGTTGACGTTGTTGCCTGGATCATTCTTTTATTTGCATTGTAGGATGTTTCCCAGCATCCCTGGCCTCTACCCACTGGATCTCAACAACACCTCTGCAGTTGTAATAGCTCAAAAGTCTCCAGATGTTTCCAAATCTTTCCTAAGGAGTAAACTCACTCCAGATTAAAAAGGAGACTAAAGAGAAATGCTAAAATGCAATATGAGATCCCAGAAAAAGCACATTTGTGGAAAATCTTATGAAATTCAAATAAAGACTTTCATTTACTTAATAGTATTATATCAATTTTATTTCCTGGTTCTGCTTTCTATGCAGTGATTACATAAAATGTTACTTTGGGAAACATTGGATGAACGATATATAGACATTCTCTTTGCCCTTTACGATTTTTTTTTGGGTAAGTCTAAAATTTGTTAAAATAAAAAATTTTTAAAAATTTCTGAGTTGTCATCGCCATTTCCTCTAGTCCTGTATTTTTCAACCTATTTTGTTGATATTGTTATTATACCTCTTTTGACTGCCCAAGGGCCTTTTGAGACATTTCTTCCTAATTGTCCTCCCCATGAATCTTGAATATCCTAGAGATCATATCTGTTTATTCAATGAATGAGTATCTATGCTTTCTATATAAAACTGAAATTGAATGCTGGATAGCCATTCCAGAAAAGTGTCAACAACAAATAGCAATGACCACAAATGTCAATTAAATACATGACTAAGGCTTAAACCTGTTAGGAATGCCCTGAAATTTCTTTCTAAGCTGACTTTACATTTTTAAAATAATAATAACTGCTTACTGAAGTGTTCCCTTCCAACGTGTCAGCTACGCATTCTCATCCGGGACATCTGATCATTCTCTTAAACAGCTGCATGCTGTTCATACTGAGGAACACACTGTTTACTCAACTCAGGGTTTCTCAACCATGACACTATTGACATTATAGCCTGGATCATTCTTTATTGTGGTAAGCTGGACTTTGCATTGTAGGATGTTTCCCAGCATCCCTGGCATCTACCCACTGGATCCCAACAACATCTCTGCAGTTGTAATAACTCAAATGTCTCCAGACATTTCCAAATATATAAAAAGACTTGGTTTTATGTACATTTAGTACATAAAAGGACTTAGTTATTTTTTTAATTCTCCCCCATCATCCAGAACCAATTTTTGCCTTTTTCGAGAATGCATGCTCTAGTTAGAAGCCATGATAGTCTCTTCTGACCTTCTAAAACTTTCCTTATATCAATTACACAAGTGTTGCTTTACATTCTAGTTAAAAAAAGTGCATGTGATACGGTTTGGCTCTGTGTCCCCATCCAAATCTCATCTTGTAGCTTCTATAATTGTCAGGTGTTGTGGGAGTGACCTGATGGGAGATGATTGAATCATGCGGGTGGGTCTTTCCTTGCTGTTCTTGTGATAGTGAATGGGTCTCACGAGATCTGATGGCTTTAAAAGCATGAGTTTCTCTGCTCAAGCTCTCTCTCTTTGCCTACTGCCATCCACGTAACATGTGATTTGCGCCTTCTTGCCTTCCGCCATGATTGTGAGGCCTCCCCCAGCCATGTGTCCAGTTAAACCTCTTTCTTTTGTAAATTGCCCAGTTTGGGTCATGTCTTTATCAGCAGCATGAAAACGGACTAATACAATATGTATGTTTTTTCTACCAAACTCATTAGCTTCTTAAGGTCAATGATGCTATATCCTTCACTTTATATTCCTTCCACAAGAGCAGACACACGAGGTGCCCAAAAGTCTACACTGCTTTAAAGCAGAGATTATATTCAGCTGAGATGACTTATGTATTTAATAAATGTGGTAGAATTAAAATAGAAAGTAACAGGAGGTCAAACCAAGAGTAAAGTTAATAAAGTAAATAAATAAACAAATAAATAAACAAAGCAAGTTTGTAAATGGTGATATCTATTATTTGAGTAGGGTTTTATTTGGGAGGAATATTGAGAAATTAGGCAGAAAGATGGGTGTAACGAGTTTGAGGTAACAAATTTCATTTACAATGAGATTTATTGAAAAGAATATAGGATATATAGAATTTTTAAACAGCTACCAGCTACACTAACCGTGGATAGAATTTTAATGTTTCCTGCAAAGATGTATGTGTAACCTAGTCACTAAAGTGAGTTCAGCTCCATAAGATAACAATAAAAAACAACTGCAGTCTTCTGTTTGCTGTTTCCTTCTCCTGCATGAATGTCATTCAAGGTGAAAAGCTTTTCCAGTGAGTTTCAGATAATTAAAAAAATAGTATTTTTTTCCTTAATATTAAAAGTCTTGTTCAAAATTATATTAAAACTCTGAGCTTTACCAATTAATATCTCTTCCTTCAACCAGGCTAGGAAACTTGCTGTGGGGGAAAGAGTCATAGACTTTCATTCTTTAGAGTGTTCATGGGTGAGTTTTAGAGTCATGGACCTGATCTTTATCTATGAAACTTCAGGTCGCATTTGTCATGCTCCCCAGGGGTTCTCAAGAAGCCACCTTCACTTGGCTTGAGAGGAGAAGCCTTCCCTGTTCCTGCACCTTGGAAAGGAGAAGACATACTGATCACTGTCTCCAAATGGATCCTCACTATTGTTGTCCTCAATTTCCTGTCACTCTTCTATTCCTCATGTAGATGCTAGATAGTTAATGGGCTAATGCTGGCAGAAAGAAGCATTATGCAAATCTTACATAAATATAGGAATCAATTTAAAACCAGAAGGATGCTGGCATCTATTATATATATTTTTTCTGAACAAAGATAGATGTTGGCTAGAAACTCTGATATTATAGAAAAGTCTTATAATCTGGTTATGTTTTAAGGCATGAATACTGTAGCTGGCACACAATAAGTACCCAATAAATGGTGGTGCCCTTCATCATGTTTCTCTTCTTTTCTTAAATCCTTCTCTGAATTATATTTCTTTGTAGCCCACAAATTCAGTTCTATATATGTCCTTTTTTATAAATACATCATATCTTAGATTCCTGTACATTTTTATCGATCCATCTGCTTCCCTTATCATGGAAAAGAAAGGAAAATTGGGTTGAAGTGAATGTCATTAAAAAATGTTAAAATAATGGGTATATAGAAACTTGAAAGTTGCATCTTATGCTTTTAGAAACAATTTAGAAAAATTGCTATGTATTGGAAGAAATGTCATTTTGTTATTCTATTTCTTCAACTGTATTAGGGTTCTGTAGAGTGACAAAACTAATGGAATATATAGTATAAATATTTTTTATATAATATATATTATATATGCATATATGTAACATATTATATATGTATGTATGTAATATATAATAAATTATATATGTAAATAATATGTAATATATGTAATATATTTTATATATATGGGAGTTAAGTATTAACTCACATAATCACAAGGTAACTTGTGAGAGTTAAGTATTAACTCACATAATTACAAGGTCCCAGTCCCACAATAGGCCATCTGCAGGCTGAGGAGCAAGTAGAGCCAGTCCTAGTACCCAAACTGAAGAACTTGGAGTCCAATGTTCAAAGGCAAGAAGCATCCAGCACAGGAGAAAGATGTAGGCTGGGAGGCTAGCCATTCTCGCCTTTTCATGTTTTTCTGGCTGATTTTATTCTAGCCTCGCTGGCAGCTGATTAGATCGTGCTCACCCAGACTAAGGGTGGGTCTGCCTAATCCTTTGGATCCCTTACTCTACATTAAACTAAGAGAAATCAGGCATTTCCAGCTTGCTCACAGCAGGCCATCTTTTAATCCATATTTCAGCTAACCAAGAAATAAACTCTTAGAACTTTTTTTAACTACCCAAACTGCAACATTAAATGCAGAGTCCCTGTTTAATGGGCCCAAATCAATAAATTTAACCTGATCTAACTCTGTTTCTTTCATTATCCCACACCCTTAATATTCATTCCCATGCCTGTTCTCCAGATGTATATTCATATAAATTAGAAAACTCAAGCAGTTTTATTTGAGTGTAGCATACCTCCTTATGGGTCACACTCTCAACCACACCTCGAGGGGCCTGCCAAGACTTTAGTTATAGGTCTAGAAGCAAACAGGGGTGTTGAAGGTGGCTCCTGGGGAGAGTCAACATTATCTTGCCTGGTGACTGCCTCACAGGGTGCCATCACTGTTGTCTCAGGCAGTGCAGGGTTTATCTTCTCAGACAAAGGTGGAAAGGCTGATGGCAGCATGGGTTGGAGAGGGGATGTTGCCACTACTGGGGATAAGGAAGCTGTTTCTTTTGATGAAAAAGGTTCATCAGAGTTTACAAACTCAGTTTCCCCAGCTTCATAAGGGTCCTCCCACCCATTCCCATTCCATCTTGCGGGATCCTATTTCTTCCCAATCAATGCTCTCACTTCAACTGTGGACACCTGGCAAGGCTGTGCATGCACCTTTAGTTGCAGGTCATCCACTCGCATGATAGGAACTTGTGTGTGTTTTTCTACACTTTCAGCTCTTTTCTCTACAGGAGATAAGTCTCTCACTCAGGATAATCTTAGCAGATTTGAGGCTCAGTATCTGCTTCTGAAGCCTAGAGATAAAATCCCTGAGTTCATCATTTTCTTTCATCATTTGTTTACTGAACTTAGAAGCAGCCAACCAGCTTCATTATGTTCTTTGGTTCTCCACATATGGTCAAAAGAGTTATATATAGAATCACTAAACTCCTCAACTCTCACAAGCAATGAATCAGGGTGTCAAATGCATTTATTTTGCATAACTCTCTAAACAGTTCATGCCAAGGATTGTCAGTGTCCTCCATACTGTTAGAAGTAGAGACCTTAGCATTTTTTAGTCTAATCATATTAAGCAGCCAACTCCAGAAACCCCAAAAACAATGAAAAAAACTCCATTCTTAATATTCTGTTCCTCTAGACCCACTCCTGGTACTAAAATCTGTATTAGTCAGGGTTCTGTAGAGGGACAGACTAATGGAATATATATATATACACACATATATACATACTTTAGATATAAATATGTATATATACACACACATATATGTATATATAAAGTATGTATATATGTATATATTTATATATATATAAAATAAAATCCCCTTTATATATACTTATATAGTATATAAGTATATATAAAGGGGATTTTATTAAGTATTAACTCACACAATCACAAGATCCCACAATAGGCTGTCTGCAGGCTGAGGAGCAAGGAAAGCCAGTCTGAGTCCCAAAACTGAAGAACTTGGAATGTGATGTTCAACGGCCGGAAGCATCCAGCATGGGAGAAAGATGTAAGCTGGGAGACCAGGCCAGCCTCTCTCTATTCACATTTTTCTGCCTGCTTTTTATTCTAGCCATGCTGGCAGCTGATTAGATTGTGCTACCCCAGATCAAGGTGGGTCTGCTTTTCCCAGCCCACTAACTTAAATGTTTTTCTGCTTTGGCAACGCCATCACAGACATACTACGTTCGTTACTTTGTATCCTTCAATCCAACCAAGTTGACACTCAGTATTAACCATCACATCAACCATAAGAGATTTTGAACTGGGTAATGTTGTTAAGTTGTAACTGAGAAGACAAAGATGTCAAACTGGGTAAGAACATGTTGTTTCTCCTAGTGCTCTGTCTCTGGCCACTTAGGGGTATTTTGTAGAAGGAACTCCACCATATTAATCAGGAGTATTTAAGTCTTCTTTCTTTTGTGTATTCCCAGGGATTTTAATGTAGAAGAGATATAAAACCTTCTTTAACCTATTTATGGTTCTATAGTCTACTAATATGGTTTGGCTTTGTATCCCCACCCAAATCTCACATGAAATTATAACCATCCGCATGTGTCAAGGGTGGGACCAGGGGGGAGATAATGGAATCATGGTGGTGGTTCTGCCATGCTGTTCTTATGATAGTGAGTGAGTTTTCAGTGGGTCTGATTGTTTCATTAGGGTTTCCCCCTTCAATCTGCACTTCCCTCTCCTGCAACCGCTTTCCATCATGATCGTAAGTTTCCTGAGGCCTTACCAGCAATGCAGAACTGTGAGTCAATTAAATCTCTTTCCTTTATAAATTACTCAGTCTCAGGCAGTTCTTTATAGCAGTGTGAGGACCACTATCAGGATACCCTTACTATTCTATATGTAAATACTTTCTGTTTTTTGAATAAAGTCACTATTTTTAAGTCCAAGGAGTGCCCTCCAACCAGTAACCCTGAATCACTGACTAGCAAGAGCTAAGGTGACCTGAAGGACTCTCAGAAGCTGACTGGGCAGTAAATAGTCATTCAGATCACTCAAGCAAGTGACATCAAGGAAACATCCATAGCAGTAAGCAGAAGAATGAAGAGTGCACCAAGTTCATCTAAATCATCTGAAACTACTGGCAGGCACAAAAGTAACTGATGAGAGCCCTATTGGAAAGAGGAGAAGGAAAGATTGGGAATGTGGAGTGAAGCAAAGGAGAGTTTTGAAGCAGAGCCAGCTCACTCTCTTGGCCTCCACCGCCTTTATATTCCTCTCACTTGGTTGAGATTCAGTCCAGACTGAACCTGGCTTAGAGATAAGCCCTTGATAACTACAAACAGGTGGTTGACTGTCTGAGTAGCAGACACTTAATCTACACTTGCTGTGGTAAAGGATAGAAAAGATATTTTCCCAGCATAGGCATTTCCCTGACACTACTATCAGTGAACACGCTCTGTATGCCTTTTATGATTTTACCAACTTTGCTCACCATTGTTTCATCTTTCATGCTCACAGACTGAATGATCCTTTCGCCCTTCCACATGTGGACATCCCTCTCTCCCCCTCAATAATTTAAGTTTATTAGTCTCCAGACTTTCTTCTTCATAAATATATGATTGTATTCATTTACTCATTTTTTAGAGACAGGGTCTCATTCTGTCTTGCTGGCTGGAGTGCACTGGCATGATCATAACTCACTCCAGCCTGGACTTCTGGGCTCAAGCAATCCTCCTGCCTCAGTCTCCAGAACGGTAGCTGGGACTACAGACATGTGCCACTATGCGTAGCTAATTTTTAAATTTTTTGTAGAGATAGGGTTTCCCTAGGTTGCCCTAAGCTTGTCTCAAACTTCTGGCCTTAAGTGATCCTCCCACCTTGTCCTCCCAAAGTGCTGGGATTACAGGCTTGAGCCACCATGACTACCAGACTTTCTTCAACTTTGTTCTTTTTTGAGGAAGATAAAAGAGATCCGTATCTCATTTTCCAAATGTGGAGTCTCCATTGTTTAGAACAAAGGTAAAATAATAATTTCTGTATTTCTGAAAGCTTTCTTTCTGATATCAGCATTGTCCAGGCTCCAAGTGCTCATTGAAAAATTGTATTCACAAAATAATACAGAGCTTCTTCAATTTTAATGTGCATATGAGCTGCCTGGGGATTTTGTTAAAATATAGGCACTAATTCAGTAGGTCCAGGGGGCCAAAATTCTGCATTTTTAGGAAGTTCTTGGGTGATGCTGCTGACATACACACCACAGCCTCAGTAGTGATACATTAGTACAGTAATTGTTAGAACCTTTCTCTGTATCAGAAGAAAAAGTTCTGAGAAGAGTGTATTGTTCTCATTTCATCCCCATCTCCAAAAGCATGAATTCCTATTTTTTCACATTGGCATAAATTTATTGATTTTTCTAACCAAATAAACACACAAGATTTCACTGCAATTTACTTATGTAAATTTAACATTAATAAAATTTGGAAGAGTTTAATGTTTGCTGCATATATTTAAATGTATTTATATATGTTTCTTGTGATAACCTAAAAGTAGTCATCAAAGCATGAACATCGTATGAGGCTGCTCTGATACTGCTATAAAGAATGCCTAAGACTAGGTAATTTATAAGAAGAAAATGTTTAATTGGCTTATGTTTCTGCAGGTTATGCGGGAAGCATGGCCCAGGCATCTGCTCAGCTTCTAGGGTGGCCTCAGGGAGCCTTTACTCATGGTGGACAGCAAAGCTGGAGCAGGCCTGTCACATGGTAAACGCAGGAGCAAGAGAGAAGAGAAGGAGGTGTCGCACTTTACAACAACCAGATCTCTCAAGAACTCACTCACTACTGTGAAGATAGCACCAAGCAATAAAAGATCCACCCCCATGGCCCGAACACCTCCCACCAGGCTCCACCTCCAACATTGGAGGTTACAGTTCAACATGAGATTTGTAGCTAGGTCACATATTCAAAATACATCATACATTCATAAAATAAAATTGGCAAATAACTGAGATGATACCTAAAAGGGAGTGACTCAAGTTAAAGACAAAGCTATCTGATGCTATAAGTTTATTCAAAATGATACAAATGAGGACCAATAAATTCGGGCCTCAATTGTAGGAAATCCATTCTTGGCACATGTTCAAGGTGCATTCTCCAAATTTATTAGTGACAAAAGTGATATTTTGGTTCCTAACTGTAGAATCTTTTTGTTGTACTTCTCTGTTGTTTCACACTTTGTCAGAGAAGAGTGGTAATATTTACTTGGCATTCCTTTGAACCTCAGCATCATTCATCTTCATTAACATTCAGAGAACTCCAGAAGGCTGGTTCTAATAGGAAATTTGCTGTTTCTTCCTTATGATTATGTATACATGGATTGTAATATTTATTAATAATTGTCTCAAAATCAAGACTTGGGGAACTTGGCTTGAGAAAATGGAAATGCAACTTCCAACTTCAACTTTACAATTGAATAAACTTTAGAACTCAATCCCTTTGGATTTCAGTTATCTAACATAAAAAATGTGGTTCAAATCTGTACTCTCTACCTTAAAGCATGGCTGAGAGGTTAGAACTGAATGTGAAAATATATTGACAACTATAAAACAACACAAATACGTGTCATTATTCTAATAATTCCTTTCACGTACGTAGCAAACACACATTGGAAAGGTAAATGGCATTACTTTTGATTTTATTCAATTTGTTTTCCTTTATAGAAAGCTGGAATAAACCAATTTTTCCTTCTAGAAACACTATTACTCTTTATTTATTGGGTTACATTCTTATTGCATACTATAATGTGCACTTTCTTCTAGAGTGACTTTTTATGTACATTAAAAATGGATCATTTTTATATGTAAGTTCTAAGGTAGGCTGAAAATATTTCCTTGACACATAAAGATCTTTAAAAGTGAATTATGTCTATATACCACTTATGTAGTGTTTTTTAATGATGTAAATATCACCTTGTTTTATTGTGACACATTTTTAGACTTAGTACTTTTAGTTATACGAAGTGTTAAATGACATTTGTTAGCCTATTTTAGTGTAGGCACTTTAAAATGTCAAACAAACAGATGTTCCACTATAAACATGAATAAAAATGAGGGCATAGTAAGACTAAATATAGGATATTTTATTATGTTAACATTAATATTACTTGAAATTCAGTAGTGATGAAATTGTATGTAATTAATGAAGATGACAAGGAAGACTCCCAAGTTTATAATTTGCAAAAAAGTTGTAGTTGGTTTAGTTATTTTTTAAGTTAAAAAGTAATTTATTAATTTCAGTGGCAAGATTATAGGAATTAAGTTAAGCAGATATGACTTGGAGTGTTATCCTGATCGTTTCTGATTTTTCTTCTTAATTATCAATTCACGTACAGAAATTTTTTTTAAAATGTTTTTAATTAGTTGACTTACTATATTTTGAAGCATTTTTGCATGATGCAAAAATATTTCAACTTTTTACTTTGTACTTAAGAAATAAATCCCAAAATAAAATAAAACCTCTTTCCTGTCTTTCTTTTCTTATCAACAGGGGTTTAAACAAGTAATAAAATAATAAAGAAATAGTAAAACAAGTTGAAAATAATAAGTGATTCACATTGTTACTGTTTTAGATATTACAAATGATGCTATTTGATTCCATAGTTATGTGATAAATTAGGTATTATTGCTATCTTTCCTTTACAAATTAACAGTCTAAGCGCCAGAGAATGTAAATTGCCATAAGTATCTGACCTAAAGGAATATAGTGAAATTAAAAGTTATCTTAATTCCTAAGACAGAATGTCATCACTGACTCCCTACTAACCTATAACTTTTTTCACTTTGATGTCAGAAAAAAAAAAAATCTGTTAGAAAATGTTGATAATGTTTTTTGACAAATTTTCATTAAATCCTGGTTCTTTTACTTTTATTTATTGTTTGCAAAGGGTACCAAATGTAAGCACTAAAATTCTGAAAAGTTTTAAAGCTGGTTTATTAGATTCTAATTGCTGCTGTAACAAATTACCACAAAGTTAGTGGCTTAAAACAAGACACATTTGTTCTCTTACAGTTCTGAAGGTCAGAAGTCCAAGAGGAATTTTGCCATAGGATGGATTATATCTAGAGTCCCATCTGTACTTAATTTAGAAGATTTAAATAATGAGATTTGAGAATTTTGAGCTGGTCAGACTTATGTAAGATTTTGGATTGAAAATGATGCTTAATTTTTAAGACTTTAGTACGGGGTGAATATATTTTGCAGGTGAGACACACATGAAGCTTTAGGAGTCAGGGAGTGACCTCTGCTGAGGTGGCACAGGGAATCCATGAGTCACACACTTAATTTCATCAAGTTGATCTTTTGATACTTTAGAGGCACAAGTAAAAGTTGTTCAACCACACCCTTGTGTTTCACACCAGAGCCAAGTCACTTTCTGATAATGAATCTTCAATTTAGCATTTTTTGCACCTTTGGATGGGCTGAGAAATCTCCCAGTCACCAGAGCCTACTTCATTTTTGCTTAACAGTTATTACTTTAGTCTAATTGTTTCTTATTGCATTTTACTGTAAGTAGCAAGTATGAACTAAGCTGCACCTCTGGATGACATGTTTCTCATTTCCTTAAGAGATCTCATGAACAGTGCTTTTAACATTCCTATTTCTTTCTCTTTTTTTTTTTTGAGACAGAGTCTCACTCTGTCTCCTGGCTGGAGTGCAGTGGCGCAATCTTGGCTCACTGCAATCTCCGCCTCCAGGGTTCAAGTGATTCTCCTGCCTCAGCCTCCAAGTAGCTGGGACTACAGGTGCATGCCACCATGCCCAGCTAATTTTTGTATTTTTAGTAGAGACGGGGTTTCACCATGTTGGCCAGGATGGTCTAGGTCTCTTGACCTCGCGATCCATTTGCCTTCGCCTCCCCAAGTGCTGGGATCACAGGTGTGAGCCACCGTGCCTGTCTTCACATTCCTAATTGTATCTCTAGCCTGTTTCTGATGATTTAGGGATTTTCTAAGGTGACATAGGCTTTCTTTAAGATGCCCCTCACTTTCTTGTGAGTTCTCACTGTCAGAATCACTACTGACCATATTTCTACTAATGGTCTCTTCAAGGAAATTTGTACTTTTCCATCCTGTGCTTCATAATTCTTCCAGCTTCTTCTCATTACCACATTCCAAAGTCATTTCCACCCTTTTAGGTATTTCTTTCAGCAGTACCCCACTTCCAGATACTCATTTCTATTGCTGCTCTAACAAAATGTTACCAACCTAGGGGCTGAAAACAACACAAAGTTATTCTCTCCTAGTTCTGGATGTCAGAAGCCCAAAATGAGTCTCTCTTGGCTAAAACCAAGGAGTCAACAGGACTGGTGCCTTTCAGAGGCAAGAGGATAGAACCTGTTCTTTGCCTCTTCCAATTACCAGAGGCAACTGAAGGCCACTTGTCTGCCACAAATCACTTCCTTGTCTGCTTCCTTGTCACATCACCTTCTCTTCAGTCAAACATCTCTGCCTCCCGTTTATAAGGGCATTTGTGACTTCACTGGGAACATCTTGAATATCCAAGGTGATTGCCCAATATCAAAATCTGTGATTTAATCACTGCAAAACCACTTTTTTTTTTCTTTTTACGTAAAGTAACATACTGACAACTTCTGGGGATTCAAATATTAGAATCTTGGGGGTCATTATTCAGCTTACCACAGTTTAATATTATCCAGTGTCAATTTTTATATTCTGGTTTTACTCAACTCTAAAATTCCGTTATATTTTAGTTGTGCACAAACTTAAAACTATAATTTTATTACTGACAATTTAGCCAAATGTGTTATTTTTTAGTAATGTGATTATATATAATGCAGATAATTTGGGGTTTAAAATAAGTTATTATAGTAAGATTATGCAGAGATCATTCCTATTATAGCCAAGATATGAAATAATCATGTTGAAGATGATTCATTATGTTGTTTTTGCAAGTACAACCAATCAGGAAACACCATGTTTTGTTAGATAAGGGAGAAGAAAGAAGATGAGGCCAAAAAGTGTTTGTTGGAAAAGAATTTCTTGCTTGGTTGTTCATTATTGGCATTAGCTATGAAAGATAAGATGCTTGTGTAATCAAGTTTCATTTTTACATAAATTTGGGACTCACACTTTGTATGTATGCATGTATTAAGAAAGGGACTTATTACACATCTACAAAGGAGTAGTTTGAGGATCCACCCCCATTATAGGAAACCTAAACCAAGTTTCAACAAATAGATAAAATGTACAGTTCGCATGACCCTTAAAGGAAGCTGGTTTTCTCTTACATGCACTCTAACCACAAAGTTCTGAGTCTGGTTCCACAAACTGCAAAGGATCATCAGTTTCACTTCTTCATGGACACGTGGTATTCAAGCTAATTTCACTTCTCTTACAACTGGAGCATCACTACCTCCTAAAACTGCTCACCCTGTGCTTTAATTATGTTGGTAACACAGACAACTTTTAATCCAGCATCCTCAGAGTCAAACTCTGATCCCTGCCATACCCAATTAACAACCAATTTTTGTTCCATTCATGTCCACAGCCACTAAACTAATTCAATTCCATGAAGCTGCTCCTCTTGTCTATTCCAGAGCATCCCAGTTAGCCTTCCTCCTCACAGTCTTGCTCAGCTTCATGTTCTATATCATGATTCAAATGTTTTTTTTCTAATATGCTAATTTAATCATGTCACTTATTTTCTAAAAATATTTCACAATAACTTCAGTTTTAAGTACTAAGTCTTTAATTTGATATACACAGATATCAGGATCCAGCTTGCCTGTATTTGTCAGTTACCTCCTCACAGATCCTTCTCTTCTGCTCATCTTCAGGCAGACTTAAGTACTCTTCCTTGACACTCATCACAGCTCGGCTGTTTTATGGAACCCCCCCATGTAATTTTCATAAACTATCATTACTCTTGATAACACTCTTACAAGGTATGGATTAGAAATGCCCCATTTTAGATAAAGAAACATATCTATAGATGTTATATAGCATTTCCTTGGTCAAATATTAAGCAGTAAAGACAGGTGTGGTGGCCTGCTCCTGTAGTCCCAGCTACTTGGGAGGTTACTGCAGGAGGATCACTCAAGCCCAGAAGTTTAAGCTGTAAGGGAGCTATGATCACACCACTGCACTCCAGCCTGACTGACAAAGGAAGACTCTGTCTTTAAATATATTTTTTAAAGAAATTTAAGTAGCAGAGTTGAGATGTGATCCTGTACATATTTAACTATTTACTGTACTTTCTACTATACTAGAGTTTATGTATCACCAAAATATTGTGCTTATATCTACTATAAGTCAGCATGGTTCTCAGCTTTCTCTTCAATATATAGTGGCTCATTAGGGAAATAATAATATCTGTATCCTAAGTATATAATATTGTGTCTGGTACACAGTTGGGTCTTCATTCAATGTTTATTGGCTGTTTATTTCATTTTGAGAATCTGTTTCTGCCTGCACGACAGTGTGGCCAGAGAGCAGTGATTTGTGTATACAGGAATGGGAAGGCATGTGAGTAGAAGGATTAAAATCAACAAAGAGAATGCAAGTCCATTGCCTAGAAAATTTAGATATAGTGGTCAAGCCCTTTGGAGTCTGACTACTTATTCCCAGATTCTATATGCTTTTGGATTGTATATATGCCATTAGATGAGAAGCCAATATGCCTTGAGGAGGTAGTGTGATTCAATTTTGGAGTGGCTAACTGAAAAAACTTACATTAATGCATTTTCTAGGCAATTCTATGTCTGTGTGTGTTTAATAACATTAAGATGAAAACAATCATTACTAATATTTTTAGAGCTAATTTAATTTGAAATTCAAAATTAAGCAATTAAAAAATACAGATACTCTTGAACTGACTTTATTAATTAATCATAGGAAGACGAAAATATATTTTGAGTAGTTAGCAAGGATAAAATAGGTTGTCAGTGTATCCAGAAAAAGGGATGTAGGTCTCCAAGGATTTGGGGGAAAACAGGCAAAATAGGAGGCACAGCGGAAAAACTACGCATGTCTTGTGTTTTTGTTTCTTTGTTTCTTTTACTGAAGCAGTAGACTGACTCAGCAACACAATGGGGTTTATCCAATCAGGGTTAAAGTTTCAGTAAGGGTTACATGAGCAATATATCCAACCTGATGATTGGATATGGGACCACTGTGTTATGAAAAATATTGTTATTGAGAACAATCAAAATAAATAAATGGTAGTTAATACTGGAACCATATATTGTCTAGCTAGTTCTTTGTTGAATGCCTGAAAATAATCTGGGGAGAACTTTGTTCTATGGGCTAGAATTTATGTTATGTAAAAAGTCCTTTTGTTCTTATGCACTTGAGAGTTCCCAGGTGTAGTTCATATGGTTTCTTCTAAATGACTTTGCTAGAATTAGATGTAGACAATTAATTGTGCGGTTGTCTATCATATGTCAAGTGTCCTATTCTACAGACATGATCCTTCATCTAGAAGAAAGCTGAGAGTAGGAAACGAACAGAGGCTCATTCTCCTTGTGCTTTATGTAAGTTGGCTTATGATGAGAGTAAATATTGGCTTATAAAGGCCAATGTTTAGTATTACCCAGGAGATTAGGAACCACATAAAGAGGGTGATGGGTCTAAACCAGGGAGCCAAAAAATGACTCTTACAAATTAAGAATAGTTTGTCGCTGTTTAAAATAATCCTGGTTTACTTTTTATGCCTAATATAGATCCACATCTCAGAGCCAGCAACCATCCAGATGGTGGTAGTTCTTTGGGATTTGACATTATTTTAAAAGGTCACCTCAGGCAAATTATAACTGGCACCTCTTTCTTATCAGAGACCAAACATCTGTGAACTTGCTCCAGTTTTGAATCATCAGTGAAGCAGTTGCCCATGGCAGCTCCTTGCTGACTTTCTTTCTGGGTGAACTCTGTGAACTGGTTATTTTTCCTATTAAAAATTGTCACATGCATTATATAGACAGTCCCATAATTTTCCTAAAATTTTGTCACTGAAATTTGAGTCAAGAGGTATTAGGTTTTTAAATTTAGAACTATACCATAGATCTACTTACAGTAACATTAACGTTAAGGAAATGTCTCCCGTATAAGATGGATTTTCTTCTCTGTAGTGTCACTATATCCCAGAAAACTCACAGTATTTATTTCAGTGACTCAAAAGTATTATATATGCTAATAAAATAAAGAAATTATGCATAGTTGCATTATATATAAATAAAAGACTTCATTTAAATTTTATGTTTCAGAAGTTCCTATCCCTTTTTCTTCTTTTTTTTTTTTTTCTGGAGACGGAGTTTTGCTCTTTTTGCCCAGGTTGGAGTGCAATGGTGCTATCTCGGGCTCACTGCAAACTCCATCTCCTGGATTCAAGCAATTCTCTTGCTTCAGCCTCCCAAGTAGCTGGGATTACAGACATGTGCCAACAAGCCTGGCTAATTTTGTATTTTCAATAGAGACAGGGTCTCACCATGTTGGTCAGGCTGGTCTTGAACTCCTGACCTCAAGTGATCCACCCACCTCGGCCTGGAAAAGTGCTGGGATTACAGGTGTGAGCCACCACATTCAGCTTTCTGTCCCTTTTCAGTATTAGACAGTAAAAATGCATTAAAATTATGAGTCAGTTGTTCACATTTTCACATTATCCTTCAGTACTCTCATCTACAGATTTAAAGAACTTCTGGTTTTTCAGTTGTATATAGGCATTTGTTACATGGATATGTTATGGAAAGAGGCAGATTAGAGAATAAAAACGTATCTTTTATTTTACCACCTTGAGGTATGTACTGTTACTTGGCCAAGACAGTAAGAACTGATGCGCATATTGAAGATACAGAGGCCATTACTTATGAATGAAAGTTTAAATTATGCTCTGTGTAGTTTTTTCATATAGTGAATTTATTTTTTTTTCTTCCATATATCTACTTGAGTAACTACAAAGACTCATGTTCAGTAGTAGGATCTTGTTCTGAAATCTAGCCCTATACCTGATGTCTGGTTTCTCTGCTTGATTTGGGCTACTTAACTTTCCCACCACTTCTAAGACATTCTATGACTTACCTAGGCCCTGGACGCATTCACATTCTTGATAGAGGCAACTCATCATTCTTTCTTTTGTGGATAACATGTTGTAAATACTTTTTGGTGTAACTATTACAAAATTAAAAAATAGTAGTCCCAAATATCTTTAATTGTTCCTTGATTAAAATTTGGTTGAGATAAACTTAATTGAAAGAAATTTTGAGAAAATACAATTAATTTTGAAAATAAATTTTTATGTGGATAAGATAAGAGGCTAACAAAGGTGTATATATCAGTACAATGTATTTATGTAGAATCATTTATGTATTTCATGTCTTGTCATTAGAAATCTTAACTTTTAAGTCTGTTAGCCACAGTGATAAAAGACTTTCCTATAATTTTGAATTTTTTAAATTGTTGTTAGAAAGTTAGTTGATATAACTTTAAGTGTATTAATATTTGATATAGAAAGCTAAATTCACAAGAACTTTATCTGTAGAAAACACATGTACTTAGCTTAGGTGGTAAACTATTTTTAACGTGTAAGGTTGGATTGCCTCAACATCATTGGATTGATTAACCTGCGAACCACAACTCCACTGATCCAAATTCAAAATAAATTGACATTATGCAATTCGCTATAAATCATAATGCAGAATATTGATTTTTAAAAAAATCAATATTGATTTATCAATATTTATCAATATATTTCTCTGAGCACTACCTCTAATACACACTCCCATTTACAGGGTAGGGTACCTGTAGGCATGCTTTTTATTTATGTCCATAGATGGTACAACCATTGATTAACATGTGGCACAAACTAGCTAGTCAAATTATCCTTCTTGCATACGTGGAACTGGGGTGTTGTGACACTGGTGCGTCACTGTGGGCATTCAAAAAGAGCGAATGTATCTTGAACATGGAGAAACAAATAATGCTGGCCTTAGAAACAAATAAGAGATCACAAAGAAAGCAAAGTTAAAATATTTGGCAGCTAAAAAAGAAAAACAGAATGTTACCCACGTTTCTTGACCCTTTCTAGTCCTTCTAAAAGCCTGGCTACATATTGTCTGCCCTGTGTTTTAAGAGGTATCTTTTGATTGTTTCTAATGAATTACCTGCTTTGGTTCAAGCTACTTTGAGCGGTATTCTATTTCCTGCAAACTATGACTCCAAATAAAAATAACCTTGTGAAAAATTTTTGGATCCCCACGTCTTATTACTCTGTTTAGAGCCCTTGATGTAAAACATTTATGAAAATGTTGCTGAGGCTGTTGTATCTCTTAGACATGATCTCAGGTATACACGATTGTATTTCTAGTACTAGTTGTATGGATTCTCTATGTTCCTTAACTGTTTTGGTGTTTAGTCTTGGGCTTGGGTTGGTTTTTTGATGTCCTCAAGTAGCCTATACTTCTATTAATTGGTCAAATACAGTACATTGGTATCATTCTCTGGACTTCCTTGGTGACTATCATAGTAGTTTGTTTTATATTAAAGTTACCGGGGCAACCTAATGTCTGTTATAGCAAAGACTGCAGATTTAGAAATCACCTGAATGTGTTATAGAAAACTATGAATTTCTAGAGTGGGGTTTGGGACTCATTTTTATTTATAGAATCTGAAGTGTAGCCTCATTTGACAACTGCTAACCACTCTTAGACTATAAGCTTCCTAAAGGGACACACACATACACATGACCTTCAGCGAAACTCGATGACATTCCATTTTCCCATTTATAACTCTAGTTTGAAGGACATAAATAGGCCAGAGTGGTAGGCAACAAAGTTTTCAGACTAAGAAATAAGGAGGTCTATCTTCTTCATTAAGTGGCCATTTCACTGTTTAGACCTATATTAGGTTAACTCTTCTCTCTTGGAACCCTGGGGAAACATAGATAGTGACTTTCTCCCATTTTGGAGGAGGACTTGAAACCACAACCAACTGAAACACTTGGAAGAAAGGCCTAGCAGAATTAGAGCAGATCCAATTGAAGGGAAGTGAGGAGACTGGTTCAATTAGGTTTTTGTATTTTGTAAACAAACAAACAAAAAAACTATTTTCTTTCCTTTGTGACTGACTGTACTACTCATTAAAATAGTGGAATTTGGGGGGGCCACAATCATGTTGGGGACTGAAGATGTTGGTCTCTTTCTCTTTCCAGTCCAAGATCACAAATGGTTAAGCTCAGTGTGTTAAAGTAGGAAAGCACAAAGAAATTGCAGGCCAACTTCTTGAAAAAAGACATATATGTGGCCAACAAACATATGAAAAAAAGCTCAGTATCACTGATCATTAGAGAAATGCAAATCAAAACCACAATGAGATTTTATCTTGCACCAGTCAGAATAGTCATTATTAAAAAGTCAAAAAACAACAGATGCTGGCGAGGTTTGAGGAGTAAAAGGAACACTTTTACATTGTTGGTGGTAGAAGTGTAAATTAATTCAAACTTTGTGGAAGACAGTGGCCATTTCTCAAAGACCTAGAGGCAGAAATACTGTTTGGCCCAGCAATCCCATTACTTGGTATATACCCAAAGAATATAAATCATTCTATTTTAAAGATACATGCACTTGTATGTTCATTACAGCATTCTTCACAATAGCAAAGACATGGAATCAACCAAAATGTCCATCAATGATAGACTGGATAAAGAAAATATGGTACATATACACCATGGAATACTATGTAGCCACAAAAAGGAACAAGATCATGTCCTTTGCAGAGATGTGGATGGAGCTGGAAGCCATTATCCCCAGCAAACTAATGCAAGAACAGAAAACCAAACACTGCATGTTCTCACTTATAAGTGGGAGCAGAATCATGAGAAACATGGACACATTTTTGGGAATAACATAGACTGGAACCTATCACAGCATTAGGGGAGGGAGAGCATCAGGAAGAACAGGTAATGGATGCTGGGGTTAATACCTAGGTGATAGGATGATCTATGTAGCAAACCTCCATGGCACTTGTTTACCTACGTGACAGACCTCACATCCTGCACATGTACACCTGAACTTAAAATAATAGTGTAAGAAAAAAAAAAAATCACTGAACTTAATTAGGGCTTAGGTCAATGCAAAAAAAAAAATGAAAGAAAGAAAAAAAAAAGAAAAAAATAAAGAAATTGCAGGCCAAAGCCTGGACAGTAATGAATTTTTCTGTAAAGTGTCTTTCACATAATGATATCCATGAGAAACTACCTGCACCTCTGTAGCTGCATGATGGCTTCAAGAACCTGGACTACAACCATCATTGTCTCTTTTAATTATGCATTCAACTAATATTTAACATACTGCCTTATAATTATGCCTATGCTTTAATAAGTTTTTGAATGAATGAAGAAAAATGTTTTGTATTAACTTATTTTGTAATGTTTTTGAACTTTCAAAGAAAAATGACTTCATGCATTGAAAAGGACTGCAATCATAATTTTCTTCCTAATTGGGCTCATCCTTTCTGTAATTTGGAGAAAGGTAAGTTTGTGCATATGGGTTATGATAGTCATGCATATAATAAATCCCTTTTAATGTCTGGCATCTAAACTATATTTTCAAATCTGCCTCTAAAAAGAAAAGCAATGATAGCTAGTTATGTATATGTATATATATATATAGCCTAACCTCTTTAAAAAGCCTGGTCATATGAGCATCAATAAAAAAGGTATCTGGGAATAGTCTGGCAGAATTCAGATTCTTGATTAAAAGCAGACATATTTTGTGTCTATGCATTGGTAATTATGTTGTTCACAGGAAAAAAATGACTCACCATTATGTGTAATTGGTAAACAGATGGGGAGATATTTAATGGACTTTTTGTTTGTTTGTTTGTTTTCTTTTTAAAGAAGAAAAAAGGTCATATATTTTCCCCAACTTAAAGTGGTAGAGAGCGGTGTAACAGATGGCCAATTTCATCCTTGGAATGACATTTTTTGAAAAAGAAAAGGAGGAGGCAAAAATATTTTGACATATATTATCCTCATTCTATGTGGATCATGGACAGAATTTAAAACTCTCTCTCTCTCTCTCTATATATATATATATATACACATATATATATACACATATACACATACACACACATATATATATGTGTGTGTGTGTGTGTATATGTGTATATATATGTGTGTGTGTATATATATATATAAAATCTCAAACAATAATTTTAATCTTTAGAATCCTGACCTTGCAAGTATGTAATAAATAAGTAAATCAGAATTTCACAGTATATATTTTCTGGAAAGGTAGTTTCAAAGTATGTCAATATTCATTATTCAAGACAAAAGCTACGTGATCAAATAAATTGGGGGAAAAACTTATTTAAACGAATCATACAGATTTTTTTGTTGTAGTACTTCCTAGAACTTTTAAATGCTAATGTGGACAGTGACTACGTATATCTAGTGTGTATATTTCTTTCTCACTCTCTCTCTCTCCACACACACACACAGACATACACACAAAATATGTATATATATGTGTTTATATATATATATATATATATTTTATAGAGAGACCAGTTTTCAAATGCATTTTTGACTACAGAACTATTTTTTTCTCCTTAGAGCAGCGTAGAGAGGAAGGTTCTGTAGAACATACTTTAGAACACTGAAATGAATGTTCCTCAATTCACCCATTAAGTCTTCAAGGTTGTCATTGTTTATGGATTCACTAATGAGTAGACTAGATGGTATTTGACTGGTTTGATAATGTTAAACGATCTCAAATAAATGAATTGTGCACTGGTTTCTACTGCTACTCTGGCTAACCTTTTCCTTTTGTCTAACCTGTGGAAGAAATTCATTATTAAAATATGCTTTAATTTTAACCAAGAAATCTTTGTCAGCTGAGAGAAAAAGAGTTCTATTTCTACCTTGAAATTATATCAAGTTGTAACTCTGGTTAATAAAATACTTAGAGCCTTGATGAAATAAATCACTGTAATAACAATATTCATCATCATTGTTATTTCCTCAGAAAGAGAACTGGCTTCTGGGTATTCTTAGACTAATCCCATCTGCCACCACAAAATTTGGATTTTGAATCAAATGTATTAGGTATTTCCTGGATTACATCCCTAGATAACAAAGAGCTTCATTAAATATAGAAAGCTCTCCATAGCCTTTCTCTCCCACTGGTTTAATATATAAAAGATTGTGCTAGATATAGAAATTGTATTTACATTCTCAGATCCACAAAGTATCATATTATATTGTGTGAGAGAGGTGAGGTCATTCTCTACCAAGCAGTCAACAAGACCTTGTGTTTGGACTCAACTCCTCTCTTTGTCTTATTTCAATTAAAAAGAAAAAAAAAAAGTAGCAGTAATAACAATGACCCAAAAAATTTAAAGCCAGTTTTTTAAGCTATGATAGCCTGCAACCTCTGCAAGAAAGCAGAGATGTTCCAGCTGGACACTGTGCTAACACCAGCTGTGGAACTAAGCTACCTAGAAGACAATATGCTGAAAAATCCTTCCCTCCCTCCCTCCTTCCTTCCTTCCTTCCTTCCTTCCTTTCCTTCTTTCCTTCCTTCCTTCTTTCCTTCTTTCTTTCTCGTTGTTTCTTTCTTTCGACAGAGTCTTGCTTGGTCGCCCGGCCTGGAGTGCAGTGACATGATCTCAACTCACTGAAACCTCTGCCTCTCAGGTTCAAGCGATTCTCCCTGCCTCAGCCTCCTGAGTGGCTGAGATTGCAGGCACCTGCCTCCACACCTGACTAATTTTTTCATTTTTAGTAGAGATGGGATTTTGCCATGTTGGCCAGGCTGGTCTCAAACTCCTGACCTCAGGTGATCTGTCCACTTTGGCCTCCCAAAGTGCTGGTATTATAGGCATGAGCCACCATGCCCGGCCAATGGTGCATATTTCTTTGAATATCTTTTAATGGTAACTTGGAAATTGCTTTTTAAAACTATTCTAATAATCTATGCAGTGGTTAAATCTAGTGTGAAAATTTTAAGTATCAAAATAGAGTGAAACATTTTTAATGATCCATATAAAAACTATAAACCTTGACAAGATCTCATAAAATAATTTGAACAATTGGGCAGAGAATATATATGTTCTTTCAGGCTATAAATCATGAAAAATTGTTAATATGCTGCTGTTTTTTGACCCCATAATGCCAGTTTTATATTGTTTGAGATAATAAAATGGAAACTAAATGTTATTGTGGGAATTACTACAAACAGAAATTTCATCATTTGTTCATATCTCCTTTTCTGAATCTTAGTACATGCAACTAAAAGAAGCCAGCTTACATTATCAGTACTCAACCTAGAAGTCTCCTTATTTATCAAATCAGTATATAGTCTGGTTATCATTTAATAATGAAAGAGAAAAGTGCTTTCTTCGGACAACAAAAGCATAAACCTTAGTGGATATTTTGGTAAATTTTACCACGTTATATTAAAGCCATTTGCATATTAAGACAACCATAATCAAAGTTCGGAGACAGTGCTAGACGTAGAGATTTCTGCAGCTCATATAACAGAGACTATAACATAAGAGATTATTAAACAAAATGTACAAGGAACTACAAACTAATAAGCAAAATTCAACAACCCACTAGAAAAATAGTCAAATATGAACAGGCAACCATAAAAAAGCAAATATTAATGTCAAACCTCTATACTTGCCATGACAAATTACCACAAAATTTGTGGCTTAAATAAAACACATTTATTATCTTACACTTCTTAAGGTCAGCAGTTTGAAATAGTTTTCAACACCTTAACATCAAGTTGTCATCATGCTGCATTGCTTTCTAGAGGCTCTAGCGGAGAATTCGTTTCCTGCTCTTTCAGATTGTTAGTGAAATTCAGTTCCTTGAGGTTGTGGTACTACAGTCCCTGTTTTCTTTTTTCTTTTCTTTTTTTTTTTTTTTTTTTTTGAGACAAAGTCTCACTTTGTTGCCCAGGCTGGAATGCAGTGGCACAATCTCAGCTCACTGCAACCTCCACCTCCTAGGTTCAAGCAATTCTCATGCGTCAGCCTCCTGAGTAGCTGGGATTATAGGCGCCTGCCACCATGCCCGGCTCATTTTTATATTTTTAGTAGAAACAGGGTTTCCACATGTTGGCAAGGCTGGTCTCAAACTCCTGCCCTCAAGTGATCTGCCTGTCTCAGCCTCCCAAAGAGCTGGGATTACAGGCATAAGCCACCACGCCTGGCAGTCCCTATTTTCTTGCAGGCTATAAACTGAGAGTCACTTATAGTTTCTAGAGGATGCCACATTCCTTGGCTTATAGTGTTTATTTTCCAACTTCAAAGCCAGCAACGATAGATCGAACTCTTCTTCCATTGAATTTCTCTGACTCTGCTGCTATCTTTTATGTTTTTAAGAGCTCTAATGATTACACTGGGAAAACCCAGATTCAGGATGATCTTCCTGTCTCAAGCTCTTTAACTTTAATCACATCTGCAAAATCCCTTTACTCATGTATGACAACATATTCGTAGGTTCTGGGAATTATTTTTTTGCATAGGATGGGGAGCACATTATTCAGCCTACCACATTCAAAAACATATGACATTTAGTTTAAACTAATCTGTAATCAGAAAATGTGTATGTAAACAATGACATGAAATTGAATTGAAACCACTGAACAAATTGTACTTTATTTCATCCTTTGAATTGCCAAAGATTAAAAATTTGACCATATCAAGGGTTGGCTAGGATATGAAGAAACAAATACTAATGATGGGGGTATACATTGCTATAGATAAAAAAGAAATGGCAGATAGCCATGCTCACACGTATCAATAAAATTGTGTATAATATGTATGGATATATTCTAGATATGTTTATATTTCTATAAATTTGCATTTTAAATATGTTTAAAGTGCAAAAATATATCCATCAAAATTATCACAATGATTGCCTTAAGAAGAGCGAGGGTGAAGAGAATATGATTTGGGGTCTTAATCCAAAGGGGCATTATTTTGTCTATCATTTATATTTCTTTTTCTTCTTTTATAAGCCTGGAAGCATAATACGTAAAATGATAAAATGCTAACAGGTCTTTGTTGTAAAAACTGAGATATAGGGATGATTTTTATCTATCTATCTGTCTATCTCTTCATCTATCTATCTATCTATCTCCTATCTGTTTGGATTTTTAAAATTTCTGAAAATAAGTGTATCTTTAACCAAGAAAAGGAGATCTCTTTAGACTATATATACATACTCCACAAAGTATCTTCTAGTAACTGTACAAACCAGGAATGGGCAATTTTGTGGGGTAAATCCTGCCTGATGCCAGGTGATATAAATATTGTATACTGGAAAACAGGCCCTTTCAACATACTGTTTATGTCTGCTTTCCTGACACAATGGTAGAGTTGGGTCATTGCAGCAGAGGCCATATGGCTCTAAAAGCCAAAAATATTTACTATCTGTACCATTTTATCCTTTTCGCTAGGAAGGAATACCTCGTTAGAGCTGGCTAGAGATTGTGTGAGACTAGAGCCCATCCTTGCCTAAACGTGGTTATGTGGGTAACAGAATTATTCAACATCAAGCGAACCAGACAGATCCTTAAAAACAAAGGTGATCCCAGTGTCTGGTTAAGAATAAGTGCTAAGGGAATGAAATGCAATAGATGACTGTGTCTAACACCTCCCTATACCTGAATCCACCACTCTCTGCTAAATGTGCAATCCTTTTAGGTAAGACAGTTGATAGTGTAGGTTTTTATTTCTCTTTTGATAATTTTCTCCCATGACCACTTCTAGTCTGTCTTAAAATCTTGCTTCTGTTTCTCACCCCAATCTGAGAGTCATGCTAACTATCTGAATCCCAAAAGTAGACGTAACCAAAAGCTACCTTTTTACACTCTGAACATGATTAAAAATTACTTTCTCACCACCCCGGAACTGAAAGCAAGCCTCAATTAAAAGGAAAATCAGTGCATACATGATATCCAGATATTCGGTCAAACATCATTCTGGATGTTTCTGTGAGGGTGTTTCTTGATGAGATTGATATTTAAGTTGGTACACTTTGAGTAAAGCAAAATGCCCTCCATAATGTGGGTGGGCCTCATCTAGTAAGTTGAAGGACTAAACAGAACAAAAAAAATGACGTCCTGCAAGCATGGGTGACTTCTGCAGCAGACAGCATTCAGACCTGAACCACAGCACTGGCTTTTCTTTGAATACTATGATTTAAAGGTTTGTGTCCTCTCAAAAGTCATATGCTAAAATTCTAAGTCCCAAAATGATGGTATTAGGTGGTGGGGCCTCTAGGAGGTGATTAGGTTATAAGGCAGGAGCCTTCATGAATGGGACTGGGGCTTTTATAAAAGAGTCCAGAGAGCTATGTGAGGACCATATGATAATGCAGCTAGAAATGCAGCTAGAAAGTTCCTTCTATAAACCAGGACTTGGGTCCTCACCGGACAGTGAATCTGCCTTGATTGTGGACATCCAGTATCCAGAAATGTGAGAAAAAAAATTTCTGTTGTTTATAAGCTACTCAGTCTATGGTATTTTGCTATAGTAGCCTGAACAGACAAACACTCCTTTCTGCATCTCCAGCCTGCCAGCCTGTGCTTGAACTTGCCAGTCTTTATCAACTGCATGTATTAGTCCACTTTCATGCTGTTGATGAAGACATATCCAAGATTGAGTAATTTATAAAGGAAAAGAGGTTTAAAGGGCTCACAGTTCCACATGTCTGGGGAGGCCTCACAATCATGGCAGAAGGTGAAAGGCATGTATTACATGGCAGCAGGCAAGAGAGAATGACAGCCAAGTGAAAGGGGAAACCCCTTCCAAAAATATCAGATCTCATGAGATGTATTTACTACCATGAAAACAGTATTGGAGAAATTGCCTACATGATATAATTATCTCCCACCAGGTCCCTCCCACAACATGTGGGAATTATGGGAGCTAAAATTCAAGATGAGATTTGGGTGGGGACAGAGCCAAACCATATCATTGAATGAGCTAATTACTTAAAATCAATTTCTCTCTCTCTTTTATCTCCCCCTACACACACAAACACACGCGCACGCACACCACACACACACACACACACACACACACACCAACACAAGCTAATTACTTAAAATCAATTTATCTCTCTCTTTTTATCCCCCCACTACACATACACCCACACACACCTATTCTGTTGGTTTTGTTTCTCTAGAGAATCCTGACTAGTACAGATGACTCATAAAGTATGTGACTAATTAAATGCATTTACTTTTAAAAACTCAGAGTAGATAAATAGGCACTCAATAAACTCTTAGGATGTAATAATTAATAACAAACATATGACGTGGACTATTTGGGAAGCTTTCAACCATTATAGAGGTCAGACTTCAAGATGAATTCCAATGATCCCAGCTCCCAAATGGTATTCGTGCTCCTATTCGCCTCTTCCTACGTGAAACCACAGTTAGTCTGTATGATCAATAGAATATAGCAGAAAGATATAGACTTACAGATTCCTTCAATCAAATAATAAGGCCTTTAAAAAATTTATGCAAGTTGTCCTTTGGCCATTTTAATAGAAGTCCATAGTGGAGACAGAGTTACCTCAAAGCAATTTGTGACTGTGGCTTTTGTTTAAGGAGGGAACCTCAATGAGGTTCAAGAAGGCAACAGATATTTTTTACAGAAGATTATATTTAAAGAATCACAGAGAGCTTGAGTAAAAGGGACAGAGAGTAGGAAATTTAAGTCTGGGACTTCCAAATTTCTGCAAGTAGGAAGCGGCTGCAAATACATACTTTGTTTTGTGAAAAAGAAAGGATAACTCAGGGAAGAATCAAGATTCCAGAGGGTGAAGCCCAGAACTGCAGTAAATCATCTGCAGGCAGCAATTTGACTGAGTCCTAATAAGGAATTTTCAACATGTGCCTGGATGGATTTAAGCCTTGCTGTGGACCAGCAGGTGTAACACTTGTTTTCCCTGCTTTTGAATAGGAGTCCCTACTTTAGCTATTCTAAGCTTGTCCCACCATTGTATGTTGGTTTTGTGTGTTTTGGAGGGTAAGCGTCATGGTCTCTTTTGCCCACAAGATACCAGGTTGAAAATATCTGGACACAGGTACTTTCCTTAAGGAATTACATGGAAATAGACTCCTTTGCACATGGAATTGATGTAGATGATGAGATTCTGAATATCACACTGGAATTGAATGAGATGAGACCCTGAGAGTATTTTGCATGTAAAACAGACATAAATGATTGGTGAAAAGAAGTCAGACTGTGGTAGCCATCCTTCAAGATGGCCCCCCAAATCCCCATGTTCTAGAATTGAGAATTTTTTGTAGTTTTTTCCCACATTGTAGTAGGGATGGGGTCTGGGACAAATAGAATATATTAGAAGTGATGACATTTCACTTCTGAGATAAATTACAAATGATACTGTGATGTTCATTTTGGCATTCTCAATCCCCTTACCTCCCCCCAAGTTTGTTCTCTCTCCTCTCTCCTTTCCTCAGATTATTTAATGTAGTAAAATTCAGCCTATAAAGTCATGAGCGGCATCGCCAAGAGGCCCATGTGCTAAGAAACTGAGGCCTCTGATCCATGGTCAGCGAGAAATTGAAAGCTACTACCAATAGCCACTAAATGTACTTGGAAATAGGTCCTCCATTCTTAGACAAGCTTTCTGCAGACTTCATCCTAAACCTTGATGCAGCCTTTTGAAAACACTCTGAGCCAAAACCATCTGGTGAAACCACTCCCTGATTCCTGACTCTCACAAACCATGTGATAAAATAAAAGCTTCTTGTTTGAAGGTGTCATGTTTTGTGGTAATTTGTTACATAGCAATTAACAGCTAATATACTCATTCAAGTGTTTATTAATATCTTACCAGATAGCCTACCTTGTTTAAGGTGCTATGAACAATAAAGCATAATATCTGACCTCTTTATCAGTCAGTTTTCAATGCTGAAAATAGGAGCCACTGTAGAAATTTTTAACTGGAAGTGTCTTGATAGAGGATTATAGATACTTAGAAATATACTGGAAAACTTGAAGTGCATAGTCAAGGCAGAACCCTTAGGGGCTACTGTTTGAGACCATGATTGGTATCAGGCGTTCAAAAGCACACCTCTGTTAACGAATGAAGAAGATGGCATACAAAAGCCAGCCACAGCCACTGCTCCTCCTACTGATACATTTAGGCCTGAACATCTGGTAGAGTGGAGAATGGACACAAGAATGCCACTGCAGGGACACAGCATGTGGCCCCAGTATTACTATCAGCATAGTCAAAGAGGTGCAAAAAATGGCTCCTGCCTCATTCCTACCCTCCAGTTCTTCCGCAAGTAAATCTAATTAGTGAAACCTGATTCTCTTCTGGAATCTTAGTAGCAAAGAGATCTGGGAATGTTTCTAGCTTTCGAATTTCTTCAACTTGAATGGAGTTCGAATGGATGTTGAGAGCCAATTCTCACTCTTTACCATAGTCTGTGCTCACAAGGGGTTTACAAGCTTAATAGAATGACAAAATTAACATAATGTGACAAGATTACAGTTGGGGTATGTGCTAAATTCAGTGTTAGGGCTTAAGTTCAGCAGAAGATCAGAAAAAAAGGAGATCGGAGTGTGATGGAGAATTCAGAGAAAGTTCCATGAAAGAACTTAGTTTTCAGTTAGGGCTTGAAAAGATGGTAGGAAATGAATAAACCTAGATACCAGTAGAATATTTAATGCAGGTGGATAGCAGAGTGAAGGCAAGAATTAGTGCAGTTGGTAGTAGGTAGTTAGCATGACTGTTACAAAGACTAAGTCAGGAAAGGTGGTAATAACAATGGACTATGAAATACATACAGCTGTGAAAATTGAGGTAAGCTAAATATATTGCTTGTGGGTATATGTGTACTGAATGTCCATAACATATATTTATGTAATCATATAAAATTATGTGTGTATTGTCATTCAGTAGATTTCTTTCTTTGCCAGATACTAATGAACTTAGACTAAGCTAGAAGAATACACAGGACCACAGATATCTCAACATTTTCTTCCTTCCAACCCTGGTCATATTTGTGCAGTGACTATGAAAATCTTTAACATTTTTTTTTCTGATTTGTATTTCAGTTCCCTTATTACAGAAATCAGGTTTTCCCTGAACTCCTTAACTCTTTCCAGTTCTTTCCCTATTGAGAGGCTAGACCTGTTCTCATATTTTCTTAACTGTTGATTACGCTTCTGCTTCTAAATGGAAATTTTTGAGAATTGTTATGTGAATCTGGCTAATTCTGAATAGTGCATGTGCCTAGAAATTGCCTGCTGTTCACACACTGGGGTCTGTCTAGGGGAAATAGGGGAGGGACAGCATGGGGTGGGGAGTTGGGGAGTGATGGCATGGGGAGAAATGCCAGATACAGGTGATGGGGAGGAAGGCAGCAAATCGCACTGCCATGTGTGTACCTGTGCAACAATCTTGCATGTTCTTCACATGTACCCCAACACCTAAAATGCAATAAATAAATAAATAAATAAATAAATAAAAGGGGAAAGAAAAAGAAATTGCCTGCTGTTATGCCTCCTCTCTTAGATCAGGCCTTCATTCATTTTGATATATTAATAGTAATAATAATGATCACTTATTGAGCATGTGTTTTACCCCAGAAAAGGTATTAGGTACTTTCTAAAAATTATTTCTAATCCAAATACATGTTTTTATTTCCATTTTATAGATGAAAGAACTAATTTAATTCCACAACCTGTAGGCTTTACATTATATCATAAAAATTAAAACACAAAACATGACCTTTATATGATAGTATCTCAGACCTCACAGCTTAACAAAATGTTGCTGTTGTTCATTATTTCATCTGATCCTTAGAATAAGATTGTGAGGTGAGAAAGGTAGAAAATTTCTGTCTTTTTTTTTAATGGATTGGAGAAGCAACTAACTTCTCAGTCGCCTGCTCTAGAAAGTTGAGTATAAACATTATAATAAACATTATTTTATTATATTTTGATCATCTTTTTTTTTTTTTCTTTTTTGAGATGGAGTCTTGCTGTGTCACCCAGGCTAGAGTGCAGTGATGTGATCTCAGCTCACTGCAGACTCTGCCTCCTGGGTTCAAGTGATTCTCCCACCTCAGTCTCCTGAGTAACTGGGATTACAGGTGCTCACCACCATGCCTGGCTAATTTTTGTATTTTTAGTAGAGATGGGGCATTACCATGTTGGCCAGGATGGTCTCAAACTCCTGACCTCATGATCTGCCCACCTCAGTCTCCCAAAGTGCTGGGAATATAGGCATGAGCCATCATGCCCTGCCGATCAACTTATATAAAGAAAATTTGTGTCCCATGTAGATTAGATAAATAGACACATAGAAGATAGATAGATTCATGTAAGGTTTTAAAGCTTAGAGAAGTTTGGAGATCTTCCAGTATCACAAAGTAAATATTTTGCCACAGTAGAAATTGGTAAAATACAGATATGGTAAAACTTCTTTCTTCTATAATTGACTTCATTTTGATCATAGTTAAGCTTTCCATGTGCAGATGAATTCACATCTCTCATTTTGGACAAGGAAAACGTGTCAGACATTGGTCATCCTCCTGAGTCTCAACCAAATCTCTAATGTCTTCTGCTAATTAATGCATCATTTTCAATAGTGGAAATCTCCAAATAACATTGTTAGTATTTTTCTTCTGTTTGGCTCTTTACTACTGCAGACCACAAAAAAGTGTTCTTTGACAACTTATATAGATATGTTTGCATCATGTTGGAAGATGAGTTTTCTATTAAGGTTCACTATCCACATAGATGTTTTAGAAAGTGCTATTGCATGAAGTGACCTCAGAAAATAAAGTTTAACCTCAAATTTTAAAAAATGGAATTTCAGTTATTTGTCAGGATATGGAAAAGAATTATAACTTCAAAATGACCTTCAGTTCTTAAATTTCATCTTTTAGCAATTAGACCTCACAACCAGCCTGCCCTTTTCCGATCAAGAAACAAAAATTTATGCCTATGTAGCATCAAAAATTCCTTGGTTATAATCAAGAGGAACATAAAGGTGAACATTTTCATTAGTGCATGTCATGAACATTGTGGAGAAAAGAATTATAACCCACCCCAGTCTAATCCATCTTCTCTGAGGAGCCATTTTAAGAGGAAAAAAAATCCTTGGTATTTCAGTCACTCCAACTTCTTAAAATAAGTTTTAAAGTTGCACAGGGAAATTTCTCCAGTAATAGAAAAAGCTGCTTGATCTTAGCTAGAGCCATGTGAAAAATGTGTAAGCTAGCAACTAATGATTCTACATCAGGAATAATGCATTCAATTCTAAAATCAGGGATATTGACTGAAATCCAAAAGACAGATGTGAATCTTAAACCTGTGGAAAGAGATCTAATACATTTTTTCATATACTTAATTAGTCATGGTCATTATGAGACAAAGAATTAAAGATAATACATCATTTGTCTGAGCCTTATTGAACACTTCATAATTGCATAAAATCTATGTGATAATTCAAATATTTTGCTTTTAGATCATAGAGAAGGGATTTTTGTATTTTAAGACTAAAACTTAAAAGTTGGGAAAGAATCAATTGTAGGCTAAATAATAATCAATTACTATTTCAGAAAAGACCACAGAAATACTTTCTAGACTAATAAATTTATAAATAGATATCCAAGTTGCTCTTCTTGTTTACTCAAAGTAGTAAATTTTCAAATTGTCAGCTCCTAAACTAAGCAGGCTGCAGAAAATCAGATCTTCTTAATTTGTTGTGCACTAAATTAGTATAAATTTGATGTTGCATTTCAGATTAACATTTGCTTATACATCCTGTTAGACCCGCCAGACTATGCAATTACGCCAGAATAATATTAAACAGCTTAGAATTAATCTGTTTTCAAGCCCAACATTATATGAAAAACATAGAACATTTACCAATTAACTTTGTGTTAGGCACTTCACACATTTCTCATATTTTTATTTAATCCTTGTAATCGCACAAATGGTCTTCTATGGTAGGCATCATCTTCTCTTCTTTACAACTGAAAAAACTGAACTCAACATCATGCAGCTGGAATTAAGCCGGGCTCTTACTGATACCCACCTTTGTGCCAGTCTTTGGGAGCTTGCACATCTGACTAAAATGTTCACACTTCTCTGAATCCTCTCCATGTGTGGTGTCCTGCTACTACAGGTTGGTGATCTAGGTTTACTCTTGTGGCTTGCTTTGACTAGGGGAACTTCAGCAGGCATTACACAAGCGAAGCCTTACATGGAGCGTGCGTGATTAGACTTGATTTGTGCCTCTTTCACTACCATGAGACAAACATGTCTCAGCTAGTCTCTTGGTTCCAGGAAGATGAAAGCAAGGTGGTGCAGAACCTCACTAGATAATTTGCTCAATGCAAACCAGTGAAGAATAGAACTCCCTCCAGTCAGTAAACTGCAGAGCACAAGTTTAGTCAAGCCCAACTAAGTTCAACCTAGATCAACTTTGTCTTAGATGTTCATAGATACTTGAGCCGAAAGGAAAAATGATTATTTGTTTGAGTTGTGGGTTGGTTTGGTATGCTGCTGTTGACAACCAATACAAAATTGTAAATTCTTTCCCCTGCTTTTTGCAGATGATAAAATGAAACACAATGTCTTATAGGAGAAACTTACAGAAGTGTTGAAGCATCTTTGCTCTCTGTGCATAAGAAAAGTTCAACATTAATATTAAGAGGCAGGAAAGACTGGTTTAGGTGGCTTGTTAATTTTTCTATCTGGAAACAGTACTTGGTGTTCTCTGTTAATCTGGGACAGAAGTCGAGAACATAAAGGGAAGGATAGGATACTATCCTTGATGTACTGTAGTGACACACCAGTATACTTCTGAGTATATAAATGTCAAGAGGAAGTGTTCTGACTCCTCTCTGTAAGCCCTGCTGGAAGAGGCAAAATATAACAGTCAAGACTCACTTTTGTGTTAAAGTAACCACATTCCATCATAGATTGACAAACTATAGCCCATAAGCCAAATCTAGCCTGCTGCTGCCACTTCTTATTAAGTTTTACTGAAGAAGACAGCCATAGCTCTAATTACATATTGCCTGTTGTTGCTTTTGCTCCACGTTAGCAGAGGTGAGCAGTTGAGAGAGACATTAGCGCCCATAAAAGTTAATATGCTTACTACCTGGCTCATTTTGGAAAATGTTTGCTGCCCCTTGCTGTAGAGTGCTGTAGGAAGGTATGGCTGGAAGATGGTAGACGAGAGCTGGAAAGTACAGCTGATGATGTCAGGAAATCGTGTAGGTGTAGTTGTGGCTGTGTTTGTAGTACTGTGGTTGTACTTATCAAATGGGAAGAGAGACATAATTTCAGGGAATTCCCACTGGGGTCCATTGTGAGATTTGAGGTCAATGCTTCTGTCATTCGCTTGTTGCAGAAAATTATTGAATAGCTTATCGACTTTAATAAAACCTTATTTTGATGCAGCATCTTTACAACATTAGTGTCATGCTGAAGATTTAACTTGATTTCTAGGTGGAAATTTGAACCAAGAGAAATGAGACCGCCTGGAAAGGTAGCCAGGCCCAGATATATTTTCTATAAAACATTGTGTGTGTGTATGTGTTTAAAAGTTATCAATCAGCTATTGTCCCAATAACATGTATGTTTGGCTCAAGCATAAAGTGTAGACATTACCACAAGGCATATGCGGTCTGACCATATTTCAGAGCACTCTAAATTGTTTATTTGTTGTGCGCATCCTCCAGCCCTGACAAATCCCAAAGGACCAAATAAATCCTACGCTCCTCTCCACTTCAAAGTTCCTCTGAGTTTTACTGTTCAATTTACGGTGGAGGCTGCTTTCTCCCTCTCTGTTTGCTTGTCTTTTGTCTGTTTTCACACTCCTCCCGGCTGTGTAATCACTCATTCTCTCTCATTTATCACAGCCTTTCCTGGTCCTGACTACGCTATCTCCCCATTTTTGTCATGGTGCACTGGTACATTACAAATACAATTAAACCTTTGACGATACTGCAGCTTTTGTGCAACACATCCCAGCTTCAAGGTTGAAAGATTTCTGATATTACCTCCGATATCAGTTCTTTCCCATTTATTGGCAGTGTCCGGACTAATGCAGTAGTGTTGCATTAATTAAAGGAAGCATCTAGTAATACTGCTGTTTTTGCCAGTCTGACACTGAATCAGGAGTCTAATGCCTGCTCATGTTTTAAGAACCATTTATCACCCATGTCATCCCAAAGCAGCCAGCTGTCTGAGCCAGGCCTCATTTGCATTTCATCAACCACAGGCTCTCTTTCCTCATCTCACTCTCAAGTCTTTGTATAGCAGCTTTAATTTTTTTAAAGCACATTTTTCAAAGAAGGAGCTTAGCTAAAATTACTATGCTCCATAGAAAGATGATTTGAATACTAGACACAAGTCTCCATACTGATTGTGGCCAAAATATGTAACACAGACTGTGCCTTGAATTTGTTCTTTATCTTGGTCAGGTGATGGAGAGATGGGGAGAGCTGTAACCACTACCCCACTCCCAATATTGGTACAGAGATTGTACTGATGTTTGCATTTTATAGTGAACATAAAAATTCAATTTCATTTTCTGATTATGAAAACAATTTATTGCGGTAAGAAATAAAATATATTTGATTTCATTTCATCATTCATTTTGCACTTGGCCCACTGTTCTTCCTACTCTCTCCAATCCCACATTATATAACCTTTTCTACCCACCAAAGCTTCTATAGACATATCTTGACAATGGCCCACCTTTTCCCAACCAATGGAAAAATCAACTAATGAAACTGTCATTTGAAGCTATTTCAACATAAGCTCAGCATTGGTCTTCGTAATGTTAAAATCTGTGTAATTAATGTACATATTTTCTTTTTTACGTATGTTTTTAATATATCCCCTTTTTCTATTTATTGATCCAAATTTTAATACCTCTTGAGAAAACTTAGTTTTTACTTTCCAAGGCAAAAGTAACACTTCTCCCTTTCCTTGAATCATTTTCATAGTAAATACCTCTTCAGGAAGCTTATGCAGAGTGTGTGTGTATGTGTGTGTTTGTTGGGGGGGGGACAGGTGGTGAGGCTGTATGTATGGAGAGTGGGGTGGAGGAGATTATGTTAACTCACTGTGCCACAGACATGTCCACCCTCAATGTTTGGCCTGAACCAAATCCTTGGAGATAATTTTTTAGGGGAAATCATCCCCTTTTATGTTCTTGCTTTTAAACCCAGATGGTCAGCAACAGTGGACACCTGTCTCCCACTGAGATCATTTAATAAAGGTCATTTAACAGTTTTTCCTGATAATACCCTTTAGTCACCATGGGGTTAGTTTCAGATTCCATTTAGTGACCTAGAAACTTGAAAGCTCTATATCCATAACTAATCCTTTGGGATTTCTGGTCCTCAATAGGTAATTACTTCAACAAGTTTCTTTTTGAAAAGAAAATGATCTTTTGGAATTTCCATTAAATTGAATGGGAAAATAAGAATTTTGTTTGTGTTAAATCTAGTTTATATCTCAAGCACATTTTAAGATGAATATCACTTAAATTTTAATCAACCACGTATCATTTAGAGTACAACAACAAATACTTTCTAATAAACTATGTAAAAACGAGTTTTAATTTGATTATTAAGATAAGTGTGATTTATTGTTAAGTATTTGGTAATCTTCCTAATCCATTGTCAAAACACCTTACGTTTTCAGAGCTGAAAAATATGTTTCAGTAAGAATAGTTATGTTCTAGAATCCCTTTTAATGCAGTCAGGATACGATAAATGATTGCATAAACATCGTACACTTATTTTTCACTGACTTGAAAATGCCATATTGGTGCTTCTGAACTAGCATTCATCTTTCAAAGAGCAAACTGGTTTTCTGTAGCTTGTATGCTGTCATATATTCACAAAGATTCATGAAAGATATATTTATTCTTTTACATTTTTTCATATCTCTTAATGTCTTTATTTTCTATTTTCCTTCAGATTTATGACCTAAGACGTTAATGCTTGAAGCTGAAACTTTTTCCCTCAGCTCTTGTACATGTAAATCTCCTTTATATTACAACTCTCCTGCCGTGTTCAAGGTTATTAAAATATGTTCACATTTTTGTAGATGGATTGTTTTGTTAATAACATTTTTGTAAACACTTTCCCTTTGACTACTTTAATTTGCTTTTGTATTTTTTTCATAATCCTTACAATATCATGAATTTTGCAAACATGGAATAAGGGCTTCTGACATTAAGAATAATGGGTTTAATGAAATCAGCTCATTTGGTTTCTGAGTATATTTTGTCTGTCTTTAGCAAAAACGTCATAATATTGTTAGTTGTATAGATGAATTGTTTCAAACACAGGCTAGGTATGTATATGTAGTCGTTTTTAAAGATAGAATTTTAATTTTAGAAGTAGAATAACTTTAGATTTCTAGGAAATTGATCCCCCCTACCCAGTTTCCTCTCTTGGTAACTTCTTATACTGCTATGGTACCTTTTTCAAAACTAACAAGCCAATATTGCTACATTATATTAATTAAAGTCTATACATTGTTTAGATTTCCTTTGTCGTTATGAAATGTTATGAAGCCATTTTGATAGGAGAAAAAAATTTACAGCTTATATGTACAGATTGACCACCTCCAATGAAAGAGGGGGAGGTGAATAATAAGACGACTCCGATGTTTTGGCTGTAATTTTGACACTCACAGTTTTAAATCATTGCATTTTCCAAAATTTATTAGCTATGTGATCATAGTCAAGTTACTTTGCCTCTTTAAGCCCTTAATTCCTTTATGTAAAAGTGAGCAAAACAATAATATCTTTTCCACAGATTAGTGATGAGCATTAAATGAAATCTTGCAGATATAGTTCTTAGTAAGTCTGGGACATAGTTCTCAATAAATGTTGGCTATTTTTGCTATTATTACTAAATTTAAGGCTGAGGAGCAAGCAGACTGGTAGTTTTCAGAATTACTCACAGAATGCTTGTACTGGTTCACCTGATGAGTATTTTCATAGAGCCAATATTCACTTTATATCCAGATACAATTTGCCCTGTAAGACACCTAAAATACTAAGCCCATCAGGTATCCAGCAGTAAAAACTAAATTGGAGGAGAGAAGTCCTTTTCTACCTGGTTTGACATATTGTGGCTGAATTTTTAAGTTTTAGTGAAAATAATGATGATGATTTGATCTTCAAAGTTTTGTTTTACCATTTCCCTAATAGCTTGGGATTATTGTAGTGTAATCAACTAAAATTCTGATGAAATGTGGAAGGAATTCTTTTTTCTAATTGATACTTTGTGAGTGTAACTACTTTGCATTATGCATAGAGAAAAAATATATTCCAGGCATTCTTCAAATGTAACATGGGTGAAGAAGTCTTTAAATTTCCTCCTGTCCTCAGATTTGCACCATAAAGTTTCAGACCAAATACAAGAAAAAAAAGAAAGAAACAAGTGTTTTGAAGGGTAGAATTTTGGCAATTATATCAGATTGTAAAACACAAATGTGGATTAGCTTCAACCCATCAAAGATTCAAGAACAGCTACAGTTCTAACAATGAGCCAAAAAAATGGGTATGCGTTGAAGGGAGGGAATTAGGAAGGGAATTTATAGTCACTCCGACATTGTCCCAACAGTAACGTTTCCCGAATTTTGCATTGGAAAGAAAGATTTATAAATTAAGAAACTCAATATGCAGTCCACCCTAGGATAAATGCTGCTATGTGCCCATGCATTCCTATTTGAGTATGGCTTTGTGTGTTGCCAATCATAACAATGGTTGATAGAAAGTAATAAGAGCCTGCATGAAGCACTGTGCTAATGATAATGTTCCTGGTAAGAATAAAGAGAGGCCATTACTTTAAAACATAATTGAATGTAATCAAACACTGGGTAGGCTTATCTGTATTTAGATTCTATAACTCTACATTTATAGCTATAATAGAAAAATACATATTATAAAATTTCTGTGGTTAAAAAAACTATTATTACAAATGTGAATTTCTCTAAACAGTAAATTCTTTTGGATTAGTTGACTTCATGTAAGTTGATTTGTTCATTAACACAGAGTAGACTTCTTGTAAATAGAAATGAGGGTACATTTGATGAAGAGCCACTATTTTCTTATATGTATATCCCTTTTCTGTCCTCCCTCAGAATAATATGTTTCACAAAACAACACACATCTCTTCCACCAATTTCTCCCCAGAATACTCCATATTCAATCAATGTCCAAAAATATCAGAGACAGAATGTTACATTACCATTAGGTTGGTGCAAAAGTAATTGCAATTAATGGCAAAAATTGCAATTATTTTTGCAACAACCTAATAGTAACATTGAAAATCAACATTAGTTATTCAACATCAGAAAGACCTTCAGGAACAGTCATTACCACAGATGGGCTGAACTATTATTTGTAGGGCATTGTAGTAAGTTAACATTTTATCAAATTTATAAATTAATGGATATTTTGTTAAGGGATATGAACAACTTGTAGCATAAATTTGATCTATACATCATCGAGAGAACAAAATAACAAAATGATATAATAGTAGCAAACATGGGGTGACCTTTCTGTCACACTTACAATTTCAATGCACTTGTCTATTCATTATTTCATGTGTGGATGGGTAGCTGAGTGGCCAGGCCATCAGATGTCCATATAGATAGGTGACTCCCTTCTATACCCCATTCTGCCATTAGTTTATGTGTATTTTACTTTTGCTTTTCCCTTCCCATTTCACTACTAGTTAAAAATTCTAATCTTGTGTTCTAAATCACACATAGTTTTACTCATGTGTAGTTGTACCTGAAAAATAATTACACTACATAAAATTCATCCATTAGAGGTGTGGCAGAATGGACACTAAACTACTAACTTTAGTGCAGGTGAGATTGAGAATGCAGAAGATGAAAAGGAGAAGACTTTTATTTTTTCTTTATAAAAGTTTACCTTACTTATTTTAATACAGGGCTCAAGTATCATTTGTAATGAAACATTGAAATGTTCTTAAAAGTTCATGTGTTGAATGTTCTGTAAAGGAAGTATAAACTCACAAATGCAACAATTTATTTCATTCCACAGATTATTGATCCTGATATAAATAAAAATGTTCAGAACTTGCACAGAGATATTTAAACTAACAAACAAAAATAGAGAAAAAGTGAAAAAAATTGATGATTAAAAAAATTACTTAATCATTATTGATGGACTGAAAACATCTAACTTACATCTCCTGAATTAAATCTGATATTTTCTTGGAGAGTAGTGAGGGATGGTTGAGGGTAGATAGAAAACGGAGTGTATTTTGAAAAATATAAAGTTTAGAGAAGCTTAATTTAAATGCTCCCTGTGTGTCAAAGAGCTATTAAATATAATTTTCATGATTTTAATATGAGTGAATCTGAACTAGCATATGGTCTAAGTTTCTTTTAAGTTGCACATGGATTTAAAATGTAGGGGAAAAAGATCACTTGGCAAATATGTTTTTGGTTTTGAAAAACTTCCAAATGTTTAAAAAGTACTTTTCAAATCAGCCATAGCCATATGCATCCAGGTTTTCTCATTCTCACTACTGAAGGATAAAAAGAATCAGAATGAAGGCAAAATGGATGGAGATGTGATACATATGCTGTAAAACTAAAAATCAGTTGATTCTCAAGGGAATTGGTTAAAAAAATAAATTTGGTCCTTATGACAATTTAGGCCAAAGAATCTAACACTTTTATTCTTAGTGATTTAGGATCATGGATGATATTAATCTGTCACAAAATGATCCTATGACTATTTCCAGAAGTGGAAAAGTGCAGAAATAGAAAATGCATACATGATACTGCTGTTTTATTTTGTTCCAAGTCTTGTCACTATCTGTGGAAAACAGTGTTCCAAAGGAATGAACATTTAGATAAATTATGACATGAAATATCATTTTTAATCCTTTATGCATAGATATATTGATAATAACTGAACATCATTGGCATCTGGCTTCCAGATACAGTGACGATCCCCTCACGGCATCTAGAAACTAGAGAGATGTGTATGAACACTTTTTAAAAAAATGTGAAAACACTAAATGTCAGTTATTTTGAAATAAGGTTTTTAAATAAGCATTTTTAATTAAAAATTAGAAAATAGAGAGCTATATGTGGACAATCAGTTACTAAATGTTTTTTTCCAAATAACAGATGAAATATATTTTGACGTTTTTGTTTTAAATACATTTAAATATATAGATGCAAATCAAATCAAACACTGCTACAAACACAATTGTGTTATCTATAACTCTCGAACATTGAATAATATTCCATGAACTTCAACACATGCATTTGGTGATCCATTAAAATTCATTTGAATGAATTTTGAATTAGATTCCAAAATGAACACACCACTTTCTCTTCTTTTAGTGTCTATTGGTTTTTTCTATTTTCTTTTTCTTTCTTTTCCTGAAGCGGATTCTCACTCTATCACCCAGGCTGCAGTGCAGTGGTGTCATCTCAGCTTACTGCAAACTCTGCCTCCCAGGTTCAAGGGATTCTCTTGCCTCAGTTTCCTGAGTAGCTGAGATTACAGGTACACGCCACCATATCGAACTAATTTTTGTATTTTTAGTAGAGATGAGGTTTCACTGTGTTGACCAGGCTGGTCTGGAACTCCCAACCTCAGGTGATCCACCTGCCGTGGCCACCCAAAGTGCTGGGATTACAGGCATGAGCCACTGCACCTGGCCCTTTTTCCTCTATTTTCATTACCAAGACTAAATAATACTTATGTGACTGAATACAGTTGGTCATTTTTACAAACTCTTTTCAGTTAGTTACTTTTTTGTCATTTTAATTAAATACAATTTTTAGAAGTGAATAAATATACATCCAATAGCACATATATTTCCCAAAATATAATATTGTGTGTGTGTGTGTGTGTGTGTGTGTGTGTTGGGAAATAAAAGAGTACAATTTACTCAACAGCAAATATACAGTCAGGTAAGTTTGATGAAGAAGGTAATATTTTAGCCTAAGAATTAGAATTCTGTAAGACAATGTGTTATAGTATCAGTTATGTGATCCTTCCACACTGATATTTTGAGTGCAATTATGCCCTCTTTGTCCTACACTTTTGGGAGAATAGAAGGTTCTTCTTCACACTTTTCTATTTATAATTTCTCCTGTAGGACAACGCACAGGTAAGTTCCTTGGAATATATTAAAGAAACAAAAACAAACAAATACAGAGAAAAAAATTAAATCAAGTGTCTGGGAGTGTGAGAAATCAAATTCAGTGGGGTTTAAACTATATCCCATACAAGTACCCCCAAGTTGTGCTTTTAGATAGATTCACCTTGGATAGAGACATGGTCAAGTGATATATTCCCTTTATCTTTTTTCTACAAGCAATACATAGCTCTATCCTTGGAGGAGAGGCAAGGAGTACAGTAGGGTGACTATCTTCAATTTTTGTTGGGGTTCAGAGGAATTGTGACTTTCCTAAAAGATACCTTGGTTTTTGTCACATTTAGCTATTTGTTTCTTTTTATTTAGGAAAAAAGCCTGAGCCTGCTGTGGCTTGGGCTCTTACTACCTTTTCTTGGGCTTGGATCTCATAAATGATAAGTCAACTTCTAGTGTTGCCTTCTCCAAAGGAACCTAAATACCAGCATCACCTTTGATTATCCTAAAGCCTAATGATTCTCTGCCTAAGAAAATCCCTATCGTTTACATTTACACTTACTTTATACCTCTTTTAATCTTTTTGAGGAATGTCTCTCTACCTATACTGCATGGCAAAGTTCTATTTATTACAACTATGAAACAAGTATTTCCTTCTTATTGTTTATATGCTGAATTACTTTTTTATTGCCAATCACAATCAGCTTTGCTAAATTATTCAATATAAGCTTGCCTCGTCCATTAGACTTTGGAATTCCTGAGATAAGAAATTATGTTTCATTCTGAAGGTGTGCTTAAATCAGTGGAAAGATGGTTTGTCTGATCAGGATATAGAGGAATAGAGTTATTCTGTACACAGCCACCATTAGTTGCAAAAGTGGCTAGAAATGGGAGTTATACGACCTTTTTTAAAGACATGACCTCATCAGGCAAATTCTAAAGACTCTGCTATCCTTTGTGTTTAAAAAGTGAATTGCAGTAATTTTATAAAATGTAAGATAAAAATAAGTTTTAGAAAAACGATTTAATGATTTTGAATACTTTCAGCCAAAATCCTAATGTTCCCTAATTCTTGTGAACTAGAGCTAAATATGAAGACTTCGAAGAGTATCTCATGCTTTGGTCTCTCCTTTGCTGTAATGTTTAAAAATTTCTTCCTGAGTAATGAATGGACAATCCCAAGACATGCTGACACACAATTTCCTAGAACAGTGGATTAAATCCCATTTTTCTCACATGAAGGAAGTTTCATCACATGGCAAATGACCAAAGCTGCTCTTTAAACTGTAAGACGGCAAAGTCTAAGCATTACCTTTCACAATCAACCATTTACAGAGTCATTCCCTCATTTTTATTATACAAGTTACTGGAATGAGAGAATCTAAATCTGATAACTGAGATGGGCTAGTGATACAGGGTAGAGATTAGGTTTGGTCATGCGGGCACAGGGATGAAAGCAAAGAGGAACTCAAAAACAATTATCCTTTCTTTCTATGTGAAATTTAAAATAAACTGTTTTAATTGTACAGTTGAGGTGGTATTTTCACCAAAAATGAAATATTTTAGTTACAGGTTAAATTTATTAGGAAAAAAAATTGTTAAAAACCTAGCAGCCATCTTTTTCAAACCTATTATCTATCTATCTATCTATCATCTATTTAATGGTCATGTATACTTATAGTTACTTTAAAAAGAAAAAAGAAAATGGGGCACTGATATTCATTCCTTAAAATCTGTTGACTTAGTGGAGTCAACAGATTAGGGCTTTTGCCGGCCCCATAGGCAATAAATTTCCTATGAAATGAGTGCCCTTTCAGAAGCCAATGAGCTTTATAGGTGCTGACAGTGATACTCCACTCTGCAATTCTGCACTTCACTATGTGGACATTCTGTGCTTCTTAAACACACACACAGACACATACACACACACACACACACACACATATATATGTAAGAATATAATACAATATAAATATATTTATATATATATATTCTGTGATTTTTATTGCTAATTTTCTAAATTTTCAGTTTCTTTTCTAGAAGAAAATATGTGTTGCCTGAAATTCGTTGATTTATGGTCTGAAAATTTTCCCTGACCTCTGGATGTTTTGAATACAGTACAAATAATGTTTAAAAATACATGGGCTCAAACATGGCAAATGGAACCCTGCAGTAATTTGTTAATTGCAGGTGAAATTGTCCACTCACTTCTTTTACTGAAAGAGCAAGTGGTAGAGACTAATTGCATTTGTGAGACCTCTAAAAAAAAGAACAAATTGTTACCAAGTTATGGAGCAACACGGGCTTGTTGGACATGGAGAGTCTCATGTGGAAAGAAAAGCCATGGCAAAATGGATTTTGCATATATCCACATATACACATATTATCTATTTCTGTCTGCTGGAGAAACTGGAAACAGTGATAACCCAATGGAAATGATAGAAATGATAGCAGGGCTGGGAAAGGAAACATACAAGATGAGCCTGGCATAGCCTATTATGCCAGAAAGCAATAACATGCTCAAAGGATATGGAAACATCAAAACCATACAAAAGCCAACCTGAAGGGCTCTCACTGGACAAATATGCAACACATTAGGTATCAAAACAAACAATGTTATTAATAGATTATTGCCCCATGGCTATATTAGTAAACTACATCTCTATACTGACAGATTAAGTAAATGAACTAATTGAAAGCTTTGATAAGGAATGTGAATATGAGATACTTGCATAGTATAACCCCCTCCCAAACACTTACCAAACACAAAACAAAACAAAACAAAAAAAATCGATGTGAAGTTTTGCAAAAGAGAAGCTGGCAGATGTCACTTGAAACAAGGGAACAAAGTTTGTCTTTAGCAACAAGGGAGAAAATTGAAATCAGGTGACACCTGATGAAATGCAATAAAAACAAAATAGCACTATTTCTATGCTATTCCTGCACATAACATGACTTTGAAATAAAATACATTAGACACACCCGTAAGAGGTCCATTGGACAAAATAACTGGTCTTGCAAACTTCTAAGGTATCAAGGTTAGAAATTAAATAAAAATGGATAGGTTGATCCAGGCTGAAGGAAGCGACGTAAGAGAACCAAATGTAACCCCTGACTCTGAAATAGATCTGTTGGCTATAAAGACACTTATAGGACCATTTATCAAGGGGAAAAAGCTATTTTTACTGTACTTTTAGTTTTTCTCTAAGTTGGAGGTTATATTAGTCTCTTCTCATCCATTAAGTGTTGTCATTTATTTACCTATTTCTTTTTCTTTCTTTCTTTTTTTGAGACAGGGTCTTGCTCTGATGCCCAGGCTGGAGTGCAGTAAGTAGCACAATTATGGCTCATTGCAGCCTTGACCTCCCTGGGCTCAGGTGATCCTCCCACCTCAGCCTCCCAAGTAGCTGGGACTACCAGCATTCACTACCATGCCTAGCTAATATTCATATTTTTTATAGAGAGAGAGTTTCGCCGTCTTGCCCAGGCTGGTCTTGGACACCTGGGCCCAAGCTATCCGCCCGCCTCAACCTCCTAAAGTGCTGAGATTTCAAGCATGAGCCATCGTGCTTGCCCTCTTTCTCTATTTCTTGACATTTAAAATGAGTGAGAAAATGCTAAATCATTGATTGTCTTGTCACCTGAACACATTAAATATTTTAAGATTTAGTAAAATAATGCAACATTATTTTATTTTACTTGAGGATACAGAAATGTAAGTTCAGTTAGCGGATACACAGCCTTTTGGGTCTTAATTCTTTTTTTTTTTTTTTCCCGCAGAAAAGTGATTTTATTTTAGGTAGAGAAAGAGAAAAGAAAAGGAGAAGAAGAGAGAATTTCCACAAGAAAGAGGGGGAGAGAGAGAAAAAGAAAGAGAGAGAGACAGAGAGAGAGGACTTAACCCTTACAATTGTGTTTTTCAGTTTTAGAAATGGCTTTACTCTAGGGACTCCATGTTTGGGTCCCCTTCCACAAACACTCCCTTGGTGGAAGCCATCTTTCTCTATTCTGGATTTCCCCCTCTGGAGTCCCCTTCCACACTCTCTCGTGGAAACCTGTCTTCCCCCTCCTAAACTCCATCTCTCTCTAGTCCCTTCCACTCAGTGTGGAAGCTGCTTTCCTCTCCTGAATTCCAACTTTCTGGATTCTCTCACTCAGCATGAGAGTTAGCTGTTTCTTTCTCTCTCCTCCCGTTTCTCTCTCTCTTTATATAAATCACTTTCTACAAAAAAAAAAAAAAAAAGAAAAGAAATGGCTTTACTCTAAAATTTAAAAATTATTAGGTTTGACTTAAGTCAAGTTAATAATGTATTTTTTAAAAATTTATTAAAACTTTGTTATATTTGCATATAAGCTGAAGACTAATTATTTTATTCGTTAAAGAAATATTGATTGAGTGCTTGTTTGGTTCCAGGCAATGGGTCTTAACAGTTAGCAAAACGGATCCAAATATCTAACCTTGTGAAGCTCTCACATTCTGGTGGGGAAGAAAGAAAATAAAGAAGTAAATTAATTATAGGTTTCAGATATATGCACAGTGAAGGAAATTTGAACAAGGAAGCAGAAAGAGAGTGGCAGCCTGTGCACGTTTCAATAAGGTAGTGAGGAAAGATAGAAAGGGGGACATTCAGCAAAGACCTAAGGAAGATGAAGAACTGTGTCATACACATTCTTAAATCTGTTTCGGTTAACATGATACGGTTTAACATGTTTCTTATTGTATATATGGAATAGTCCAATCAGCAATCTCTTCCACACCAGAAGAGACTGCTGATTGGACTATTCCATATATATAATAAGGAAATAAATGTCTGCTTCAGTGTTTGAGCGCCATGTTGAAAGATCACAGACGAAGTCTTTGTTTGGGTATAACAGATGTAAACAACCCTGCATAGGACAAAAGCATATGGAAAAGTCAAAGGAAAAGTTAGGGAGCAGCTTGTTACCATAAAATAGGGAAAGTCTGAGAGGACCAAAGGGAGGAAATGAAGAAAGAAAGGAAAAAAGGGAAAGAGAGAGAGAGAAATTCCAAAGAGAGAAAAAAAGGGCAGGGAAGGAGAGAACAAATAGATAACAGATCAAAAGAAAGAAAAACCTGGAGTAGAGATAGGGAAGCTTCTCCTCCAAATGACCACATAGTAAATAGTTTAGGCTTTATGAACCAACGGGAGCCCTGTCAGACGGCTCAACTCTGCCTTTGCAGTGTAAATGCAGCCACAAGAAATACATAAAGTAGTGTGACTATGTTCCCATAAAACCTTATTCATAAACAGTAACATTTAAGTTTTGTATGTCACAAAACATGTCACAAAATATTTTTCTTCTTTTCACTTTTTTAGCTATTGAAAAATGAGAAAAATAAACATCCTTAGATGACAATTCTCCAAAACAGGCCATAGTTTGCCAATCCCAGACCTAGAGACATAGAGACAAGTCGCATGAATCCAATAGGGTGCAGTGAGAGCTGGAAAGGAATCAGATCAAGTACCTTCGCTTTGCAATTTGTGTGTTCTTCCAATTCTCAAAGCTTCACTGTTTTAACATATGAAGTAAGAATGTTAAAATAAACGAACATCAAATTCTCTTCTAACAGTAACTTTTATTTACTTTATTACTGTTCACTGTTTTAGTTCAATTATCTGCAGTAATCTTAGACAAAAATATGTTTCACCCGGTGGGTGTAGAAGTGACTTCTTTTAGGCCCTTTAGGAAATTGGTGCCACTATGATTTTAGTGATACTTTCCCAGGAAGTCCCTGAAATGACTGCTGTCAAGTGCAATGAGGTAAGGTTGCAATATGGCCTGGCAAGATGTCCCTAGTTTGTTTCTAAGTAAGAGCCATTCTTAAGTGGTGGGTGAAAATTCTCACCCATAGTAGTTGATCTCATTCATTCCAGTTTAGACTTCTTTGAGACGCCTGGTGCACTGAGGTTTGGCTTTATAATGGTGAACATGTGCTCCCTGTTGAAACAACCCTTGCTACCCTGCTTCAGGGCAATGGGGTTATAGACTCTGACTTCCTTTTTAACTATTTTTCAGTATAGTTTCAAATGTATATATTGAATAAGGAAGTATTCCACGATATTTCCTGTGTTTCAGGATTTAATGTTTGTTAAGGTCTAATATAATTATTAATGCTAATTCTAGAAAATATATGGCATTTTCTGGTAGGAAACAAAAAATATTCAACTTAGATTGTGTTTCTAAAGATGGCCACCATTATATCTCCCATTCCACTCCCACATCAGGCTTTGGAATCTATTATCCCCCTCCTCTTAAATCTGTGCTTACTAGTGACTGGCTTTGACCAGAACGCAGCAGAAATGACACTGTGTAATCCCTGAGACCAAGTCTTATCTGCAGCTTGTAATTCAGCTTTCTTGGAGTTCTCATCCGTCTTCTATTGGAGAGGCATAGAGAGAAAGAGGCCCAGCTAGCCCTGAGCTGTTCTAGCCATTCAAGCTGAGATATCATAGAGGTGGCTGAATTCACCAGCCAGCCCTGTATTCCAACTGAACCTTATCTCCAGCTCATAACCCAGCTGAATGCAGCCAAATGAGTAAGAAAATACGACAAGGAATGGAGGAAATGCCCAGGCAAGCACACCCACCCCCTAAATTCCTGACCCACAGAATCTTAAGCAAATGAAATGGTTCTGGTTTAAAGCCATCAAATGTCAGGTTAGTCCGTTGAGCCACAGTAGATAACAAAACAAACTTGACACTAATTAAATTCAGAATGATCAATTATACCACTTCTACTTTAGGTAATCTATGCATGGCTTATCATCAACTAGCTGCTCTATGGTAAACCATGCTGAAACCCGTAATGTTCACACTACATGCCTGCCTTGTTTTTAACATTCATTGTTCTTTAGATCAGCTTTCTTGCGGTTAATCTAATTCATTCAAAGTGAAATATAATTAACAATGAAGTAGCATACACAAAGGTTTAAATTATCTACAATAAATTTCACATTAATTCTGATTTATAATTATTAGACTTAGCCATTTGATTGTAATGCCAATAAAAATTCAATTCTGTTGTTCTGTGGAATGTAGTGTTCACTTCTCTAAATAAATATTTTTAAAAAATAACTAGTACACTAGGGAAAGATGGAAAATTCATATGCTGTTAAAATTAATTTTTTTCTTAATGTGCAAGTGAAGTTGCACTATATAAAACTATTTGTAACAGCGCGATACATCTGATATTTATTTTAATTATAGCTTATTTGAGGTTGGCCTGTTTTCTTGATGCTCCTTTTTTTTTTTTATTGTATTTGGGCTCTGGGGTACATGTGCACATCCTGCATCCTGCAGGATTGTTGCATAGGTACATACGTGCCATGGTGGTTTGCTGTCTCCATCCCCCAACCCCCCATCACCTATGATCAGGCATTTCTCCTGGTGTTATCCCTCCCCATCCTCCCTGCCCCCCCCCGCTGTCCCCCCTGCCCTCCCCTCCACCCCCCTACCTGACCCTGTGAGTGTTGTTCCCTTCCTTGTGCCCAAGTGTTCTCATTGTTCATCATCTGCCTATGAGTGAAAACATGCGATGTTTGATTTTCTGTTCTTGTGTCAGTTTGCTGAGAATGAGGGTTTCTAGGTTCATCCATGTCCCTACAAAGGACACGAACTCATCGTTTTTTTATGGCTGCATAGTACGCTCCTTTTTAAAGACAAAATAAAAATGAGAGTGTAACTACTTAAATGGCAACGCAAATTGATGTTAATAAATTAGGGCATTCATAAAAGAACACCCAATTTTACTACTAAAAGCACAGCGATGTATGCAGCATTATGTAGTTTAAAAGGCACACTGATAAGTGCCTGTATTCAAATCCCTTTCTGTGCCCTTTGTGTTCTTATCTTCCCCGGGCTAGCAGACAATCCTGCTTTTCACTAACCTTTGGCACGCCACCATCAGCAATAAACTGCATGCTCTTGCATAGTCCCTGAGCTTCCTTAATTAGCATCACCTGTGGTATGTTCCATTTGGAGCAGCCCCATCAGCCCCACACACCTGCTTTAGTGCCTGCAGGTAGAACAAGACTCAGTGTCGCAGGGCTCTGGGGAGTCCATTTGCATGCCCTAAAGCAGCAACTAAATACCTATCATCTTCAACAAGCATACTGTAGCCCCGAATCCTAGTAATTGTGTCTCTGTAAGGTTGAAGTGAAATGCTACACCAGAATCTGAACAGAATCACCATGTAGTGACCCCAAAACTTAAGCAAAATGTTTCCTTCATTTTCAAAATAAAAGATATTTGTTTTTGCTGAACAAATTATTTTTCTACCTTTCAAGATAAAATATATTTATTTTTATCTTGAGGTTTGTACTAAACCTTTTCACAAGCCACAGAAAAGTGACATTTTGATTTTTTGTCATAGTATGTTTTAAGCACAAACTTTGAAGGACATCTTCAAAAACATACAAGGTGATATTTTTCTCTTAAAATCTTGTAATGGTGGCCGGGCATGGTGGCTCACACCTGTAATCCGAGCACTTTGAGAGTCCGAGGCAGGTGGATCACGAGGTCAGAAGTTCAAGACCAGTCTGGCCAAGATGGTGAAACCCTGTCTCTACCAAAAATACAAAAAATAGCCAGGCACGGTAGCACACGCCTGTAATCCCAGCTACTCAGGAGGCTGAGGCAGGAGAATTGCTTGAACCTGGGCAGCAGAGGTTGGAGTGAGCCGAGATCGTGCCACTGCACTCTAAGCCTGGGCGACAGAGCGAGACTCTGTCTCAAAAAAAAAAAAAAAAAAAAATTGTAATGGTATAAAGCATTTCCTGTGCAAGTTAGGAGGGTAAAATTGACACACATTTAAAATTCAAAAAGAATTTATAGCAATGAATCATAAAAAGGTATAATGAATGTCTGTTACTGAACGATGGATGAAAGATAGGTAGTTAAACCAAAGGAATCTTAAAAGGCTTAATTTGAGTTCTTCTCATGAACTCACACTTTTCTTTTTTATGCCTCTTTTCTTTGCCAAGAAGAATTTAGCTGTGACACATAATGGGTATATTTTGTTAAAGCTAAGTTCTTTCAATGTCAAGTTATTATATCTTCTACATACAGAGAGGAGTTGGTGCCAAGATTTCTAACAAGTAGGTACACATTCGTCTTCAAACAGAAAGGCACTAAAAAGCATTGTGTTGGTAGATTGATGTGTTGAAAGATATGCAACCCAGTTCTGACTCTATTAGACTAACGGCTGTTTTTAAGGGTGAAAAAGCCTATAGATGAACCCTCATGCTAAAGACAAAAGGCTTTGATCTTCTTGCCCATTTTGTAGTAAGAAGCATATATATTTAACCTATAAAAATTCCAAAACAGGGCAAGAACCTTGCCTTAATTATTCTAGGTGTCACCAGACAGACTAATTATATATATATATATATATATATATATATATATATATATTCTGCTTAAATATTTTAAGTGAAATTTAGGAAAAAAGGAAATAAAATTTAACTGTTAAATGATTTCCATTTATAATAAGAATGTCTTATATATGTAAGAAAGGACTAACCACCATAATTTAATCCTTATTCAGTTTTGATTTCACATTTCCAGCTCCAAATGCATGAATCATACACTCTTCATCTTACCTATGAGCAACTGAGGACCTGAATGTATCTTTCTTGGGTTGCACTGTTATTAATGATTAAACCTTTGTTCCCTGATTTTCAGTCTAACGCTATTTCCACAACATAGGTTACATTACTTCACTGACTTTGAGTCTCTGAATGTAAAATAAAAAGATATATTTTAATAACTAATGGTCTAAATTAAAGCTCAACAACTCCTTATACTTTTTTTTTTTTTTTTTTTTTTGAGACAGAGTTTTGCTCTTGTTGCCCAGGCTGGAGTGTAATGGCATGACCTCGGCTCACTATAACCTCCATCTCCCGAATTCAAGTGATTTTCCTGCCTCAGCCTCCCAAATAGCTGGGATTACAGGCATGTACCACCACACCTGGTTAATTTTGTGTTTTTAGTAGACAAGGAGTTTCACCATGTTGGTTAGGCTGGTCTCAAACTCCTGACCTCAGCCTCCCAAAGTGATGGAATTGCAGGCGTGAGCCACCAAGCCCGGCCTACTTTTACAATTTGTAATGGGATGCATTTCTTTTAGAAAGTGGTCTAAAAAAAACCCCAGAGTTCTGGATTACAAAGCGGAGCCTATGCTCTTGCAGTTGTAAGGAAGTTAGAATTCATTCAACATATGTCTTAGTCACCAGAGGTCCTCAACTAACTTAGAATTTTTTCAGATAAAGAAAGGGACAACTCAGACAAAATTCTAATTCTATAAAGCAGCAGAAGGGAAAGGACATAAAATAATGAACAGAGAAGTTTGTTAGGTCATGACATTGCATTGTAGCAAAACACTGACAATAATGCTTAAAATACACAATCAAACAAAGATGTTGGTTGTATTTATGAATGCAACATTAAGGTAGCATTTTTCAAAATATACTATGCAGAATATAAGTTCCTCATTATATTAAAAGGTTTTAAGTGAAAACAAAAGTGTCCAGTTCAAATATACATAATGATAGACTGGATAAAGAAAAGGCAGTAGCTATACACCCTGGAATACTATGCAGCCATAAAAAAGAATAATATCATGTCCTTTGCAGGGACCTGAAAGGAGCTGGAGGCCATTATCTTTAGCAAATGAATGGAGGAACAAAAAAACAATACCATATGTTATCACTTGTTAGTGGGAGCTAAATGATGAGAACACTTGGACAAATGAAAGAGAATAACACATACTCAGCCCTATTGAGGGTGGAGGGTAGGAGGAGGTGGAGAATCAGGAAAAATAACTAGTGGGTAATAGGCTTAATACCTGGATGACGAAATAATCTGTACCACAAATCCCCATGACACAAGTTGATCTATGTTACAAACCTGCACATGTGCTCCTGAAATTAAGTTAAAAAGCAAAAACAGAGACAAAAACAAAAATGAAAAAATGGCATACAATATCACTTCTTGATATTTGCAATGCCTGTGATCATATGAAAAGTTCTGTGAAGTTACACAGTGAAGATATTTATTTAACTTTTTTCACAAGTGTTTCCCAAACTTGCTTGACAACAAAACCCCACTTTCAAATATTATCATTTCATAAAACACAATTGAAAATACTGAGTTAGTACGTATCTTGTGTTCTGAGAGCTAAGCAGAGCTCTATCATCCGTTCACAAGCAGAAGTTTCAAATCTCTCTTCTTAGAATAAAAAAGGTACAAAATATCATTTATGATTACCATTTCATCTTTAGTTTCACTTTTCTTTTACTGAGCTAAAAATTTAAAACAAATTAAAAACACAGAAATGATTTTAAAAAACCAAAAACATCCAATGTAGCTACTTCAATATGTAAAAGATGAAACTCACATCTTGATTTCGTTCACTTAAAAGGTCATCTGTCATAAGAACCAATCACTTTAAGTAAGATTTTAGATTATCTCCCATCACTAATACACACACCACACATACTGATTGATGTATGGCTATGTAGTATAAATTAAAGATGTTATGATTGTATGCAGTGCCTGGACTGTATGGGCACCTGGAATTTCATCAGACTACTTTTTATGAGTTTCACTTTATTTTCTGCCTCTGCCCCCGTTCGTATGGAAGATGAAGAGAAGTTTTCTTGTATACAAGTTAAAAGAAAAAACAACAACCCAACCCACCATATCGACTAACCAAACAAACAGACAAAAAAATCAATCCCCAGGGCTTCCTGTAGAACATAAGTTTTTCATACAAGAAAGATAAAAAAGAACCTGGCGAAAAGGATCTGTCAATTGGTCTTAACAGCTAGCTAAGAAGTTGTTCTTGCTGGTTGCGAGTAATTCAGAGGAATCGCCAACAACTAATCCTATCCCTTGCTGCTGTTGAGGCCTCAGCTACTAATATCCTATTATAATGGACATGAATGTTACACCTTATTCTGTACAGGGTATATTTCCATTAGATCGTGTGGGAATGTGTAAAGCATGGGTAGTTTGACTTTTTCTTTCCTGAACAAACTACACAGGACAGGCGTGGGAGTGAGTATACAGCCCTGTATAGTCTGGAAATTTCAGGTTTCTTTTGTTAACAGATCGTGGAATGGACAGAAGAGCTAAAATTTGCTGGGTATATTTTCACATACTAATTTAGTCAGTTCAAATTTAATATTGACTTGTGACAAGATATGCGGTGATCTTAGAAATGTGATTTAAGCAAGTATCACCAAACAATTTAGCATTACCTCAGTATTGAATTATAAGCTTCAGAGTAAACAAAATCTCAATGATGAAACCATTAATGGTTTCCCTCTGTCTTCAAATATATCTACACTTACATTCTCAACAATTCACTGGGCATCGAGCTAGAGCTTTGTTTAATGCAAAATCTGGCCATGTGAAAAATATGGGCACTGAAGTGGAAAATATTTTTGCATTCTTCTGTGTCAGCGTTGCCCTTTTCTGTCAAGTTGCACACGCATGTGTCCACAATGGGAGCAATATTTACAAGTTGCGTTTTACATAATTCCACGGAATGACTATCTACTCTTCCACTGAGGGGGAATTCCCTTGGCACCCCGGCTTGCCATTCAGTCCTGCTGGTTCGTTGGTTCTATTGTGTATCCTGCAGAGTGATACATTGCAGCATCTTTGCCTGTTGTAGCTGAAGTGGAGTCATCCATCATTGCAATCACAGGAACTGAGGACCTTATGGACTGGGAGTAAATTATGAAGCTATGAGGAAGGTGATCATTTTTGCAGAAACAGCTATTTTATGTTCCTGTTTTCTATACCATCGTTTCTTTCTTGTCTGGGGTAATGAAAGAGTAAAAGCCACAGGACCAGTTTTTGTCCTTTGGATTCATGCTGAAAAAAAGAAAATACAATCAATAAAAATGCACTTAACAAGCCTAAGATTGACTGGTCTTTTTCTGTTTGTTTTGAATTTCAGATGTAATTCTCTGTTGACCTGCTGTTAATGCTATGTAGCTGTGGATTTTCCAGATTTAAGTGTGTTATAAATGGATAAACTTCACCACGTTGGATGATTTAAACTAACTGATTTGAGATCCAGGCTGGGTATGACAAAGGAAAAGTTGTCACTTACCTTTAGTGAATTTCAGTCATGTAAAGCCAAACGAGATAACTTATTCTTTGCCTACCCTTTCATCTCTCCCCTTCTTCTGCAGTGAAAGCATCAATTAATGCCTGAAAATACAAATTCATAAGGTACTTCAAAATTTATAATTTTTGCTTTATGTAATTTATATGTCTTTATTTTATCCTAGTGAATTTAGATTCAGTTTAACATTCATAATATTGTAAAATATGGTTAGGTAATTTAAAGAAAAGTGAATTCCCCAATACAATTTTAAAAAATAAAATGAAGAATAAACAATACAACTTAAATATTGTTAATATGTGACCAGGTGGATTTTTTTTCTTCCTTCAGTTATTCTACAGTTATACAGTTTGATCTTTTAAAACCTATCAGGACCGATCTGCCTTCTCGTTATTATACACTTATTGGCTATGTTCTAATAGACGTATGTTATATTGTTACGAACACTTACTACTTCTTTCATACAGTTTTTATGTCTAAGAAGTGATTATTTGCTTTATTAGAGAAAGTTAAACAGCTTCACTTTGAAGACTGATTTTCTTTAACATAAATAACATGATGATTCTTCTATATAGTTACTTTGACATGGCTTAAATAGCAAACTTATGTCACATATAAATCAACAACCTAGTTAATGGAATCAAAACTAGTATTTTAAATTTGGAAGGGATATTATTTTTTATGGACAATAAGATTTTAAGGCAACATTCTAATTAAATACTGCATACTGAGAAGAGACTAAACATAGGTTATATCTGGTTGCTGTATATGAAAGATAAATATTTAATGCAAGTAAAACTAGCATTTTTGAAACAAATATTTACCTTTTATTTAGAATGACCACACACGTACTTTTTTGTACCATAGCTAATGAATGTTTATGCAAAGCACCAACATCCATAGTGGTAATAAAGTATAATGAAAATAAATGTTGGAAAAGAAATTAAACTTTCTTTGTATGGGGAAAAGTGTTTTTTTATATGAAGCATAGCAAAGCAAGCTAATCCTTCCACGTTTAAATGCGAGTTTTATTGAGATGAATCAAAGGCAAGGAAAGGCAGGCATAAAATAGTTTTATTCTATTTTAAACTACTTTATTGGCTACAGCTGGTATTTTTGACTAAAGCCAGTCTCTTATACCTTTTTGGCAGCAGCCTGTATCCTACCAATCTTTCACTAAGGAACAGAAAGTTCACTACCCTGAAGAATCATTCCATCACTTTGCTCTAACCGCTTAGTAAAATAATGAAAAGGTAACTCTGTGTTAAAAAATTGTATTTCCATATTTTTAGTTAAAAGTTTAAAGTTAGAGTGTTTAGGAATGTAGGACTTACAGGGGCACTAAACAAAGATGGTTCTGGAAACTCTCCTACTTGTTGCATTCATCATTTTTGGTTGTGTGAAGGCCTTGCATCCAAGGGTCGTCTAGATGAAATACTTTTAAAAATTTCTACCAGGAGCCTAATTCGGACCCTACATAGACCCAGATTCTAGGATTTCGCATGTCCTTGCAATGAAATATTGAGACTCCTATTTCAAAGATAGATTTATAGGCGTGTATGTAACCTAGGTTGCTCAAATTTCACACAAATACCCCAAACCAGATTAAATTCATATGGTTTTCTATATGAGACAGAAAACGGCTTTGAATGTACCACTTTTGTATGTCTGCTTTTACTAAAAGCTAAGTTGAATAATCCATAGTTAGTGGCCTCTGATGCTTAGCAAGTGTCTTTACTGTTTTTGTGAGATAGTTTCCAGATCTACAGCATAATTTAAAAACAATTTATGTAATTGACAGAGCAAGAGATTCACATGTCATATCTTAAACAGTCATTTGGCTGACATGCACCCTAACATGACTAAACTCTTCCAGTTGTGCATTAATTTGCTGCATGAAGAATTAATAAAATTCATTGTTGAACTAGGTGAAACTAGGGAGGAATGTTAATCTAATCCTTGGCATACATAAATTTCAAATATATGGATTACAAAGTATTCCACCTTAACTAGATAATATAGTATAATTAAGTCACTGGTTTTGAGCCTTATCATTGATGTGGAAAATAATTTTCACATATGAACTAACAGAGCTAATCAAAAAGTTGTAGAAATTTGAGAGAAAATCACATAATGTCCACATCAGAAGCAAACAAAAAAGTGCTTTGCATTATCTGACTCTATTTCCTGTTCAGAATTTGGAAGTTTCACTTGATAGGTTTCTGTATTCAACATCTTTATATTGAAGCACAAACTGTTCTGATATAAATGACGGGAGCATACATTGCTCTTTTTCCATCAACTCACTTGAAATTGTCTCACAAAATAGCCCTTAACTGTTACAAAAGTTGATTTTTACATTCCCAAGAGGAATTCTTTTTCTATTTTAAGAACATTGGGATTATTGTTTCATAGGAAAGCAATCATTATGGTGCCTTTGGCACCTGTGACTGATTTTCTCCATTTACATGTTCCTACATATTGTTAATCCTTCCCTTGTGTACTGAAAAGGCATCTGGCATTAGTCAGTAGTGGATTAAAGATCTTCTGTTTGCTTCAAAGGTATGTTTAAGGTTCCATATCTCTGATGTATAAAATGCATGATTATTTATTTTTAAAGCCAATCGTGTAATTTACCTGATTGTTTTTCAAAATTAAAACATTAAAATACATAAAACCTATGCTAGAAAAAGAAAATTCACTTTTAGATAGCTGTATAATAGAAAAGGATTTCCATTTTCTGTAAGCTGAAATGATGCTTAATAAAACATAATTTTTGCAAGAATTGAGATATTTTATCAGACATATACTCTATCCAGTTTGATTTTGCATTTTACATAATCACCAAAAATATAATTACAAAACTGTTGTCAGAATGGAATTTTTACTGGGATCCTGGTCAACAATGACATAAAAACACAGTATCAGAAGTGTAAGAATATCTCTAGGACATCTACAAATGATGAAGAAATTTTCAAATACCCTGTGCCCAATGGTATGCTTAAAATATCCTCCTTTTGATCCAATAACTCACAGTGTTTAGAATCCCAGGTTAAACTTCCCTCTGAATATTTCTGGAACTTTTCATGTAGTCTGCTACCTCTAGTACTTTTTATCTGCTTCAACCCTAGTGAAACATTGAATAAACACGTTTCAAGAATCAGACAAATGTTCATCCAGCTCTGCTTTAGCTTTAATTTCTGTGCAGTGATTTTTGCAACTTATGGCATTGGAACCAATGTCAAGACTTGATCAACTGTTGTCATTTATTTATACCAGATAGGGGTAGAAGGCACAGTGAGAATAGCCAACAGATACACTGAATTTAGAAGTTCAGCTAAGAATATCAGATCTGTAACCATAAAAAAAGAATCCAAAGACCAGCAGTCTTGTTATGATTCAAGATATGGATGGAGTTTCCACTAAAATTTAAGCTCTGAGGGCAGTTCTATGAGTTTATAGAATTTTAGTTTTATGAGAGCAGATATTTTTGTCTGCTCTCATTGCCGTAACTATTCATTGCTGTAACTAGAGTAGAACATGGTGCCCAATAGACATTTGTTTAATGAATGACTGAATCAAAAATACATACAACACGAGAACAAAAAAACAGAGCAGATAGTAATACAGACGATGATGGCCAAAAAGAAAGAACATGAACTAGAAATCAAACTAATTGGTAAAATATAAATCAAACAAGCAGTCAGCACAGACAAAAATATGAAAAACTCAAAATCGGAGAGCAAGATAGGCAATGAAGAACTCGAGCATACTAAAGATGACCTTTCTGGGAGTACTTGCTATGCGTAGGTATTGCTCTAAGTATTTTACATATGTTACTTCTTTTTGCCCCACACATTATCCTACTATCATCATATTACAGAGAGGAATGCAAGTCGCAAGAAGACTCCATCTTGTTTAAGGTCTCGATTTTAGAAAGTGATAAACATTGCATTTGAATCAGAGCTTTCTGCCCCTAAACACTTTGCTATACTGCCTCCCTTTGGACTTCCTGAATATAATAAATATGAAATGGAGCCTAGCATAGGAAACAGAGAAATGGATGCACAACAGTAGGAAGAGAGTTTGATTTCTAGCCAAACATTGAGGCCAGCCAGGAAAATTAATAAATCGGATTACTGTTTGGGCAGACACCAAATCTAAGGCTTAGCTGACCCAGGAATACATATTGGAACAACATATTGGAAGCACATGGTAAGATATGGGCAGATTATGACAGCAGGTCTTTTTGTCTTTTATGTCATATTTCAACACTTGAATTTTCTTAGTCCAGTAATTTCCAACATTTTTTGAACATTAAACAATTTATAGATTACTAAAGATTAGTATTTACATTTTGTTCCTGATCTGTTAGTTGATTAGATATATATGACAAAAGACTCCTAAAAAGAGAGTAATATTTTTCTATGCACTTGCATTTTGTACTTTCTAGGAGCATATGTGTAATTTGAAAAAGTGAAAAAAAACCCCATACATTTAAGACATATTCTTTACTTAATTAGTAAGCATGCTCTTGTGACTTTGGATTGTTGAACAATTGGATGAAATGAGATGGCCACAGAAATATAACCTGAAGAGTCGACTTTAATCTGTATTTGGATAACTACCATTCATTAAGTTCTCGTTTGTTATCTGCTTATATATTAATTAGCGCAGGTTTTCTCAACCTTGGCATTATTGATATTCTGGGTAAGATAATTCTTTGCTGTTGGGGAATGCATGTTAGGATGTTTAGCAGCATCCTGGTTTCTACCTACTAGATGCCAGTAGCAAACCCCTGTAAAAGTGAGGTGTTTAGTGCACAGAATTTATGTTCTCTTGTATTGTACCTCACCTCACTGTGATTCCATATGTGAGAGATAATGTCAAATGTTGCTTTGAAAGATAGAAAAATTCTACTCACTGAACTACTAAGAGGAATACTAATAATTTTATCAACTACATCACAAAATGTATAAATGGGATCAATAATATAAAAGCTTATTTCTCATTCAAATAATAATCCAAATATGTACCAACTGCCATGAAAGACCTTTTCCATGTGAACATTCAGAAACCAAGGCTATTTGCACATTGTGACTCCAATATATTCTGAGCCTCTTATTTTCTGCTGGTGGAAGGGGAAAGAGACAAATGAAAGAGATGATGTTTTGCTGGTCATTGGAAGGGCAAAAACATGACTTGAAAGCTGTATCTTAGATGTATCAGACTTTTAATCACATTACACTGGCTACAACTCAGTCACATAGCCAAGACAAGGAGATTTGCAAAATGTGGTCTATCTGTGTGCCCAGTATAAAGAAGAAACACATATTTAATGAAGAGTTTGTGCATATACCCCAGAAAGCATAGAAGCAATGTTTGTGTGAATCAAGAGACAAGTAAGGGGAGGGAGATGAATTTTGCCTCCTAAAACTAAAAATGATACAAAAGCACACTGATAGAGAAATGAATAAATAAATTGGAATGCATTCACACAATTGAATATATGCAGCAGCAGCAAAAAAAAAAAAAAAAAAGACCTATTGCTAAACGTGACATCAGGGACGAACCTTTGGAAGCATCAAGACAAGTTAGCATGTACTGGAAGATCACACTGTTATATCTAACTATAAAATTTAAAAACAATCCCAAAATTCTTCAATATATTCATTAGGTGCATGACAAAACTAGAACAAGAAACCAGTTAACACAGAATGCAGAATAGCAGTTATCTTTTAAAAAATACACAAGGTGGGTGGAATAGGAGAATGGTACAATCATAGATGCAAGTTACTGGAAATTGTCTTGTTTGAAGGCTGATTGATGGGCTTAATTTTATGCTTCGTATTATTTTCTTGATAAGTATACTATTGTTTATGCATAAATAACACATTACAATAGAAAATATTAATACAAAAAGATCAAAACAGAACAAGCACATTAGTATTTATTTAGTATGGAAGATCATATATTTTCTGAGCATTTGCCAATGGCAAATTTAACCAAATTATTAAAGCATGAGGACTCTCACTGCTACTTATTTTAAAAACCTTCTTAAGACAGGACAAAGCAGTTAATTTCCAGTATGAATTTCTGGTACTAGATTTCAACTGAGCTGTAATCACTGTTATTTTGTGACTTGTTTTGATTATGGCACATTAGCTTTAATATTAAGATTTGTAACAACACTATTTTGAATAACATAGAGGAAATTGTTTTTCACTCTATTATGTGCTTGAAAATGTATTTTTATTATTTCAGAGAGGAGGCTTTTACCTCCAGTATTTTAACATTTTAAAGCTAAGAGCAAGAGAAAAATACAGAAGTATGTTTTATGTTAAAGTCTACTGGTATAATCTACTTAATTTGATGAGGAATGTAAAAAGAAAAAAACCTTTACTGAGTAGGCTGTTAAAAACAGCCTATCTGTGCTCTGAAGAGCTAATTCATATTGGAATGAAAAACCAAGAAATAATCTTTTGGAGCATAAATATGGAGAAATAACATCAATTCACCAAGATCAATCATTTGTCTGTGGGCCAATTAGTTGACAACCCTTATTATATTCAAATACCCTCAATTTAGTTACAAAATTAGAATGTGGGCTTGGATGCTGTCAAAGCTGAGGACTTTCTTTCACCTTCTCAGATCCCTATTTGATGTATTCTTTCATTTTCAGTTTGGAATCTATTGTTGATCATATATACTGATCACATTCTAGGGTCTCACGGAAAAGAAAAAAAAAGATGCAAGAAATTCACTTAATCCTTCTTTTTCCTTTTCTCCTCTAGTATCATAGGAATGCTTCTAGGTATTCATTTACGATACAGCATCAAAGAAATATCTCATAATTTAATTGGCAATGGATGATTGATAAAACTGTATTAATAATGTAATACATGAGAGTATTTTAAGATATTTCACATGAAGTCAAAATACCTACTACATACCCATAAAAATTTATAAAATGCACTTACATTCCCTGTAACATTTAGTTATCATTTAGGTTTGAGCATTCAAACATACGCATATTGTTCAAGCATCCTTTTTTGGTAAATGTACATAAAAATCTCAAGCAAATAAATTTGCATAGGGACGGTCATGATATTTTGACAAGTTTAGGATGGATAAATATAAAACTGACGCAGAAACCGTGACGCCTGACAGACATCGGTGTTTGCTTCATTATTGTCATGGAAATTTTGTATAAAAATAAATTTGACAAGCTTTGTTATGTTTGGTGCAATTGAAAAAGTTGTTTGTGTAATTCCTTTGATGATTAACTGACTAGAGTTTTAATGATGCCATTGAAGAGAAAAACAATGAAGCATCATTCCTAGCAACTGGTACCCAGCAGCATAGAAAATGATTCACATTTGGCAAATTTACCTTGAATACAGCTGTTGGATGAACATAAAATTTGAATAGTTGGAAAAAAAATGAGATATGGAGCCTAGCATTTATAGTGAATTATCAAGTGTGAATAATTGCACTCAGTTGAACCAAAACACTTAAATTTTTGAAGCTGACTCATCATTTTAATAATTTCCTTTTAAAAGCTGTTTTATGCCTAATAAATCCATATAACATCAAAGTGCTTTGAAACACAATCTCTGCTATTTCTTTCATTAGATAAGAAAGAAGTGAAACTTAAAGTAAAATGTTCCCTGAAGAAAAAAATATATATTTTTGCATGATATAGTGATTACCACACTATTTATTCTGACTGTCTGGGTTCATTATCTGGCTCTATGTGGTAGCAATTGTGTAATCATAAAGCACTTTTTGGAGAAAAATTTGGTTCACAGGAGCAAAATTTGCCAATCAGAAAGAGCATGAGTTGTATGCAGGACGAAGTTTAGACAGAAGGGGAAAAATCTTGATTTTACCCTTGCTAGTATGCTAGTTTTTCAGGGCTATGACCCAGAGCCCATGACCTGCGAACTTAAACTCAACTAGCATAATTCTCCCTATGAGGGATAATCATGGTATCTAATTTTATCACATCTAGAGGGGGAAAAATATTACCAATACATAATATTGCCTCTCTCAAAGAGTAAATGACATTCACAAAACTATTGCCTTTTCCTAGATTTATAGTAAGAAAAGGGAGTACGATAAGGCCTTTGTTTTATGTGACTTTCCTTTTTGTTTTGCATCTTCTAAACTTCTTAATTTTGATTTTCCCTTAATGCCTAGTGTTTATTGGAAAAACTGTGTTCCATTAAGTAGGAAGAAAGATGTTTATTTACTGAGATTTACAAACCCTTACATCTTTTTTTTGTTTTTTTTTGACCAAAACCACAAAGAGATAGATAACAAATGGCTATTAAAACATAAAGTAATACAAAAAAATTTCAACTGCATTTGGTGAATTTAAATTGGGCACCAGTAAATCAGACTGTGAGGCATTTTGGATTTTCAGGGTCACATTAGGCAACTGTGTCAGGAGACTATGTACTGGTCAGCAGAGGCCCCAAAAATGTAGGCCTTTTGAGCCTTCTAAAATTTGTGTTTATCATTCTATAGAATTTCAAAAGTTTTATTGCATGTGTTTTATTCAGTTTTGCATGTTTTTGAATGCATATAAATGAAATAATGCTGTAAATATTCTTTAATTACAGGCTCTTTAAATTAATTGTCTCTAAGATTTGACCATATTTTTCCATTTAGCCATTATTCACTGAATCTCCTTCTAACCTAGTATTCAATTTTTTGGAGACAACACAATTTATTTGTCATTCTTCTGTTGATAGACATTTGAATGTGTTTATTTTTTTCTTAATGTGAATGGTGCTACTTAAACATCAACATAGTTTTATCCTGGTTATCGACAGGTGGTTGTTTCTAGTTATAGACAGGTATTATGGTCTAATATTTGACCCCAACACAAAACAAGAAATTTGTTTAACTTGGCAAGGAAGTAAACCAAAAGTTTCACAAACAGAAGTAATACTCATTCAATACACAGTCATTTTTATTTTATTGTATCATATTTATATGCTGTACCGGGTTATTTTAGGTTGTTAACCTTCTGGTCACCCTCCAAGGGTCACAACCATAAAGCCAAGAGAGTAAAAGTTCAAGAATATTTAACTTGACAAACAAATTCAGTTGAAGGCTGGTTCACTTTTACACTCGTCTATTTAAGATTCCTCTTTTTCTGAATGTTGAGCATTAGAAGATTTCCTGTCAGATGGGCATCTTATAATTATGCTGTATATATAAAAATGTATATATACATATGTATGTTTTTACACATACAGGATTATTTGTCAGTTTCAACAGGAGTTTAGTATCTAGTCTGCAGTGTGGCTAGAAATGAAAGTCCTTACTTTTTGGAATCTTGAAAACTGAGACACATATTGGAATTTTGTATTTCCAGAAGTATAAGATGACCTTGTTTTGGATAAATTTCCCATTTACAACAAAGAGAAGTTAGATGAAATATAAAAACACATAGAATTATAACTATTAGTAGAGATTAGACATCTACCAAGGCAGCAAGAAATTAGAACACAATCCCACGGAGGGGCAAAGTCCAAGTTTTCAAGGAGAAGCTATCTGTAGACAGTTGCTACTACTACCCCTGCCTCCAGTCATTTGCTTACTTAAAAGCAACAGCTGAAAGGCTGAGAGTAATTCAAATGTAAACATACAAGTAAATAGAAATGGATATCAGCTGTATGTGGCAATGAAAAAGAAGCATTTTGGCAATATATACATCACATGGAAAATTGTTACACAAAAGGCGGGAGGAAAAAATGAAATTAAAGTAATACGGTGCTTATGTTTTCTCAGAAGTGGTAGTAGTAATAATAGACATTAGATTTTAATAGGTCACAAAACACAGTGAAATCACTAGGACAACTCCAAATGGAGACTTAAAGATTAGATAGCTTACATGCTAAGTAGAGGAATGGAATTAAGCATTAAAGGGTAGCTACCAAAAACTACATCATTTCTTAAAGTTATTGGGAAAATAATAAAATATTTTTTCCTGAGAGCTTGGAAATGAATGAGAATATCTTCTATTATCATTTCTTTTCAACATTGTATTCAACATAATATTAGAGGTTCTAGCCAGTGCAATAAAGAAACAGAAGGTATAAAAATGAAAAGGAAGTAGAAAGCTCATTATCTGTTAAGTGACCCAACTGTGTATGTAAAATATCTGAATGAATCCACATATGAACTTAAAATTAATAAATGCATTTAGCAAGGTCAGCAAATTCAAGATCATTGTTAATTATACTTCTATGTTAATATTAATAGGATAATAAACAAGTAAAATCAACAAGTAAAGGAATAAACAAGTAAAATTACGTTCTAAAGTCATACCACATATAATAACATAAAAATGATAGATAATATAAGAAACTTAATGAATACCCACCAGAATGACTAAAATTTAAAATACTGGTCAGGCATGGTGGCACATGCCAGTAGTCCCAGCTACTTGGGAGTGTGAGGCAGGAATATCACTTCAGGGTAGGAAGTTGAGGCTGCAGTGAACCATGATCTCACCACTCCACTCCAGCCTGAGTGACAGAGAAAGACCTTGTCTCTAAAATATTAATAAAATAAAATAGGCCAGGAGTGGTGGCTCACGCTTGTAATCCTAGCACTTTGGGAGGCTGAGGCAGGGGGGATCACATGAGGTCAGGAGTTCAAGGCTAGCCTGGCCAACATGGTGAAATCCTGTCTCTACTAAAAATATAAAAATTAGCCTGTCATAGTGGTACATGCCTGCAATCCCAGCTACTTAGGAGGCTGAGGCAGGAGAACCGTTTGAATCCAGGAGGTGGAGGTTGCAGTGAGCCAAGATTATGCCACTGCACTCCAGTCTAGGCGACAGAGTGAGACTCTGTCTCAAAAAAAAAAAAGAGTAATAATAATAAAATAAAATACATACTAACAGTACTAAGTGTTATAGAGAATGTGGAGCAATCAGAAGTCTTTCATGCTTTAGCAAATCCACTGCTAGTATACAGGCAAAACAGAAGCTTAAAGTTATTTGCTAAGTGTTTGCAGCAGCATTATTTGTAATATCCCCAAACTGAAACTAGCCTAAATATCCATCAACAGTAGATGACTGATAATAAACAAATTGTGGCATATTCCTAAAATATAACACCAGATCAAAATGAAAATTAACTCACTAGGGCTACCTGTAACAATATGCATGAATCTCACAAAAATTTATTAATACAAAGAGTCCTAACACAGATAAATATAGATTTTATGATTCTATTTTATAAAAGTTAGCAAAACTGATCTGAGTCCTAACACAGGTAAATATAGATTTTATGATTCTATTTTATAAAAATTAGCAAAACTATCTATCCTATGTAGATAGGAGTCAAGACCACGGAGGAGGAAGATTAGAAATACTGAGTGAGGACATCAGAGGGACTTCTAAGGTCATAGTAATATTCTATTCCTTAACCTACGTGGATATGGGAAAGGGTAGAAATTAATTTCTATTAATAATTCTTATTTTTCACTCCTCTCTCTAACTGAGCTCTTTGACATATAACTTTAGAGTTTCTCTGATAAAGGCAGAATGTATCTCCCTATATGACTTGCTTTGGTTAATATAATGAGGCAGAAATGAAGGTATATCTGTTCAAACCCTAGGCTTCAAAGGCCCTCATACATTTTTTAAATATTTCATTTTAAATTTTTGTGGGTACATAATAGAGGTTTAAATATCTCATGATATACATCATAGTAGATGTTTAAATATCTCATGTTGATACAGGCATGCAATGTATAATAATCACATCATGGAAAATGGGGTATTCATCTCCTTAAGCATTTATCCTTTATGTTACAAAAATATGGAAGGCTTCATGAATTTGTGTGTCATCTTGGCATAGGGGCTATGCTAATTTCCATATCATTTCAATTTTAGTCTGTGTGCTACTGCAGTAAGTACCCTCATGCATTTCTATTTGCTTTTTAGCATTTCACTATGAGTAGAACATGTCTGTGTTAGCCACCCAAATGGAGGATGGAAGAACTGTAGAGCAGAGTTATACCAGATGTCTCACTATGTTTGTCTTATTATAACAAAATACTTTAGATGAGGTAATTTATAGAGAACAAAACGTATTTTTTCATGGGGGCTGGAACCCAAGATCAAGGCACCGTTAGGTTCAAATCAAGTAAGGGTCTAATCTCTACTTCCAAGTTGGTGCCTTGTTGCTGCATCCTCTGAAGGGGAGAAACGCTGTGTCCTCCCCAAGTAGAAGAGGTGGAAGGGATGGAAGCGCAAAAATGAGAGATGCAAACTCCCTCCATTGAGTCCTTTCATAATGATATTAGTCCATTCATGAGGGCAGAATCCTCAAGACCTAAATACCTCCCCAAAGACCCATCCTCCCAATACTTGCATTGGGGATTATGTTTCCAACACATGAAGTTTGGGGGATACATTCAGACTATAACACCAGGTAAGTTGCACCAGCCAAATGCAGCCTAAAGTGAGCCCCTATTGGTATTTGCAAATGCACAAGTAAGCAGCTAAACTGCAAACACAGGAGTAATGCCAGACATGTGGGCTCTGCTCTTGGTTGGATTTGGGAGGTTTCATTTAGATAGGAAAGTTCTGTTTCATGTGTTTTTCATTCTCTTCCACAGACTAATAAGACCAAATGTGTCTTTCTCATGATGATGGCGTCAGCTCATGTAGAACAGCATTTTACACAAGGTCTCTTGGATTCTTGATTTGGAACCAGCTCTCCGTAAGTTCTGCTTTATTCCATTGGTTAAAGCAAGTTAGTTACATGACCAAACCCCAAATCAAGGGACAGAGAAATGTCATCTTTTGTGGAAGAAAATGCAAAATCTCAAGGCAATAGCTTTAATCAGAGGGATTATGAAGTATTGGAGCCATTAACACAATATGACTCCTAGAAGGATGCCACAAAGTAAATAAGTAATTACAGCATAATTCATCCATTAAAACTGTATTAAGTATTATGAAGAAGAAATACTGCATGGTAAGCTCTACATGGAAAACAAAAGAGAAAACAAAAATATTGTTAAGCATTTCTATTTCAAGATTATAATCCTGGATATTTATAATATTGACTATCACATTTCCATAGTAAGAGCTATTTAATAATGCACATGATATCTAGTCTGTATTTTGTTAAATGCTTAAAATCAACATTAAGAAACAAAGCTAATAATATCCTGGTTATGGAAAAATTTCCGATTATTTTTCTATTTAATTTTGAGAGCTAAGCAAGCCAGGCTATTTCCTTCTATCTCCAGTGATTTTGCACAAAACTTCTACACCATTCGTGATTACATACTGTGTGGTTTTACATCTTTAAGTTTGAGAAACATATATATTTCTTACAGATTATGAGGGAGTGAGGTAGAGAATTCTTAGGGGAAAAAACATTCCCCAATGTGTTACCTTTGGGAAGAAAAAGAATTACACCACCGTTTGTACTTTCTTGGGTATCTTGTTCAGGGCCATTCTCATCATTCTAATGTTCACTCCCTGACTCACTCCTCTGCAGGGGGGAAGAAGGAGTATCTAATATGTCCACATAATCAGATGGTGTCTCGAAAGCTCTCTTTTCTCCCCTGACTACCTTCAAGCAGAGTAAAGTCTTCTCTTTTCCTCTTCCAGTGTAATAAATATTTTGGGATCTACCCTCTCCTATAACAGGGTGGAAAGATGAGGAAGAAGCTGCTGTTTGGAAATTTTATCTCCAAGTAGGTAAGCAAACTCAAATAAGAGTGGGATAAGCAAAATATCCCTGTTGTGTTTTCCAATCTAGTTTCATCAATAATGTGTAATTAGATTCTTACTTGGCTTATTCTGTCTGCTGTTAGTTGATTGGATCTAGGATGGCTGCAAATTCTTTGACATTCCTTCTGTTGAGAATGGGGTCTATACCTATAAATTCAGTGAGGAAGTGATGCTATATAACTTCCAAGGCTGGGGCATAAAATTTCCATGCAGCTTTTACCTTGTTCTCCTAGAACAATCACTTTCCAGGTGCTTCCTCTTGGGTATCTCAGAATCCAGCTGCCATGCTAACAGAAATCTAAACCACCTATGGAGGCCCTGTGAGGGTATCCATCTTACAGTCCCAGCTGAAGCAGATTAAATCGGGCACCAGATAAGAAGTGAAAGAGGCTCCAGAATCATAGACCAGAGACCAGCCATTTTTGTTGAACGCTATCTGAATTCCTGATCCACTGAAGCAATTAACATAATCAAATTTTGGTTTTTTTCAGGTCACCAAGTTAGGGCTGGTTATATAGCGATAATAACTGGTACATTAGAGAAAAGAGTGTGGATGAGGAAAAACCATACATCCATGCAACAGATGAATCATACAAGAGAAAAGGACAATTATTGGGAAACAGAACTCTCAGAAATGTAAATCTGTTTCAGGAGTTCTTTAAGCCTCATCAGGATCTAACTGGCCAGAATCGGTTGCTTCCAATTAAGTCTCTAATATTCAAAACAAGTTATTAGTGCAAGTCTGAAATGATTTTAGGAATGTGATTTTAGTATGACCGAGGCCAGATTGTAATAACTAGAAACAAGTATTACCCACCTGGTCAGCTCTATGTCTGCACCCCAAAATGATGGGAATATATATGTATGAGACCTTAATTACAGAAAATGTAAAAATAGTTGTGTATGGGTGTGCATGTGTGTACTTCCTCAGAGAAAAAGACAAATGACAAGAAAATAAACTTATATCAGAGTTTGAGTTTAGTCATAATATACTCATCTTCAGATATTCTTTAGATACACACACGCACACACACACACACACAAATATACACACACACATACATATCTCCTGGATTTAGAGTAAACCTTCACCACCTCTTCTATTGTCTACATTTATATATGTATTTCTAACTATGAAATTAGTATTTATTTGAATTGAAGATCCTAAGATAATTAAATATTTATTTTCTCTACTACATGTCATCAAGTATGTTAAGAATTTAAAATTTCAATAATAAGATGAGACGAACAGACAAAACCTTTAAAATAATTTCATTATTTTAAATGAAATTATTTTCATTTCATTTCATAGCTGAGGTCACCAAAACTGTGCTATTCCCAGAATTTAATGATCCAAATCTTTTTATCCCTCTTTCAATACTGTAGAATAATTACAAAATTTATTTTGGAATTTTATTATATAATTTATGCCATTTTAGTGCCTAATTCACATCCTTGTGAGAAAAAAAATTAGTTTACCTTTGTACTGGTTATTCAAACTCAGTTTCAAATTACAGGTACTCAAAGGCACTAGCTTAAGCAATATGGGATATTTATTACAATGATGCTAGAATATCTCATAGAATTGAAGGGCAGGCATAAATTTAGTTCTCTGGAACTGCCTAGAGACAGGAATTAGGAGGTTTTATGCCTCTCTTTGTGTCTGTTTCAATTTTCTCTTTCTCAAGGATCAGCTGAGGCCAATTTTCCTGACCACATAGCAAAACAACAACAAAACATGGCTGCTGATGAATGCCGAGTTAACATGTTGCTCTCTGGAGCAGACTTCTTTTTCAGTCTCAACTTCAAATTCCTAGGGATTGAATCGTGAATGGCTTAGTCTAAGTCATTGTCTTTGGGAAATGGACTCTGATGGCCCTGCCGGTCAGGCCTCATGAGAGGACACGGTCATGTTGCACAAAATAGCTTCCCAGACTAACCACTGCCCTCCTGTGGTGAAATGGGAAAAGCAACCCCCCCAAAAAGGGTAGCATGAGAAGACTAGACAGAATGACTTCCAGTGAGAAATCTACAACGAATGCAAATACTGTATTTTGAAATTTCAAAATGAATTAATAGGGAAACCAATGAGTTAAGAAATCTTGCTTTGCCACCTAATGTGCTTTCCATATTGGAATGCTATGCAAGGCATCTACCAGTTACATTTATCCCTTCGAGGAGCCTCGACATAACAGCCAGATCTATGTTGAGCTTGCAAGTTCTGTTCTCTTTGCATTGGCTATGCAGTTGATTTACAAGGGATTACTGCCCAGCAGTCTTAGGGGCTCAAGAGGAGAACCACACATACCAGCGACACACAATGCTGGATTGTGACGGTCAACCCATCAATGCACTCTTTTCCAGGTGAGTTTGAGTTGAAATCGGTCACCTTGACATTGGAGTCAGTGCAGGTGCAGCAGACCCTGCAGTAGTAGCTGAACATCAAACAGGTAGAAGTACTCCCATAGAGCCCAGACAATACCTGTTTTAGCAGAAATGACCAGTAGAGATATTTCTGATTCAGCACATCCAGATCAATAGAGCTGGGGTTGGATGAGGTACTGTAAGAAAATGATATTCCAGGCCCCAAGTGGCTTCTAAAGCCAGCTCTTAGGTTTCCTTACCCACATATTGTTAAAATAAGTTCCCATCACCTGAGAAAAACTGAATGTGATTCTGTGCTATGCAACTTAAGAGAACCAATTTCATACACTTCCCAGGATGCAAACAATTGACACTGATGACTGAAAGGATGCTCAGATTAACAGTAAATAATTTTGAAAAGTGTTGGTTTGTTGGTAATAATGAAAAATACTAGTGATAATAACACTGACAACAATGTTAACTACTTTATATTGAGGGCTTACTATGTTTCAGCAAAAAAACTTTACAGATATTCTCTTAACCTAAACAACACATTGGTCCTATGAGGTTGTTTTAATGTTATCATTCTCATTTTACAAATGAGGAATCTGAGGCTCAGAAAAGCTAAGTTCCCCAGGGTCCATAGCCGGGAAATGATGAAGCCAAAATGTGACACAGAACCTGAGCTCTTAACCACTTTGCTGAACTGCTTCAGCGGGATTAAAAAAAAAAAATAGAGAGAGTACCGAGAACAGATCAGCAATTTCATTTTGAGAAACCAAGTAAAGTGCAATCTAAAGACACATACATAAAGGACTCCCAGTAGCAAATATGTGGTTTACCTTTCCACATAATTTCTGAAATATTTGCCCTTAGATACTAATCCTAAAGTATTTCAACATCTGGTTCAAATCACACATTTTGCTTTATCTATAAAACTGAAAAACGTATCATTAGCACCAAGCAAACATGTGTTCCTCATTATGTTTTATTCTATTCATATTGAAATAATTATTAAAATAACATCAGTTTCTCTATTTTCTTTATTTACTTGTACTATTTTAGCATAAAATAAAGTGTTTTATTGTTAGTATAAAAAGCTGTATTGAAAATTGGGGAAATTTTATTGTTTTATCTTGTTTTTGCAAGTCATCAGCTGTGATAAAATTTTAAAAAGTTATAACCCAGAGCTTATTAAAAATAACTCACACTCTAATAAACCTGCACTTCCAAATGTCACCAATTATTATTTGAGAGAAATTGAAAAGCCTTTTTAAAATGGCTCTATTCACCATCCTACAATTCTTAACACTGTGGACCACCTTATTTTTCTAAAGAAAATTTTTCCTTTTTGATTTATTTAACGTTTTATTTTAATTTTTCTGCCTCTTTGACTGCTCCTCTCTCTCTACTTGAACACAGTTGTCTTTCAAGACAAGGTCAGTTACACTAATGTTTTTGATGGCTTGTATTTCTCCAAGAAAACAAAATGTGGTGATTTCAATAATTGCCTGTAGTCACAGGAGCCTGAATCTGGGACTCAGACTGCCTGGAATTGAATCTTTCTCCAGATACTCGATGTCTCCATACCTCAGTTTTCTTATATGTAAAAGTTTGGTGTATTAGTCAGGGTTCTCTAGGGGGGACAGGACTTACAGAACAGATGTATATACTAAAGGGAGTTTATTAAGGAGTATTGACTCATACGATCACAAGGTGAAGTCCCACAAAAGGCTGTCTGTAAGCTGAGGAGCAAGGAAGCCAGTCCAAGTCCCAAAACCTCCAAAGTAGGGAAGCCAACAGTGCAATCTTTAGTCTGTGACCAAAACCCCCTAACAAACCACTGGTGTAAGTCCAAGAGTCCAAAAGCTGAAGAACCTGGAGTCTGATGTCCGAGGGTAGGAAGCATCCAGCACGGGAGAAAGATGGAGCCTAGAAGACTCAGGCAGTCTAATCTTTCCATGTTCCTCTGCCTATTTTTATCCTAGCTGCACTACAGCTGATTAGGTGGTACCCATCCAGATTGAGCGTGGGTCTGTCTCTCCTAGTCCAGTGACTCAAATGTTAATCTCCCTGGTAACACCCTCAGAGACATACCCAGGAACAATAATTTGCATCCTTCAATAGTATCAAGTTGACACTCAGTATTAACCATCACATTTAGGAAATCATACTGCCTTGCTCCTAGGGATATGATAAGGATTAAAATGCGAAAATATGCTTAAAACATCTGGCACATTATATATTAAGCCTTTATTAACATGGGCTGTTTACTTCAACCCTGACCTCAACCATTCTTCTCAACCATTATTCTTGTTCTTGTTCTTCTTGTTCAATTTCATATTTTCTCCTGATTTCCAGACACAGTACTTAGTAGGTAAACATAAAGACTTAGTGATTCAAAGTCAATAACACATTTTAAGAAGAGTATCATTTAAGAAATGAGAAGACATTGTAGACGCAGAGGCAGGAATATCTAATCGATGGCTGCTGTGGTAATTTGGGTATGAAATGGGGAGGGTCTTAGCTAAGGAAATGGTGGTAGGCATGGTAGAGGGAGCTTTTGGAAATAGAGTGCACATAAGACTGACTGCATGTATAGGACAAGGAAAGAATAAATAAGGAGCATGGTTTATAGTGATTGGAATACTGAATGAATTGTTTGGCAACTCATTAATACAGAGAATAGAGATTGGTGACTGGTAATGAGTGTTACAATAAAAGCAGGTAATAAGTTCAGTTTTGGATATCCTGATGGTGAGCGGACTTTAAAAACTTCAATTAGAGCTACACAATGCATATATATACATCTACTGGTCTTAAACTCAAAAAAGAGATATGTGATGTGTAGATATACATTTACTGGCTGTTAGCACATGAATATGCATAAGACCACTTAAGGAGAGTTTGGAGAGTAAGAAGAAAATTGAGCTAAGAAGAGAATGTTATGTGACACTAACTGTAAATGATATACGGAAGAATGGCATCCAGAAGACTGTATGAAAGTAATTGAGAAAGAATAGTCAGAAATGTAAAAGAAAAATCTTGAGACACTAGTGTCTTGGGAGCTAGCAATGATTGCATTTTAAGAGTCAAAACGTAAAGCCGTCTAACAGCAGTATATACCATAAAGAGAAGAGTCCAGTTTGAAATTGTTCCTGAGATGTACCAAACTAGAGGCCCCTGAAATTTTCTAAGAACACTGTTCACTTGATAGTTAAATTGGAAGCAGTACTACCATGAGTTTTGAGACAGTGGGAACAGAAATGTGAAATGGGAAGAGGAAAATGCTATCTGGAACTTTGGTGTGAAGGAGAACAATGATGTAGCTGTAGTGGGTTGCAGGTACGTAAAGATTAAATAATAATTGTTATGTGTGTTCTTTTGTTTTCTGAGCTCATAAACGTGGGGGATGTTTACTCTGGAGAAGATGGAAATAGAATGGGAAATTTAAAGTCCCAGATATGGTAATGGATGACCCATGGAGCAAATCCATGATAATGGAAGAGATGAGAAAAGATGCCCCCCCATCTTTCCCTGTGAAAGGTCAAATATTATATTTGGGAAAAATGTGACACATCCCTGAAAATGAAAGCGGGTAGAAGATAAAGATCAATACAAATTCAGATAGATGTACAGATTGAGACAGGGAGAAATGGAGACGTGAAGTCCTCACTTCAGATTTTCCTCTGCTATGACTACTACTATATTCCTTTTCTTTTATGGTCTTTTTCTTGTTCTTGTTTTTTTCCTCCTTTTATTATTATTTTTAAAAATCATAAAATTTGGTATTGATATACAAGTCATTTCTGAGAACACAAAATTATAATCGGACCTTGGATTTCCATGCTGCAAAATAAAATAATGTAATATTATTTTTGATATATCGAGAGAAAGTATTATAATGAATCAAAGACTGGGCTGAAGAAAGCTTTGGCAGAAAGAAATTGAAAGGATATCTTTTCTTGGATATACAATATTTTCTTCAATTATATAAAAGTCAAAAATGAACAAAAAAGACAAAACCCAACACCTACTGGCTCCATTTGGTCATAGCCAGGTTTGTATCATAGTGCCTAACCCCTACCACCTGGGATCTGACACCTGGACTCTTAAGTGAAATGAGTATCTATAGCATTCTCATTCTTTATTTTTGGAGGTTATTATGAATATTTATTTTTTAGTAAAAACTTGCAACTGTCATTTGTTTTGATAACTGAGCAATTATTTCGATCTTTTGTTAGAATTCTGCTGTTTTGGGGGTTTATTCTGAAAATAAAATGACCTGGAATGCTTTCATTTTAGTTTGGATAGGAAAAAACAAAGTGAATACCATGATAAATATGTTCTTTGAAATTCTAAATTACTTAATTTTTATCCCATGTGTTCTGAGGATGGCAAAATAAAAGTACTGATGAAAAACAATTGTAAGACATTTTACACACCATTAAGAAAAATAGATAAATGACTTTAGGGCCCATGTAATACTGTTTTGGAATTTTGTTGCATCTGAGTAAGTTTCAGACCAAGTCTCTTTAATTAACTTCATTATCTTTAACTGCATTTTTTACATTTGTGGTCTTTTTTCTCCACTCTTTGTGAATGCTATTTTTAACTTTTGCTACTTCCACACCCTGAAAGTCCGGAAAGAATATAACTTTGCCTGAAGGGAAACAAACCTTATGCATCTTCTGGGACATCTCTCCTAGAAGCTTGATTTAGGAAATTCATCCCTTGCACCAAATATTAAACCTCTATTTAGGCAAGTGTTAGCAGAACAAATAAAATGGATCTTATTATTCCATATAATACTAGATTTGAACAAACTATATTATGTTTGTAAAACTATCTAAAGGCAGCTGATGCATGTATAAAATGTGTTAAATATTATTCAGGCCTACTAAATGAGATGCTTAATGTTATTTTGTAGATATCATGACTCATCAAATTATTTGGTTATTTTTGCTGTTGGAAATACTTTAAATATGTATTCAAAAAAATTTTTTTAAAGATTTTTCATGATTAAATAATCACTTCAAACAAATTAGAATGAGACGTTTTGAGAGTACTATAAATTGAGTCAATATTCATTTCAACCACTTTCTAACACAATTTTCTTTAATAAAAAATCTGCTAAACAAAAAAAAATGAACAAACTATTAGTAGATACATAGGAGAACAAATACACACTTCCATAGATAATTACCATTTTCAGATTTCTTTGCACATGGACTCCCACACAGCTGTGGTTCCTCTAAGTAGTTATAACTACATTAAATCAGAGGAAGGAAGTGAGCAATGAGAGGAAGCAGCTATATTGAGGGATGCTGGCTTCTTTAGAAAGCGTGTAGCATAGGTTCAGTGTGTTGATGCCTTGTGTTCAGGTCTAGTGGAAGTCCTAGTATATGATTCTTAAAATCCCAAGTGCCTAGTACTATGAAAAATGGTGTTGGGGCTTTCATTTGAAGACAATTAAATATGATTGAGCTTTTCTTAATTTCTGTTGTTGCTGTCCTTCTTGGGGATTCTTCCAGCTTTCTAAGACTCTAATAAATCCATATTTGGCTAGCTAGAGGAAGACAAACAAAGCGCACAGATTAGTAATGAAAGCGACATTGATTTAGGTTAAACAACACTTATATAGAAAAAGTATCCTAATTTTGTACCTAGCGATATGGGGGTGGAGTAGAGGAAGGCCAGCTTCTAGAAGGAGAGGGACAGTTAAGTAGGTGAGAAGAGAGAAAGAGAGAGAACCTGAGAGAAAGACTGGGGGGAAGCTTTGGGGAATGAATGTAATAGCAACAGTCCCAGAAATGTCAGTGAATCTTTCCAAATACTTAACATTAACTTTGCTGTTGATAAAAGTAGGCTGCCTTGAAATGCAGTATTCCATGCTATTAGATCTTACTATAGCAGTCACAGATACCAGCCACATCACTTCTATTCTCCATTACCAGGTATGATGATTAATATTGAGTGTCAACTCGACTGGATTGAAGGATGTGAAGTATTGTTACTGGGTGTGTCTGTGAGGGTGTTGTCGTTTTAGTCAGTGGACTGGGGATGGCAGACACACCCTCAGTCTGGGTGGGCACCACCTAATCAGCTGCCAGTGCAACCAGAATAAAAGAAGCAGACACAAGAACTTGGAAAGACTAGACTGGCTTATTTTCCCAGCTTCCATCTTTCGCCCTGCTGGATGCTCCTGCCCTGGAACATCAGACTCCAAGTTATTCAACTTTGGGACTCTTGGACCTTCCACCACAGAATGAAGGGTGCGTCGTTGGTTTCCGTATTTTCGAGGTTTTGGGACTTGGACAGGCTTCCTTTCTCCTCAGCTTGAAGACCGCCTATTATGGGATCTCACCTTGTGATTGTGTGAGTCATTACTCCTTAACAAACTTCTCTATCCTATTAGTTTGCCCCTGTAGAGAATCCTGACTAATACACCACCTGTGGTGTCAAACGTGTAGGCTACTTACCCAGCTCACTGTTATCCTGCCTCAGTGTCCCAGAACTCCCCAAGAATTTGTACTCTTGATTGAAAAACAGCAGCTCAGCTGTAGACACATGTTCATCTAGGATAGTATATGCCTTAAATTTTATCTATTTTGAATTTATTTTCTGGACACAGGCATATTTGAGAGTAATCCATAGGTCCATATCTACAGCTTCTTTTTCTGGAGTGAAAAACCTTGACTTCCTTATCTGCTCCATCCTATACTAGTGCTGTACTGTTTGGTAGGTCTTTTCCTCTTCTGCTTTAGCTATTTCCTTTAGTTTTAAATGTCTATCCTTCCCTACAGTACCTCTTAAGATTCATCTCCTTCTCAAAGACTTTCAAGATTACTACAGCAGGGAATCTCCATATTTACTGAATAATCCCGTAGCACCTATTGCTATACAAAGATAAGCTACTTTTTATTTTTTGACTGTTTGATTTAATTATGCTACTTTTAATTTTTTGACTGTTTTTATTTAATTATTTGTAAAATTCCAACTTTTATATTAGACTCAGTGGGTACATGTGCAGATTTGTTACATGGGTATGTTACATGATGGTGAGATTTGGAATAGAATGATTCCATTACCCAGGTAGTGAGCATAGTACCTAAAACTTAGCTTATCAACACTACTTCCTTCCCTCTCTCCTCACTCTAGTAGTCCCAATGTCTATTTTTACCATCTTTATGTCCATGTGTACCCAATGTTTAGCTTCCCAATGTAAGAGAGAACATGTGGTATTTGTTTTTCTGTTCTTGTGTTAATTTGTTTCAAATAATTGCCTCCAGTTGCATTACGTTGCTGCAAAGGACATGATTTCACTCATTTTTATGGCTGTGTAGTATTCCATGGTGGATATGTACCACATTTTCTCTATCCATTCCACCGTTGGACATGATTCCATGTATTTGCTATTGTGAAAAGTGCTGCAATGAACATATGACAGCATGCATCTTTTTGGTCAAATAATTTTCTTTGTATATATATATATATATATGTATGTATATATATACACACACATACACATATACGTATATATATACACATATATATATACACACACACACACACACACACACACATACAGACAGAGAGAGAGAGAGGTCCATATCTCTAGCTTCTTTTTTCTCAAGTGAAAAACCTTGCCTTCCTTACTTTATACATACATATATATATATATATATATATATATATATATATATAAATGAAGTAATTTAATTTTGGATCTAATGGTAGTCACATTTTAAGGTCTTCGAGAAGTCTCCAGACTGTTTTTCACAGTGACTGGACTAATTTACATTCTTACCAATAGCATTCCATTTCCTCCTCAGCCTCACCAGCGTGTGTTGTTTTTTGATCTTTTAATAGTATCCATTTTGACTGCCGGTAGACGGTGTATCATTGTGGTTCTGATTTGCATTCTCTGGTGATTAGTGATGTTCATGATTTTCTCATATGTTTGTTGGCTGCTTATATGTCTTATTCTGAAAGGGGTATTTTTATGTCTTTTGCCCAGTTTTTATTAGGGTTATTTGTTTTTAACTTCTTGAATTGGTTAAATCACAAACCTTTGACTCAGTGAGGCATGATACTTAAATTTACAAAGGAATTTCGGGGCCTCTGAAATTGCGATGGTAAGAAGTGAGCCATGCATACTGGACAGACCCCATGAGATGTTCAGTGCTCAACTCAGACATGGCAGGAGATCCTGGGCAAGCAGATTTCTTTCCCTGTGATCTCCTGGATCCTGAGAACCAAGCCCTCAGAGGAAAATGAATAGGGGATAACCTATCCAAGAAATCACTCCCTCAGGGACCCTCAGACTGGCTAATGAAGGAACATATTCCACTGCTAGAGCAAGACCTCAGGTGATTTCTATTAGATGACATTTTACTGCTACAGTTTCTTATTCTCCTCTGAAAGTATTGAGTCTATAGGTCACAGAAGCCACACCTAGACATGATATTCACCTACCTGTATGTAATGCAGAGATTCTGGGCCTGAGCTCTATGCAGAAACTGTATGAGATGTTGGGATTGTTTTCTTTAAGGGAAGGTTATGTTTCTGCTATGTGTAGGTGGGAAAAATATGTACATTGTTGTTTAGGTGGGCAAAAAAGACAGTTGTCTGACTACTCAATATTTATTCTTTTCTTACCAACATAACCCTGGCCATTGTTCTCAGATGAAGATAAAGATGGAACAAATTGAGACTTAAACAGATGTCGTGTGAGGATTTGAAGTAAGTATTCCACCCACTCCCTGCATTTTCCTTTATACTGTCTCAAAGGTCAATATGGTAGTATGTTGGCAGTCCCTTAACCACCCTCAGATTATTTGATTTGCTAGAACGACTCACAGAACTTAGAAGTTTATATTTTCTTGGTTGTGGTTTATTAAGCAAAATGATACCATGCAAAATCAGCAAAAGGAAAAGGTGTGTGGGGCAAAGTCTGAAAATAACCAGTCTCAAGTTTCTAAGATTTTTCTCTGGGTGGAGTTGCACAAGATATGTTTAATTTTTCTAGAAGAAAAAATGTGTAAAATGTTTTCTATCAGAGAAACTCACCTGTGCCTGAACCTAAGAGTTCAGAGTTTTTATTAGGGGTTGGGCATACAGGCATCCAATGCCTCTAGGACTTCCATAGTCTCTCCAGATCCCCAAAGAAAAGCAGGTGTTTAGCATATATTACTTGGTTTGCACATTTTATCCAGAAAAACTGGTACAGTGTAGTAGAAAACTCCCCCCCAAAACAGCAAAATTATCATGAGTTAGTACGAAGAGCTCAATTCTCAGGAAAAGCCAATGGGGCCAGTCTAGTCATAAAGACAGGTTTAGTATAGGGATGCACACAGTTTGAGCAACTCAGAACCATTAAGTTAATTCTTTCCTGCCAGATGACTAATGTACTAGTAGCTACTTTGTGATTTTGTTAATGGAAACCAGGGGTAATTGAGATGTCTTTCTGGATTCATCAATCCAATCTGAGCCTGGCTAGCTTTTCACTGTGTGTGTGTGTGTGTGTGTGTGTGTGTGTGTGTGTGTGTGTGTGTGTGTGTGTGTGTGTGTTAATGACAGAAAGAGAGAGGGAAAGAGAGGGTCCTAATGAGGGAACGTGTTCTCTTTCCGGGTCCATGAGGGGCGTATTTTAAGGGCACGAATTTCCCAGCGCCATGCCCCCCTCCCATCTCTCTCCATCCCGGAGATTTAACGGTTTATGTTTGAATTTTGCGGGTGCGGGGGAAGAAACTAAGAGTCAAATCACTCAGCGGAAGTTTAAAGGAACTCCTTTCATTGGCCAGAGGAACTTGGGAAGGTGGGAATTTCTCCCAGGTTAAATTCCCCTGCTCCTTTACCCACGCTGGACTTCCAGCTCTCTGGGATCCCTTCCCACATAGTGGGAGCTCTCTTTCCCCCTCTTGGATTTCCCCCTCTAGAATCCCCTTCCACACTCTTTGTGGAAGTCTTTCTCTTCTCCTTTTCTTCTCTTTTCTACCTAAATAAAATCACTTTTCTGCAGCACTTCTTGGTTCCAATATTTACTTTTACAAGCTTTACTGCACACCTGCAGTGGTCCCTTCTCTTATTCTTAAGAGGGCGGAGATGAAGAACCTACAAGGTTCTCTTGGAGGAGCTGTGCCTCACCAACACCCCCCAAAAACCCGGTTACACTACCTGTACACCAAAGCTGCTAGTAATACTAGTCCCTGTTACCATTGACTAGATCCACTTCTTAACTGACACCAAATGAGTGCTTATGCTACCAAATGAGTGCTTATGCTACCTCATTTCCACAGTTTAAAAATAACAAGAATTAAACAATCTTTGAGCGGGGTTTTAGTCCTTGATAATTATGACATAATTATAATTAAAGACATATTTGAATTTGCTAAGAGGCATTCCAGACATATGATCTCTAGGGCTCACTTGCTTTAAGTTGTGAGGGTTCAACAAAGATGTCAGGATTATTTTTGTAAGGAATCTTGAAGAGCTCTAAATTTCAATTTTCTTTATAGACCAAGGTTAGCTAATGGCAATTTAGGTGAAGAGAAAGAAAAACTGATGTTGATATGATTCTGAATGCCAGCTTTGCCAGTATTATCTTCTCTCCTCTCTTCTCTGATCTTTCTTTTTCCTCTGTCCCCTGTCTCCTTCTTCATTATGTACCTAAAGTGCTTAGATTCTTCTTTATTCAGAGAGCTCTGATGACGACAGTAAAGACTTGGCTATACCAGCATCTCTTTAATACTGCTTGGCTTTAAGGCAAACGTAAAATTCATTCTCCAATGGACCATTCATACCTTACTTCTTATTTCTTGGACTGTGCTGTAGGAGTTGGAACATTATGAGTATTAACTCAAATGACATTGGGAATAAATTGACAGACAGAAGTGTAATGAACTCTAGAACCTCTTTGCTAGCTGTCTTGACAGTATAGTCAGAGGTCCTAAGCTACATTGAACAGTTTTGTAAAGGAAGTCTATAAATATATTATTTTAAAAAAATAAACTGAATTATTACATGATAACAGCAATCTATAACATGCATCAACATAAACATAATATCTTCTATTTTAGTAATGCTTCCAATTTTAACTTTCATAAAAATTATTTCTAAGGTTTATGGAGTTTTTGTTTTTGAAAACCCTTCTGATTTTGATTATTTTTTTCTAACCCTTTTTGCTTCAAGTGTGTGTTCTTGAATATCACCAGGTTTGCTTTTAAGGGAGAGGGTAGAAAATTTCCTCCTAAATTACGGAAAAGAAAAAAATAATAGCCTTACATTTTTCAGTTGTTGAATATTATCCATAAAGTACTGTTTCCACCAAAATTCTTTTATGTTAAACTCTGCTGTGTTATAATGGAAAGATTTTCATCTGTAAGTCTCAGACATATTTCACTGTTGCATCTAATATCTAAAACAACAGCAACAACAACAACAAAATCTTCTTGTATCTAAAAACATAGATTCCAAAGATATAAACTAACAGTAATTAAAAAAAAAAAACAGAGCTTAGCAAATGAAGGTGCTTAATATATATGTTTAAACGAATGAAGAACCAGGTGGTTGAGACTGTACCTCCAGGCAGAGTGCATTGCAGGTGGGTACTTCCTAGAAAATTAAAATCCATGGCTAATACGGTCATTCAGAACATACTTTACTGGACGGCAGGCATGCATTCTCAGTTTTCTACATTGCTTCATGACAGTGGACATTGAACTTCTAGAAAACTCTAAATAAAACCTACATCAATATCTCTCTGAATAGGTAGCAGATAATTATTTTATCTTTCAGGTATCTTCCTGAATTTTTATTGAACTCATAATAATTTTTCTCCTTTCCCTCATTTCTTTCTATGAACGAATGTGTTTAATTTAACCACACTCTAAAAGATACTTTAGCCAGGATTTAAAAACATGAAGTCTGTGTTTGAATATCTGTGTTCAATGACAACGTTCAGAAAAACGTTTATGCAAAACGCATGCCTCACCTTGTGTAGAGCTCAATAAAAGTCAAACATAAACGAGAAGAATGAGGTACAAAATATGGCCTTCAGCCCTGAAATGACTCAGTTCCTCAGAAGACATAAAGGTCAAATTGTAATGGCATGCCAATATGTTTTGTAAAGTATACTGAGGCTACCACATTTAGAAAAGCTACTTTGCCTGACTAAAATTGTGACAAGAACAGAGGCTGGCACAAAAGTCAATATATTTCATGTGGCAGACACTGCAATAAATAATAGAAATGAAGAATTGAGTGAATTTAGCCCAATTTTATTATAAATTAAAGTCATACTAATATCCTGTATTATTGGCTAAGTGTATCATGCCCATGAAAATGCAGAAAATTACAAGCTGCTCTTTAGATAATTTCAGTGCTTAATCATTCTTAAAAATAAAAATTGAAAAATATTTCTGACTTTCATGTGTGAGATTTGATACCTGTGCATATCTTCAAATGTGACGGTTTTGTCATATTATGAGCATGTTCTGGCCGTAATGAGGATTAACTCAGAAGACACTTCATCATATAAACCTAATGACAGCTCTGCCACATGGGACTGGCTTTATTTTCACAGTATATTTCACAAATAAGGAAACTGAGGTATAAAACAATTAACCTATTTGGAGTAGATCACAAGGAAAATCTGTGGTAGATACTAAATTATGATTCCAGCTACTAGAAGCTAAGAAGGATTCTAAGCCCCTCAATCTTTTTACCTCCTGGATTTTTATTTCTTGGGTCATGTCACTTTGAATATGATGGCTGATGAACATAGGCTAAGAGATTTTCTTTCAGGACAATTTTACCAATTACTCAGAGAGTTGCAGCTATGAATACCTAGCTTCCGTTCCTAGAATAGCATTTCAAAGGCCTGAGGACATGGGTATGTACACAAATGTATGCCTGTGCATTTTTCAAAGTTAAGGGAAGTCAAGTGTGTGAAATAGAAAGCCCACATAGGGCAGCAGACTTTCATAAGTGAATATGCAGTCACTTTGACTTTATCTATGGCCATCCTCATAACCGAAACATCTCATCAACCATAGACACAATTGCCTTATATTTTAAATTATCTAGAACAAGACTAATAACATTATTTAAAGAAGGCAGTTTATTACAGATATAGCTATATAAGAGTTTTAAAAATATAAATGCCTTATGAGATTCTCCATTTAAATTAGTCCACAAATATTAAAAATACCTTTCATAGACATGACATATATATTTTATTATCAGTGAAGAGAATTGAGCCAGAGAAATAATATAATGTACTTTCAAAACTCTCAAATACATTTTAATTGCTTTGGGTAAAATCAGGACAGTCTTGGACAGAACATACAGTCACATGAAGAGCAATTTAAAGAGAATGTGGGTTGAAGGGAGGAATAATTGCCTTGATGATGTCTTTGCAGACTATTGTGTGATAATTTTATTTAGCAGTTGCTGTCTCTCAAAATATTGTATGATTTTAGAAAGAATGGGTTATGTATATTCCCAGATCAAGACATTCACTCCAATATATGTTATCAAAGATGATTCTATCTTGAATTTGAAAAGCAGACCAGGGACACTGGCTTCCTTATTATTGGAAATAAATTGAAGTATAGAAATATATTAATATGTTTATAAAATGTATGTGTATATAAAATGTTTCAAGGAATTTCTATACATAAATGTATATAGATAAATTCAATGAACAAAATATACATTTTCGTATTACTATATAGATAAATTCAATTAACAAAATATACATTTTCATATTTCTATTTATATAAACTTATTTCTAGTTAACATGTAGCATAGAGCAATTACATTTTAAACTTTTAATTCTATGATTAGATTCATTTAACAAAATAATAATGCTAATGCTGATGCTGCTAATAAATGCTCTTTGAGTTGACTTAAGCATATGAGGAGATAAATAAATTAGATTTTTGGCAAGAACTGCTCTCTGTTTCCTAATAACGGCTTGCTCAGTTTAATTTCTAACAAGGTCATCATCTAATCCTCAGTGAATTTGAAATCTAAGTTTTAAAAGTCAGGAACAGATTTGATGTGTTAACTGCAAACTTGCTTGTTTTGTGAGTTGATAGTCTAAGGTTGAATTATTTATTCATCTATTAACAATTTAATTAAATAGAGAGTGCTTTTTTTTTTCACTTGTTCAGTGACAACTGATTTATTATTATTATTTTTTTGAAACGACAGGGTCTCATTCTGTCACCCAGGCTGGAGTGCAGTGGCATGATCTCTGCTCACTCCAACCTCCGCCTCCTGTGTTCGAACTATTCCCATGTCTCAGCCTCCCGAGTAGCTGGGATTACAGGTGCCCGCCACCACACCCAGCTAATTTTTGCATTTTTAGTAAAGACGGGGTTTCACCATGTTGGCCATGCTGATCTCAAACTCCTGACCTCAGGGGAGATCCGTCTGCCTTGGCCTCCCAACGTGCTGGGATTACAGGTGTGAGCCACCCTGCCCAGCCAGTTACAATTTCTTACTTCCCTGTTCCTATGAGGTAGTGTTTACTATGCTATGAGATAACTTCCATGGGGCTGTGTGAAGAACAATTTCAACACCAGTGAGAGACACAATTTTACCGTTTCTTCAGCTCCAATGAAAATGTCTCCCTGTCTTACACAGTTTTATGGATAAGAAGCAATCATCAACATAAAAAGGCAGGCTGGTCAGAGGTCCCCTCCCATTCTCTGTCTTCCTCTTTGCCTTGTCTCACCTCCACCTCTTAGTCTCCATTCCTTTAGTAATCACCGAAGGGCCACAGAGAACACAAGAGGTAGCAATGAAAGCTGTGCTAAGCTACAATGTGGCCAAGACATAAACAGACTAGATGCTCATAGAAGGCACAAATTCAAGAGGAAGCCCGCTGCTCATTATGATACTCACTTCCTTGTCCATGTTTCTGTACACTTGGGCTGTGCAGCACCTCTTCTTAGTGTCTCTTATTTTTCACTCCCCGACACATGGTTGCATTTTATATGTATGTGTGTGTGTATATATATATATATATATATATATATATATATATATGCGCAATAGCTTTAGCCTCGGGACTTGCTTCTAAATGTGAACAGCAGTGATGTGTGAAATGTGACGAACCGAGACTTAATTCTCTATGTTGTCTTCTTAGTTATGACCTTGAAAGCTTTTTTTCACATGGATCTTCAAATAGATACAGTAAGTATTCTAGTTACTTGCATGGTCATGTAAAAGAGAAATAACCCTTCATTGGATTGAACCAGTGATAATATGTAAAGGCTATAATAAGTATCCTAAGTGTAAAAATGTGTATTCATGCCAGACATGAAATAAATGCTCAATAAATGTGTTTTCTCACTCGTAATTCAACAACATATTTCATTTTTATGTAAGAGAAGACTTTAGATAGCAATTCTAGCTCTTAAATCTTTGTTTCCTATATAAAATGGACAAAGATCAATTTTTAAAATTCAATTTTTAATAACTTTCTGGAATAAATACAAATATTGTGTGAACATTCTGTTCTAATGTTAAAACACTGACAGAAACTATGATGCTTAGCTTCAATTCCATTTGATTTTCTTTAAGCTGCAACATTTCAAAAAGTAAAATTTGAATTTGCCATGCACCAAATTCTATGTTGAATCCACGATAATTAAATGATGTGTAGGCTCTGTATTTAGGCATTATAAGTAATCTAGAGAAAATTTAAAGTATACAGGAGAATATTCATAGGTTATATGCAAACATTACAGCATTTTATGTAAGATGTTTAGACATTTGCCAGTCTTGGTATCTGATGGGGATCCTGGAAACAATCACCCATGAACACTGAGGGTCAACTGTAGTTTCCTTTCTTACAACACACACACGCGGGCGCGGGCGCGTGTGCACACACACACACACACATACACACACACAAACACACACCATAGTTAAGACTAACTCAACCTTAAAACTTCAGTTCAAACATTACTTAAATTTCATCTTATTCAGATCACCATCGTGTCTCAATTTAGACAGCCTCTCATTCTCCACTGTTCACAATGACCTGTCATGAATCCATTCCAGTATATGTCACATATCAGTACCCATTGCTTGTATTTTTCTTTTTCTTTTTTTTCTTTTTAAAATCTAGGCTGTTTGCTCCTCTGAGCAGGCTGAATGACTCATTCATTACTGTATTCCCATTGCCTAACACATATCCCACAAATAGTAAAAGCACAATAGATGCCAGTTAAGTGAATGGTTAATATTAACTAATATAAATAAATAAATTTTTATTAAATTGTCTGTTGCTTCTCAAGTTTCCTTTTCAGATTATCAATTTATTTAACAAATATTCCTTGAATGCTTACTATCTACAAAACATGGAACAAGAGAACGGAATAAAATTAATTTATGTTGTATAAAATTAAACTAGTTATTAAATAAATTATATTAATTAATGTTTATATTCCATCAGTTAACATTTGTTGTGTATTTCTGTGTGTGGTTATCCTTTTTAAAATGGAAAAAAAGGAAACAATGCCCCAATTAGGACATAGAAGGCCTTGTGATATTCTTAATAAACTGAATACTATTGTAATTCACAATGGTCAATAAAGGAATTCCTTTGTCTTTACTTATTGTCTAGGGCTATGCTAGTGTGTTTATGCTTATACTCAAGTAGTTAGTGTGCAGCCCTTAAATATAGAGGTTCTGTCCCTGTGGCTTAAGTCACACTTTTGATGGACCAATATTAATCAGGGACACTTGGATTCTATTCTTGGGCTTTACATCGTTGGCAGCCTTCCAAGATTAGAACAGATAGTATTCTCATTAAGCTGGTGGATGAAATTATCTTCCAAACCATTGATATAGTTTATGAAAATAGTGGGCCTGAGAACTGACCCCAGTGGAACAGCTCTCAATATGCGACCCTGGTTTGTCCCATAATCATTGATCAGCACCTATGGGTATGAACTTTCCACCAGTTATACCTTATAAAGTATTATGGATTGCTTGGTGAAAATGACATGTGAGTCTGTATCAGAGGCCTTACTAAGATCTATATCTATTAAAAGTATTGCCTTTTTTTTTAACCATCACCGTCAAAAAAATGTTAAATTGTTCTAGTATGATTAACTTTCATAAAATCATATTAAGTTATGGTTGACACCTGTGGTTTTTAAAACTATTTGGTAGCTAATAATTTTATCATTATATCTAGTAGAAATCCAGAAATCCAAATATTAAAATTAGGCTGATTAATCTTTACTTAAGATAATTTTTCTTTTCGTTAGAGACACGCTTTTGCTCTGTAGCCCAGGCTAGAGTGCAGTGGTGCGATCATAGCTCACTGTAACCTCGAACTCCTGGGCTCAAGTGATGCTCCACTTTATCCTTTGGAGTAGCTGTGATTACAGGTGTGAGCCACCAAGATTGCCTGACCTTTTTGCTGTTGTTGTTGTTGTTGTTTTCTTTCTTTTTGTAGAAATGGGGTCTCTCTATTTGTCCAGACTGGTCATTTTCTAATATATTATTTTAAATTCTATACATCATTTTTCTATTGCAACATGTCTATCCGATAAACTCATACTTCCAAACCTCTTGTTCTGTCTCCCTGCCTTTGCCTATTGTTCTTTCCTCAATACTGCCTCTGTGCTTGATCAGAATTAGCTCCTTCCTGCTCTCATCAATATCACTAGATTTGTGTGTGTTCCTTTATTCACATATTAACTTCCCTTTGAAATGCTTTCTATTTTGAGAATAAAAACAATTCTACATCTAAAGTGCCTAGCAAAGAGACTAGAATAGTGTAGGCACTTAATCAGTAAATACATGCTGTAGGGTTTTATTCTTAGACTTTTCCTTGAACGTCACTTTTTTTTGTCTTTCCCCAAAACACTGTGTCTGGTTGATAATGTGCTCCCCCAGGAATCCATAGCAACAGAAAGCATTTGCACATTCTTTTTCTTGCTGCAAGTGGCCAGATGCAGTTATTTTATCCTCTTCTTCAGTTTATCTTGACAGAATTTGCTTTCTATCCTTTAATACAGTCATTTACTGAGCTACCCAGACATTCTTCCTCTTTCCTCAGTGATTTCAACACCTGGTCTACATTTTCACCCTCTGCCTTGTCTCCTGCAAAGTTTATGACTATAGGATATAATTCAATCGCTTCACAGTTTTTCCACCTCCTTGACTCCAGTAATTTAATTTCTACCAGTCACAAGCATAACCACATAACCCTCCAAGTTCAAGAACACTGAAATGTTATATTTTCTCACATGTGACATGCTCTTACTCTGCATCTAACAGTGCTCATCTAAGTATTACTACATTTAGAAAGTAATTTTGGAGATACTCTTAACATGAAGAGTGTTCAAAAGGGCTTCAATGATCATCTTGCAATCAGACAAGCTGCAGTGGGAAGGAGATTTGTCTGAAAGGACATTAACGACAGTTCCAGTGCCAGTGAGAGCTTTAAAACTGCCTTCTGAAAGCACTTTTTTTTTTTTGACTCCTTATCTAATCCCATCCTAATCTCTACACTCAGTGACTGCAAACTTATTTCCCTGAAATTTAATTCAATCCCACACATATTTGTCGAGCATCTTTTAGTTACAAAATACAGTTCTAGGAACTTGGTATAAATCAGTGAGCAAACAGATAAAACTGCTTGCCATTTTGGCACTTACATCCTTTGCTTTAATTCTCTTGCAGAATGTGTCATATACTGTCTTGTATCTATTGTTGATAATTTCATGGGGTTTCTGTGTTCAACAGAATCTTAGAAGCAAATTACTCTGTTTTCCAGTTTATGTAAAGATTTAAATCTCAGTTTTCTGTTTAAGCGAGATAAGGTAGGGAGTGACTTGGATGATGCCTGGAATCCTAGCACTTTGGAAGGCTGAGGTGGGAGGATTGCTTGAGGCCAAGAGTTTGAGACCAGGGTCGCCAACACAGCAAGACTGCATTTCTACACTAAAAAAGGAAACTTTTCCCTATCATGATTAATATTGATATTTTAAAGATCATAGTAAAAGTATGCATTTATAATTATAAGTGCTCAATAAATTATAAATATTTGGTTTATCAATACTTTTGCATGGTACCTCCTTGCTGAATAATAAGCTCCCTGAAGTCAGGGATTGTCTCTCTCAATCTCTCATTTTTTGTGTGATTTCCTACATGGATGACACATCATTGACATTCAAAATGTTATTTGCTGTATTAAATTTAGTTAAAATACTATAATTTCATCTTAATTAACTTCTAGGCTTTTATTTATTCTCAAAGTTTTCCAAAACATTTTTAACAACTACCATTTTCAGTATTAAAAAAAAAGCCCAAGGAACTACATTATAAGATATTGTGGATCTAAATATTACTAGGTTTTAAAAAACGTCAAATTTCACTCTTCTATTAAGAAAGTTGTGTTTGATTTTCTAATTGAGATTTACTTGAAGGATAGACAAATTATGATACATATGAATGTTTTAGTTCAGCTTATTGAAATGAAATGTAGAATATTTTATTGTCTAAACCTGGATTTTAGTTGAAGGAGAAGCAAATTTGAGAAATGTACTTGTAAGAGGTCATGATGAGTAGGTGTTTTTAAAAAAAAACAAAAAAGATACAAATAATCTAATTTGAGGACAGTGAAATTTAGCTTCCAACCTTTCCATAGCCCAGATTTTCTATATTTGGTATGCTAATGACTAATCAAATCACAATCAGTATGCATTTTAAGCCACAATGCAAATACTGAACTTCATTTGGTGATGTAAATACATGATAATAATTATGGAAATTTTGGGGGGTGAAGGGCAGCAAATATTAGTATAACTAATGTGGTCCTTATTTGTGAGGTTCTAACTGCTTCAATCTGCCACGAGCTGCTAAGGAAGCTGCCACACTGTCTTTATTTTTTCATTATCCTTGCTAAAAATCTGAAAAAGAACACTGTTTGTAAATGAGCTAAACTACTTTTACAAAGTCCTTTACAGTCCTTTGCTATGCTTTTCTAGATAACTTTATGATAACTTTATAACTATGTGGCTCAGTCTGTCCTGCTTCAGTACTCTAGGATATCAATATGAATATTTAGAAGTGTCTTACATATGAATAATAAATCATTTTGATAAACAAAGAATCTGATGACCATTGTTGCATGGGACTATTCTTTAGGTTTGCGACAACATGGTGATTGAGCTTTTCTTTTGAAAGTGTGAGATTTATTTTTCAGCGCTGACTGATGACAATAGTCTGTCTCTGAAGGAGTTAAACCTAGCTGCTAAGGAAGTCAGTGTTTTATCTCTATAAGAGCCATTTACTGCACTGTCTCCACCTTGAATTAGAGGTGGGCAAGATAATCTTATCAATAGTTCAAAGCAAATCCATTTTTGGATTTCAAATTATGAGATAGCACTATATATTGCAGAGTGGCCTCTCTCACATTGTTTCAAGTTATTTCCACAATTCTATAAATTAGATTAGATATTTGTTAGATGAGGAAACAGAGATATATAGTTAAATCACCTTGGTCATTTACCTTAGTAGACAAGCTCTCAAATTGTTTTCTTTGTTTTTAGTCAGAAAGCTATATTTTTTCCATAGGATGATATTAACATGTACTATACAATATACAATGTACTATAATAATATACAATGTATTATGAAGTTTAAGCGTTAGAGAAATACATAATACAGGAAGAGAAAGACCCACATGATCACCTTCCCCTTCCAATAACTGTTTTCAGTTCACTTTCTTCCTTTTTTCTACACATAATATATATATATATATTTTCATTCCTTTTACTATTTACAAAAATGTATGGATTCTATTCTCTACATACTATGAAAAATTTGTTAGAATTTTTTCCTGCCCTTGGTAATAAGGTGAATAATAATATTATTTCTGTGTGATTACATGTTTTCATATGTGTATTTGGATTATTTTAAGTTTTTTACTACTAATAAAAATGTTGCAATAAGAATTCTTGTTTATAGTTTTTTAATCTTAGGTAAACTTTTAATTTCAAAATGTAATATGTATCAATAAGTAATATGTAGTTGAATAATTACATATGTATTTCATTCATTGTACTATGTGAAATAAATATATTATTTCATTCAATTCCTGAAAATACACAAGAATTATTGACTAGATGTCAGAAGATGATTTAAAAAATTAAGATAACATTTTTCTAAGTTTAATCTGTGAAAATATCTTTGCAACTTTTTTGAAGTAAATTGGTCAATTTGTGTGTATTTTAATTGTTTAGTAAACCAAGTGAAAACATATTTATCAAGTTTTCACAATGGAAAATGTGTAAGCTACTCACTTGTGGTGGAAGGGAAGAAAAGGAGAAAAAAGATTTATTTAGTCTCTGTTATGCTCCAATCACTGTGTGAGACCTTTTTTACTGACAGTCTGTAATCTACAGACCATTAAGCACTTTATGAATTACTATTAATTTTATTGTAATGTAATCTGATGCTTCAAATGTAAAATAAATGAATAAGCAGATAAATAAAACTCAAGTTTACAAAGTTTATAAGTGGTAAAGTTGAGATTTCAACCAAATATCTGATCCTAAGGTTAAAACTATTCTTATTTCACCATATTGCATGTGATATGAGGCAAAGGTATGAAATATTTTGTTAGTAAACAGTCTATTATCTACTTTGCTTGTTAATGGCACATCTATACAGAGAGATATAGATATGATATATGGTTTCTTATAACAATGGGGTTTTGTGAATTTAATTATATATTTTTATCCTGTAAAAAGAAATCTAATTCAACTGATTGATTTTTTTTCCATGAAATACATTAGGGTAAAGGTGTCAGTGTTGCAAACTTGGTCAGAGGCATCATTTTAGAATCCAAATATTAAGTTTCTGTAAAAAGCTAAAAAGTAAAAATGCAATCTCTTTAATAAGTCTAGGTGATGACTAACATTGGGGAGAATGTTAACATGAACATTAATAAAACGCTTTGCAGAGCAAAACAATCAAGGAGGATTTGCCACGAATTAGAGCAACATGATGAAGCATAACATAGACAAAAATTACTCAAGTTTATTTATTACAAATAGCTCAGAGTGGTTAATGAGGACTCCTATCATAGTCTGATAAATTTTAAATCATCAGTTCAGCTCCTGCATATTTAATACAATCCCCTGTTTATTACATAATCACAGCGACTGTTTTTTTCGCCCATACTTGGAAATACCCAGTAAATATGAAAAATTTAAATTTACAGAGAGATTTTCTGTGAAATCTTATATGTATTTATTTCATATTAAGAAATAGTGCAACAGTTGATCACATATTGCATAAACTCCTCCACGACAGTGAACTGCACATTCATAAGTGCCAGAATCCCCACTGAGGGAAGATTTCTGTGAAAGCATGCATTCGTTGCAGAGACATGGACAGCTTATTTCCCAAGAAATATTCATTTACTATAATATCAGCGTTTTTATTTGTAACAAACACCTGCGCATTTATTAGAATAAAACACTATTTAAAGGAAACTTACCCTAGCAATCATAATGCAAAAGCAGTTAATGACAGGTGTTTTTTAAAAGTAAAGCATGAATGTCATTAAACTAAAGCAAGTCACATCCCTCTGACTAAACTGTGTAACCATCAGTAATCCTTCCACAGTTTTAGAGAGGTGCTATTATACATTGAAAGCAAAGGGGTTAATGCCTTGGTGAAGTTTGCTTTAATCTTCGTTTCTTACTCTTGCGTAATTGAGTAGTATAAAACATTAGCCCAGAATGTGTACATTTTAGAAATGAGTTTATTCTAGTCACTGTTAAGCATCTCGAGTGTATTCCCATGCCTACCACCAAAAAGACTCATTCGAATTTCAATAGAAACTCTTCTCACCCACCAAATCCTCTGGATTTTGGAAGATCTCACGATGTGATTGAGATATAAGGACCCTCTGACACAGATCAACACTTTGCAATTGGTCAGATAGTAGAAACTGATTGAAGAAGGAGGATATTGTTTGTATGGAAATAATCTCATTTGCATTTCTTTTACCTTTTACATTTTTTCATTTGAAAAATACACCAACTATAAAACTCGACGCTTATGTAAAATTGAGAAACAAAAGGAAAGGTAAAGAGAAGATATTTTTCTTTTAGTTGTGCTTTAGGTCCTGGGGTACATGTGCAGATCATGCAGGATAGTTGCATAGGTAAATACTTGGCAATGTGGTTTGCTGCCTCCATCCCGACACCTATATCTGGCATTTCTCCCCATGTTATCCCTCCCCAACCTCCCCAACCTCCCCCACCCACTGCTGTCCTTCCCTTAACCTGCCACAACAGATCCCAGTGTATGATGTTCCCCTCCCTGTGTCCATGTGTTCTCATTGTTCAACACCCACCTATGAGTGAGAACATGTGGTGTTTGATTTTCTGTTCTTGTGTCAGTTTGCTGAGAATGATGGTTTCCAGATTCATCCATGTCCCTACAAAGGACATGAACTCATTGTTTTTTATGGCTGAATGGTAGTCCATGGTGTATATGTGCCACATTTTTCTTGTCCAGTCTGTCTTCGATGGGCATTTCGGTTGGTTCCAGGTCTTTGCTATTGTAAACCAGTGCCAAAATGAACATATATGTGCATGTGTCTTTATAATAGAATGATTTATAATCCTTTGGATATATACCCAGTAATGAGATTGCTGGGTCAAATGGAATTTCTGTTTCTAGGTCCTTGAGGAATCACCACACTATCTTCCACAATGTTTGAACTAATTTACACTCCCATCAACAATGTAAAAGTGTTTCTATTTCTCCACATCCTCTCTAGTATCTGTTGTCTCTAGATTTTTTAATGATCCCCATTCTGACTGGCGTGAGATGGTATCTCAATATGGTTTTGATTTGCATTAGAGGGGGAGATTTTATAGTAAAATACATGGGTTCTGACTCTGACCAGCTGTATGACCTCGAGCAATTCTGTAACCTCTGGAACTGTAGCTGAGCACCAGTATGGGGATTAACAAGCCAATGTATAGAAAGAGTCTTGCACACGTGACTGATTCAAGTAGACACTTAATCTAAAGAGGTTATAAAACATTTCCAAAAAACTGATTTTGCTTGACACTGTAGTGGATGAAGCCATTATGAACTTAGTATACTACTGAAGTATATGTTGGAAAATATCTTGATTGACAAACTTGTCCTTGGCAAAAACAAACAAACCAAAAAACTCTTGTATGCTTTTTAGGAGGTCATTTTGTTAGGCCTGGGATTGTAAAACAGGTTGCTTGAAATTAGAAGATAAATTATGTAGCAGAAAACTTGAATATTTAAATGCATTAAATTAATTGATTACAAGAGTGTTTCTTCAAACTGATTATATAACTGTCTGTTATTGTTCCTTGAATAACTCTCTGTTATTGCTCTGTTCTGCTCCTGGAAAATAACTTCAGCCAGATGGATTTTGAATACACAAAGTAGATAGAAAGAGCTGCTAATGACAGCATTAAAATTAAGGGGCTGTGATCAGATTTCTCTGTAGCTGCTGGTCTGGCATTAGGCTCCCTCTGAGAACATGCAGCTAAAGTCCTCATGTGTCCATTACAAAGTGCCTAGGTCCAGTGCAAACCTTATGGCCTAATTGGTGCACTTTTGCATTAAGGTTTTGGGTCTTTTCCTGCTACTCTTTCCCTTTGACCTACAATGACCACCCAGTGCCTGAGATCTCAACAGCCCCGAAGAATCTCTCCACATAAATGTGTAAATAGGTGTGCACTATGCCAAAAATCTTCATTTCTCCCATGAGGACCTGGGAGTTACAGGTGGTAGGTGGCAGTCAAACAAGTGCATATGCTTAAGATTTGGCAGTGCTGATTGCATTCAGTACCCTACCATGCCATGGCATACAGGAGAAAAGAGAGTTGAACAGCCAGAAAACTTCTGCCTTCACTTGTCCCTTGGAAGTCTCCCCCATATAACTGTGTAACAATACTATAGGGCAAGAAACATGTGATCTGAGCTGAAGTAGAATTCTCTGAGAAGACAACACTGAAATACTTCTAACTATTGTGAGGTAGAGTGCATCTTTAAACCATATGTAATATTATGGCTTATGTTTACAAACACAGGTAAGCAACACAAACCTGACCTTCTCTATGCTCTGCCCTTATCAGGAGAGACTGTATGCTTTTATTCAGTTCTATGCATTTAAAAAATTGTTTAAAAATTATGTATGCATTATTTTGGTAATATGAAAAACAGAATAATATAAAGTTTATTATAAATCTGGTGAAACCCAATTTGTCTCTAAGAATGTTTCACCCAGTCTCCTCAAATCATGATTAAAGAAGAGATTGATAATATCATCAGTGCAGGATAAAATGGATGTTTGTTTTAAATATTACTTAAAAGCAGCCATCTATCTATCTATCTATCTATCTATCTACCTACCTACCTACCTACCTATCATTATCATTTATGGAGTGACTAAGATGAAAATTGGGCTTTTGTTAAACTGTAGCCCATCTAAGAGTGGACGTCACACTACTATATGAAAATGGCTGATAGGACAGGTGATGGGGTTCACGGGGTGATATGGTTTGGTTCTGTGTTCCCACCCAAATCTCATCTACAATTGTAAACCCCATGTGTTTGGGGGAGGGGCTTCATGGGAGCTGATTAGGTCATGGCAAATTTCCCCCTTGTTCTTGTGATAGTGAGTGAGTTCTCACAAGATCTGGTTGTTTGAAAATGTGTGGCACTTCCCCCTGTGCTCTCTCTTGCCTGCCACCATGTAAGATGTGCCTTGCTTCTCCTTTGCCTCCAACCATGATTCTAAGTTTCCTGAGACCTCAGCCATGTGGAACTGTGAGTCAACTCTTTTCCTTATAATAAGGAAAGTTACCTAGTCTTGAGCAGTATTTTTATAGCAGTATGAGAACAAACTAATACACTGGTCATGTCTTTTGGCCAACAGTTGTGCCCATACCCGCTAAAATGCATTTGTGTAAGAGCTAAGCAGTTCTTTTTTTTTTAACTTAATTTTTATATTGCAGTAATTTTTTGACATAAGTATTTTAAAACTAATGCAGAACATTCTTATATACCTATCACCAGGCTTTCCCTAATGTTAAAAACTTACAGAATCATCATACAATTGTCAAAACTATAAAATTAACATTGGTACAATACTAGTATACTACAAGATATATTTGAGTTTCACCAGTTTTTTTTTCTACTATTATTTTATGTTTCTGCAAACAATCCAATGTTCTACACTGCATTTAGTTGCATGTCTCTTTAGTCCCCTCCAAGCTGAGACAGCACCTCAGGCTTTCCTGTCTTTAAAGATGCTCTGAGTAAGTACCAACCAGTTATTTTGTAGTGTGTCCCTTAATCTGGGGTTGTCTGATAATGTATTCATAATTAGATTGAGGTTATGCATTTTGACAAGAACATCATGGAAGTGCTTTGCTTTTCTTGGTGCATTGTATTTGGGGGTACCTCATGATGATATACCTTATTAATGTTGTTAGCTCTGATATCTTGGTTATGTGGTATCTGCTGGGTTTCTCCAGATAAAGTTATTTTTCACTTTGTAATTGATAATATATTTTGAGGAAATACTTTACAATACTTTTAGACTATGCAAATATCTGTGTTTTCCTTGAACTTTTGCTCCTTCATGTCATATCTGTCAGTGGATATTTTTCCCATAACAGTTATTAATGTAGTGTTTACCCATGGTGATTTTCTATTTCTTTCATTTCTTCTACATTTAAAAAATTTTGAATTCATCTCTAGTGATGAGCTTTTTCTTCTCTAAAATGTGTGTATTTATTTTAATTATGTACATTAGTATGGAGTCCTGAATATGGTGGGATGCTGAAAATCTACTCCTCTCCAAAAACAGATATCCATGTCCTCATGCCTGTGCATTAATAATGGTTCTGCAGACAGAGAGCCAATAGAAAATGATACACACACACACACACACACACACACACACACACACACCTTTTATTGGCTCACATGATTTATTATAAGGTATTTGTTTACATAATTATGGACACTTAGAAGTCCCAAGATTGCCATCTGCATGAAAAAAACCCAGGAAAGCTGGAGGTATCATTCAAAGTCCCGAAACCTGGAGCTTCAAGGGCAGAAGATAGATGTACCATCTCAGCAAGGCAGGCAGTGTTAATGTGACCTTCATTCACCATTAATATCAATCCAGGCCAGTAACGAATTGAGTGTTGCCCACCCATACTGGGGAGGGCCATCTACTTACTTATTCTACCAACTCAAAGCCTGATCATTTTCAGAAATGCCCCACAGGCAAACACAGAAGTAATGTTTAACCAGGTTCTTTAAATCCTGTTACTCAGACAAGTTGACACATAAAAATTAACTATCACACCCTGGAGGTTAATGATATCTTACATGGCCAAAATAAGTGATTACAGTAAGGATGTTGAGATGATAAGATTATCCTGGATAATCTCAGTGAATCCTAAATGTGATTACATGTATTCTTTAAGAGAGAGAGGAAGAGAGAGACTTCACACTTACGAGAGAAGGCAATGTGAAGACAGAACATACCTAGGTGTTCTTACTGCTATCAGGAAGCACTACTTTCTAATACTTCTCAACAGAGTTAGAAAATATGTACACTATCCCATGCATACCTATAGGTCTATTTTTTGTGTGTATGTGTGTGTTTGTTTAAAATAAAACAAGAGTTCATATTCACATCTCTGATTTCAATCCTACACTGCAGAGATAAAATGGGCTTTCAGTTTCTTTTCTCTTTTTCCTTTTTTTGAGACAGGATCCTGCTCTGTCACCCAGGGTGAAGTGGAGTGGCATGCACATGCCACATTGCAGCCTCAACATTCCTGGCCTAAGTGATCCTCTCTCTTCAGCCTCCCATGCAGCTGGGACCACAAGCAGGCATCACCATGCCTGACTAATTTTTAAAATTTTTTAGGTATGGGGTCTTGCCATGTTGCCCAGGCTCTTCTCAAATTCCTGACCTAAAGCAATATTCCTGTCTCACCCTCCCAAAGTGCTGGGATTACAGGAAAGAGCCACCACCATGTACTGCCAGGCCTTCATTTTCTACAGTAGATTCACCTATCTGTTCAATCCTATTATACACATTAGGCAGTTAGAAAATTGTTAAATCTTAACTCCGTAAGGTTTACTAACCTGACCACAAAGTATTATATAGTTCTTCTTTTTCCTTTTTATTTTTTTAGTCTTCCATCTTTCCAACAAAAGTGTTTTTTTTCCCAAAAATTACTTAGGTAAGTTATTTTCTTTCCCATCCTCTTCAGTGTGAAAACATTATTATGTTATTCATTTCTAATACAGTTAGGTCCATTTTTTACTGTTCATATCCTGCCACCTGCCCAACCCTGGTTTCTTTCAGTTATTTGTTATCATGGGCATGTGAAAAATTACTGAGGCCTAAGAGTTAAACACAAACAAAGAGGTCTACTTATAGAAGTGTGCTTTCCACTGCATCCCTACTGCCATATTTCTATTTCCCCCTGCTTTCTACTCCATTCTCTGCTACTCCCTGTAGGGAACAAATTTCTTGAGCTTCTAGTTAGTGCTTCCAGTGTTTATTTTTCATAAATTAGAAGATCAATGCATATTAGTCCATTCTCATGCTATTATGAAGAAATAACTGAGACTGGGTAATTTATAAAGAAAAGAGGTTTAATTGATTCATAGTTCTGCATGGCTGGAGAGGCCTCAAGAAACTTACAGTCATGGTGGAAGGGGAAGGAAACATGTCCTTATTCACATGGCAACATGGAGAGAAGTGCTGAGAAAATAGGAAAAAGCCCCTTATAAAACCATCAGCTCTCATGAGAACTCACTCACTATCATGAGAACAGCATGGTGGTAATCATTCCCATGATTCAATTGCCTCCCACAGGTCCTTCCCATGACATGTGGGGATTATGGGAACTACAATTCAAGATGATATTTAGGTGGGGGAACAGCCAAACCATAGCAAATGCATTTTCTTATACTTCTTTCTTTTATACAAGAAAGATAGGATACAATTTTTCTTTTGCTATTTTTTTTCACTTAACAATATATCATGGAAATGATCCCATACCAATTTACAAAAAAATCTGTATAATATTTCATTTTGTGAATATAACATAACTTATCCAATAATTTCTTTATATCTGAGTATTTAGATTGTTTCCAGTATTTTGCAATTGTAAACAATGTTGATATGAATAACTATGTGCATATATATTTTTTTCATATGTTTTGAGGCATACATTTAGGGTAGATTCTTTGAAGTGAAATTGCTGGGTGAAAAAGTAATTGCATGATATCTTATTTTGTTACATATCACCAAAATTCTTTTCAGGCAATCAGGCTCCATAATCCATGCTCAGAACTATCAAATATAATACATAGGAATAAAGGGTTTGATTTTCTGAATACAGAAGATTATTTATCTGGAAACATAAGAAACAACCAAGCAGCAGAGCTATACGAAAGACATTTTTTAAATGTCTGTTCACATTTTTCCAATAAGATCATTGTAGTAATTTAATAATGACTTGCTACATTGCTTAGTGTGTGTTAATGGTATAATCCACTGTCCTATAACAATTTCTTGAGTAAATTCTTTGTGGACTAATGTGCTTAATATAGAGGAGTCTTTGAATCATAGAGAATATAAATAGTGAGTTGTCTTGCTGGTATTTTAAGCTCCAGTAGTTTCTGTTGGCTGGAATATTTAGGAAGCCAAAAACAGCAAATTATTGAATTGCAATTATGTTAATATAAATAATATATCCAATCTCTTAGCCAAGATAATGTAATGCAACAACAACTCAAGAAAATACGTTTAAAAGTTGTCTGGGGCTAGATCAAAACTTTTCAAAAGTGTATCTCCTTTTTGTTAATAGTATCTAAGTTTGTGAATGATTAGTCAGATTGGGTAGGACCTGGATTATATAGGTAAATAAGTTGCCACTGCAGTAAATGATTACATCATAATCAGGAATAAAGCCCTCAGGTCCTTTTGATCATGTTTCTTTTGTAGCACACAGAGTATTGTAGGAAGTTGATATGGAAAGAGAAGACGTCATCCATCTCAGGAGACCAAGGACAGCACAGGAGCAAACTGAGATGAAAAGAAATGCAAATCAAGTGGGCAGCCCAGTGTGAAGGCAATGCAGCATGATCCTGAGAAGTCAGAAGGCTGTGTTCAGCAGGAAGTTTGAAACATTCCACTTAGCGCTTTTGGAACTTTTCATGAAAAATTGAAGTGATGGGAGGGAATTTTCAGTGTGGAGAGTAGTCACTAGAAAAATTTTTATTGTTGACACTGTTATAGAAGAAATAAAAATAACATAGCCTGGAGAAAGGGATTGTAATACTTTAATTGAATAGTTAGATAATGGTTATTGAATCAAGGAGAATTTTGAGCATATGAAGAATTACTAACTGCTAAGAATTACTCTGCTAATTAATTATATCAGCATGTATCGAAAATTTTCAAATTTTCTTCTGAAATACTTTAAGACTTTAAAAAATAAATATTGTATTTAAATTCCTACATACAATAAAGAAAATATTACAATAAAAAACTATTGTAAATGACTGGGTGCAGTGGCTCACACCTGTAATCCCAGCACTTTGGGGAGCTGAGGCAGGTGGCTCACTTGAGGTCAGGAGTTCGTGACCAGCCTGGCCAATACGGTGAAACCCCTTCTCTACTAAAAATACAAAAATTAGCAGAGTGTGGTGGTGCACACTTGTAATCCCAACTACTTGAAAGGCTGAGACAACAGAATCACTTGAACCCAGGAGGCAGAGGTTTCACTGAGCCGGGATTATACCACTGTACTCCAGTCTAGGTGACAGAGCAAGACTACCTCCAAAAAATAAAATAAATAAATAAATAAACAAACAAAAGGTCTCATAAAATATTTATTTATTTTTTTATTTTCCTTCACTACTGGCAGTCATAAAAATTTGTACAATCACTTGTCTATATTTAGATATATTTTAGATGGACATAACCTGGACCAGCAATTACACTTTTACATATAGTCTTAAGAGTATCCCAAATATGGCACAAGGTGTCCCTACAAGAAAATTCATTTTAACTCCAATAGAGAAAAATTACAAATCATCTAAATATGTAACACCAGGAGAATAGATCAACACATTGGGGCACATTTATGTAACTGGAATAGTATATAGCAGTTAAAGTAAAAAACTGAAACTACATAAATCACAAATAAATATTTTAGCAAAATAAGAAAAATCAAGTTGTACAATTGTGACCATAGTATGAGATCACTTACAGAAACTTTAAAACAGGATACAAAGAATACATACATGTGTATGGATTATTGAATATGTTATGCCTTATGCAATTATAAATAGCGAATTAGAAATGTTTACTTTTCGGGACTAAGGAAAGAGAATGGAGTCTATTTGAGCTACATAAAGGGCTGACCTTTATCTGTACATTTTATTCATTAAAAATATGATCTGAGTATTGCTATAGACTGAATGTTTATTTCCCCCAAATATGTTGACTACTAAGCCCAGTGTGATGGTATTTAGGTGTGAAGCTTTGGAAGGTGATTAGGCCATGAGATCATGAATGAGAATAGTGACCTTGTAAATGAGAGCTCAGAGAGCTCCCTGTAGCCATTTTTAAGGACACAGAGAGAAGACAGCTGTTTATTAATCAGGGAATAGGCCCTCATCAAATGGAACCTGCCAGCACTTTGATGTAGGATTTCCCAAGCTCCAGAACTGTAAGAAATAAATTTCTGTTGTTTATAAACAACCCAGAATACGGCCCTTTGTTATAGCAGCTCAGATAGACTAAGACAAATGTAAAAAAAATTTAAAAGAATTTGTACATAGTATTCATTATAGTTATAGTGATTTTTTTAAATTCCTCTAATTTAAAATGTTTTAAAATAAACATTTTTTAAAAATCTGTATTTCTAACACTTTTAATTTATTTCCAAACCTCCAGTTGAGTGTTCCCACAAAATTATAGGCTCTCAGTAAAACAGAGACACATATAAGAAATTTTAGGTTCCATAGGATTTGATTTTTTCACGAGAATTTATTTCTATGTCAACTACTTTAAAATATTACAAAAACTGCTCTTTGTGGCTGAAATTGGAAGACGCAATTATTTATTTTTTGTATGTCATATTCTGTTCATTGATAGTAGATTATAAATAATAGTTGACCTACGATAGTAGATAATATTTGTACTAATGATTGCATCCTATAAAATTTTGGTGTGATTTAATATGTTGATTTTAAAATAATGATCTATATCTATATACGTATAGCTATCTATATAAGTATACATATGTATGGATGTATGCATATATACATATATAGAAAGTATATGTATGTATATATAAAATATAATTATCAACCAGCCTGGAAATCAATTTTAGAGTGGTAAGAAATCAACGTCTCTTAAAAAATGTTATAGACGGTGCACCGGGAAGATGATTAAAAGGGTATTATATCAATGCATAAAAAAGATGAAAGGAATGAAAAATAAATTAGAATTTTTGAACATTTACAGAATTGTTCACTAAGAATTTTTATTAGAATTTTAAAAATATAGTTTTTAAAAAAATGTTTAAGGGTCAAATTTGAAATTGAAAATGTAAGGATTATAGAATAAATTCACTAGCTCAAGTAAAAAAGAGAATTCCAAGTATGGAAATCATACTGGCATGCTAAAATGAAATTTGGCATATCAAATTATGGCAATGTAAGACCTTAAAACCACAACTCCTAATAAAATTGCTACCAAAAGATTTTTAATATAGGCTCCATGCAATTCTTAATATAACTGAGCTTTTATTTTGTGTATCTAAATATCATAAATAAAAAGAAATTAAGTTTTAATATGTCAGAATATACTTAATCAATTATGTTTTCCATTTTGGAATTAGTTGCCAGCAATTTTTTTATCATCAACTTGTAATTCACCTTTGAATGTATTTACCATTACACTTAAGGCATGGTATGTCTTCTTTGTCCATATTTCATGATTGGAAGAGTTTAGATTGTCATCCATTTTGTGGCTCATATTTTAAAGTGTGTAGATGGATATATATTTTAGGCATTTGAGGTTTTTGCAAATGCATCATGATGATAAATGTCATTTATATATAGGCAGTACTCATTTCACTTGGAATGGTAAAACAGAATTCAAGCTGTTATTCAACATGCAAAAGAGTATTACCAAGAGATAAGAAAGATATTATTTTCTGGAGTAGTCATTAACATGATGGTAACACTGTGTATAGACTAAAAATGTCAGGACACAGCAATCAGAAGTTAAAAATGTATCAATGTATAGATGTTCAGCCATGAAGGAATAATGGTACTGAACTTGTCATCCTACTGTACATAACTTTTTGTTTTGTAAACAAAATCAAATAGGGCTATATTTATTCAACAGCTGTTTTCAAACGTGGGGAAACAATATAAAATTAACCGGTAAGGGAAGGAAAAATACACTTTAAATACAAACATACAATAAGTTAACACTGAAAGGATGGGAGAAAACTATACCATGCAAACACTAAACATAAGGGAATTGATTGGCTCTATTAATATCACACAAAGTCAAGCTTAGGAAAAGAAACATAACCAGGGATAAAGAGAGACATTTTTTAAAGATCAAAGGATTAATTCATCAGGAAGACATAGCAATTCTAAATACTATGCATGGAAAACAGCTTTAAAACACATATAGCAAATCTTGACAAAGCTGAAAGGAGAAACAGACATTTCTACAGTTAGAGTTAGAAACTATAGCACTCCTCTTTCTGTAATTGAGAAAACAAGTAAAAAAAAAAAAAGAATCTACACTCTGTGAACATTATTACTTAACACAAAACAACTGACATTTAAAGAACACTTCATTCAACAGCAATAAAATATACATGAGTTTCAAGAGTACAACTACTATTTTTCATAAAAGATATATACATATAGGGCAATAAAACAAACCACAACAAATGTAAAAGGTGGAAAATTACACTGATGTGTTATGTGACATATACATAAAGATAATCCAGATTGGAAAAGATGATGTGAACATTTTCTTTTTTTGAAGGAAATACAATGTGTACATAAAAAAAACTTACGTTTTTAGAAAAAAAATACTATTAGAACAAATATTTGAGTTTGGCAAAGTCCTTGGATGAAGATCAAGCAGGGTGCGGTAGTTCACCCCTGTAATCTCAGTACTTTGGGAGACTGAGTCGAGTGCAACACTTAAGGTCATGAGTTCAAGACCAGCCTGGCCAACATGGTAAAAAGCAGTCTATACTAAAAATAAAAAAATTAGCCAGGCATGTTGGTAAGCACCAGACCTGTTATCCCAGCTACTCAGTAGGCTGAGGCAGAAGAATCGCTTGAACCTGGGAGGTGGAGGTTGCAGTGAACTGAGATTGTGCCACTGCACTTCAGCCTGGGTGACAGAGTGAGACTTCATCTCAAAAAAAAAGAAAGAAAGAAAGATCAATATACAATATTCAGTAGGATTTTTATACTTCAGCAATAAAGAAATAAATTTCAAATAACTATAATAACATCTGAAACTTAAAGATTTAAGTTATATAAAAATAAAACAAATATGAAAATTTTTAAGTATTTAGAAATGAAACATTGCAAGTCTATGAAATTCATAAATAAAATGATAGCTCAAAGGAAATTAGAAAATATTTTACTTTAACATTGAAAACAGCCTATCAGAAATTATGAGGTGCAAATAATATAGTGCTGAGAAAGAAACTGATATATTTAAATGCTTCAGTGGAAAAGAGAAATTGTCTGAAATTAGTGTTCCAAGCTTCTGCTTTAACCTCATCTTCCAAAGAAGGTAAAAAGGAAAAAAGAAAGAAAATTAACTCTGTGTAAATAAAAAGATGAAATCTATAATGATAAGAATGGATACAATTCACTCAAAGTAGATAAACAATGGAGAAAATTAATGAAACCAGTGGCTAGCACCAGAAAGAGCAAATTTTACTATATATAAATTTAAAAATAAAAGAAAGAACAATTTCAAAGGCTAGAGTTGGTTCTATGATAACGTGTTTAGTGTGATTTATATCTCAAGAACTAAAAACAAACCCCATATTGGAACTTCTACTCCTTTCTGCCTTTCCACTTTGCCCCATCTTGGCATGTAACTCCTGTCATGGGATGTTTGTGTCTCAGGGAAAGGACTCACTTCAGCCAAGCTATCTCCCTATCTACCCAGTTGAATACAGGCACAGATTTCGAAGAAAAAGACTGCTGGGAATTTTTTTAGTTTTTAAGATTTGAGTGTTAAACTTCAACGTTCCATTTATTATATTAACAAAATATTTGTTTAAAAAATGTTGATTTTCTTTTGGCAAAGTACTTTTGCGTGTTTCTATTAGAGTCCCACTGTATCTCTGTGAATAGGATAAGGCAAATCATACTATTCCTCCTTTATACAGAAGAAAAGTAAGGCTCAGTAAAATTATCCAAGGTCAGTAAGATGGTAACAAGACTCTGTACTCCTCTGTAATTCCCAGCTTTGTTCTTTTTCTACTTGCTGGTAAAATTCTAACAAATCTTGGTCATTCCATCTAGGTCAGTGCATTTTTATTAAAAAATAAAAATTCAGGACTGTGAATGTGTTGTTTGGAAAGTATAGAAAATATTCTGTATTCTCTAGAGTTTTAGAATCTGCATGTTCACACAAAAATGAGCATGAAAATGGTGGGAAAGAACATTCCACAAAGACACAGGAAGCCCAGGGTCTATTTTTCATTCTTTTGCTTGTTTTTTTTCTTCATAGACAACTTAACTACTGCTATGCATAATAACATGGATGAATGTCAAAAATATATTAACCAAGAATCCAGGCATATAAAGTATAGTTCATATGATTTCATTTATGAGATATTCTAAAACAGGAAAAAGTAACTGAAGGTTGTTGAAGTTAAAAGAGTGGTTAACTTTGGGGGAATATATGCTGGAAGATGATAAGATAACATGTTGGTAACACATGTTAAATCCATTTAACATACAATAAGTTAAACCAAGAGCTTGATTGCTTGATTTTGATTGATTGCTGATAAAATTCTGTGTCTGAACTAGGGTGATGGTTATGGAAGTATATTCATTTGTAAAAAGTTATTAAGGAATATGTTTAAGATATGTGTATTTTACCATATCTGTATGTTATATTTTAATTGAAATGGTTATAAAAAGTTGTGTTTTTTGTAATCAATAGATCTGATAAACCTCTAGGTGGACTAGGAAACAAAAAATATATGAAAGTCATCAGTATCAAGAGTAAAAGAGCAGATATCACATGGTTCCAAAAGTCATTAAAATATAGTAAGGAATTTAATATTTTTTATCAATAAACTTGAAACATTAGATGAAATGGACAAATTACTAAAGAGAAATAAACTTATAAATTACCATAACTAACACAGGAACAAATAGAAAACTTAGATTACCACAAATCTATTAGAGAAATTGCATTCATAACTAAAAAACCTCTCCCACAAAGATAGTTTCAGGGCCAGATGTCCTCAATGATCAATTCCACCCAACATTTAAGGAATAAATCAATGTACACAGTTCTTTCAAGAAACAAGATTTAAGAGGCACTTTCTAATTCATTTTATGTGACTTACATAGCCCTCATAACCAAAACAAAGAAGAAAATTATAAAACAGATTCAAAACCCTTCACCAAATATTAGGAAGGTGAATTCAGCAAAACACAAAATTGTTAACACAGCATGACCAAGTGGGATTTATTCCAGGAATGCGAGATTTGCTTAACCTTCAAAAACCATCCAAAAAATAATACACAGTATTAATAAAATAATAACAAATTATAATTTTCTCAGTAGATGTGGGAAAAGCATTTGAAAAAATTAAACATTCATTTATAATAAACAAACAAAAACAAAAAAACTTTCTTAGCCTACTAGGAATAGAAAGATAGTTTCCCCGTTTGATAAAGGCCATTTATTAAAAATCTATAGCTAAAATCCAACTTAATGATGAGAAACTAAATGATTCCCTTAATCCACTCACTCTCTTGGGAAGAAGACAAAAAACTACATTTTTAGCACTTTCATTCAACACTATGCTTGAGTGTCTAGTAAGTTTAGACACTTAAGGTATATTTAAAGGAATTACAATTGCCTTTGCACATGATGTAATTTTATAAGTAAAAAATTCTAAAATACATACAAAATATCTATCATGCAACATGAACAAATATTTGAGATTAACAAAGCCACAAAGATACAAAGTTAATATACAAAAATCAATATTATAGCAATGAACAATTGAAAAATAAAATTTAAAATGCAAAACTACCTACAAAAACATCTAAAATCTAATGAGGGGGAGAAATACCAGATACAGGTGATGGGGGGAATGAAGGCAGCAAACCACCTTGCCATGTATGTACCTATGCAACAATCATGCATAATCTGCACATGTACCCCAGAACCTAAATTACAATTAAAAAAAATAATAAATAAATAAAAAAGAAATACTTCTGTATGAACTTAATAAGATATATGTTATATTCGTATGCCGAAAATACTAAAAACTATAATATTGCTAAGATAAAGAAGACCTAAATGAAGACAAAATATCAAGAACATTTGTTAGGAAATTAATTGTTAACATGTCAGTTCTCTCCAATTTATTTATAGATGTCTTGTAACCCAAATCAAGATTTTAAAAAATAATTATATATTTTTTTAAAAATGAACAAATTGCTTCTAAAATTTATATAGAATTTCAAAGAACTCTGAACAGCCAAAACAATTTTGAAATGCAAGGACAAATTTGAGGACTTTTAATAGCTGAAATTAAGACTTATTATAAGTTACAGTAATTAAAACAAATGAGGTACCAGCATAAATATAGAAAAAAAATTAATGAAATTAAGTAGAGAGTACAAAAAGTAACCCATATCTATATGGCCAATTGATTTTTAACAAATATAATTCAGTGGAAGAAAGGATTATCTTCCCATTAAATGATGGAAAAATTAGATATCCGTCTTCAAAAATATGATTTTTGACTTTTGGCTTACTTCAGATATAAAAATTAGCTAGAAGTTGACTATACACCTAAAGTTTAGTGCTAAAACTAAAAAACATCTAGAAGAATATATGGGGAAAATCTTTGTAAACTTGAGGTAGATAAAGAATCTTTAAACAGAAAACAAAAAGCAGTAACACAAAACGAAAAAAATAAGTTGTACATCGTCAGAATTAATGATTTCTGCTCTTCAAAGACACTAATAAGAAATGAGAAGTAAAACAACAGATTGGGAGAAACTATTTTCAGTAAATTCATGTCACAAAGGATATATATGTATAACATATAAAGAACTTGTACAATTCAGAAGAAAAAGACACAATATGTAATTTTAAAAATGGACAAAAACTTGCAAAAGCACTTCATAAGAGTTAACAGGGAAATGCAAATTTAAGCCATGGTTAAATGGCATTAAATATTCACCTGAATGGGTAAAATTTTTTAAAAACATTTTCTAAGTGTTGGTGAAGATATGGAGCAAAAAGAATTCAGACTTTGCTACCAGATATATTAACTAGTTCTTCCACTTTTGAAAATACTTTTACAATTCCTTACAAAATTAAACATATAGTTATTAAAAGACTGAACAATTTCACTAGTGATATTTTCTCCAGGTAAATGAAAATCTATGATCACACAGAGACTAGTACTGAATATTTTTAACAGTTTTATTCCCAATAGCAAAAAAAAAAAAGAAACAAAAAAACAAAAAACTGTCAATTAATGAATAAACACATGTATCATGTTCCCACAAGAGAATCTGTTCACTAATAACAAAGAATGAGCTAACAACATATAACATGGATGAATCTCAGAAACATTAGTCTGAGGAAACGAAACCATACAAAAGAGAGTACATATAATGTAACATGATTCCTCTAGAAAAGATCAGTCTCATCTATGCTAGGCGTGGTGGCTCACACCTGTAATCCCAGCACTTTGGGAAACCTAGGTGGGCGAATCACCTAGAAGTTTGAGACCAGCCTGACCAACATGGTGAAACCCTGTCTCTACCAAAAATACAAAAATTAGCTGGGTGCAGTGACTATGCCTGTAATCCCAGCTACTCTGGAGGCTGAGGCAGGAGAATCGCTTGCACCCGGGAGCAGAGGTTGCAGTGAGCCAAGATCACGCCACTGCACTCCAGCCTGGACAATGGGAAGAGACTCCATCTCCAAAAAAAAAAAAAAGAAAAAAAAGAAAAGATAAATCTGAAGAAAAAAGAAGAGATAAATTTGATTTATATCGACCTAAGCAGATCAGTTGTTGGTTAAGGGTGATCCTGAAGCAAGAACAGACAGAAAAGAAATATGAGAAAGTGTTCTGGGATGGCAGAGATGTTCCAGTTTGTGGTAGTGACTAGCCAGCTGTATATATTTGTCAACACTCACAGAATTGTAATCTAAAATGGTTTCATTTTATTATGGGCAAATTAACCTTAATGACATTTACTTGAAATACATAGGAGAAAATTGAGACATTAAACATATATTTAAATAGAAATGAAATGACTTTTAAACTACAAGATAAAGTTTTTGTTTCAATGTTTGATATTTTTATTATTATGATGATTATTATGTTGTTTGTTCTATTATATCTCAAAAGATAGTTGACCATTTGTGATTTTTAGTTTTTTTAAAGGACATCAAGAAACAGTTTACATCTGATTTATGTTTTAATCACACACCTGCACATAAAGCTATGGCAAGTAATTATTTTCAGAATGGGTTATCTTTGGTAATTTCCAACAGATTTCTAAGATATTAATTTGGTATATGAATGGGAATAACAGAGATCACTGTCTTATGAAAAATATATCCTACCACCTGAAAAATGAATCAGGCCGAAGTCTGTCCTTGCTAAAACAGGTGAGGAAAGGTGTTATTCCTAAGTCCTTCCATGTTCTTTGTCCTGTGGTTAGTCTGCAGAGAATTAGGCAAACTTGTAAAAACATGGTAATTCCTTGGAAATAAAAATTGGTCTGTCACATAACATTTCATAGCGTTAGCTTCATTCTGAAACATGGTTAACTTTAGAATTGTGCATGTAGGATATGGATCTTGAAATATGTTTGAATCTGGAAGCAAAGCAGTGCTGTCAAAAGATAATTGGCTGTGCTGATTTATAGAGAAGTGATTGGTTTAAGAAACTAAACAGTAAAGTCAAGCAGGCTATATTTCAAACCAAAGTTAAATCTATCCATGGACAGATAAACAGATGTGTTCATTCTAATATGAGTCTTTATGCTTATGCTTGAAAAGAGCTATGCCTGCATTAAATGCAAATTAGTCACTGTTCATGAGAACAAGATGGAAGACTTTGCTTCTGAACAAAAAATCTTATAAAATACAGTTTTTGCAAAGAATATAAATAAATAACATAAAGAAAACCAAGCATTATGAGAGTCGCAGTTTAGGAAAATGAAGAGTTAATACAGGGGGATGTGTAGATGAATAAAAGAACAACTTGCAGTACAGTGGAAGACCCTGATAATACCTAACATTGTTTTAAAGCACAGACTATGTGTCAGGCATATATATGTATTTTCCAGAATTTAACAATTATTGTAGGCACTCTATGCCTTGGGAACTTTTGTCATTATCCTCAATTGCATACAAAATGTAACTCACCAGAGATCATATACTTATTAGGTTGCAGAGGTGGGATGATATGGTTTGCCAGTGTCCCCATCCAAATCTAATCTTGAATTGTAGCTTCTCTAATTCCCATGTGTTTTGGGAGGGACTCAGTGGGAGGTAACTGAATCATGGAGAGAGGTCTGGCCCTTGTTGTTCTCATGATACTGAATAAGTCTCATGAGATCTGGATGGTTTGATAAAGTGGAGTTTGTCTGCCCAAGTTTTCTTGCCTGCTGCCATGTAAGACATGCCTTTGCTTCTCCTTTGCCTTCCACCATGATTGTGAGGCCTCCAGTCACCTGGAATCATGAGTTTACTTAAACCTCTTTCCTTTATAAATTACCCAGCCTCAGGTATGTCTTCATTAGCAGTGTGAGAACAGATTAATACAGGGGATATGAATCTTGATGAAGATGTGAAGCCCTTATGATTACCACCAGGCTTTCTTTTCTGCATCTCCCTGAAGAACAGTTCTCTGGGTAGTTTTTGACCAACTCAGTTCTCCTGTTTCTCACTTGTAGTTCTCAAGAATAACTAGAGTGTGCTGGGGAATATAACAACCTGTGATAGGGAGAGACAAGCAGGAACAGCTTGGAATCCATTCCAGTCTTGCCCTAGAAAAAGAATGCCTTTCAACAGTGTATGTTAGTGAGTCAGATGACCCTGTGGTATAAAACCTACAGAAGGCTAGGCTATTTTCTGGGATCCTTCAGCTGTGGGGTACAAACAGTTGAGACTCTATCTGCCCCTGGTGTCTTTCTGAGCTTTGGAGGCTGGCTCATAATAAATTCTAGGCTGCTGTTTTCTTTTGCTGCTTTTCTGTAGGGAATAAATCCACTTCACGTAATTTGTTGTGTATGAGTGTGTCTGTCTTACCAGACTTAGGCAAGTTGATAAACAGTGTGCCATGAACCTACTTCACACATCCTACTCTTATCTTCCTGCACAATGAATAAGGGGTCCACCCTATCAAAGTTCTCACAGAGCAACATCACATGCTGATCATCTGTTCAATTCTGCCACATCCTGGGCAATGCATAACAGTATTAAAAGCTTTCTGTAACTATCCATGTTCTCTGATCCTAATTCTCATTTCCCAGAGATATCCAAAACCTAGTAGTAAATATGGAGACGGTTTCTGTATCAGAAATTGTGGTGGCAAGACCCACAAAGAGTTTTTCTCTTTGACTTTATGATGATGTTAACTGTAAAGGGAAAGATGTCATGTGAAGTATTTAACATTATTTAGAAATTCATTTTCTAACATTGTCCCTGCACAAAACTGTATCTTGGCCTCCATTATGTCCTCAATTAACTATACATTTCATTAAACTTATTATTAAATTATATTACTTTTAATTACTTTTAATGGCACATGTCAAAATTTTATCTTTCATAAAGGCAAAACGTAAATGTCACTTATTCTATGACATACACCCCGTCTCTTCCATCAAATAGTTTCTTGTATATGGCTCTGTCTATTCTGTTTGGTTCACCCACAATGTCTGCTACACGTTATTTCTTAGGAAAAGTATAGGATTACCTCTGCCTGGTGTTTGATGATTCTTGGCCTCCTATCTTAGTAGGTCTGGGTTTTTAAGCAGCATATTGGTACAGTCATATACTAGTGTTTATAGTCTAAATGAAGTGAGCTGGTATCCAAAGGAAAATATTCTTCAATAGATTTAAGAAGGTATACTTCATTTCTGGTCATTAATCCATTATTATAAACAAGTTTACATATATCAGTTGAAATTATTTTTACAGCATTACAAATTCTTTTTAGAGTTAAATGTTTTCATTTTCTCATTCAAGTCTCTAAACTCCTTAGAAATACATCCTTGACCCCCCTCTAAAACTGAATTTGTCCCCATATAAGTAAATATTAATGGTGAAAAGAGTCTTAGGCTCTGTTCTCTTTCCATTTTGGATCCATGTTCTCTTTAGATCATGTCAGTTTTGAACATGCTTGATCATGTCGGTTTTGAGCCGTGAACCTCTAGATTGTCCTTATGTGAATCACTGTGAATCATGCTGTTTATTTTTGTCTGATGGCTTGTACCATTAGGTGGCTTGTACCACCTAACTCAACTGTGAGATCTAGAAATGTTAGGAACATATTTTGCTGGAGTATCCTTTTAGCTCTCTCCAATGATTCAGAGTTCTTTTTCCCTCCTCTCATCTATCACAAAAAACAATAAAATTGTCTTGCTCATCTTTCTCAGGATACATAATACACGTTCAAATATATCTGACTTATAATGACTAAGACACTAAAATACAGAAAAACAGCAGTTTAGAAATTGAAACCAGAGATTCTTGGAAAGCAGATTTTAAGAAAACCTTTCTTTAAAAGAGTGTATGCCAGCTATATTTTTTTCATGTTAAATATAACAAATATTTAATAAATATTTAGGTTATGACCTATTCTATATGATGAAATCCATTAGCAAAATTGAAAATATCTTATATTACTGTAGATACTATGGACAGACTGAGGAAGACAAAATGCATTAAGGACATTTAACAGAAAAAAAAGTAGAGAAATCCATAAGGCAGTTGATTTCATGGATTAAGTGTTGCTCTGGCCAACTGGCTGTAACTTTTCCTGGGAGTTTGTCAGAAATGTAGAACACCAGGCACCACCTCACACCTACTGAATGTTCATTTCAACAATATTTCAGTGTGAGTCTCATGCTCATTTACTTTTGATGAGCACTGAACTAAAACATTAAGCCTTTATTCAAAGGGTCCTATAAGAATTCTAGAGCAATTATGTAGACCCCAACAGAAGAAGCAAATGTACAACTCTGTTTCGGTTTTGCACTAAGCCACATGCTAATCCAGAGAGAGGTATGACAAAATTTCCAATCTAATTTACACAAGGTGATCAGCTTTTAATGGCAGTGAGAAAATTAATATATTTGCAGGGCTTTTTTTTTCCATTTCTCTGTTATCAGTTCTCCAAATGGCAGTGGTTGTCATAGACTACAGAGTTCTTCAGACTGTACAGAACCTCAATATTCCGTTCCAGAGTCTGATCAATTTTTGACTTTGGATTGTCCAATTTAGGCATCTGGGGAAGCTGTCTAAAAGATATTTCTTCACCAGGACTGGTCAGCTGCAAGAACACTAGGGACACTAAGGTCCAAGCATCATTTGCAGTAGGTGTAGAATAAGAATTGTTCCTTGATGTCTTTGGCCTGAAGACAGGAGTTGCCTGGGGGACATCTCTGGCTAAAATGGGATATCTCTATAACATCTTTTAAGCAATTCACTTTTGAAAATGTGTGACAAATATTTTTTTTTGCTATCAGTTATTTTTTGAATCACATCAATGTTAATGAAGAGGATTTTGGAAATCGAGAGAATGACCTCATGTGTCTTAAAGAAAAACTAAAATTTAAGTTTTTTATTCTGCTTAGAATAGTGACTGATTTTCACTTTATCTTTTACTATGTGTCACAAATTTATAAATCAAATAGATTTCTTTTTCCCTGAGGCTTCCTTAAGATAAGGTGAAAAAAATGAGAAAAGAAAAAGTTATATTCTACCCATCTTTTTTGATCTGGTGAAAGCCCCAAAATGAAATTAATATTGATTTGCACTCAGATAGGACAGCTGGTTTAGGTGGGTATATATGTTTATAATAGGCCTATTATTGATGGACAGTAAATACAGAGGCATCACTAGAAAATGGAATCATGATTCAGTCATAAAAAAAAAACAGAAAACAGGAATTTAATTTTGTAAGTCTTCAGGCCATAACTAGACCAAGCTGTTTTTCTCAACAATAATTCAGACAACATAAACAATCAGTATGACTACTGGAATCACACGTCTGACTTTGTATGTATTTGCACAGTCTAGACATTGCTTATATGTGGCTATCTGCAGTAGGCAAAATAATGGCCCACAGATGTTTGCATCCTAATCTTTGAAAGCTGTGAACATATTACGTTACATGGCAAAGGGGAATTAAGGTTGCAGATGTAATTAAGGTTGCTAATTAACCCACTTTACATAGGTAGAGTAAAGCATCTTGCAGGGCTTAATACAATCACAAAGATCCTTAGAAGAAGGAGAGAAAAATGGAGGTGAAAATCAGAGAGATAACAGCAAAGGACAAAGTTGACATTACTGACTTTGAAGACAGAGGACGGGGCCATGAGCCTAGGAATGTGGGCAGCCACTAGAACCTCAAAAAGCCAAAGAAAATGAATTCTCCACTGGAGGCTCCAAACAAAAATACACCCGCTGATGATACCATAACCTTCGCCTGCTGAGATTGGTGTTGAATTTCTGATATTCAGAACTGGAAAATAATAAATTTGTGTTGCTTTATGTACTAAATTTCTGATATTGTCATAGCAGCAATATAAAATTAATAACCCTCTTATCATGACTTTTACTATCATAGCACAACTACAAAATATTAAGATTCTCTGAAGTGTATATTACTCATCTGCTATGTGCTAGGAACCTAAAATTTATTATTTCAGTTTTCACAAATCTTTGCCAAAATAATCTCAAATTTTATGAATGTAAAAATTAACGTTTATGTAAAGAAAGTTGTCATCAAGTAATCATTGAGCAAAGACTTGAAAACAGCTATTTCTAACTTATTTCAAAGCCTGAACATTTTTCACAATACCCACTGCTTCTCAGACAGTAAGTGTAATCTTGCTTTGATTTACTTAAATAACCAAATCATGACTAGATAAGAACTGAAATCATGGGCTGTGTAGCTGTGTTATTATCCAGAGACAATCTAGAAATTTCACCAATTATATAAGTTGGTTGTTACAGGATACAGTGACAAAAATCTATGCAGATAGAAATTGAGCAAATTTGAACTTGTCTTCTGAAGGACATACTTAGGTTTTGGCTGCATGAATTCTTAAATGTGCTAACCCCAAACAATTATTTCGTGTTGATAAAAGATGACAAGGAAGATTGAATTTATGGCTCAAATATGATTTTACAATATCACATGTACTTTTTTTCACAAGAAAGGAGAAATATTCCTCCCTAACTACTGGAGTATGAATGCATCTCCTTGGGAGAGCTGTGTTACTATGATCATATGAAATAATCATAACTCACAGTTTTTTATTAGCATGTTATTTCCTCAAGCATTATTCTGTCTACGATAGTACAAAAGCATTCTCTAACACACTTCTGTCTTCTGGTGGCTTTTTTACCTGCTAAACTTACAAATCTGGCTTTGCAATGCCATGTTGCTTTGTATTTTCCCTTTACACTTTCCTGTCTTTTCATGGGAGGTAAGGAGTGGGGGAAATGGCTAAGCTTCTAGTGCAGTCTTTATTTCTGCTGAAAGCAGTACAGATAGCTACAATTAAAAGTCAAGCACTCATCTTTCTAACATAACTATTTTCCGACAGCTGACTCAATAGCTCAGCAGGCATTTTTAGTGCCATCGTGCCAGGTATGCGATTTACATTTCATAAGTAATTCCAATCTTGGCCTCTTACTTCCTTAGCTGTCAGAATGTGGGCCTCCTAGAGCAGCAGACTGTTCAGATCCTAGAGGGAGAAGAGTGATTCCCATCCTTCAACAGACCATTAAAGAAGGAGCCCCATCTGGTAGACTTGGTAGCTGTCTATGTTCCTGTATGAAGCAGGATGGGAGGACATTATACTGATGGCAAAATTAATGAGAATTTAGAGAGGAGAGCAAGCTTTTCAATGATAATTCAGAACTAACTATAAATGTCTGCTTATGCCTCAGAAATAAAATTAAACAACTTTTTAAAAGAATTGAATTTTCAATTAAGTTATTTTTATCCTTGAATAGCTAGGCTTGAAGAGTATGCATATGTTGGTTAATTTTTTTTCTACATTTTTAGGCCAAAAGAAACATGTTTTATATATTTTTTAAAATTTTTAAATTAAAAGACTCCCTTTTTTACTGAAATGCAGAAGGGTAAATTTTATTATTCAAATGTAAATATTTCATAAATGGGATATACTTAAAAATATAAATAAATAGAAAAAGAAAACAGATTCTGTTTATGAGAATCAGGGAAGGGCTGAAATTTTTGTGTTAATATGATACCTGAAAAATATACTCACTCTGTCATGTAAAGAAAAAAGTAATTATTATGTTTCATTTCGTGTTTATATAGGTATAGCACACAACTCCTTCTTTTCATGAGATGTTAGATATATTTGAAAATTCTAGGGGAAATTTCAAAAGACATACAAATTCCTCCAGTCATTAATGCTCAAATTTATTTCTGAAATGAAGAAAAAACATCTGAAAGATTATAGAATTCTCACATATCTGAAATTTACCAAGAGCAGCTGATAAAGAGAACAGCAAAGTTATTATATTTTTATACCGACTCTATTCATATTACAGAAATGTACTTTTCAATTGGCTTGCCAAATTATAATTTAAATTCTCATAATAGAGGTCTCACACTGATTTCTTACTATTGAAATGGTTTTCTTGGTTAAGGGGTCAAAAAAAAAAAAAAGAAAAATGTCTATTTCAGTCCTCATTCAAAAGCACTTCTAAATCTCCCAGGTACAGGCGCTTTTGATCAGTTAAGTCTCCCAGCTGTGTGTGGTTTTGTTCGTGTTCTTCTGTCTCTTCACCACTGTCTGCTTTGGAAATTCTTCATCAAGTTCTTACGGCATTTATCTTGCATTGTTTCAAACCAGGAGCCATCATTTTCTTTGCCTGATTTGCACTATTGATTTGCAGTATGATTATCTACCTGTTTCTAATTTGGTACTCTGACATGGTGCATTGGCATTTGGCTCTCACAGTTCTACGTTCCCTAACTCTAAGCTCTGATGTCCAGTACGGAGGCCAACCCCCTGAGCAAGCTGTATGGCCAAGGCCTTTCATGTCTGGTGAGAAGGAAGAATTGACTGAAGACTCATACGGATGTTTTCATTTTGCCTTAATTACTTTGCAAGTGAATTAACTGAAAAATAAAGTTATTGAAGTATTGTTTCTGGGAGGATGTTTTATGGTGCAACACAGGAAATATCTTGAGAAAATTCTTTGTTCAGGTTAGATACAAAAGTATGTCTCTCTCTCCCAAAGACACAGAATAAAACATCATCACTCCCAGGAGCAAAGAGAAGGCTGCTGTTGCAACAATACAGATGAACAAAGAGAGCTCAGATTTTAAAATAACAACACCATCTCTGCAGTAATAAGGAAGGCAGGCACCAGCTATTTTTGCACATCCATAGGGCAAGATTAAGATTTAAGGTCTAGACTACCGGGCGCGGTGGCTCACCCCTGTAATCCAACACTTTGGGCGACCAGGTCGGGGACCACCTGAGGTCAGGCATTCCATACCAGCCTGGCCAATATGGTGAAATCCTGTCTCTACTAAATATGCAAAAATTAGCCTGCCATGGCAGCAGGTGCTTGTAATCCCAGCTACTCAGGAGGCTGAGGCAGGGAGAATTGCTTAAACCTGGGAGGCGGGGGTTGCAGTGAGCCAAGATCATACCACTGTACTCCAGTCTGGGAAACAGAGCGAGACTCCATTTAAATAATAATAATAATATATTTAAGGTCTGAAAATGTAGACAAAGAACAAGTAATAAAGGTACTGAAACAAAGACTTGCCAATCAAGGAGTAGAAGTTTTGAAGCAACAATGAGAAATATACAATTCCTGGAACAAAGAAAAATTAGATAGAGATTCTTTTATTCATATTGGTTAAAGTCCTTCACTATTTCTCTGATAACAGGTCACCACAGCTTTATACCAGAATAGCACAGTACATCTTGTATGGGTTTTGTATGCAATTATGCTTACGTAATTTTGCAAAATCTTACAAATACTTTCTAATTTTACACTGTACAGCAAAATATAGAATTGGAACTCTAAATGCTCGGATTCAGTCATTTTCAAAATTTTCCCTTTTCTGTCACCATGAAGTTGTAAAGATGAGGAATACTTTCTGGTGATATTTTGTGCTGGTGTCTGCATGAGCAATCCCTTGATCCGCAGAAGATCACAGAACATATTCCAGTGCTCACTACTGAGGGTAAGGGGAACAACACAAACAAGCAAACACATGTACATAAGTGACATTTTTAAGGGAAAACTGCCTTGTAAAAGCTTACTTTTCTTCTTGCCAACAACACACTGAAAAGAAAGTGATCCTGCTTTTCTGCTGTCATCAAACCACCATCTTTATATACAAGTGATCGAGTAAGCCCAAGAAACTTTAAAACACCGTGATGGGAACCTCCTATTTATTTTGTAGGATAGCATGGTCAGCAGAGCTTGGTCTTTGGAGTAGCACCGCCTGGATTCAAAGCCTGGCTCTAGCTGCTTTCATTTCTTCATTTGTGAAGATAAATGATCCTCTGGCTTTGTCGTAGATAGCATCCATCTGCCTGTTTTTAAAGGGATATTGGAGAGATTAAAAAACTACTTCTTTATATCTACAATCTATTCAGAAACCTCTTGTCTCTTTTTGAAAAAGATAAATTCTTATAATATGTTTCCTTGCCTAAAAGAATATATCATTTTAAGGAAATTTAGGGGGTGATAGGTAAAGTTTGGCCACCAGATATGAAAGCTTTGATGATATTTGGAGTTTCACATTTATAAACATGGGAATGTGAGCAAACACACACACACATATGTTTCCTATCCAGCTGCTTTTGAAAGGTAAGAGTCAAGAGACTTCAGCTAACTGGACCACAGGATCTAGAGGGTGGCAGGCCTGGGTCAAGACCACTTTCTCAGGTAGGAAAAGCTGCAGTGAAAAATGATTTTGGTTTCCAGCTTCACCCGTGTCCATGAAAACGACATGAACTCAGAACAGAAAACCAAATGCCACATGTTCTCACTCATAAGTGGGTGTTGAACAATGAAAACACATCTACACAGGGAGGGGGAGCATCACGCACCAGGGCCTGTTGGGGAGTGGGGGCTAGGGGGAGGGACATCATTAGCAGAAATACCTAATGTAGATGATGGGGTGATGGACGAAGCAAACCACCATGGCACATGTAACAAACCTATGTAAGAAACCTATGTAACAAACCTGCATGTTCTGCACACGTACCCCAGGACTCAAAGTACAATGAAAAAAAGAAAGAAAGAAAGAAAAATGGTTTTCTGTGCTGGTGTAGGCACATACAAACTGTGGCCACAGCGTCTCCTAAACGTTGAAGCGAGAGGGTATGTCATCAACTTTTGAATCTATTTATTCTCTTTCCCCTTGAAAAAAATGTAAAATGTTTGAAATCAAAGGACCTTTGCTGAGCTATCAGTTTGTAGCTCATTCTATGTTTAGATTTTTTCTCACAGATAAATTATAACACGTATTATAAAAGATACATGGAATCCGTAAACATGCCTTATTAGAATGAAAATGTTGCTGACATATTCTTTTTTCCTGGAGACACAGAACAGTTAAATAAAGAGACAAAACCCCCACAAATTACAAGAAAAAGATGATTATAAATTCATAACAGAGAAAATCCAAGATTGAAACTGCTATTGGAAGAGCTTATAAAATAGATATTCAATAGCATAAATCTCCTATAAATGACCATCTATTTTCGACAGTATGGAGATGTAGATTAGTTCCTACTTAGTTTTGTTTATCCTTAAAGTAGCAGTGGAGGTAATTTTCTATTGAATTAAAATATGCTGTTGGCACTTCTTCACGGATCATAGTACACTTTAATAACAATGTCTATTATTGTTAGCAGGGGAGAGCGATTCCACCAGATGACAAAACTGATGCATCCCTCGGTGCTCATTTATAGTGGTTAAATGGGATTTAGTGAATTGTTAACAAACTGGTATAATTTGTGTTAATGTGTTTTATTGCCACTTTTGAAATATAAATATTTCTGTAAGTCTAATTTATAATATTTAATCCCCCAATTCAAATATTATTTTTTTTTTGCCAGTAATTAACCCAAGAATAGATGGGCAAGTTTGAAATGAGGTAGCTTTTGATACCTAATAAATAACAATGATTAGAGTCATACTAAGTGGAATCCCACACTTTAAAATACAGTGAGCTTTCATTTATCAAAGGAATTAAAATCGTGTTAAGAAATATATTTCTAGAAGTGATTTATCTATCTCAAAGAGGTTTGAACAAGTTGCCTTTTAATATTTTGTATGAATTAGAGAATGCAATCACTTCATTGCTGTGTTTGAATCTATGCCAAGAAAAGAGTGCCTAGACCAGTGTGGTATAACTTATGAAATTATTATAATCACAAAGTTGTTACTTTTTATTGTAAAAGTGATATATGTAAAGTAAGCTCTTAACATGGTAAAAAGAAGCAAAAAAGAGAGGATTAAGTCAAAAATAATATTATTTGCCTCATATCCTCATTCTTATCTCCTAGAGGTGGTCAGATTTAATCATTGTTTTTTGGTTTTTGGTTAACAACCAAAATCTGAATAACATACTATGTCTCTATTTTCTTTATTACATTTGTACATTATCTTGTTTCCCAAACAGGAAAACTGATGAATTCACCATGATTACCTGTCTCCTGCTACCAAACTTCCATGTAAGATATTTATATTTTATTACTTCTATTTGTTACTTTCTGGTCTGCTTCTAAGCTCTAGTCCTTGTTTTATAAATTAAAAAAAAAAATTACTCTCCACTTTTAACCTGAATAATACCTAATTTACCTCATTCTACTTTTACATCGTCTAAGTTTATAGCATTTTTATTTTATTTCAACATTTTAGTTAATTCTTCTAGGCTTCACCTATAGATTCTAAAAACTGAAATTCAATAAACTCTGATGCCAATTTGGTATTCATTTACATACCATTTCCGTAACTAACTAGAGTAATTGTACCTAAAAAATAATAATGCTCTCCTTTGAGGTATTCAAAGGAGAATGTTGCACGTTTTAAGGTCAGATGGATTTATTTTATATTTTCCATTGCTCAGCATCATGCCTGAGTTGGAAGACTGAAATTCTTTAATGCTCTCTATAATCAACAATATTTTTTCATTCTCATGGAAATGAATAAGATTGGAACTGAAAACCATCATTTAAATACAAATCTCCGTAAGATTTTTTCCCCCATTCCTGAGAAATATCATGCATTTGGTAATAAGGGAGAAAAGATTTTAAAACATGAAATTCCTATGAAACATCGAATTCTTTTCAAATATTATGCTTGTGTCCTTTTTAAGATTTTCTATTTAAGAATAAAGAAGGATCTGTCCAGTGACACTATCTCAAATGAGGTCATAGAGCTGCAATTAGGGGTCATAATAGCTCCTAATTAATGCTCCAGGGGGATAGTAGACGAAGTTGAAATAATTGTACTGTTTTCATGGAGTTAACTGGCTGATCTTGCAAAGCTCTGTGTCAAGTTGAAGACAAATGCTTTCATGTCTCTTTAAGACCAAGTAGTTGTGCCACTGGTGATTTCTCTCCTGAGACTAAAATGTGTCAACCAATGCAGATAATACTATAGTGTTGTTTGGCAATTATAGTTGGTACTCTCACTTTCACCCACATCCATATGCTCCGGCAGCTGAGTTGGCCATGGAACTGAGTGGAATGTGGGTGAAAGAGACAGATATCACTTCTAGGACAGACCTGTTGCATTATTTATCTTGTCAGTGCATCAAGAACTTTGAATTGCAGACCCACACAATGGAAGGAGCATAGTTCTCTGGATTACTATTTGCAGGAAAGCACACAGAGGAGCAATTTGACCAATATTTATCTGTAACAAAACCAAGAAATAAAATAAACCTGCATTATATTAAAAGTCGTGAGACACCAGGGTAAATTAGATGGCATACGATAGCCTATCCTGGCTCATATAACAGTTTCATTAGAAACAAAAAGTTAGACTTGACTGGTCTCTGTTTTTTGATATCTTGAAACTTCTATCAAATTGTTTGTTGAGAAAGAATAAAAATAAGGCATAACCTGGAAATATGAGTTATATCAGATTTTAACATCTATTTAATGTGTTTCATATTTTGACCAAGAATTTCTTGTGCAGATGTTTTTTCAAGAGTTTATGAAAGATTTTTCTTTGGTTGACAAAAATATATTATGATTTCCTCATTATATTGCTAAGATATTCCATCATCTTAATCATAAAAGTTTGTTTAATGGAATGTATTTCCTTCTTGAAGACACACTTCTCTGAGCCAGTTATAATTTTCAGAATTTCACTATAATTAGACCAATTGCTTTTTAACTTTTCTATCTGCAGCACAGCTATTATTCCAGGTTTCCTTTTCAAGCTACTATTCCTTACATGTCATGCTTTTGTTGTTGTTGTTGTTATTTCTTTTGCATTTTTCCAGGCAATACTCTTTAGTAATTATTTAAAGCAATTACTCAAAGAAGGTCAACTTGTTGACTTCTTGTTTTTCTAAAATTATGTTTACTTTCCCTTCATAAATTATGAAGGGCTTGCTTACTTACAGAATTCTGGGTTTGAAATCATTTCTATCAAATCTTTGATAGCACTGTTCTACTGACTTTTAAATCCGCTGTGCTAATCACTTGTCTATTATATTCTGTTTCCTTCCTTTGGAGGTAACCTGTTTTTGTTCTCTGAAAGCTTTTTATACCCTTATTTGGTGTTAGTATTCTGAAATTTTTCAGTGATGTGTATGATATTGGGCATTCAAAAATGTATTCTGCTTGGCCCTTGGTAGGATCTTTTAGTCTAAAACATCATTTTTTTAGCTCTGAAAAATCCTCATTTCCATTTTCTTAGTCCCCCTCATAGCCCTACCACCCTACAGAAGACCTCCTTGATATATGTTTAATATCTGTTTTGATACTTTATCTCATTTTAAAATAAATGTATGCTGTTAACCTCTATGTGACACTACATTTTCAAAAAGAACATTTTGGGAAATGAATATGAGCATTCTGCATCTACCTTCTCCAAGCAACTTAGAATTATTGTTATTTTATCCTATATATATATATATTTTTTGAGACGGAGTCTCACTCCATTGCTCAGTCTGGAGTGCAGTGGCGTGATCTCAGCTCACTGCAACCTGCGACCTCTGCCTCCCAGGTTCAAGGGATTCTTCTGCCTCAACCTCCTAAGTAGTTGGGACTATAGGTGCACACCACCACACCTGGCTAATTTTTGTATTTTTAGTAGAGAAGGGGTTTCATCATATTGGCTAAGCTGGTCTCGAACTCCTGACCTCGTGATCCACCTGCTTTGGCCTCCCAAAGTGCTGGAATTACAGGTATAAATCTCTGTGCCCAGCTCTACCCTTTCTTTTAATCTATAGAATTCTATACACACCTATAATTATTAACCTTTTGGCTATTTAACATTTATCTAAAATGTTTCATAAAGCATTTGAAAATAGGTACAACTAGATTAATTTTAGATTTTTATCCTTTCACTTATTTTTACCACATTTAAATTTTTTCCTCCAATATTCAAACACATTATAAGGAAACAGACATCACACTGTGTGAAAGTATTTAAGGTATTTAGTGGAGACTGGCATCACAGGAGTTGTTTTATTTTTTGGGGGGGGGGAGGGTGTGTGTGTGTGTGCATATGCTTTCAAATATTTCCCCTCCTCTGATTGGAGGAGAGGTTGTGGTGGTAGATAGATAGATCTTCAATAAATATTTAAAATGGATTAGCTGAATGAAAGCATAATTTATGTGTTTTTCAAGTCCATATTATAGTGAGCTGCACATTTTAAGACCTAACTGTGGTTTCTAATTTATGCTTCTATGAGATAAAATACAGAATCATTAAGTAGAAAATGAAGGGTAACATCATTTCATCAGTTTGTGCTTGAGCAGAAATGCCATCCAGGTCAAGTTATCCAGGTTCACACACTTTAGAAGCACCCTCTTATTTATCAGAGTGCAAGTCACATACAAAATTCAGAATAAAGACATACTGTAAAACACACATAATTTGAAATATTATCCTTATTAAATATTGATATTTAATAAAAACCTCATAGTTTTAAAAAGCAAGAACTATTTAGTACTTATTAGTTACAAATACATGTGTAACAGTCATAGAAAAGAAACTCAAAATCTATTTACATGCATTATAGATGAGAGTATAAAACCTGTCTATAAATCAGGTTTTGAATTTTACTATAATTGTGCTTTTCAAAGTAGATAATTAAATTGCTATGTCTTTGGGAAAGGTCAGCCTGTTGGGATAGCACAGATTAATCTCTCTAGGGCATTTGCTCTTAATAACCATGAATCGTTGTTTCATAAGCTTGAAGACTGGCGAGATTCCATCCAGCCTAAAATACTTTGAAAATGACAGAAATTCACTAAGAAACACTGTAATAGTTTTATTTAATCACCAATTAACCTGTATAAGCACCTTTGCATTATCATCTACCAGTTAACGTACACTATGATCAGATATTTGGAAAAATGAGATCATAAAGCCTTCGGGGTTCTTTGTTCATTCTGTGTTTGGTTTGGTGTTGGCTCCCTGAGCTAGATGTAGAGAGCAGAAGATATGAACTCAGGGTCAGACGGAATAAAACTTCTAATTCTATAAATTATTATTGAGTATCTGCCACCTGGTTTTGTATTTCTGTAATAATGTTTCCTACTATATTATGATACAAATAATAATTTCTGGTACAACTTCTAAAGAGTTATAAAAGATCCCTTCTAAGATATAATGACAAGAGCTATATCTGTGCCAGCAAAACTAAAGTCCTTTATTGAGAAAATGTCACTATCAAACTCTTCTAATGAGGCAATTTAAAAAAATACCCCAAACCATCAGATAATTGATCTTGAATTATCCAACATCAATATTCTTATATTTATGGGATTTTATAGCATCTCATTCATATGGCCCAAGAGAAAAAGAACAAATTGATAATTTATAAGTGAAATATGCTGTTTTCTAAAAAAAGACTATTAGAGAGAGAAATATAATTCATGTATCTTTTTAAGACTGTGAACCTAAAGTTTGTTAAATTCTACCAACATACTCTTAAATTAATAATAGAAGAATACCTGAATTGTACCTGGAAAAAAATATTTTTCCCATGGTTGCTATTAGTATATATTCGATCATTACTTTTCAAAAGTTTATTTAGAGAAACAAGCATCTCTATTGCTTAAAATAAGGGCTCTTGTTCTGAAATGATGCCTGCTTTTTCCTTCTGGTCATTAAGCAGCTCGTACTTTTTAGTAACATTCTCTGATTTTTCTGGAGGTGTTAAAGAAGGTTTCCCTTTTCCTGGTATTTGAAGAAATAAGTCTGCCCCCTGATATTAATGCCTTCAATATGTGTATTGGCATCAACACTTTGGACTCTTCGTTAGTCTGTTCTTAAGCTGCTAATAAAGACATACTTGAGATTGGATAATTTATAAAGAAAAGAGGTTTAATGTACTCACAGTTCCACGTGGCTGGAGAGGCCTCACAATCCTGGTGGAAGGCAAGGAGTAGCAAAGTCATGTCTTACAAAGATGGAAGCAGGCAAGAGAAGAAGAGCTTGTGCAGGGAAACTCCCCTTTATAAAACCATCAGATCTCATGAGACTTATTCACGATACACAAGAACATCATGAGAAAAGCCTACCCCCATGATTCGATTACCTCCCACTGGGTCTCTCCCATGATATGTGAAAATTGTGGGAGCTACAATTCAAAATGAGAGTTGCATAGGGACAAACCATAACAGACTCCTAAGGAAAATATGTTTAGGATTTTGGGATGGCAGTATTTAAGGGGAAGGAACAAATATGGAGACTATTTTGTAAGAGAAAAGTCACAATTTTTAAATTAGTCTTAATTGGTAAGATTCATAACAACAACAAAAAGATACTTGTAATTGCCCTGTTCTCTGGATTATTCAGTGTACTTTTCTTAGTTCATCTGGAGTGCTATAACAAAAGGCCATAAACTGGGTAGCTTATAAATAATAGAAATTTCTTATCATTCTTGAAGCTGAGAATCCCAAGCAGATTTGGTGTCTAGTGAGGGCTCATGTTTTGTTTAAAAATGCAACCTTCTCCGTGTGCCCTCAGTGAGTAAAATAAATTTTATTTATCTGCTAGATTATGTAATGCTAATTCCTCTAGTAATCCTTGTGGGAAAAGTGAGAAGCTATTTGAGGCTTATTTTATAAGTACGCTAATATTAGTCATCAGGGCACCAGAATCTCATGACTTAATCACACCTCAAAGGCTCCACCTACTAATACCATTACACTGGGAGTTAGGATTTTAACATACGAATTTTGGGAGAACATAAACATTTTGCCTATTGCATTGGCATGTGTAAATTACACTTTAACTTTAAAATGATTTTATCAGTTGATTTTTATTTAATTTTCTTCTTCTGTGAGCATAGGCTGTTGAGGACTGCATGTTATCAAAGTTCAGAATTGAAGAGATGCCCATTATTATTACATGATTATATCAACTTAAAAAACATTTAATATTTAGTGAATTTTAGCTTTGTAGAACATCTGTTCTGAATCACAAAAAATTCATTTTGCATGTCATTTCCTTATCAGTAGTGGTTTAACTCATTGCCATTTAATATTTACTATATTTTGTTATTATTGTTATGAACAAGCCTTTTTTATTACTTGTTGACAGAGGGATTATTTTAAGCAGACATTTATTACTTTTTAAAACTGTATTCTTGGTCAATTCCAACATTATATGAAATATCCTAAATAAATGTGAGTGCAATTTCAGCATGAATTCATGAAGCTAGTGGCTAGAAGCTATAGCTGCAAATAAATTGTTCAATTATATTTTTCACCTATTTACTGGAATCCTACACATGCTGACTAATATTTTCATGGTCTTTGCTTAGAATTTATGCCTTTGTACAATTAGTAAAAGAAATTTTGTCTACATTTCCCATTTAGCAACACTTCCTCAAATTTATCTAAGCATTCTGAAGAAGAGTTTCTAAAATAAAATCATCATAATTTTTACTGGAATTACAAATCACACACACATTATAATGTAGTACATATACTGTGTATTGTAAAAACATACACTGTGTATTGTAAAAACATGCAAAATCCATCAACTTTTGAGAAGCTTTTGTACATTTTATGATCGTCTATATAAATAAATGTGCATGACTTTAACACTAAGAATAATTTTAAAGAATTTCTACTTTTGTTTATTGTTTATTTAATGAGCAGAACTGTCACATTTATTCTAGCCTATCATGTCTCACAACATGGTTACTACAACCCAAGGCTGTTTGGGTCTGAAATTAATTCTATTTCTCTGCTAGATCATTTAATACTAATTCCTTTAAATCTCCCCCACCCAGTTTCAGATCATTTGATCGTTTTACCATTAATAAACTCATTAGCCTAAAGAGTTATTTTAAAAAAAAATATGATGATAGCAATCCCCAACATTGCTTGTTCATTGTTACGTCCAAAATTCAGTCATTACCACTGAGGTAATCACTCTAACTTTAATTATGCTGCCTAAAAGGCCTACAGTAGCTTTGATTCTAAACAGAACATTCCTTGAAGCAATTCACCTCAAACTATTAAACCAAGAAATTAATGGCTCTGTCTACTGTGGCTGTTTCTGGCAGATTACTTGAATAAGATAAAGTTTTTTATAAAGCACATTCTTTTTCCTTTGTCCTTAGCTTGCAATTTATCATGAAATTTGATGACCTTCCTCCAACTCATCATTCTGATCAAAGTTTCTCAGTAGTACATAAAACTCTAGCCACTTCCTGTGTTCTGCATAGCAGTTGTTGATTGTGTGTTTGTGCGTGTGCATGAGTGTGTGTGTGTGTGCATCTGTATAGGGCAGAAATGTTGTTATATGAGGAGTAGTGTCTTAGAGTCATATGGCAATGCTAAAGAGTGCAGTAAAGAAAAATAAACCAGCTGTTGCTCCTTGGCTTTTCCCCTGGTTTCTCTGACATACACTGAGAACTTACCTAGTTCTCCTCATCTGAGTCTACCCCTGCAGAACTTTCTTCTAGAAAGGAATGTGATTAATTCATTCACACTGAGATATAAATAATAAAATGTTCAAATATTGCTAGGGGAAAGGCCTTTTTCAATGTCTTCAAAAAAGTATAACCATTATTGTCATTATTGTAAAAAATGTTTTGTTAAGTAGTAAATTAGCATTGCCTTTCAAGAATATTAACAATGATAGTCCTAAGGTATGGTTTATAGTAAATGCATGTGCAAGACACAACTATATAAGTTTTACGTATAACCTCTTTTATTATCTTAACAATAGTTTGAGGTGGGTAATATTATTCTTATTTGTAACCTTAGAGAAGTCTCCCTGAAATGTCTGAAACCATAGTGCTAAGGTAATTAGTAAAATTATTAAATAAACTCACCTAATCTTTTTTGGAGGATAGGGATTTGACTTCATAGCATATCCTAAGTATTTAAAAAGAAAAATATTTCACAGCGAATGCATACATGCTACGACTAACTTAAACTTTAAAATATGATAAAGCTTATAAGAACTGGAAAAAAAATAAAAGCACTACTTGAAAGCACTGGAAACCAAGCAACAGCAGAAATTAAATGAGAATCTATTCTTGGAGAAATAGAGTAGGTCTACCAAATATTTAATTGCAGTTTCAAAAGGAGAAAAGATAAATGAAGAGGGGAAATTTAGAAACAATGCAAAAATTTTTCCAAAGTTAGTGAAAGTCAAATAGCTGAAAACAAACATAAAGGAAATGATTTGAAATTGGCCAGAGGGAAAAAAAATGACACATTAAAAAGAATGGTTCCAAGTTGTAAATTACTAAAGACTCTCATAAGAAGTAATGGAGGGCGTTAAGACTGTGGAAAGTCACTTCAATTGCTGAGAGAAAATCCATCAACCCAGAATTCTATTCCTGTTGCAAATCACTTTCAAGAAGAAAAAGGAGATACAGACTCTTACAGGTAAATATAAGCATCAGAAGAACATCACCAGAAGAGCAGTACTATAAGAAAGGCTATAAGAAAATCCTTAAGAGACAGGAAATGACACCAAATTGAAGCCCAGATATCCAGTAAAGAACAAAAAGCACTGGAAATGGTAAATATGAAGGTAAATGTAATACAAAGCTTTACCATCTAAATTTCTTTAAAATATATGTAATTTTATTAAAAAGTATAAATATGTATTATGTGGTTTTATAGAACTGTAACATAGCAGAAAACTGAAGCAGAGAGGTTGAAGGGTGTGAGGGCCTACGTGGCTGTGATTTCTTAAATTTTACATGAAGTAGTACAGTGTTAACACTGTGTAAACTGTGAAATGTTAAAGATACACAATGCAATTCCTTAGAATAACTACTAGAAAATACTGCAAAGAAAATTAACTAAATTAAACACATAAATAAAAACAGAATTCTAAAAAAATTCAAACACACACACACACGCAAAATTATCAAAACTTTCTTACAAAGAAAGCTGCAATCCAGGATAGGTTTACTAGTAAATTCTTTCAAACATTTAAAGGAAATGTAATGCAAAATTTTGCAAACTTTTAAAGAAATTTCAATAGTAAAACCTTGCATTTTTTCTAATAGAACAATACTTTCCCTGATAACAAAATGAGACAAAGTCATTACAAGGAAAGAAAACTATAAACCAATATCCTTCGTCAACATAGATGCAAAAATTCTCTACAAAATATTAGCAAATCAAATTCATCAATACATGTTAAATCCACATAATGACCAACTGGGAAATCTTATAAGGAATGCAAAGTTGGTTTACCATTTTAAAAAAAGTGAGTGTAACTTTCCATATTAATGGAATAACAGGAAAATCATATTATCATGTCAATAAATGAGAAAAAAGCCTCTGAAACTATTCAATATTTATTCATCTAATAACTCTTAGCAAATAAGAATAAAAGACCTTCAATTTGATGAAAATAATATGTGGAATAACTATGACTAATATGATATCCAAAGTTCCCAAACTAACCACTTTTCCCATAAAGTTAGTAATGAGGCAAGCATGTCTGCCTGCATCACTTTTATTCAACACTGTATTGAACATCATTCATGATGCAATAAAGCAAGACAAAGAAATACAAGGCAAATAGATCAAAAAGGAGGTAGTAAAGCACTCTTTATTCACAGATGACTTTTTTAATTTAAAATATTAAAGTATCTATAAAAGAAGTAATAGAACTAATAAGTGAATTTAGCAAAGTCACAAGATACAAGGTTGGTATAAAATTAATTATATTAATAAATAATACCAAATAATTAAGAAATAAAGTTGAAGGATTAAAAATGCATTTATAGTAACATCAACACCAATCCAAAATACTAAGGATAATTTTAACAACTGGCTATCTACCCAAAGGAAACAGCTTTATCAAAAAGAAATCTGCAATCCTATGTTTATTGCAGAACTATTTACAATAGCAAAGACATTGAATCAACCTAGGTGCCTATCAATGGTAGATTAGACAATGTGGTACATATACACCATGGAATACTACACAGCCATAAAAAGAAGAAAATAATGTCTTCTGCAGCAACATGGATGGAGCTGGAGGCCATTATCCTAAGTTAAATAACCCAGAAAGAGAATATCATATATTGCATGTTCTCATTTGTAAGTGGGGAGCCAAACAATGTGTACACAGGGACATAAAGATGGAAACAATAAACACTGGAGACTCCAAAAGCAGGGAGGCGGGCAGTGAGGGTCGAAAAACTATCTATTGGGTACTATATTCACCCTTCACTATTTGAGTGATGGGTTCACTAGAAGCCCAAATCCAAGTATTACACAATATACCTATGTAACACACCTGCAAAACCTGCGCAGGTGCCCTCTGAATCCGTAATAAAAAATAAGATGCCTAAAACAAAAGAGCAATAGCTTACACACTGAACACTACAAATATTGCTGACAAAAATTAAGGAATGCCTAAATGAAAGAAGAGAGATACAATAATAAATGAGATATAATGAAATCTTATAATTTAATAATGAGACATCAAACAATTCATCATAAGTAGGCAAACTAAATAAACATTACATAAATGAAAGGTACATAAATGGCCAATAAGCATATGAAAAAGTGTTAAAAATCAATAATCATCAGGCAAATACAAATTAAAGCCATCATGGGATATCATTACACAGCCACTAGAATAATTAACATTCAAAATAATAAAAACTCAATTTTGATAAAGCTGATGAGCAACTACAATTCTTATTAATTTGTGGTATTATAAAATAAAACAACTACTTTTGAAGACTATTTAACAATTTCATACAAAGCTAAATAAAAATGTACTCTATGACCCCTCAGAGTGAGTAAACTAGGAGGACTGGTCAGTATAGGGCTTATTTTTCCTTGCTGGTTGAGAATACTTTTTGAAATCACTGCTGTTATTCAAAACTTCCTCTTCTGAAGTCCGTGATGACCTCCATTTTTCTTACTTGCAAGTCCCGTGACTACTGATCTTAACTGTTTTATCAAAGTAAATTATTGATTTTATCAATGTTTTCTTTCTAAACCATTTTATACCTTTCTACTTAATATTTAATTGATTACTTTGAATATCTATATGGTATCCTAGCACCAGAGTTTCTTAACCTTCTCAAATGCCATGACTTAAAGAGTTGCCAGCTGGCAAAGCCCTATCTTAGACCTTGCCTGGAGTTGGAACTTGAATTATTTTTCTGTGACTTACAGTTTCTAATTCGCTTCACTTTCCACTTTCATATATGCTCTGGAGTTTTTTTTACCCTGCTCTCATTGTGACCTCTGATCCTTCAGCACCTGTTCATTTTCCTGGTCTTTTTCTTTCTTCACTTAACTGGGATCTAGCACCAGGTCTTGAAACTGGAGACCTTCCATAAATGTTTGTTAAACCAAATTGAGTCCACTCACTTCTCCGGTTTGGCTGAACGTTGTGATCTGTCATCTCAAGGTCCCCTTTGAAGCACCCCAGAATCATTCATCTCCTTGGCCTACCCTGCTTTCCTAAATGCTTAATCATGCGTATACCTGTGGCTTCCTCTGTTCTGTCTTTCACCTCGTTGAAAGTTGATATATAAAGTTCGTACATGTAATTGGTTACATATAATAATTACTGTAACTAAGTTCAGAGAGCCCTACCTATCTCTCAACAGTCATTATATTCATCCCTTCTTCCATTCTTACTCTGTTCTCCATGGTAGCTATTCTGACTTTTTTAAAAAGTTGTTCAAACTTTTGTTCTAGTCCCCTTTCATTTCCAAGTAAAACAATGTCTCTCTTGTGTTCTAGCATAATATTTTAATGTTTGATTCCTTTCTATCCTGGCATCTACAAAAGATTAGGTTTTATCAGTAACTCCCCCACCCCACATCCCCACACATTTTCGGTATCTTTGGAATTGGCTCCTTTCCCTCTTTCCATAAGGTTACCCAGATCTCCTATCTAAAAAAAAAATACCCCTTTCTCCTCAAAATAATATTTTCCATGGTACCCCCCAAAACTATTATTCTAATGAGTTATGAGACAAGTCTGCACTAACCACTTCTGATTCTCCAGGTTTAGATTCACAGTTCCTGGCCTCTTCCCACTTTTCCCACTTAAGTTTCTCCATTTGTGGTAACTGCTATCAGAAGGCCACCTGTGACCTGCCACCAAAATCAATGCTTTTTTTTTTTCTCAATTTGCTTCCATGTTGAATTGTCAAGGCACGGGATACTCTTACTCCCTACTTCAAAATGCTATTGATGACATGGCTTCTATGCCACTGCATTACTTGGTTTCCATTTTACGTGGTATTTTGTCCTTACTTTTTCTTTTTACTAATATATTTTTCTTCTTCACTTTTTCTGCTTACTTTCTTTCATCTTACTTCTCTTTTTAAGAGGATTAATGGCTAGCCATAGCAGTTGTCCTCACCGAATTTAAACACCTTTTACTAAAAATGATGTTATTTTTGTAGTGAGAACTTATTTAAAATTCAGGAAGAAATTAAGATGTAGAATAAAGTATCTTTTATTTGCTGATGGTTAACAGAATATTTCTCTATATATCCCACAAAAATGGCATGGATATATGTGTGTGTACATACATCTATGCGTGTGTGTGTGTGTGTATATATATATACATATGCGTGTGTATATATATATACATATGTGTGTGTGTGTGATATATATATATATATATATGAGACAATAGAAATTCAGAAAATTATACATTATGTTTGGCCATAACGCCCAAGTAATTCCATTATTTCCAATATGTTTGTCCCACATTGGTAATGATAAGTTTACTTCTTAGTAAATCTTGGTCTCAGTACTGGTATATCTGCATTTTCCATTGTCTTATTTTTAATGTCTGTTTCATTTTGTCTTATTCTGAGATAAATATTAGTTATAATTCATTTGGAACTCTGTCTGGAATTCATTAGAAACTCAGGGTATAGTAACAAAGACTTTACCTCATCAACTTATAGAACCCATAAATACCATAGCTATTTCTGTTTATAATTGCTATTGCACAAGTCCAAGGAATTTTATCACTGTGGTTTCCCATCTCTCACTTCTAAATATTCCCCATCAATTGAAGCTAAAATTAAGAGCTGCCCACTCTAAACAAATGCTGTCTCACTTGCTGTTTGCTCTAACTCTTCTTTGCCAACTGTATAAGAATTAAACTACAATCAGGTTACTTTCTGCTCAATGAATCAAATTCACTCCCACCCAAGCAGCACATCAATTCTAAATTATTCTTAACAATTTTCCAAATTCTCCATAAACTGGACTAAATTTATAAATCAATCTTATTTTTATTCCAACACACAGTGGTCCTTTCATCACATAGCTTTCACTGCCCCAACACAGTGTAACAATTTCTGTTAGCTCACCTTCTTGAATGAGGATTACTTCGCTTTGATGGTTCTTCTTCTTGTGTTCATCATTACTAATCCTATGTGTTATTTGTGGTCAAACTCAAGTCCCAATTCACCAAATAATGGTTCTCCAATTATCCCTATCTTCTTTTTCTCTGGTAACATTTACCTCTGTGCCATCACTGGGTATTTGGGCACAAATACTATTTTATTCACTTGTTTCATCTAAATTACAAAATTCCTGCTGTCAGATGCTTTATTAAATGAAAATATTTATTGACAGAAGGGAAGCAGACTTAGATTTTCATTGCACATTTACAGTGCCTGAAATATGATCTATTCAGTGTGTTTGTTGGTTGCCAGATGCTATCCTAAATTTATTTAATCCTGACCACCACACTCTGCAGTTGTTGTTATTAAATCTATTTAATAAATAAGAACTGAGGTTCAGAGAGGGTAAATCTCCAAAGTCATATAGCTAATCAAAATCAACTATGTTCCATTACAAAGCCCATAATCCTTCCATTATACCTAGAAGATTCCAAATACTTGTGAAGTCATTGTTTTAAATGAAAAGACTTTAAGTTGGTTTAAGACGACGTGACGTGTTTATATATAAACCTTCTGCCTAGCTTTGAGTCTACATTCTGAAAATAATCTTCTTCCTTCTGGCATTTTTGTTGGCAGTGAGTACCTTTTCTGGCCTGTTCTACCCAAAAGTGCCATTGCAACATGGGAAGCTCCATATAATCAAAGTTACAGTTTGTATTATTTGGTGCAGAAGTCATAGTTCAAATTGTTGATAATAAGACACAGTCATGGTATACTAGAAAAATTTTATCTCATAATGACAAACAACAAAATAATGGAACCAGGATATTTTGAATGCCTACTAGCATTGTTTGGATGAGATAAATGCTATTGGCCTTTTACTAACAAGGTCTTCTCAAAGGAGTGATTATAATGTTTACCTAGTAGAAAATGTGAAAAATAGCAAGCAGAAATAAGGCTAAAGAAAGTCATTAAAAACTTCTAATTGTACTTTGTGCAAATAAACTATTTCCTCATTCTTAACATGGAGAAAAAAATGAGAAAACTTAACAGAACAAGAAGAAAAGTCATACAGGCAAAAACAACAGCAACAACAACAAAACTGGTCAGGGAAGTGGTATTTCACTCCAGCAGTTAGAAGTATTCCTCAGAAAAATATATGAAAGATAAACTATACAATAGGATAGTGTGGCCATGGCTTTATAAGGTCTAAAACCTTCAAAGGAGATTATGTCAGTATATCTGAATGACATTTAACTCCAGACTCCTAATGGGAAATGCAATGGATGAACAAAGAAATTTAAAACTTTTTTGGAGACTATATTTGTCTGAGAAACCCCAGGAGTCTGTCTTTCTGTTAGAAAGGTTGATATTATTATGCAAAGCCATCAGTGCTTTTAGAGAGAGTGAACTCTGCTTCACTTTCCTTTTAACTTCATATCTCTTGTGTTATTAATGAATCAGCAGGAATTTTCTGTTTCTTGCACTAGTTAAGCATCCCAAGAGGCCTGTGTGAATGCTGTGTATTTTGTTTGGAAACATATCAAATCTGAGGGACTATGGGGTCTTCCAACACCTGAAACATTTGCCTCAAGTTCTTGGTGCCAGGGCACCTCACAAAATCCCCTTTTGTTTCCAATGACCTTCACAGCAATCAATCCAGACATGGAAAGAAATCAATATCCATCGTCATCCTTTATTATCTCCATCATTTTGGTGGCTGAAGAAGACATTGCTTTTCCTCAAAAAAGAAGAAGACAGAGTCTCAAGTTAGAAAATGAAAAGAAAAGCAACCAAGCTGATATCAAGGGACTTGGAGGCAAATAAGAACTTTCTATGTGCGAGTAAGGAAAGAAACATGACGGAGATGACAAAAAGACCTATCTTTCTTTCAACGGTCTTATTTTAGTTCCGCTGAGATCCATTAGCAGCTGTGAAGTGTGAAAATTAGGAGCTAAAGCGCAGATGATATTTTAAGTCTGAGAATGCAGTAAGCTTTCACATTTTCTTATCACGTTTCCTTTTATTCCATCACACATTATTCATACTATTTTTTAATGATTTCTCAAAAGATTTAAATATTGCCCCAGAATTCTAATGAGGGAACTGACCTGGTTCCGAGTGATAGCATCAAGGGCCTATTTTGCACGAGAATCTTTCAAGGGGACAGGGAAGTAAGCAGATGTTTTCCATCAGCAACTGATGCTAGAGAGCTACCATTACTCCCTCCCTAACCACATGCTCTAGGCCGTAATCATGTACTCCCTTCTTCTGCTTTCATAGACACAGCAGCATGTCATAATTCAAATTCTGTCTTGTTGACACAGCTTGCTTCAGCTGTTCACATAGCAAATTGTTTGTTCACTAAAACCGAAGACACAGCAGCTCTTTGTAGAGTGACTAAAAGGAGCTGCAGATTTCTGGATGTTTGCAGTCAAGTGTACTGCTGCGTGGGGGTCTAGACTCACTGCACAAATATGTTTACACTGCTTTAGTCCCAGCTACACATGGGGTATTTCCATTGCTGCATTAGCTAAAACAGGCCTGGGTATCATTTAGTGAGACTGCTAAAACCTCAGATCACTACCAAGCAACTTGATCAAATTCCTTTCTGGATTAAAAATGTAGCCTTTTCAAATGCAAGAACAAATATAAAATAACAAAGGCATCCAGGATTATTACACGGGACGTGAAATCAATCTCTTACATATAAATGGCATCAACTTTGAATAACCTGAACACTTCCTGCATCATATATGATTACTTATTACTAAGGGGCAATCTATCCTGGTATTTGTCATCAATTATATTATTTTGGGTATTCACCCCATAACGTGATTGGGATTAGTTAGCTCATAGCAGCAAGGCTTAGTGGACAGAGAACTGGTCATAGAAACTCATAGGCCTGGTATCATCCAAGCTGTACACAAATTATATAACCTGAACAAATTCTGTTTAATACTTAGTTTCCTTATATGTAGAGACAGATCTAAACTATCCCAAAGTGCTTTTTAAGCTTTAAAATTTCAATTTATCTAAATTAATGCTTGGCAATCAGTACATTTGTAATCCAATCATCTTTCCAAATGATTGCTAACACTATTCAAAGATGAAATCCATAAGTCTAATTTTCTCTGCTCTTCTAAAGGTGGTATGTTCACAAAGAAGATTTTCCCATGAAACAGGCAGTTTGTGTAAGAAGGTCCCTCTTTCTTTCCATTCCACTCTGATTGTTCAAGTCTAAGCCTTCATACGTTTTCTGCCAGATACTTTTACTCGTGGTCTATCTGCCTATTTCCTCTCCCCCCGCCCCGCAGCCAGTTCCTTTATATCATGGACAGAATTATCTTTAAAAAGCTATTTCATCATTTCATTTCCCCTTTTCCAGCATATGAAATGCTTACTTGTTGTCTGTCGAATCAAGTTTTATTCTTTGGTTAACTTTTGAAGGCTTTCCTTTATATATGGTCAAAATAAATGCCTGAGAATTATCCAGCAAAGCCAGGTCAGTTTCTTCACTGACCGACCTATAAACACCACTTTCATTTCTATTTCTGTGGTTATTGTTCCTCCTCATGTCATCTACATGCCTTGAGTTACTTTTCTCTTACACTTAACTGAGTTTTGCTCATCCTTCAAGCCCGGTATAAACCATTTCAGGCTACCTCTCTTGGCATATCCTAAAGCTCTCCAGTTTCTGATGCTTCTCTTTGCATTAATAGTCAAAAGTGGTGTTTTAAGAGTGACAAAAGTTAGTGTTTCTTCCTCACACACAAATTTGGAACCAAATAAGTCAAATAGGGCTTGAAATATCACCTTTATTACAGTAAATGTAATTGGAAGTTTTGACCTAGAGTTAAAGCTGCACTGAGATTATCAATGAATTTTGAATTTGTTAACTAGTTATTTCAGCACAAATTTGGACAACCACACCTTACAGTCTGACAGAGACCTGACCAGTAGGCATGCTCCCTGCCAGCAGGCAGATTAGATTAAGACAAGGAGAAAGAGGCTGAGCTCCGTCTCTAAATTCCTCAATTAGAAGAGTCTCTCCCTCTTCCTCTGGACTCAGAGAGAAGCTATGGAAATCATTTTATGTAAAGTTCCTCCACATAGAAACTTGATGCATCTATTTCTTGGTCAGCATGAAGATGGCAAGCATATTTACTTTGTTAGTGTTTAACACATATTAAACATATCTCTCTAATTAGATACTAAGCCTGATGAGGGCATAAAACACCATCTGAATTTATTTTCATTCCTCACAGAGCCAGGTAAATAATATTTGCTCAAAAATTAATTGTTGCTCGATTGTATAAGAAATTTAGTTATTCTTTGTATTTTACAATTAAAATATAGACGATGGTTTTGTGTGTGTGTGTATCTTGAATGTGAACAAAAATAAATATTTTCAGAGAATAGTAATTTTGAGGACAGTTATTGCAAACACTTCTAAGAGAAGTACATCAAAGGTCAAATATAGAGAATACCTTTTTATGACATTAGATTGTTTTATCAAGAAATATAATACTGAAAACACTTGTTTTATTTTTGATGAAGTATAAATAAAAACAGCTAAGAGTAAAACAAACAATCAAAACCTGGTATATTTTTTAATATCTTGATGTTAAGAAGTGAAGTCAAAGAGAGTATAACATCGTTCTTAACGGGATACTATTAAACATTTTTACTGAAATTATTGAGGAAAGAGGATCTTGTTTTACCCCAGTATGGCAGACTTCCCTACTATCACAAACTTGGAATGAACCTGGAGAATAAACATTTTTAGTGACACTCTTTGATAACAAATTTAAGTATGACTTTATATATTTTTTAAAAAAGGTAAAATGAATAATACCACTCTGAGATAAAAATCATAGTAATAAATCTTAAAATAATGAGGTAGATATCTTTCAAATACCAATTTCTCTTAGCTACCTTTATAACTTCCATTGTAACATTCCTCAATTTTATTCTTTTCCACTTCTATTTTATCTCAGTTTTCTGTTATTTGAGTAATACTCAAAGAAGAAGAGACAGAAAAGATGTAAATATATATATATTAATTTGTGTATATATATGTGTGTATATATTTGTGTATATCTATTGTGTGTATGGAGAGACCCTATGTGTATATTATATGTGTGAGTATACACTATTTATGTTTCCCTAATTGATATGATTTTTTTCTTTGGAATATGTGAGATTGTGTTTTGCAGTGCTTGCATTGCTGTGTTTGTCCTTGTCTCCGGTGTCTATCTACTACTCAGAGACATTACAACCAACTAAAACATGAGCTGCCGGTTGATAAGATGTGCATAAGGTAGCTGGAGACTGCATTCTAACAGGCAGTTCTCCGGAGGAAACTCAGGTCTCTTATGTCCTCAGGCCTTTCTCATACATAATAAAGGGGTCTCTAGTGGGTTGATCTTCTTATAAGCACAACTCAATTTTAGGCTGCCGTGTTAAAGGAGACAATATGAAATTCATTATCTGGCAGCAATTGGGCATAAATTGAATAAAACATATAGCTAGATGGGGCAATAGTTGGATTTTTTCTGTGTGTGTTATCAGAGGGGTAGGAATAATGGCTATGGAAGGTGCAATTATAGATTGTATTCTTTTAATGTTTTGGATTCCAATTGTTCTTTGCTAGTATAGTGAAATATAATTGATTTTTTAATAAACTGAGCTCATACATTTCAACTTTGCTAAACTCCTTTAATTCTAGGACTTTTTTGTGAACTCTTTGGGGCTGCATACATACACAAGCATATGGTCTGTGAATTGTTCTTTGCTAGTATATGATTTGATTTTTGATGTATGTTTTGATTATTCTTTTTCAATCTAGATGCCTTTATTTTCTTTCATTGTTTTATTGTGCCAAGACTTCCAGTATGCCGGTGAATAGGAGTGCAAGAGTAGACACCCTTCTCTTGTTTCCTATCTTAGGAGCAGAAAAATCATTCTTTAAGTGTGATACTGGCTTCAGGTCCTTCGTTAAAGCTATTAATCAGGCTGAGGACATCCTTTCCATTCCCAGTTGGCTTATAGTTTTTAATCATTAATGAAATGGGGAATTTTGTCAAGTATTTTTTCTGCATTTGTCGGAATAATTGTATGCCTTTTCTTATTTAGTCTATTAGGTTGGTGCAAAAGACATTGCAGTTTCTGCTATTACTTTCAACAGCAAAAACCACAATAACTTTTGCACTACCCTAATAATATGATAAAATGTATTGGTTGATACTCAAATATTAAACCAGTCTTGCAATTACATAATAAACCCTGCTTGGTTGTGAAGTGTTGTTTTACTTTACTTGTATGTTGCTAGAATTGATTCATAATAATTTTGAAGATTTTTACATACATACTTATGAATATAATGATTTATATTTTTTTATCTTCTGGTTTTGATGTAACTATGACCTTATAAAATAATTTAACAACTTTACAAGTGTTCCCTCCTCTTCTATTTTCTAGAAAAGATTGTATAGAAATCAAATTATTTCTTTCTTAAATGTTTGGTAGACTTCATCAGTGAAGCTATTTGCACATGAAATTTTCTTTTGTTGGAAGATTTGTAAGTACTAACCCAAATTTTGCATAATTGTAAGAATATTTAGGGTGTCTATTTCTTCTTGGGTGGAGTCTTGTAGATTGCATCTGTTTTAATCAGTTCAGGCTGCTATGATAAAGTACTACCGACTGAGTGGCTTGTAAAGAATACACATTTATTCCCCACAGTTCAGAAGGCTAAAAGCCCAAGATCAGGGTACCAGCATGGCCAGGTTCTGGTGAGAACCCTCTTCTGGATTACAGATTGATGAGCCCATGTTTCTACAAATGGCAGAAAAAGACCTAGTTAGTTCTCTGGATTCTGCTTATATAAACACTAATCCCATTCACGAGGGCTCCACTCTCCTCAACTAAGTTCTCACTTTCAAATATTATCACATTGGATTAGGATTTCAACACATGAGTCTTAGCAGGGATACAAATATCCAGTCCATTACAGTTTATTTCAAATAATTATTTTATCTATGTTTTTCATGCTGTTCCCTTGTTATCAGTTTAACGTCTATGGACTTTGTAAAGATGACTCCTTTTACATTTCTGATACTGGTATACTGTGACATCTTTTCTTTTCTTTTTTGGCCAATCTAGATATTTGTTGTTGTTACTGATCTTTGCAAATAAGCCAATTTTGATTTGGTTGACTTTTTAAATTATGTTTAGTTTTAAATGTATTTTATTCTGCTATTATCTGTCTTCATGATTTCATTTCTCTGCTTGCTTAATGAGTAATGTGCTTTCATTTTGTTTTCCTAACTTTATTTATTTATTTATTTGGGTCGTGGTCTCCATCTGTCGCCTAGACTGGAGTGCAGTAGTGCAATCTCGGCTTACCACAATCTCAGCTCCCTGCAACCTCCGCCTCCCAGTCTTAAGTGATCTTCCCCACCACCTCAGCCTCCTGAGGAGATGAGACTATGGGTGCACACACCACGCCTGGCTAATTTTTGTATTTTTGGTAGAGACAGGATTTTGTTTTGTCACCCAGGCTGGTATTGAGCGTCTAGACTCAAGTAATAGGCCCGCGTGGCCTTCCAAAGTGTCAGGATTATGGGTGTGAGCCGCTGTGCCTGGCCTTCCCAGTTTTTTATGAAAAATGTTTAGCTTGCTGATTTGCAACTTTCATCTTTTCTATTGTAAGCATTTAATGCTGTAAGTTTCTCTTTAAGCACTGCTTTAATTGCAACCTGCACACATTAATGTATTGTGATTTTATTTTCACTTAGTTCATAATACTTTTTACATTTATTTGAGATCTCCTCTTTGACCCATAGAAGTATGATTTTTAAAATAGTAAACATTCGATAATTTTCTCGATATCCTTTGGCAATGGATTTCTAGTTTAATCCTTTTATAGTCTTTTAAATTCCATTATGGATCAAAAACATAACTTTGCATGATGTCTATATTCTTAATATTTATTAGGATATGTTTTATGGCTCCTAATTCATAGATCTTAATGAATATTCCAAACACATGAAATAAACATGCATTTTACTATGGTTGATTGGAATATTCTATCAATGTTAAGGTGATTGATAGTACTGTTCAGGTCTCCCTATATGCAAACAGATTTTATGTCTACTTATTCTATCAGTTATTGAAGGATGAGTATTAACGTCTTCAACTGTCTTTGTGAATTTCATACATTTTATTTTCAGTTCTTACTAGGTTTTGTTTTAGGTACTTTTAAATTATACTAGAAGGTGAATACACGTTCAGCTTTATTAAGTTTTCTTGGAAGACTGGCCACTTAATCATTATGTGGTATTTCTTTTGTCTCTCTTTAATTTTAGTTTTCCTGAAGTCTGCTTCCATTGATGTTAATATAGTTACTCTGGCTTTATTTTAGATTGTGTTTTCATGGTATACCTCTTTCCATACTTTTATTTTTAACCTATTTATATGTTTATATTTAAAGTGTATTTCTTATAGACACCAGCCAGGATTTTATGGAAACTGCATATTATAAAAATCAACGCATGGATTTCAATTATTTGCACTAAAATAAATACACAATAATTTGTCATGACATGTATGAACAGGATCTAGTTTGAAGCACTAAGGATAAGGCATCAATTTGAAAAAGGCCCCTGTGACAGCAACACAAATTCTGCTAAAATTGAAGCCAGAACCAACATCAATTATATAGTGAAGTTTGAGTGGAAAATAGTGAAATTACTGATGCTTTACAAAAAATTTATAGGAACAATGAAATCATCAGTTTACAAATAGATAACTCATTTTAAGAAGGGACAAGATGATGTTGAAAATGAAGTCTACACTGGCAGACCATCCACATCAACTTATGAGAAAATAATAATCTTGCTTGTGTCATAATTGAAGAGGACTGAAGATTAATAGCACAAACAATAGCTGATACCATAGACATTGTAGCTTGCACAATTCTGAAAAATTAAAGTTGAGCAAAGTGTTCACTTGATTGGTGCCAAAATTTTTGCACCCTACTCAGCTGCAAACATATATTCTTCTAATATCTGGGGCTGGTACCTCAAGTAGGGCTTGCTTTAATTGGTCAAAAGCTGATAAACCTCCAGGTTCCCAGATCAAGGAGTGAGTTCCAGACTCCTGAGTCTCTTTTATTAATTGGTATAAAGGGCAAGCTATGTATCCATACCCAGGTATCCATAGCCTGCAGAATCTAGTAATGTCCAAGAATCCCCTTAATTGCCTAAGGATTTTGGGAAAAGGGAAGGAGGATATTGGTTCAATTCTCTACTTGCCTGTGCCCTGGTCCCTTCTGACAAGACCAGGCCAAGGTACTTCACTGAAGTTTGACAGAGCTGAGCCTTGGACTTTAACACTTTATATGGTTTGTCAGCTGGGACAACTGAGAAGAGCCCTACTGCCTTTCTGAGACATGTTGTCAGTTGGGGCACAGAAGAGAATGTCATCTACATATTATAAGACTTTACCCTGAGCATGAGAGAACTCAGAGACATCTTTTGACAATGCCTGGCCAAACGAGTCAGGGCTGTCTCAGAATCCCTGAGGTAACACCATACAGGTTAGCTCAGTGGTCTGGTTCGAGGGATCCTCAAATGCAAACCAGTATTGGGAGTTTAGATGTAACAGTATGCATAAAATGGCATTTTCTAAATCCAAGACTGTAAACCATTTAGTTCCCTTGGGCAGCTGAGTTAACAAGTATAGGGATTGGGAACCCCTGGATTGATTGGAACCACAGCCTCATTAATGAGGTGGAGGTTCTGGACTGGTTTCCATTCCCCATTGGGTTTCTGTACCCCCAACATTAGGATATTACAATACTGCAATATTGCAGGGTTTATTGTAATATTGCTGTTGCAGGGTTTAAGAAGACCCTGCATACTTAGGTTACTAATGAAGACTTCTAGCCCTTTCTTAGCTTCTGTCTTTGGTTAGGGAAGGAAGTGGGATACTTGAGATTGATTTGGACCAGTGTATATGCTGTGGCTTGGCCAATTTTTTCCTGAATTGCTCAAACTTCTGGATTAATATCAGTCTCCACCAAGGGGAGGCAAACAGTCTTGACCTGGAGCCGTAAGCATCGGGGTTCCCGTATCAGCTAAAATATCCTTGCCTCACAGAAGAGTCAGGCATTCAGGCATGATTTAAAAGTCATGAGTAAACAAAACGTCTCCCACAGCTACAATGAAGGGGTTGAGAAAAATATCAGTTCAGAGGCTTTCCTGAGATTCCCCTCATGGTCATGCCAAGAGAGGAGGGCAGGCCTGGATTAGAGAGAAGAACAGAAATCACAGCTCCAGTATCTAGTGGAAAGTCTACCTTCCTCTCTTCTATTAATACCTCAAGAGTCACCTGGGGCTCCTCCAAATTGAGCTCTTCTAACAGGATAAGGGTCTAAATGGGGGTGTGGATAAAGGTGCCTGGATGATCCAAGAGGAACTGGGACCTGGGCTGGTGCAGGTGACTTTGCCTCCTTATCTAAAGATGCAGACTGGTTTTTCTCCTATGTCTGGTTTGAATCTGCCTTGATAGATATGACTGCCGTAAGTGCAGAGTTGATTCTACATGGCTGACAGAGCTTAGGGTTATCCCACAGGGCAAGAAGACCTGTACATGTGGAATTTCAGACCATGTTTCTTCTCCACAGCAGAAGAGATCCAGCTGTAGGATGGTGTTATAATTGATACATCCCCCCACTAGGCCAGGCCTCTCTGTCTTCCAACTTAGACCCTGGCCAAGCCTTGGTACTGAAAAATTCCAGGCATTTTTTCTTTGGAGTCTGAGTATCAAAGCAGTCCCAATGTCTCAAAATGTACTTGAGAGGAGTGTAGACTGTAGGTCGTTCACTACCCATCTAGAAAGAGAGGGGGGAGAAAAAGGTGTCTCTTAGTCTTTCCCTCTGCTATCCTAAAGTCTAAGATATATCTCAGGCTCACCTTGGTCATGGATGCACGTGTGACTGCCATTCATAGCCAGGAGATGATCAGGCTGGAAGGAGTACTCACTCAGCGCTTACCTATGCTCAGCCTTGACCCTCTTCATTGACTGTCTTTGATTTGTCTTTCTGAATTCTATGTAAGCTTAAGACTAAAATGGATCCAGGGAGTCCCTGCATATGATTTCTCTATAATTTCAATTTGGCTGGCATCTTATTTAACGTTATCAGGCATACCCAAGCATCCTGCTCTGAAAATAACCAATGTCTTAGGGAGACACTAACATTAACATTTCTTATAATATAACATTTCTCAGAAAAGCAGTAGAAAAACAACATAATAGGAAAGATTGGAAGTCTTTATTAGCCACCCAAATGGGCTTCCACGGACTGGGGCTGGTCTAGGGGCCCTTAAGTAATGCCAAGGTGTAGTCTCAGCCAGATACCTTCAGTTGCCCCAGGACCTTATTCTGATCCCATGCAATGGCTAGACTTTTGTAAAAGGAAAGTGGATTGGAACAAAGGCAACATTCCCAACACCTGAGGGTTAAGGGGGATTGACCATGACCTTCCCAACAAGCATACCCACTTAGTCTGTAGACCAGCAGTTACACTGTTCACTCTTAACTGGCTGACAGAGGCCTGGTGTTTTATCTGTTCTTGCAAAAATGTGATGACAAGAAGCCTCAGAAGTGAAAATAAAGTCATAGATCTGCTTTTACTCAGCCATCCAGCAATCCCAAACGAGAACCCAAGAAATTTTGCAGCTCTTTTACTCCTGTAGTTCAACGAGCTCTCTGTGCCTTTCCCACAACCTAGAAGAATGAGGTGTGCAGACAGCAGACAGCAAGTAGGGCAGAGTAGAATTTACTGAGTGACAGAAAAGCTCTCAACAGTGAGAGGGAATCTGAAGGTGGATTGCTGGCCACGAAGCTGAGTCTAGGTGTTTTTATGGGTTTGAAATGGGTGAGTGCATGCTGATTGGTCTGTGGCTATGCTAGAAAAAGCACCATTCAGAAATAAGCATGATAGTGTAGGAAGGATATGGGGAGATATATATAAAATAGGTGAAGGATAAGGACCAATCAGGAGAGAACACACCAAATGTGAATGGCAGCTCTCAATCTGGTCCACAAATTTATCCAGAACTTGTATCTTGGTTTTCAGACTTTAGACTGTCCTTGGCTCGAAGGTTGAGTTTCACTAGGGATCCATTCCTGTCTGCCTAGGAATTTGCCCAGCTCCTATCACTATCAATACTTAGGAATAAATAAATCCAAGGAAGTGAATGATCTTTTTACTGAAAGCTATATAACAATGATGAAAGAAATTGAAGACAAAAATAAATGGAAACATTCTGTGTTCATGGACTGAAAATATTATTATTAAAATGTTTATTCTACCCAAAGTGTTGAACAGATTCAGTGGAATTTCTATCAAAATTCTAAAGGCATTTTTTACAGACATAGAAAACAATTCCTAACATTCACATGGAAACACAAAAGAACCCAAATAGCCAAAGCAGTCCTGAATAGTAACAAAGTTAAAGGCATTACACTACCTGATTTTGAAATGTACTATAAAGCTATAGTAATCAAAACAATATGATATTGGCATAAACACAGACATATAATCATAGAGTAGAGAGCCTAGAAGTTAACTCAGACATATATAGTCAAATGATCTTTGAAAAAAGTGTAAAGAATACACAATAGAGAAAGGAAAATCTCTTTAATAAATGAATATTGCTAAGAAAACTGAATATCCAAATATGAAAGAATAAAATTAGACCTTTACTCATACCATATAAAAAAATAAACTGAAAATGGGTTAAAGATAGAAAGTTGAGACTTAAAAACTGGGAAAAAGACCATAATAGACATTTCAAAAGAAGACATATAAATGGCCATCAGGTATATGAACAGATGCTTTATACCATTAACCATCAGGGAAATGCAAATTAAAACCATAATGATGTGTTAATTCATATATCATATGATGACACATCACCTCATAGCATTCTATTAAGATGACTATTATCAAAAAGAAAAGTAACAAATGTTGGCAAGGTTGGAACTCTTGTATACTACTAGTAGGGATATAAATTTGTACAGCCATTATGAGAAAGTTTACAGTTACCTCAAAATATTTTATAAAGAGCTACTTTATAACCCAGCAATTGCACTTCTGATTATATGTTGTCATCCCAAAGTAGCTGAAAGAATCAAAATTTAGTTTAAAGAGTTTATTTTGGCTAAAAGTTGAGGGTTGCCATCTAGGAAAGATGGACTTCAGGAAAATACGCTCAGTACTCTGAAGTTAAAAGTTAAGGTCTTGCTTATCTAGGCAGATAACAAGGAAACTTAGTATGATTATGTTTTCTATACAAGGATGGTTTATAAGTTACAAGAATTTAATTAGTTACAGCCTGTTCTCTTTTCTTTATAGCTTGTTTTTATTTCTCAATTTATAAGTGTGTGTAACTATCTATCTTAGACAATGTGCTACTCATGAATTATTTTTGTGAGAAAGAAAAGAGGGAAGTTAATTTATAATAAAGACCAACAGTTTAGAGGGAACTTGTCTTCCTTGGCATTCTTTAGTCATTTACAACGATGTATGAAACAACATAGGTAAAGTAAAAGGTTAATCTATAATCAGAGTAACAAAGGTTACAGCTGTTTAGGTTACAGCTGCCTGCTTAGGTGACTCAGGTTCCATAATTACATTTTCTTAAGACTCAAAATATTTTAAGGTTCCAACAGCCTTGGTTTTGAATTACTTATTTTTAAAAACACAAAATCAGTATCTGGAAAAGATATCTGCATTCTCATGTTTATTGCAGTGTTAGTCACCCTAAACAACATATGAAAAAAACCCAAGTGTCTATTGATGGATGACTAGATAAAGAAAATATGGTATATATAATACAATGGAATTTTTTTCAGCTTTTAAAAAGAGGAAAGTTTTGTCATGTATGAAAACATAGATGAATCTGGAGGACATTATGCTAAGCGAAATTAACTAGGTACAGAAATAAAAACAAATACTGCATGATTTCCCTTATATGTGAAATCCAAAAGAGACACACTCATAGAAGCAGAAAGGAGAATGGTGTTTGCCAGGAGCAGGGAGGAGGAAAAGGCAACGGGGAGATGGTTAAAGGGTATAGAACTTCAGTTATGCAGGGTGAATAAGTTCTGAAGGTCTAAAGTGCAGCATGAAAGCTATGGTTAATAATGCTGTATTGTATTATGTAAATTTGTTAAGAGAGTAGAACTTAAAAGTTCATATCACACACACAAAAATGGTAACTGTGGGAGGTAGTGGCTAAGTTAATTAATTCGATTGTGGTAATAATTTCACAGTATATATTTATATAAAACATTAAGTTCTACACCTTAAATATATATGATTTTTATGTAAACTATGCCTTTATAAACCAGGGAGAAAGGAAAAGCCAAGGGAAAAAGAGAGAAGGTATCTAAAAGTTTTCTAAAAAGAGCTATTTTATGTTAAATATTGATTTTCAGTTAAGGGAGGGGAAGTATGGGAAAAGGTTACTGGTCTTCTTGATAAGGACATAGTGAGAAACGGCAGAAAAAAGTTATCTTATTTTTATGAAATATGCACGTTCAGTTTCAAGAACTTACCCAGGCATCTTTTAATGCAGCAACATATGTATTGTTTGCAAAAGGTTTATACTATGCACAAATGCAGAATAATTTTTATTTTTGCCCCCAAATTTAAAATATATATATATTTTTAAATATATATATATTATTTTTTGTGTATATATGTATATACATAAATTCCACTCTCTCTATGTATATATTCCTCTCTCTATATATACACAAACACACACATGCATACACACACGTGGAATTTCAGAATTTTTTAAAGGATTAGATTCCCTTTTTTTCCTTCCCTTCCAACATATTTTATTGGAATTCATCAAAATATAGCACCATTGGAGAAATCATTTTTTTCATTTTTTTCTGAGCATGAGACAAATATACTTCTTTATTCTAAGTTCAGGTCGATTTGCTTGGTGTTTTATTTGTACAGGCTCATTTCACTTTCTTTGCTTAGCCAGCCACAGCTCTGATTTCAATTGGAATATTGGCCACTCAGGATCACATTGTGTTTCTGTATCATTTGTATTAATTCTTTTGGTTTCAGGATTGTTTACATGAATTCACTGGAAAGCAATGGAACCTTCAGCAACTTCAAGCCTGAAAGAGTTAATTTTCAAGGCTGAACTATTCCCATAGTTCTGACTGTAATTGTTGCTGATTATTTTTATGTTGTAATGAAGCAATAATGATCAAAGCACAGGGCATTTCTTAGGGATTCATGACTGACTGGCTTTGCCTCAGGCCATTAACCCCCGTCATTAATTCCCCTGGAAATCCATTGTGCTGAGGTGATTATTGTTACTAACAGAGCTATATGAAAACATTTGCACACACTTTGGAGTAAAACTGTTGATTATTTTCTGCCTGTACAAGTTTTGTGATTGAAAATACCTAAGGTAGTGATAAAGTTTGACCAACAGAGAAAAGAAATCATTGTTCACTGGGTGGGGAAATGATATGTATTGATACATATGTGATATGATGTCATGTATGTGTATATGCATATAAATGTTTTATATGAACACATGAGCAAGCATTCTATATATATTTTATCCTTAGACTTTATATAGAATTTTCTAGCTTGTGAGTATATTACATATCAGTTGAATATTTTAAATACAATCATTTTGAATTATAGATGGATTTTTAATTATGAAAAACATACTGAGCAAATGTATCTTTCTTTTTCTTGCTATACATTTGTTCCTCTTTAATACCACTAGGTGAATGAATGTGAATAAAATTTTCTTTGAAAAGTAATTCTCTATTTAGTAACCATTCAAAAATCTACTTTTGTTCTCCCCCAATAATAATTCCTTAAAATAATGATAGTGAGCACTGTAATTATCACATTCACAATGTTACAATGTTTGGGGTTTTGTTTTTTCATTTTGTGTGTGTGTGTGTGTGTTTTTTTTTTTGTGTGTGTGTGTGTAATATCCTATGTATGTAGCATTGCACTTCTCACAAAAAGAGTAGCCACAATGTAAGGTATAGTACTATTCTGGATGAATTAAATAGCAAAGCAACCTCAACTCCATCTTAAAATTTCAAGGGCTACTTACTAATCAAATAACTATAATTAAAACTTCACTTTAATTAAGTGTCCCTAAAATACAACTGGTTGCCCTTAGAAAGATATGAGAGCCAAGGAGACACCAAATGATCAGACTGGAATTTGAGGAAAATGTCAGAAACTTTGTCTTCCTGTTACTTCCTTGTAAGTGAATTTGTTTCTATAGTAGATCTTAGTTGCTGTTGAAGTTTAATTTACTTTTTAAGTATAAAGATAATCTCCAATTTTCATTAAAGTTTAAAATTGTATATTATTAAGACTATTATAGGTGATTGCTACTTATTGTTTATTCTTCTTCTATATCCTCCTCTATTTAAAATTTAAATAGTGAGGAAAATAAGCAGAAGGAAAATAGGTTTGGCTAGCAGAGGATTCCAGATATTTTTTCAATAAAACCCACGGCATCCAATGGAATTGGAAGGAGATAATCTAACTGAAAATTTTGGGCACTATACAAATGTAAATTTTTAAAAAATTAACAAGAAAAACATAGCTTGGAGAAAATGTTTTTAATCCTAGAGATATTAGAAAACTAGTAATTCATTCTATATATCTCAAATAGGAGGAAATCAATGAAATGCAAATTAATGGAAAGATCTATCCTCATTTTACCGATAAAAAAGCAAGCCTTGAGTAAATAATTTCACTAAAGTAAATCATCTGGAGAACAGCAAAACTAGAATTTAAATTACTCCCAAGGCATATTTTGCCCCTATTTTATATGGTTTTATCACAGGGAAACTTTCCCTACTGTGTCTTTTGAAAAGTACTTTCTAAGGAATCACAGAGGACAATGCCAAGATGACTATTTTCAGTAGATAATGTGATAGTTAATTTTCTGTATCAACTTGGCTGGGACACAAGAGCCAGATATTTGGTCAAATAGTATTTTGGATGTTTCTGTAATCGTCATTTTTGGATAAGATTCATAATCAATAGATATTGATTGAGTAAAGCAGATTATCTCCCCTAATGTTGTTGGGTCTTACCCAATCGGTGGAAGGCCTTGATAGAGCAAAGGCTGACCTCTCTTGAGCAAGGATGAATCGTGCCAGCAGACCGCCTTTGGACTCAAACTGCAGCTCTTGCTAGAGTCTCCAGCCTGCCAGGCTACCCTGCAGATTTTGGATCTACGAAGCCTCCACAATTGCATGAGCCAATTCCTTAAAATAATTCTCTGTATATATACATATACACATCCTGTTGGAGAATCCTGACTAATACAGATGGGAAATAAAAATAGAAACAGAAAATGGTGTGAAGAACCAAAAGCATGTGGCAAGATATTTAGGACAGAGTGTGAGTCTGAGAATATCTCTGGTCAGGGTTCCAAAAAGATTCCATTCCTACCCTCAGAAACAAGCAAAATACCACCACCTCCTCTATGGTAGACTGTGGGTCTCGGATGCATATCTAGTGACATTTTATGGATGCTTTCTTGCACAATAAAATGATAAAACTCTGTTTTTAAAATATACCTAAAATGTGCTTTCCTTTTTAAATAAATCTAGGCTCACTTATAGTTTAAGATGAAAAATACCTTAAAAATGCTTTTTTTGAAATACTTATGAGCAGAATATATATGAATAAATGTGTGTGTATGTGTAGATATGTAAATGATAATTAGCTAACTAGGTAAAAGTGGAGGTTGGGGAAAATGTGTCCTTTGTGATACATATTTCACAAAGCCTTCTATTTTCCATGAAATTTAATTCTCTTTAGAAAGCAACTGAAAGCCATTTAACAACATAGCATCTCTCCTGGAGGGCCCATATTATTTCAATTACATCTAATTATATACACAGGTATATGTATTCCTGTTTAAATGCAGGTGGACTACTTGTAGAGAGCTTCATTTTATACCTTACTGTTTTTTAAAACACCACCCACATATGTGTCAGAAATAATTATGCCTATATAGCCACTCAGTGGTTCTTTCTTCTGTATCAGTGTTGATGGTGAGAAGGTTTCCTCAAGAGCAGAGCACCTTGGGTACAGGGGTTTGTCTGATCGTAGGACCAAGAAGAGACTCAGGGATTCTTACCCCTGGACTTGTAATGAGTAAAGATAATTTTTTTCTCTTTGAGGAAAATGGTAATAGTTATTATTGCCACGTGCTTATTCTACTGTAACAGTAGCAATATGTGCTATATTTCTTTTATATGTATTATATAATATGTAATTATATTGTCTGTATGCATTATATCATCATATATAATTTCTATATTTATAGTTAGAAATATAAATGCTAAATTGTACTTCTAAATTTCATTTCTAAAAATGACAAGGAGGATAAGAACAAGAGAAAGGGGGAAAAAAAGGCAAAAACTCATGAAGAATTAGAGCTTCTTTTTGCCAAAGATGCCTTCCTGTAGGTTTGCTTGTAGTGAATGTGTTTTATGTAAATAAGGAGAGATGCATTTGCATGTGCATCTCTAGGTGTCTGCAGGGCAAAGATTAGGGAAAGTGTTCCCGTTTTCAGAGGACCACCTTAGACATTGGAATGTGGCCTGTCTTTTCTGAACGCTCTCCTGCATTGCAGCATTTTCAGGATATAAGATAGGAAAGGCCCTGCTTCCATAGGAATAAACACAGATGGAAAGCAAATTTCTAGAGATAGATCTCTCCTGTATGATTATTTCACAGAATAGAAAAGTGGCAGGGTTCATCTTCATTTTTATTTTATTTTATTATTTTTTTCAGCTGTCTATTCAAGGACTTTCATTTTTTTAAAATATATTTTATTGCACTTTGGGTTCTGGGGTACATGTGCAGAACATGCAGGATCATTGCATAGGTACATACATGGCAATGTGGTTTGCTGCCTCCATCCCTGACACCTATATCTGGCATTTCCCCCCCATGTTATCCCACCCCAATTCCCTACCGCCCGCTGTCCCTCCCCTAGTCCCCCCCAACAGACCCCAGTGTGTGATGCTCCCCTCCCTGTGTCCATGTGTTCTCATTGTTCAACACCTGCCTATGAGTGAGAACATGAGGTGTTTGATTTTCTGTTCTTGTGTTAGTTTGCTGAGAATGATGGTTTCCAGGTTCATCCATGTCCCTACAAAGGACATGAACTCTTCCTTTTTATGGCTGCATAGTATTCCATGGTGTATATGTGCCACATTTTCCTTGTCCAGTCTATCATCAATGGGCATTTAATTTGGTTCCAGGTCTTTGCTATTGTAAATAGTGCCACAATGAACATACATGTGCATGTGTCTTTATAATAGAACTATGTATAATCCTTTGGATATATACCCAGTAATGGGATTGCTAGGTCAAATGGAATTTCTATTTCTAGGTCTTTGAGGAATCGCCACACTATCTTCCACAACAGTTGAACTAATTTACACTCCCACCAACAGTGTAAAAGTGTTCCTATTTCTCCACATCCTCTCCAGCATCTGTTGCCTCCAGATTTTTTAATGATCACCATTCTAACTGGCATGAGAGGGTATCTCAATGTGGTTTTGATTTGCATTTCTCCAATGGCCAGTGATGATGAGCGTTTTTTCATATGCTTGTTGGCCTCATAGATGTCTTCTTTTGAAAAAAAATCTGCTCATATCCTTCACACATTTTTGAATGGGTTTTTTTCTTGTAAATCTGTTTTAGTTCTTTGTAGATTCTGGATATTAGCCCTTTGTCACATGGATAGATGGCAAAAATTTTTTCCCATTCTGTTGGTTGCTGGTGCACTCTAACGATTGTTTCTTTTGCTGTGTAGAAGCTCTAGAGTTTAATTAGGTCCCATTTGTCTATTTTGGCTTTTGTTGCCAATGCTTTTGGTGTTTTAGTCATGACGTCCTTGCCTATGCCTATGTCCTGAATGGTTTTGCCTAGGTTTTCTTCTAGGGTTTTTATGCTGTTAGGTCTTATGTTTAAGTCTTTAATCCATCTTGAGTTAATTTTAGTGTAAGGTGTCAGGAAGGGGTCCAATTTCTTCTCTCTGCACACTGCCAGCCAGTTTTCCCAACATCATTTATTAAACAGGGAATCCTTTCCCCATTGCTTGTTTTTGTCAGGTTTGTCAAAGATCAGATGGTTGTAGATGTGTGGCGTTGCCTCTGAGGCCTCTGTTCTGTTCCATTGGTCTATATATCTGTTTTGGTACCAGTACCATGCTGTTTTGAGTACTGTAGCCTTGTAGTATAGTTTGAAGTCAGATACTGTGATGCCTTCAGCTTTGTTCATTGAATCTATAAATTATTTTAGGCATTATGGCCATTTTCACAATATTGATTCTTTCTAACCATGAGCGTGCAATGTTTTTCCATCTGTTTGTGTCCTCTCTTAAATCCTTGAGCAGTAGTTTGTGATTATCCTTGAAGAGGTCCTTTCCATCCTTTGTTAGTTGTATTCCTAGGCATTTTATTCTCTTTGTAGCAATTGGTCACATTCACAAGTACTGAAGGTTAGAACTTGAACATATATTTTTTGGGGGGCATAATTCAAACCACAACAAGTAGTAGTAATAATAATACAGTGAAAGAATACTACAAGCCAGGTCTGGGCCTCCTTCTCCAGCCTTCTTCTCCATTAATTCTCATTGCTGCACTTACCTACTGCTTATCTCAAGTAATTGTATGTTAATATTTGCTGCCCTGTGCTCCTAGCCTCTTCATTTTTAATGACACTCAATCTCTGTTTCTGTATTTGTACGTGAATTATTTCTGAATGCCTCATCCCTTTGGGTAGATGATTCATTAGATAGGATGATTTTTTGGGCTGCTCACAAGGTTCCTACTTCCAGGTGACCCATCTGGTACTTTACACACAGCAGTCTGTGAGCAAGTGACACACATTTCCCTATAGGACTCTAGCTCCTGGAATGCTTCTACCATGCCTTTTCTTTGACAGGGAATCCCATATAAGCTACCTGGCTTAGTCAGAGTAAGAAGTCAGCTTAATGTGCATGGAATGTGAAGGTAGATAGAGATTAATTCATACTCTGGTTTTGCAAACAGTGAAGTTGGGACACACAGTTCAGTGGTTCATCTGGGCTTAGAGAGTCACAGTCATGCATAGAACTGAGCTTTAGTTTCCTCAGTACTCCAAAGCCCAAAGAAAAACAACAGCAAGTTCCATGACTCTCATCCAACCATAGTAAACATGACACTTAGTCAGATGAGATTAACCTCGTTCACGTACAACTCTATAATTTATCTCCTCTAAGGAACTGAACAAAATGTGTATCATAGTTTTGCCAATTCTGAGCTGTGTGAGCTCATACATTAATTCAATTTCTATAATAAAATTTCTTCATGTATAAAATAAGAAAAAAAATAGCTCCTAGTTTGCTTGTGAGAAATAAAGAAACCAATCTATTTATAATTTTGTCATTGTTATTGTATTAGTCCAATTTCATACTGCTATGAAGAAATACCCAAGACTGGGTAACTTATAAAGAAAAAGAGTTTTAATGGACTCACAGTTCCACATGGCTGGGGAGGCCACACAGTCAAGGTGGGAGACGAAGGAAGAACAAAGCCATGTCTTACATGGAGGCAAGCAAGAGAACATGTGCAGGGGAACAGCTCTGCATAAACCCATCAGATCTTGCGAGACTTATTCACTATCACAATAACAGCATGGGTAAAACTCGTACCCATGATTCAATTACAAATCACCAGGTCTCTCCCATGATACCTGGGGATTATGGGAGCTACAATTAAAGATAAGATTTGGGTGGGGACACAGCCCAACTATATCAGTTATAGAATAACATAGATGTTTATGTTGGAGCTCAGACACACTACCCCAAAATATGGCATCTTGGAAATTGTGAAAACAGCAGAAGCAGAAAGATTACTCTCAAATTGTTTCCTGACTTTCTCTATGAAAGCTGGCTATAGAGAAAATAGGTCAAAATATTCTCATGTGACAGGCGTCCTGCTCTATACCTGGATACCAAAGAATTTGAACAGGCAGGCCTCACTGGGTTCACCCTGAGTTTATTGCCATTAGAGCATACTGTTTTTGCCCAAATTATAGTTCTACATGACTGTCCATTCTTCATTGAATCTAAGCATGATTTTTTTTTTTTTCCTGAATCTTTTGGTCTTCATTTCTGAAGGCTCTTAAGTTATGTAAAATCTTGGCTAAATACATTTATTATATTTTTCTATTGCTAATCTGTCTTTTGTTATAGGGGTGTCAGCCATGAACCTTTCAATGGGTGAGGAAAAGATAGTATCTTTTCTTCCCTACTCTTCATAAATTCTAGTTCCTGTACCTCCCACATAAATGTGAATAGAACTGACAGTGTCACATTATTATTCTATTATGCTCTGCTTTGGGCTAAGTTTTCATGGTATATTTAAATTTGTTTTGTTAAATGTGTATGCCTAATATTCCAAAGAATTTTCTTTAATTTTCTTCAACAATATGTATTTGTTTATGCACTTTTTTTGGTCTTCACTACCCAAATTAGTCATCTATGTTTGCACAGGTTTTATGAGCCAGACCGCTGAGATTAAGCTTTTCCAACTAAGACAACCCAACATTTTTCAAATTAACAGAATAAGGTAGTGCATAAAATTAGAGTTGGCACTTTCCCCCTTCTTTTAATGTTTAAATCCCCAAAGGTTCCATGAACAGCTAGTGTGAAACAACCTCAAGGCAAAACATCATCATTTAAAATGTGCAAAACCTGTCTAGTTGTTGGCCTAAACTATCATTTCAAGACACAAGGCAAAAGCAGCAAAACCATAGCAAAATGCAAGAAAATTCATCTCAACACTTTTAAGAAGAGTTTATCTTCTATATGTTACAAAATGCTGACTATGAAATTCACATTTAACATAATTTCAAAAAACATCATATTCAAGTGAAGATCAATCTGTCTCATTTGTAATGTACAATTAATGACAAAATAATTGCAATAAAGCAAATTAAAAAAAAATAAGCAATTAAATATATATTTATTCACACTTGAAAGCAGATGATGTACCAGAACTCATTTTCAGGGTAGAGGGAGAAAGATGTGAGAAAGAAAGAAAATTTTCAAAATAAAGACCTTAAATATTGTTACATTCTTTATATCAGAAATATAACTACAATAATAGAAGAATAATTATATACCAGTGGATGTTTATTTCTTTATAATTTTACTTCTTAACGGATATCAATTTTCAACTACCCATCAGCTGAATTTAATACTCAGTAAGAATGCTGCAATGTTCTTCATATTATCTTTGACACAAGTGTGGTTGCAGAAATGTATAACTCTTGAAGTTTATAGCATGTTTCCTGCTTTGTGAAATCAGTATAAAATCTGCTTTCATTGTTAAATTCGATATATTAGGGTAAAGACAAGCTGAGACTGAGAGTGACAGCTTCTGAAGAGTTAAACTTACATATTTCAAGCTTTTAAGTAATTAAATTACGCATATATGCTACAGAAACATCGGAAAATGTCACACTAATTTTGATATATGCTTCTCTCACCTGTAACGTATATTTAGCAGCCTTCTCAAAAATATTTTTTCTTTGGCAATTGGTATTATTTTATATTTTCTCTCTAGCATTTTTGAGTATCAGTCTAATTTCTTGTTCTTTTATGAAATCATGTTATATTTGTACATATAAAGATGGTACCTTTAGAAACATAGAGAAAAAGCATTGCCATTGGGGTGCAATACACACTTTTTAAACTCATTCATATAGTCACTTCACAAGTGTTTGGATGTCTATTCTGAAGTATGTGACAAAATCCCTATTTCTAAAAGTGATACTGTATTTCTTACTGTTTTCTTAGAAATAATTCCAAGCTCATTGTACAAAGAGCTCTTGTGTATCTTTTATTCAGATTTATAAATTGTTAACATGTAAACATTCTGTCTCATTTTTCTTATCGTTGTATGCATCTACATGTCTGTATATCTGCACGTTTTTCTTACTACTTTACTCTTACGTGCTTCAAAGTATATTTCCTAAGAACAAGAACATTCCTTCATAACCACTGTTAAGTTAAAAACTTTTGGAAATTTAATATTGACATAATATTTACGTAATCTACCAGATATACTCTAACTTTGTCAGTAATGCTCTTTATAGCTTTCTTTCCTTTAGTCCAAGATCCAGTCCAAAATCACATATTGCATTTAGCTGTCATGTTCTTTGATCTGGAACATTATCTCAGTCATTCTTTGTCTTTTGTGACAGTTTCTTTTTGTTTGTTTGTTTGTTTTGAGACATGGTGTCACTCTGTCACCCAGCCAGCTGTGCAGTGGAATGATCATGGCCCACTGCAGCCTCAACCTCCTCGGCTCAAGCAATCGTCTTACCTCAGCCTCCTGAGTAGCTCTAACCACAGTCACGTGCCACCACACCTGAATATGTTTTTTTGTTTTGAGATTTTTTTTTTTTTTTTTTGCAGGGGTAGGGGTAGGATGGGTTCTCGCTATGTTGCCCAGGCTAGTCTTGAACTCCTGGGTCCAAGTGATCCTCCTGCCTCAGCCTCTGAAAGTGTTGAGATCAGAGGCATCAGCCACTGTGCCTAGCCCAATAGCAAATTTTGAAGCACTCAAACCCTTCTGTCTCTTTTCAGTAGTGTGTTTTAGTGGGTTTGTCAGAACTTTTCTCACATTTAGATTCAGAGCATGTATGGTGGATATGACTTCTATCTAGGAGGTATTGTATCCTCCTCAGGGTGTCATTAAGAGGCTCACAATATCAGTCTATTCCTCAATGCCAATGAAATTTGGATCAACAGATAACAGTATTTCTGGTTTCTCCACTTACAGAGTTACCATATTTCTTTTTGTATGTTATAAGGGATCTATGGAGAGACCCTGTAAGGCCATGCAAAATCCTGTTCCTCATCAAAATCCACCTCCATATTTGACTGAAAAAAATATTTGATGTTTTCATATAATGATTTTCTTTTTTTTTTTTTTTCCTTTTTCCTTCTTTTTTTTTTTTTTTTTTTTTCCCCTTTGGTTGGGGGCTTGTGTGCTTGTTTCTAACTTCTGGATTTTCTCAGCCTTTATTGATCAGCATTCTACCCTAAGGAACCATTCTCTCCTTCTCCTTCCTGCTTTTCTTTATTTATTTATTGGTTGATTGATTATCTTTATGGAGTCATTCATTTCTAGTTTTCCTGCAATGGTTGATAGTTTAATACCCTCCCTGCTTGTTCATCTTGTTCTAGTCTTGGCTAGTGGGTGTACATTCAAGCTGGTAAAATTGTCCTTTTAACAGGGCTCCATCATTTTTTAGGTACATTTCAAGTTTCTGGTATAACAAATTATTTCATTACTCATCTTAATATGCCCTGTTCGAGAATATGATTTGGAAAATTCCCTGAGGATAGCTGTTATTTGGTCATGGAAAATGTTGTAGAAGTGTCTAGGCTCTAGACATGCTCATTGCCTCTGGAGTTCCTTTTCTTCTTTATCTTGGCAGCAGAAAGAACTAGTGTTTTCACTAAATGCATATTGATATTTCCTGCTGCAATCCACCCCACATGGTTCATTCTTCTCTCCCCCTCACCTCATACCATGTTTACATTTTCCTTCAACCATAGTAGAAGCCTGGATCCCACCCATATCAATACATTTATTTTCTCAGTCCTACAAATCACCTATCATAATTTGAGAATTGTTTCATCTATACCAATACTAAAAAAATATACTAAAAGATTTCATCATTTATTGGCATTCCTCCCACAATCCCCATATCTCACTCCAGAACTGAGGATATATAGCATGTTCAAAAGTTTCTTTGATTCAACTTTCTTTAATTGTCTTTGCTTTGTTTTTATTCTTTTGTTGTAACTATATAAACTATATAATCTTTTTGAGACAGAGTTGGGTTTATTTGTTTGCAATTTAATTTGTGTTTCTTCTCATTGTTTTGAATTATATTTAATTTCTGAATACATAAAATGTTAACACGCTTCCAAGAGTTAAGTATGTTAAAAGATACATTCAGAACAGTGTCACTTCCCTTTTTTCCCTTCTTCCTCGGACCCTGTCCGTATTTAATTGCATAGTTTTCTGCTTTATTGTTCTTGTAGCAGCAATTGTTATTATTTACCTTTCTTTTCTGTCTGTCCGTTAACCAACCCACTTATCTATCATTTTATCCCTTTGCTTTTTTTCATTTAATGATACATTCTTAGAGGAAAAAGTGATGTTTTAAAAGAATGCAATATCTGATCTCTAGAATGGGTAAGTAACAACATAGAACAGTATACGAAAGAAAAGTGAGTGTACAGAGGACAGGGGCTGTTGAGGCTGATAAGTTTTCTCCTGTCATTCCATCAGACATATTCTGTGCCAGGCCACATGGAACTACATGCCTCCCTCAACTTCCAACTTCCTTTAAGACTTTGTTTCTTCCATGTCATTCTGATTTTTCTGTCAACATGGTTCTAAATGGGATTTTGCCTTAAGATACAAGCAGTTTCCACCATATCTGCAGTCTCAGCCACCTTCATTATCCTATATCTCCTTCTGGATTGCTTAGCATTTTACTCCCAGTATTCATTGTAAAACTTCTCAGATAGAGGATTTATGATTCATTGACACTTTCTTACCTTCCATTTCACTCTGCAATCCATTTCAGTATTAATTACTGCCTGTCATGCTAACCAAATTTCTCTTTCTAAAGTCATAGAGAATGATAATGATGACCATCACATCCTTGCCGCTCAAAGTGTGATCAAAGAGCCAGAGCAACCAGCACTACTTTGGAGTTCATTAGAATTAGTACAGATATAAAAGGAGGGGAAATAGATCCCCTTCTTCTTGATGGATGAACTGTCAGTGAATCTGTCAGTCATTAATCTGTCATCCAAATTAGAGGAAGAGGAACAAAGTAATCAGAGGAGCATATTCCTTCCATTTAATATAGTTCTTACAATTGAACTCCTTCATTTATGCTTGCAATCCAAGTCACATGGTCACATCTGTCAGTGAGCTGAGGAAATGTAATTTTTCTTCCAGGTGGCCATATACATAGCAAAAAAATAAGGTTCTATTAGTTTGAAAAATGAAGACTAAAAATTGAAAATAACTAAAATATTAATCATTTTGGGCTCATACACTGCGTGGCTTAAATAGTAGAAGTTTATTTCTCACAGTTCTGGAGGTGGGCAAGTCCAAAATCAGGGTGCCAATATGGTCAGGTTCTGATGACTGCCTGTTTCCCGGCTGGCAGATACAGTCATGTGCTGCAATACGACATATCAGTCAATGATAAACCACATATAAAATGATGGTTCCTTAAGATTATAATGGAGCTAAAAAATTCTTATCATCTAGTGACATTGTAGCTATGTTAACATCATAATGCCTTACTCATGTGTTTGTAGTGATGCTGGTGTAAACAAACCTACTGCACTGCCAGTCATGTAAAAATATATGACATACAATTATGTACAGTATAGATTTGATAATGATAATAAACAGTATGTTGTTGATTTATATATTTACTATACTATACTTTGTATTGTTATTTTAGAATTTTTTCCTTCTACTTATATCAAAATCATTAGCAATAAAAATATCTCAGTCAGATCCTTCAGGAGGGGTTCCAGAGGAAGGCATTGTTACCAGAGCAGGTGGCAGCTCCATGGATGTTATTGCTCCTGAGGGCCTTCCAGTACAATATGATGTGGAGGACGAAGACAGCGATATTGATGATCCCAACCCTGTGCAGGCTAAGGCTAAAGTGTGTGTTTGTGTCTTAGTGTTAACAAAACAGTATTAAAAATATACTAAAAAAAAAAGTTGATAGAAGAATAAAGAAAATAAGGAGAACATTTTTGTAAAGTTGTATAATATGTGTGTGTTTTCAGCTGTGTTATTATAAAAAAGCTAAAATGTTAAAAAATTAAAAATTTTACAAAGTTAAATACAGTAATTTGTTAACTTATTATTAAAAAAAGAAAAAATTTAAAATAAATTTAGTGTAGCATAAGTGTACCAGTATTTATAAAGTCTATGGTAGGGTACAGTTATATTTGAGCTCTTCACATTCAATTGCCATTCACTCACTGACTCATCCAGAACACGTTGCAGTCCTGCAAGTTCCATTCATGGTAACTGTCATGTACAGGTGTACCTTTTCTTATCTTTTATACTGTATTCTTACTGTACCACTTTTATGGTTGGACATGTTTAGATACACAAATACTTACCATGGTGTTACAGTTGCCTACAGTATTCAACATACTAGCATGCTGTACAGATCTTTGCACACTAGGAGCAAGAGGCTATACCATATAGCCTAGGTATACAGTAGGCTATACCATCTCAGTTTGTGTAAGTACATTCTATGATGTTAACATAACAACAAAATTACCTAAGGCACATTTCTCTGAATGTATCCTCATCATTAAGAAATGAATGACTGTAGTTGTCTTCTTGCTGTGTCTTCATGTGAGGGAGATGGAAAGCTCTGATCACTCCAACTCTTAATAAGCTCACTAACATCATCATGTGTGCTTCACCCTAATGATCTATATAACTCTAATTATCTTTCAAATGACCCACCTTGAAATACTCTCATGGTATGGTTTAGCTGTGTCCCCATCCAAATCTCATCTTGAATTCCCACATACTGTAAGAGGGATACAGTGGGAGGTAATTGAATCTCAGGGGCATGTCTTTCCCATGCTCTTCTCAAGAAAGTGAATAAGTCTTACAAGAAATGATGGTTTTATAAGGGGGGGATTTCCCTGCACAAGTTTTATTATCTTGTCTGCTGCCATGTGAGATGTGCTTTAACCTTCCACCATGATTGTGAGGCCTCCCCAGCCACGTAGAACTGTAAGTTTTCTTTTTCTCTGATCTTTCTTTTGTAAACTGACTAGTCTCTTTATCAGCAGTGTGGAAATGGACTAATACAGTAAGTTGGCAGCAATAGAGTGTGGCACACTGAAAAGATACCTGAAAATGTGGAAACAACTTTGGAACTGGGTAACAGGCAGAGTTTGGAACAGTCTGGAGGGCACAGAAGAAGATAGGAAAAGGTGGGAGAGTTTGGAACTTCCTAGAGACTTGTGGAATGGCTTTGACCAAAATGCTGATAATAATTGGACAATGAAATTCAGGCTGAAGTGGTCTCAGGTGGAGATAAGGAAATTGTTGGGAACTGGAGCAAAGTTGGCTCTTGTTATGTTTAGCAAAGAGACTGGTGGCATTTTGCCCCTGCTCTAGAGATTTGTGGAACTTTGAACTGAGAGAGTTGATTTAGGGTATCTGGCAGAAGAAATTTCTAAGGAGCAAAGCACTCAAGAGGTGAGTTGGGTGCTGTTAAAGGTGTTCAATTTAAAAGGGGAACAGAACATAGAAGTTCAGCAAATTTGCAGCCTGACAATGAGACAGCAAAGAAGATCCCATTTTCTGAGGAAAAATTCAAGCCAGCTGCAGAAATTTGCATAAATAACAAGGAACCAAATGTTAATAGCTAAGACAATGGGGAAAATGTCTCCAGGGCATAACAGAGACTTTTATGACAGCCCCTCCCATCACAGGCCCAGAGTCCTAAGAGGAAAAAATGGTTTTATGGGTCTGGCCCAGGGTCCCCATGCTGTGTATAACCTGGGGGCTTGGTGAACTGCATCCCAGCTGCTCCAGCCATGGCTGAAAGATGCAAACCTAGAGCCTGGACTGTGACTTCAGAGGGTGCAAGCCTCAACCCTTGGCAGCTTTCACGTGGTGTTGAGTTTGCAAATGCACAGAAGTCAAGAATTGGGATTTGGGAACCTCTGCCTAGATTTCAGAAGATGTATGTAAACGCCTGCATGCCCAGGAAAAAGTTTGCTGCAGGGGTGGGGCACTCATGGATAATCTCTGCTGGGACAGTGCAGAAGGGAAATGTGATATTGGAGCCCCCACACAGAATCTCTACTGGGGCACCATCTAATGGAGCTGTGAGAAGAGAGCCATCATCCTCCAGACCCTGGAATGGTAGATCGACTGACAGCTTGCACTGTGTACCTGAAAAAGTCACAGACACTCAATGCCAGCCCATGAAAGCAGCTAGGTAGGGGGCTGTACCCTGCAAATGCACAGGGGCAGAGCTGCCCAAGATGATGAGAACCCACCTTTTACACCAGCATGACCTGGATGTGAGACATGGAGTCAGAGGAAAACATTTTAGAGCTTTAAGATTTGACTGCCCTGCTGGATTTTGGACTTGCATGGGTCTGTAGCCCCTTTGTTTGGACAATTACTTCCATTTGGAATGGCAGTATTTACCCAATGCCTGTACCCCACTGTATCTAAAAAGTAACTAACTTGCTTTTGATTTTGTAGGCTCATAGGAGGAAAGGACTTGCCTGTCTCAGATAAGACTTTGGACTGTGGACTTTTGAGTTAATGCTGAAGTGAATTAAGACTTTGAGGGACTGTTGGGAAGGCATGTTTGGTTTTGAAATGTGAGGACATGAGATTTGGTAGGGGCCAGGTGCGGAATTATATAATTTGGCTGTATCCCCATCCAAATCCCATCTTGAATTTCCTTGTGTTGTGAGAGAGACCTGGTGGGAGGTAATTAAATTATGAGGGCAAGTCTTTTCCGTGCTGTTCTCATGAGAGTGAGTCTCACAAGATCTAAAAGTTTTATGTGGGGGAGTTTCCCTGTACAAACTCTCTTCTCTTGTCTGCTGCCATGCCAGATGTGCCTTTCACCTTCTGCCATAATTGTGAGGTCTCCAAGCCATGTGGAACTGTATGTCCATTAAACTTCTTTCTTTTGTAAATTGTCCAGTCTCTGATATGTCTTTGTCAGCAGTGTGGAAATGGACTAATATACCTCACATTGGGGAATAGATTTTCAACAAATAAATTTTGGGAGACATAAACATTTATTCCACAGTCACTAGCAATCTCAAAGTCCTAAAGAATCTGAATGGAAAGCTTTAGTCTTCTTTCTCTATGCCTTTCAAATTAAGAAATTTTTTCCCTATCTCAACCTTTTCCATCTTGGATAATTACATTGTTACTCAAGCTTGATATTTATCCTTGATGATTTTCTTTCTGTAACTTTGAATATTTTCCCTCTCTAACTTCATCCAATTTATCAGGAAGTCTTACTTATGTCGATATTTTTCTGTGTCTTTTGTCATTTCATCTCCACAGCTGCCTTCTTGATGAAAGCCAGCACCATGTTCTCTGGTTTGCTGTAATTCTCCTCTATCTGGCTTCTCTGCCTTCATATTCACTCACCTATCTCCACATAGATGCCAGAGTGATATTTTAAACATATAAACCACATTATAGCACTCTTTTCATTTGAAGTTATCATTGGAGGTGGTATAAAATCCAAACACTATTGATTTGATTTTCCTAATCTGCTTCCTCTTCAATCGCATTTCATACTATTGTCCTTTCTTGACCAGATTTTGGCCACTTGGACATTTTTGTTGTTTTTCTGTTCCTCAATGATACAGGTCACTTTTAATTGGACATATTATTTTTTTCTGCTTCATATTAGGATTTTTTTTCTGTCTTTCATACACTGCATGATAGACTTATTCTCATCTTATTGGTATCACATCTCAATCTCCAATCACCTCCTCAGAGAAGTCTTTCCAGACACAGTAAACAATTACTGTTTATTACATCAACCTTTTTATATCCTTTAGGCATTGATGTGATCTATAATAATTCCTTATACTTTTTCAGTTTGTTTACCATTCATCATATCACATCTGTAAGGAAGGGTCCTTATCTGTTGTGTTTACAACTTTATCTACAATGCATAGCACCATACCTAGCCCATAGAGATAAATAAATATTTGCTGATTGAATGAATAATTGTTTAAATGGGCATCTCTCTAAAAGATCTCACTGCTAAGAAAGCCATTCTGTTGACTTCAGCCAAAGCTCCTGCTATAGCAGCTGGGTGTATGTGATGTGAGGAACAGAAGCTTCTCCATAGTTCATAATCTCATTCTTTAATCAATTAACTCAGGATCCTTAGAGAGGATCATGATATTATTGTTATATTTTAACATGGAGTCATTTCTCAAAATGTCTGCCATCTGATAGTACCCTGTCTTGTTTTTCATCACTGCTATAATACCTTCCTTCACCATCTACAGTTCTAATGCCCTTATCCTCCTCCTCTTCATCACCATTATCCCCATTATAACTTACACCTTCATATATATTTTCTGTAAATTCATGGATTTACATCACTATAAAGAATTTAAAATTTTGTTTTAACCTTCAGTTGAACAGTTTTGGATAAACTTTTTAAGGGATCCTGAAAGATCTTGGGACTTCAGACTCTAAAACATGAATCCCAAACTTGGTATCTTCATTGCCTTGACTACAGAAATGGCAACATTTGTTCTTTATGCACAGGAGTTCTCTAAAGACTAGTGTTGACACTTAGGAAAAACATAACAAATGAATATTTTGGCTCCCATTGCTAATTCTACTCGATTTCTCTAGTTAGACTCTGTTTTCCTGAATGTAAAACTTTTATAAAAGCAGACAATGCAGTAAATCCTTGCTCTTAAATATTTGGTACAAGGGTCATAGATCTAGGAGCAATTTCTTGACCATGGTAAATAAATTATTCCTACAGCTGCAGTCTGAATTATATTTTCCCTTAGTAAAACAATAAGCCAGCCACAAAGCCCGTTTGCTCAGTGCTAGTGTTGACCATATAAACATTTGAAAAGACATTGGCAATTTGCTTCTAGACAGCATTGCAATTGAAACCAATAAAACAAATCTCAATATATTCTGCTGCCAGATACCCCACTAACTGTACTACTTTCTTCTTTTTAAACATCCTAACTTTTTATTGATTTCACTGTAATCTCAGGAATTATAAAAAAAAAAATTAGTTTCTTTTCAGGTTAAGCACAAAAAATTTGTTAAATTCTAGAGTGAGTTCTATAAATCATTTAATAATCTGTTCCAGACATCATAGGTTTTTTTTACTTGAATTCTTATACAAAATATTTTAATTATGTAATTTAATGTTACGTGTAAATGAATGGCCGGTTCATGCAATACTGTTTATTTCCAATTGAAATTGAGATTTATATTAAATACTAAAAGATATTTATTTTCTGTTATGAAATAGTGGTTTCAGATATTTGCCATTATATTTTCTAAATCACCAACAGCCAGGTACGGTGCAGACAAAGTCCAAACATACTTTGATACTGTTTTCTGTTACTGAACGCCTATTTTCATTCTAATGTCAATTAATTTAGAGAATTGAGAAATGCATCGTCCAATTTATATATGGTTAGAAACATGGAAAAATATGTATCAAGAACAGTCTTCACTAATTATTTCATTCATTCATTTATTTATTACATAATATTTGTAGGACACATACTTTGTGGCTATCATATTGTAAGTGCTATGTAACACAGGGCAAGCTCTTTGCCTTTATGAAACTTAACAGAGGATTGACAATGTAGAAGTAAACAGTAAATGAACAAGATAATTTCAGATGTTATAAATGTATTATGAGGAATAATGTGAAAAAGAGTCAGTATAGGAGTTACTTTAAATTGGGTAGCCAAGGAGGATCTACATAAGATAGCCTTTAGGCTGACTGATGAGAGAATGCCAATTAGAGCAAAAGTAAAAGCACTCTGAGCAAATACAGCCACACTTGTGGCTCTTTCTTTCATCTTAACACTGAGAGTCCATTGTACAGTCATTAACTGGCCTAATTTCAGCATTGTATCTTAGAAAATATGGAGACCCAAGGAAAGAGAGAGAGAGACAGACAGACAGACAGACACACACACACACACACACACACAGGGAGAGAGAGAGAGAAGAAACACCCAAACACCCAGCTGGTGGAGCACTCAGAACACACATGTGTATGGGTGGTCACCCATCTTACATGAGTGCAGTTCGTGACACACCAAAACAGTTACAATACTAATATCAAAGGTCTCTGATCACAGATCACCAAAAAAGATATACAAATAATTTTAAAAAATGAAATACTGCATGAATGACCAAAGTATGACACAGACATACAAAGTGAGCACATTCTATTGGAAAAATGGTGTCAATAGACTTGCAATTTCAGATGGTGTTGAGAAATATTTTAAAGCAGGAATCTTTCAGCTCCTGTGTGATGAAGTGAGCATACTCAGAATCGTAAAGATAAATGGGAGATGAGAAGAATACACTCTGCTTTTTCTAAAGTGCTTTGTTCTACAGTGAATGAGGGGGAAAAAGTACATGCACTTTTACTTAAAAAGAAAATTCACAATAAAAAGTAATTAAGCTTACCTTCCAGATTTATAGTGCCTTTCAGTACAAAATTACTAAATTTTTTATGTTCATATTAAATAGTTTTAGAGTTTTCCCCTTCCATGCATTTAAGTTCTATAAATTTTCTCATTTTATATGACCTTTTTTGTGTCTATATAGAAATAATTATATGGCTTATTTGCCTAAGCAATGTGATTTTTCCTAGATTTCTTTTTTAATGTTGCAAGTTAATTGCTGCATCAATAATAGGAAATAATATATATTAAGAGAGAAAGAATGCTCAGAGTCTAAGCAAACTTGCATAACTAATGAAGAAATCAAGGCAAAATAGTTAGAAAATAGATACTTCTAGTTGAACTGTAACAATGTTACTGCAACATTTTCCATATTATCTCAATTTTATCAGAAGAAAAAAGTGTTTTTTTAATAGATGGCACATGTTTCCTTTTTTCTTGATATTTTCTGATACTTATTGCTTAAAATGTACTGTCCACAATTAAAAATTGAAAATGTCATCTTGTGAGGGCAGTAAATGAAAAATTACTAGTGTTACCTTATAAAATCATAATTTTAATTATTAAAGACTTGAAAATACAAATACATGTTTTTCCTTCTGAAAAAAAACCCAAACTTATTCAAGCTTCTTTTTAAAGGTGTTTAGTTGAGTGCTAGCTGAGTTACAGTATTGACCAACGTTATTTGAAACTGTATAGTGTAAATTAAGGGAATTTGCCAAGCAGAATACACTTTAACAGAATTTATCAGAAGTTATATTATAAAAAAAATAATTCACAGATTGAGTTTTATTTTGCTACATTTTTCAGATAAAAATAAGTATACAAGTGTTGATGGTCCAGAATAATGGAATTCTTATATATAGTGCTTCTTTACAATGCCTAGTAGTGAAATTTTATAAAACAAGGTGTCGATCACGCCCTATCAAAAAAGTTTCCTATTCTATGTCAACAACTTAGTCAAATATGTTTTTCCCTTTTTGAGGAAAATATATGCCTTTTTGCTAGATCATTTCAGACTGTCAGTTTTGATAATATACTTACTTTTAATTACCTTTTATTAGTGAGAATCTCAGCCCTGCAAAACTATATGAAGGTGTTCTATTAAGACCTGATATTACTTTGTTAATTAATTTCCTGTGACAAAGCTTACAAATGGAGATATTTATCCTTGGCATGCTGATTCTACACAATACTCTATCCTTTCATCAGAACTCTACGACTATTAACAAGCTTTGTCATGCTCACTGGGTTTCTGCTATTAAATTTTAAAATACAACCATAAATATCATTGACAATACATTATAATTCTGAAGTGGATCAAATTAGGATCTTATCCTTAATAATAATCAGACAGGTTATGACATTCTATCTAATTCAGTCACATAAGATTTAAATAATAGAGATTATGACTTTACTGTTAAATATCCTTAAATTGCTTTTCAAATATATGAAGTGGAATGCTGCTATATATTTGAATCAAAAGCAAGTGAACCAAAATCAAAGATATACTGCTTTTCCCCCATCATGGAATCATGGAAGTAAAATTGACTAGGACATTTTGCTCTGAGCCTATATGTACATATCTGTACTATTGTAAAGATCAAATCCGAGAGTGTGGATTTTTTTTTTGTACTAGGTTCATGCTTAAATCTTCTGTGCTCTGATTTTTATATTAAGAGTAGAAAATTTTAAAGGAAATAGAAAGGTAATAAAAAGTTGCTGATTGCCCATTCAGGATAATAGTTATTGTGAATTATATTGAGAAAAAAATCATTATTTTGAATATGTCCAATCATGCCAATACTCAAATATACATACATCAAATTAAGTTTCTTGTCTTTGAGAAATGGCCTAGAACACAAATAAAGTTAAATTACCACAACAGAGCTCTAAATAAATGTGAGCATTAACATTATTTTTTTGTCAGAGTCACCTAATAGAAAACACACCATAGAGTCTTTTAAAATTGTGATAGAATGTTTTTTTTATTTTATTTTAGGTTTTGGGGTACATGTGAAGAACATGCAAGATTGTTGCACAGGTACACACATGGCAGTGTGATTTGCTGCCTTCCTCCCCATCACCTATATCTGGCATTTCTCCGCATGCTAACTCTATATGTGCTACTAACTATATCATTATTAAGAAAGCATGTTTACATTTAAGCATCTTAAATATATCTACATTTCTTCAGGAAATGTATAGAAATTCCAGTTTCTAATTCAGTATTTAAAGTACTTAGAAGCTGACACTTCATCCTAGAAACCTTCCTTTAGGGAGGGTTGGGAGAAAGACTAAATAGTCTGCATTTTTGGCAGTGTACCAGGGTCCTTTTTAAAGGCTTTACCTTCATTCAGTGAGTTCTGACTAAATCTGACAATTGATTGAGGAGTTATGACTCTTGCTTGTATAATTCAGGTCAGAGTTTTGTTCATTTGACCTAGAACTTTTCTGCTTACATAGATGAAATCAGAATTTAGTAGGCTTCTGCAATGAACTGAATGTCCCATATCCCCCCCAATTTATATATTGAAATACTAATCCCCAAAGTGACTATATTAGGAAGTGGGGCTTTTCAGAGATGATTAATTAGATCAGGAGCACAGCTCCTTTATGAATGAGGTTAGTTCTTTTATAGAAGAAGACCGGCAGAGATTTCTCCTCGCCTTCATTATGTGAGGTTATAGGGAGAAGACAGCCATCTGTAAAGAAACAGGACCTCATCGGACAGCAAATCTCCCGGTGTCTTGATTTTGGACTTTCCAGCCTCCAGAAATGTGAGAAATAAATTTTTGTGGCTTATAAGCTACCCAGTTTATGGTATTTTGTTATAGGAGCTGAATGGACTAAGACAGAATCCTGTATATTTTACTTGTAGGAACTCTGTGGTCAACCAGCCATAGTTGAACACTATGATCAACCAACTAACCTCTACATGAGCCAGACTCTTCTGATTGCTGTTTTGACGCTACCATCTACTGTGCTACCACTTGGTCCCTGGCACCTTGGGATCCAATTACTTCCATTGCATTTAGGTTTTCCAATTCAGTGACTGCAGTTCTCACTATAAGATCTTGACTATAGAGAAGAATGATGACAGAGCTCTACAAGGATGCTAGAACTCCTCTCACCAATTTATTTCTCACAGTATTGGTGAAATGTATGCCTTCTGGATCCTCCCAGTGTGGAGGGGTAAATCTTAAATGACAAATCAACTCTAATGTTCCAATCTCCCCATGCCTTTGAATCTTCTTCTACGTTAAACTAAGACAGGACCGGCATTTCCAACTGGTTCACTGTGGACCACTTTTTTGGTCCATGTTTGAGCCAAGGAATTAAATAGTTTAAAGCCCATTCTAACTCCCTGAGCTGCAATATTAAATGCAGAGTCTCTGCTTAGCGAGTTCATATTAATAAATTCAACCTGATCCAACTTTATGTTTCTCCTATCATTATTCTTTATCCATAGTAGCCATTTCCACACATTTCCTGGATTTGTCTTCATAAATTAGAAAACTCAAGCAGTTCTTTTGGAGTGTAGCATACCTCCTCAGGTGTCGCACTTTCACTAGAAGAAAAGAAATATTTTCAAACTTTCAACGTGAAGGTCTTCTGAATTAAATCAATATATGAGGGCATGGCATCTGGGAGCATATCATGTGGTATGATTTTAATTATTAGATTATCTTTATGAAACACTTAAACTTGGTCCTAATGGGAAGGATAGAAACACATCCCAAAATATTTTTTCCTTGTTATGATGTAGGTGTGGACTCCAAAAACAAATAAACAAAAAAGAATTTTCTCTTCCTAGAATCCCCTCCCAACTTTCTTCCAAATTGGTAGAGAACATCGCTGAAGAACATTTAGCTCAATTAAACAAACAAGCATTTCTGCAGGCTGGATTACTCTGGAAGCCATGTGGGAAGTGAGTTTGGGGAGCTGGGGAAGAGAGAGGAACTCTAGAAATAAAGGGACTAACTGATAAGCAATAATCTTGGTGAGATGTGAAAAACATATAAATAATAAAGATATCATGTGGACAGAGAGAAAAATAACTTATAGTAGACATTTTCAATGGAGTTTTAGGGGCAGAGCCAGGCTGTAGTGGATGGAGAATTTAGTATTGTTTCTAAGTGGCAATCACAACAAACACTGTGAAAACTCAAGTTTGAAAGACATTTCTTTATGATATACTGAAGCTTATACAGAGATCTCATTACTCCAGTCCAGATATCATTCCATTGCCTTACCTGCTTCAGCCCTTGCCTATACAAGGAGAATATTTTATTTGAAAGATAAAGGAGAGTTAATATATCCAATTATGACATAGTTTCTTGTACAATCATATACTTCTGTAATCAGGCTGTAAGTAACTATATTGTTTTATATGATGTCTTCACTCTCAGCAAGGGGTTTTAGTTAATCATCTGTTGCTCCAGTTGATTGCTGCTAGACATCTGATTTTGTATTCAGATGTATTTCTTGAACAGGTCACCCACAAGTTATGTGTTTATTATTATCAGCTAAATAATTTCCTTCCTGTCTTATGGCTCTGTGCTAACCAAATCATTAGGCACCCTGCCACTGCCTCTTACGATAGGAAAAAAACAAACCGTATCCATGTATTGAGGGAAAGTGTTCTCTTTCTGGGTCCACTAGGGGGCGTAGTTTTAAGGGCAAGAATTTCGCAGCACCATGCCCCCATCCCATCTTGCTCCATCCGGGAGATTTAATGGTTTATGTTTAAATTTTTCGGGCATGGGAAGAAACTAAAAGTCAATCACTCCAGCGGAAATTCTAAGAAACTCCTTTCATTGGCCCAGTGTCTTAGAGAAGGTGGGGGTTCCTCCCAGGTTAAAAGTCCCTTTTTCCACACTCCTTTGGACTCCATGTTTAAATCCCCTTCCATGAACACTCGCGCTAGTGGAAGGTGTTTTTCTGTATCCTGGATTCCCCTCTGGGGTCCCCTTCTACACTCTCGTGAAAGCCTGTCTTCCCCTCCCAAACTCCATCTCTCTCTGTTCCCTTCCACTCAGTGTGGAAGCTGCTTTCCTCTCCTGAATTCCATCTTTCTAAATTCTCTCACTCAGAGTAAGAGTTAGATGTTTCTCTCTCCTTCTCCTTTTTCTCTCTCTAAATAAATCACTTTCTATAAACACTTTTAAGTACAGCATTTACTGCGCACTGCGCCGTGGTCCCCTCTCTCATTCTTAAGAGGGCAGGGGACCAAAAACCTGGAAAAACATCCTTTCATGGGAGCTAAGAGCACCCTAAACCCCTAAACCCCAATATTACAGTATTGCATTTTGATTTTTCTACATCGTTGCAGCGACTTCTAATTCTTTTAATTAACAAATATTTTTAATAGTCTATGTGTTAGTCGTTATGGCTTTTCATACATATTCTGGGACTCCCACGCTTCTAGGTTTGGTAGGATTGCATTCTCCTGCCCAACTTGAAGTTTGATGTGGCCATGTGACTTGCTTTGGCTAACTAAATTATAAACAAATAATCCCTCTCATTTTCAGGAGGACACTCTAAGAACCAAACATGAAATACCAATGTCCTCTTTCCTGGAACAGAGATTTTGAAGGCATGTACAAAGGTAGAGCCTAATTTTGCCCAGGACCTTGTGTAATGCCTGCTTTAAAATTGCAGTGTGAGTAAGACACTTTGGAACTATCTGTTACTAAAAATAATAAACTTTGTATATGGAGGAGTTGCTCATGTGAAAAAAATCTAAAGTATGTAGCATTGTTTTTAGTGATATATTGGTGAGGAATTAGAAAAATTTTGAAGGGTAGACAAAATAGGACTCGTGTTTTGAAATAATAAATTATTTGATAAAGCTATTATCTGTTGTAACTTAGAAAGGAGATCATTAATCAGCCTGTAGCTCTAGAAAATGGCAAAAAAACAGAGAATCTGCGTTTCACAATGTTTTCAAGAAACAGATAAACTCAGAAAACACTTGTTAAGCTCAAGAAGGCATGGAAGGGTCTATGGAGAATGCATAATATCAGAGTCTTTCAGCATTGAAAGAGGCAACTACTTCCCAACCCCAAAAGGTAGAACGTAAAGATGAGAAGAATATGTATCCACAGGGCCTGTTCAGTTTTAGAGTTGCAGCTGAAATTGATCAAGGAAATGGCCAATATCCTACTAGTAAATCTTCAGATTTGGTTACGGTATTCCTGAAAAAGGACCCAGTATTTTCCCAAGCAAATACTTTGAATTGGGGGGGAAAAAATGCTCCTAAATTTGCCTAATGCTTTTCTTCATTCGGTTCCATTACAATTAGTATCAGATACAAATACCTTGTGCTTTGTCTTTTATAGCCCTCTATTAAATTGCCCTGCTGGTCAGCCATCCTATCTCTTCTCGTGGCTCAATGTACTCCACTCATGCTCTATTACTTTTTTTCCTCCTACTCCTCTGATACCAGAAGCTGTGTTCTTCTTCAGGGCCTCTCTACTCCCCCGTTCCCACCTCCATCTCATCATTATTCAACTCTACTAAAATTTCAATTCCTTGGAAAGACTTTTGCTGGAGACCCTAACGTAACCTTCACCTGGCAATCTCTATCACATAAACTTGCTTTTGACATATTTTTTTACTATCCAAAATGGTCACTTTCACTTGTTTCCTCATATTTGATTTGATGCCCCATACTTGACTGTGAGTCCCAAGAGGTCAAAGACCTCTCAGTCTTTTTCACCAAATTTTCTCAGTGTCTGCAGAGTTTGAATTTTATTTTAGATGCATATTTCTTGATAATTGGATTATTTGTAGCCCCTTAGCACTGTTTTGTTTCTGTTCTTGGATTTGTCACAATTTGAGCCTTATCTGTGCCATGATTCCTTCCTAGACTTCCATGTTTCCTGTCTCCATTCTACTTCCACCTTTGATAACTAGCTGCTTAGCACTGGCATGAAAGTTCCCTTCATTGAGTACAATATAAAACCATCAAGGAAGGAATTTTGCCACTTAAAACTTATGAGCAAGATATCCTCTTATTCCCATTTTTAGATCTTATTTCAGTCCTAATTTTCTTTTATGTAGAAAATGAGAGAAAAGCAAGAAGGGACAGGGAGAAGTAAGTTTATGAAAAAAGCAGATTAGAAAGCAATTCAGAAATGGCAATAAAATTATTTCTATGAGTTTGTCTTAATTCAGTTATTATTGTATCTTATAGGAATTTTTTCAGTTTCTGAATCTCTACATCATTACTTAATTCTATCTCTATAAAGTCAAAAACTTTAAAAAATATTTTACATTTTATTTTCATAATTAAATTATATAAGTATGTGAAAATGCTAAATCACAAAAACACACAAATAATTACTTAGACATAGTTGTTTAAAAACTATTACAGCAGCAAGATAACAACGTGTATACGATGTATCTTTAATTTTTAAGCATAGATATTTAGCTAGGCCTATGCTGGCATTAGATAGATATATGTTTGTAATAGTATAGTTGACCTTAGTTTTGTAGCTTTACTAAGATTTTGTTTACATGGTAAACAATGAGACTAGACATATGTCTAGTGAGACTAGACATAGTTTCACTGTAAAGACATAGCCATCTAAGAGAAGCTTTATGGTGCATGTTTTGGATTAAACGGGTATCCCTGTTTTTATGTCTAAGCAAACTGCTTTCATCTTAGTTTGTACGCAATACAAAGACTCCAGTGCAACTAGCCATTATGGTCATCTCAGAAATGTCCATTTGAATATAAATATTTTCAGTAAATGTTCTACTTTTGCCAACAAATGTGAACCAGCTCATTTCTTCATAATATAGCTCTCTTTTTCAAATATCTTGTGCTGCTGTGACCAAATCAAAGACATCTTGGCCCACAGCCACAGCTCATAGATGTGTTTATAAATGTTATCAACAAGGGCAAATGCATGCAGCGCACAGGGACAGAGCAAAAACGTTACATAGAATAGGACATATGATAAGTTCCAGTGAAGGAATTCATTTGACATTATTCTATTTTAGTTTTTTTCTTTTGAAATATTAGAAATGATGTAGCTTTACTATATTAAAGGCAGTTACTTAGAAGAAACTCTTTAAATAATCTTGAATAAATTGTTGACAATGATACAGAAAAAAAGTCAACATTACCTGAAAGCATTGAAGGTAAAAGGGACCATAAATTAAATTCCAAAAGAAAGCGTGACTAGTAAAATAAATCAAGGTGAAGTACTGAACAAATTCTTAGACCACAGAAAGGAACCATATCAATATTTGTACGAGAGACAGATGATACAGAAAAAGAAATGTTTTATGTAATTATTGACACTGGATAAACATAAGGAAATAAAAATCCAAATGGAATTTTCATATTTTTTTTCAATGGATTAGTGACAGATTTTCTAGGTTTAAGAAATAAAAAGAATTAATTGTCAAATCAAAAATTTGAAAAACGAATATGAAGCTAATAGTTCAAATGAAAAAGAAATAATATAATTTTGGACACAGCATTTCAACTTCAACTTAATGTTGGGGAGTGAAGGAGAGTAAGCCAAGTTTAATACAAATAAAAGTGGAATTTTAAAATGCTATTTGAAAAGATTATGTATTATTCTGATGCATAATTGATGAGAGTATAAATTGGTACATTTTTTGGATCGTCATTTGACAATAGATATCTAGAGATGTGAAACTGACCATTTCTCACCATGTAAACAAAAAAAATTAAAATATTTTCATAAAGTATTTTTCTCCCCCAAAACAATATTTTCCCCTTTGAGATGATAAGTCTAACTGCACTGACAATTCATCTAGAGTATTAAAAATATTACTGAGCTTCATAGCCGCCCCAGAGGGATGCAGAGTAAACATTCTTTTTAAAATTTCCCTTTTTACTGCAATACGTCTTTCCTTTAAAAAACTCTGGAAAACTATGCATCACACAAAATGTATTTTGTCTTTCCCAGATAAGACACAGAGTTAAATAAAGGACTAGCTTGTTACAGGCTACTAGGAAGAATGAATAAACAGGTGTGCCTCCCTCTCTCTTTTCCTTCTTAACTCTATTTTCTTTTTAACTTTATTGTCCCATAGCCTCCTCTGAACTTGTCTACACCAGATTGAGACTAAATTGTTGTGATGGAAATGTATGCTTTGTCAGTAGTTTAGATAAATGATATCTCCCATGCTTTCTTTGTTTTGTACAAAAAAATATGCTAAAATAATTAATTTAAGGTGGGAGATTTCACATTGAGTATAAAGGAAATAGCTGGATTCATGAGTCCTTGTGAGGAAGGAACAGAAGGAGATAGGACCAAACGGCTGAACACAAACCTCTATAAAGAACTATAAAAGGAGTTGAAAGGTAGCAGTAAGAGTAGAACAGATAGAGAATGTAGAATGTACAGAGAACTCAAAGGAAGAAAACATTCCAAGCAATGCTGGAAGATCAGTAATATCAGATTTTACAGCAATGTCAAGGATGAGTGTATACAAAAAAAATTGCTTTCAGTTTGATAAGAAATAGTTATTAGTGATCTTAGAAAGAAGTTTCTATAAATGTACATTTCCCCTTTAGGAAAAAAATATGAAAATTGCCTATATTGTACAAATCAATGTGCTATACATTTTCAACATATATTCTGTGAGAAGAAGCTAGTAAGGGCAAATGATATGAACAGATGATAAACAGGCGGTGAAATACAAATAGCTATCAAATATATGAAGAGATCCTCAAGCTCATTTATAATCAGAGAAATGCAAATTACAGTAAAATAATTTACTACTTTACAACCATCTGATTGGCAGAAACTGGAAAGTTGAATAATAATAATTATTAGTAGGGATGTGGAAAAACCAGAGCAGCTTAATCTTGCTGAAGAGTACTCTAGCAGTACTTATTCAGATTAAAACTGCATCTATCCTATGACACAGTGTTACTATTCCTGGTTATATAGCCCAAAAATATTCTCCCAAGAGAAAATGAAGGAATATTTATGATGATTGTATCACTCAGGAGAAATAAGGTGATGTTGCAGTAACCTCCACATCCCTTACACTTGAAACAGCATAAGTCTGATTTTTGTTCCCACTGCCAGTCCATCCCAGGTTGACTCGGCTTGTTGTATCTATCTGAGACTGATGGAGTATAACCCATGTCAATCATTGTTGGTCATTATGAAGAAGAGAAAGATAGAGATCTGGAGGGGTCCAACACAGCAGTTAAACATTCCAGGCCAGAAGAGACATGTGCAGCCTTGGCCCACACTCATTAGCTAGACATATATAATCTTAGAAAGAAACGTTTCTGTATATGTGCATTTCCCCTTGTAGGGAAATGAAATATGTGTTATAATAGGCTAAACTGTACAAATCAATGTGCTATACCATTATATATATATAATAAATGGTCAGAGATTATGATCTTTCTCCCATGTATTTACATACTTGTGTGTTGTGGACTGAATGATTGCATGCTCCAAATTCACATGTTGAACCTTTACCTTGCAATTTGATAGAATTAGAAGGTGGAGTATTTGGGAGGTAAATACAATTAGATGAGTTCATGGAAGCAGAACCCTCAGATGAGAAAAGTGTCCTTATAAAAGTCCAGAGAAAGCTTGCTTCTCTCTGCGCTCTGCCAAGTGAGAATACAATGAAAAGCTGGCAGTTTACATTCCACATCAGATAACAATGCAGTGAGACATACAAATTTTAAGATACATAGCAAACACCTTTGAGTGAGTTGACTATGGGGTACAAAAAAAAAGATTGAATGTTGGAATCGGGGGAAGTGATAAATTAAATGAATAGGCTGGGCAGGGTGGCTCACGCCTGTAATTCCAACACTTTGGGAGGCCAAGGCAGATGGATCACGAGGTCAGCAGTTCAAGACCACCCTCGCCAAAGTGGTGAAACCCAGTCTCTACTAAAAACTACAAAAATTAGCCAGGCATGGTGGCACATACTGTAATCCCAGCTACTCGGGAGGCTGAGGTAGAGAATTGCTTGAACCTGGGATGCGGAGGTTGCAGTGAGCTGAGATCACACCACTGCACTCCAGCCTGGGCAACAGAGTGAGACTCCATCTCAATTTTCAAAAAAAAAAAAAAATTAAATGAATAAAACAAAAGGTATCTCATACTGACGTTTGATGATGGTTGTCATGAATGGAGAAATATGAGGTGCTTCACATGAGGTTATTCACAAAAAAATAAAAAGCTTATATGTAATAGAAGCTGACATGGTTTGACTGTATCCCCACCCAAATCTCATCTTAAATTGTAGCTCCCATAATTTCCATTTGTTGCAGGAGGGATCCAGTGGGAGATAACTGAATCATGGGGGCAGTTTCCCCCATACTGTTTTTGTTTTAGTGAAAAAGTCTCACAATATCTTTTTTTTTTATATAAGGAGTTTCTGCTTTCACTTGGCTCTCATTTGCTCTCGTCTGCCACCATGTAAGTTGTGTCTTTTGCCTTCCACCATGATCGTGAGGCCTCCCCCAACCACGCGGAAATGTGAGTCCATTAAACCTCTTTTTCATTATAATTACACAGTTTGGAGTATGTCCTTATCAGCAGTGTGAAACAGACTAATGCAGAAGTCATGGCAAAACTTTAGAGCATATATCTAAAAGTAATGAGGCAAATTGAAAACCCAGTGAGGAAGGTATTATAAAAAGCCTTCTATAAAGTATCACTTGCCTATTAGAGTAAGGAACATTTTGATAACGAAAGAGAAAAATGTAGGATGTTTTATGAGTAGATATAGGAACTTTGGTTGTGGTAAAATGGACTCAAGTATTGTTAGGTGATAAGAGAAAGAAAAAAGATGGAGATGAAAAGGAAATGCAATGAAAATCAATCCATGTTTGAGGAAATCTGTGCCTTTTTTGTCATCTTTTGTGGGGAAGTTTTACAGGACAAGAAAATGCTAAGAATGACAGCTCAGAATAAGACAAGTTATTATTAGCAACTGCTTATTAGAAATGCTAAACCAATAAAGAATACTAATTGCTGTTCTTAGTTTTAAAGAAACTATGCTTGCTAATGTAGACAGATGTTAAAGCTCAAGATATAATATATGTGTTCCTTACCACTTGCCATAGAATGTAGGCTCTCCATAGTGATGTGGCAATAACTTCTACTTTCAGGCCCCATCTTCATTTACTGCACAGCCTTTTTGCTTCCCCTGTATTTATGACGTTTCTTCTCAAAATAAGTCACCCCCGTCTATGATTTGATTTGTGTCAGCATGACCCATCTGCTTTTCTGTCCTCCCAGAAGTGAACAATTATGTGGTGCTACTTGATGAGTTTCAGCCTGACCTTAGACTAGAAATTCCCACCTTGTCAGCACTTGACACCTACCTATCACTTCTCCTGACCCCTACCCCTTCAACATAATCAAACAGCATAACGTACAAAAATTGCCTAGGGATCTTATTTCTCCTTTGCTTTCTCTTGTTACATGTCCAGGTCAGAAGCTTCAGTGAACATGCATATCAAGCCGGTGGACTGCCAGAAATTCGTAGCCACATTTTTAGGGAACCTACTGATTTCCTTATATTACCTTACTTTATATAATACTGTGTCATTGTTTAAAACGTGCTTTTGCATTTGCATGTAGGAAGTTCCTGAATTTCCCAGTTAAATGGAAAAAAAAAGCTAAAATTAGCAAGTTGGCACAATTGCAGTGTTGAAAAAGCTGAAAGTGATTTTTGTGGTTAAAGTTTCACAGTTTTCTTTTGGGAAAAGCATGACCTCTATTTTATAGATCCAGAACTTGATGCCACATTGTAAATATATTCAAAGGCAAGAAATAGTAATAAGAGGAGGAAGGACAAAAGGACAGAGTTAATATCATGGCTTTTAAAATAGCTTATTATTTACTCAAATTTTTAATAATTTCACATTGCATTAAGTGTTTGAAATAAAACTTGAGTTAATTCTAATATTCATGTAGACCTTAATGATAATTTATTAATGCTTGATTCTCTTTTATTTAGAACTCAAAATAAATCGATGTCATAAAATATGCTATTAGCTAGAGATGCATATGGTTTAGAGAGAAGATGATAATAAACATTGATTTTTGCTGAGGTGAAGATCAAGTTAAAATCAATCAATATTTTTTCATTTCAACAGAATCTTAATATTATCAGCATCAAAATCCAGTGAGTTTGATTCTTCACTCTTTCCACTGGAGACCCTATGGGAAATACAGCATCCCCCTGGAGAACTGAGAAAAGTCTTTCTCTGAAACCTTCTTGTATCCCCTTTTGTCCATCTTCCTACCTCCAAATGAATAGAGTCGTGTCCAGATTCCTTGGCTGGAAATTAAATGACTAGGCTAAAAAGGTGGGATGTCTCTTCTTTAAATGTCGCCTGCTTCACATTAGGAGTAATAACTCTCCTTTTTGATACTTTAAAAAGCAAAGCAAAGATTGAAATGGAGTACTATTGAATGAACAGTGAAGTCAGTCATATTTTCATATATTTCCTTTAAATCCTACAGAATTTTTAATAAACCATTATTTGTTAAATCATTGTTGTACCATTGTTTCAAAAAACCTTTAATAATAAACTATATAAAAATTGATGAAATTTATCCCACTATTACTATGGCAGTAACATTTAATTTTTGAAACTTTAAATTATTACTTTGATGTTTTTATACATTTTTCAGATATAGATTGAGAATTACCCCATTAGATAACTACCTTAACAATAAAAATCAATTTTTACCTGCTTTTTCATTTTTCTTTCATAATATTGACAACCATAAAGACAACCATAATATTGACAACCATGAAAAATAAGGTCAACTTTAAAAATAAGGAAAATGTACCACACATGTAGGCATTCTCTCTCTCTCTCTCTCTCTCACACACACACACACACACACACACACACACCAAACAGCGAGCATCACAATTGAAAGGCTACAATGCTTTACCACATGAACTGTGTTTTACCTTCTGTACTCTTGCCTTCTTATTCCAATTTGAAAAGAAAGTTCAAACAATTGATTGTGAAGACATATGTTGTGACCAGGTGTTACCTGCTTTATTTACATGAGATGAATCAAACCACGAAATGCTAGAGTTACAAGTTTCCTTATGTACCTGGTCCCACCTGCTCATTTTACGTAAAGAAAGCATTCAGAAAAGTTGATCCAGGCATAGAAAAGGTGGAGGAGCCAGGAATAGACAGGAGGTCTCTAGTACATACCTTATAAAAATAAGGGCCACAGCTTGTAGCTTGCATAATTTTCCAAACCTGAGATGGAAATTTGAGAAGGTCAAATGTTTCTATTAAAGAGAGATTTTGAAAAGGTGGAGAGATGTTTAGAAGGGAGAATGAAGAAAGAAGAAATTAAAAACAGTTGCTAAATCATGATTGGAATTAATCAATCACCTTGATTCTGCCAGGGGTGGGCAACCAATCTAGAAAAATAGAAAAATCTAATTTATAGTTTAATGTACACTGAGGTTGTTTTTCAGTGCGGTCTTCATCTTTGTCTTACATTATTGCTGTTTTGTACTAAAAGTTACCTTTCCTCTACTCTTCTCTATCTGCCTGACTTTGCCAAAGGATTTGAAGTGGCTGACACAACCGGACTGCCATTAACCCCAGGCAGCGTTTGCTAATAAGTAAGAAACTATGGAAATACCCTCCTCAGTGTTTACCTTGGCTTCAAGAAGCAATAAATGTGAATCCACTGTGAAAGAACAGAGTTCAAACTGCTGAGCTCCTGAATTCCCTTACAAGCTCAGTCTAGTACAATTGAGGAACAATTAAATTTAGTTTTTTAAATATTAATACTATATTAGATTTAGTTTTTTGATAAGCAATTGCTTTATCATATAATTATCTGTTAAGCACCTACCAGGTATTAGGCCCTGCTAAATCCTGGAATAGTAATGGTAATTAGGATACACATTACTAAAAAGTTTTTGGTCTGGTAGTGTGTTAGGTAGATATACTAGTATTAGCAGATAAATTGCTGGCAATATAGCATTACTACAAGTAAACAAATCCTGTGACACTCCAAGGACAAAACAAATAAACAAACAAAAACACTTCCTAGAGATTTGTTGTGATGCATACATGAGTGTCGGCCCTGTGTATCTGTGGTACCATGTCTGTGGATTTAACAGTTGATGAAAATATTCTGAGAGGCAAAAACACCAAAGTTCACAAAGTAAAGCTTGAGTCTACACACGCTGAGTGCTGTGTTGTATCTGTATAAATGAAATGATATGTAGGCATTACATTTGGTATTATTAGTAATCTGGAGCTGATTTAAAGAATGTGAGAGGATGTGCATAGGTTGTCTGAAAATATTATGATATTTTATACAAGGAACTTGAGTATCTGCAAATTTTGGTATTCTTAGGGGTCCTGGAACCAATCCCCATGTGTACATGCATATCAGAGGATGATTGTATATGGTCTAGAGTTAACAGTCATATTTTGGGAATTGCCTTCCCACTTCCCTAAGACTTAATGACTTAATAAATTATTCTTCTTTTTTCTTTTTCTTTCTTTCTTTCTTTTTTTTTTTTAAATAGCCAAGTTGTTGACCATGCTGGAGTGCAGTGGTGTGGTCTTGGCTCACCACATACTCAACTTCCCAGGCTTAATTAATACATTCTTAAATGGAGTCTCTCAGACAGATTTTATTAGTCTAAATAGGGTAGTTGATCTAACCTAGGCCAATTGGAGTACCCAATCCCCTGATCACAGTTGATTGTCCACTGCTGGACAACCATCTAAGCTGGGTTATCCTGCAAAGGGAAGCAAAGCTAAGAAGTGGTCTTGGAGGCATCCGATTTCCAGATTCCTATTGTTTCTGTGGCCTTGCAGTATACATGTTTCCGGATAACCATTTTTCTATGCTTCTTTGTTCTATTCACTGATGATAGTTTTGCTTAAGCTTACTCAATTTGAGTTTCAACCAAATGCATCCTATTAACATTGAAGAAAAAAAGGAATTAAGAAAGTGTGTGGTGGTCAATGCCCCCACAACTTGACATGGGCTTTAGCTCAGGTTCTGTAATAATAATAGTAATATAGTAATAATAGTAATAGAAGCAGAGTAAGAAAGGGTAGTCATAGAGATGTGTGTGTGTTTTAAAGTTACCTAATAAAGGATCTATTAACAGAGTCTAATTAATGATTTTCAACGCTCAAAAAAATTGTAAGTTAGCTAAAGTATGCAAAAATAGTCTGTATTCATGAGAAAAAGAACTCTGGGTTATGAGTGAATAAAGCTGTAAGTGGAGACTATATTGGGAATTATATTGAGAAAGTAGGTTGAAACTTGTTTTTTGTAAATTAATTTGGCAAGGGTATGCTTCTTGGGAAATCAGTAGTGCTTTGGAACAGTGCTAAGGGCTATGAATCATAGTCACTCTGTTGACAAAATATCCAAAATGCAGAATCAACTCATTAATAAAGTCATGTACAGGCAAGTGTGGATGATCTTATTCTCCCTATCTCCCCCTCTCCTTAATATTTTACTCCTGCTCTCTTAAATGAAATAATATATCATTATAGATAATTGGTTATGCGGCAATGAACAGAGGTTAGGGAAGAATTGTTGGAGGCAGATTAGATCCTGAAAAGGGTTAAGAATAAGAGCAGAGTAGAGTATTTATTTATTAGCCACATGCAATAGCTTGGGAAAGCTAAAGCAAAATTTTTGGTGCCCTAAGGAACAACAATGAAAAGAATAGGATTAATCTGAATAATTTCCTAACACAATTTTCTACCTGAAAGTATAAATGTACAATCAGGGGTCCTCTTTCTAGACTAAACAAGGACTATTACACAAATGAAGACTGATGAACTTATTTGCTCCAAATTTGCCATGATGTCCATGGGTAATATAGTCTCTCAAAAAATACCACCAGCATTAGGAATTTTATTATAATTGAAGATATGATTTTATATCATTTCTAATAACTTGAATACTGTTACAGTTTCATTCTGAGTTTTTATAGTGTCAAATTGTTACCTGAAAAACATTAAAATGGAAGAGGGGGAACGTGACTTGAATATCTGACTCTAAGAACAAAAATTTTATCTTTATTTTCAAGAATAATCAGAGCATGTTGATTGTTTTAATTTTCTATTTATTCCTTCTTGATAATATTCAGTTAAGTATTTTCTGTTATATCACTACAAACATGCAATCAATTATTGGTGTATCCAAAAAGCTCTGATTTAGTGTTTGGTGTATTTCTCATGTCTTATAAGAAATACATGTCTTTTTCTTCCTATTACTTGTTCATAGATTAATTTTCAGTCAGATTGTAAGGTATTCTAATACAAATTATATTACATTTGTGATTGTTAAAGACTCCCATATTTTTAAAGATGTTGGAGATGGACCTATAGACTTCTGTCACCCAACACAATTGGTTATGTGGATTTGGTTCCATAAAAATCGTAGTGCCATTTCTATTACTAATTTCCATAGTACTTATTTTTAAATGATGTACAATGGAATTATTTACCTTAAAGTAAATCATATAATAAAAACATTATTTTTCATTCTAGGATTTCACATCAATAAGTCAAATTAGAATTTGATCTTTATTATACTCTATTAGTTTTAAAACAAAAAAGAAATGAGATGTAAAATTAAATTCAACCCCATAGGTAAGAGACAGTGTTATGGTTTGAATGTTTTTAATCTCTCCAAAATTCATATTGCAGCTTAATTCCCAGAATGACAATATTGGAAGGTGTGGCCTTTAAGAGGTGATTACACCATGAGGGATCTTTCCTCATGAATAAATTGGAGCCCTATAAATAGGGCCTGATGAGTGGGCTCACTCTCTTTTTCTCTTCTGTCATACAAGAACAGTGTTTGTTTTTGCCCTTCTGTTTCCACCATGTGAGGATGCAGCAAAAATCTCTCATCAGATGCTAGCAACTTGATCTTGGACTTTCCAGCCTTTAGAACTATGAGAAATAAATTTCTGTTGTGTATAAATTATACAGTCTGTGATATTTTGTTATAGTGGCACAAAGAAACTGAGATATGTAATTTGTTGTAAAGAAAAGACCATTGGTTATGGTATCTATCAGTCAGAGTTGGGTTCCATATTGACAGGCAGGAGGGTTTGGAAGTGGCCTTTACATTTTCTTATTTGCTTGTTGTATATTTTGACTTATTGATATTTAAATGACCAGATTATTTCCAGGAATGCTAAGTATGCAAAAGAGGAGATAATAAGGGCATGAATCTAAAACACTGTCAAAAGAAATCAATTACTTAATAGTCTCAGCTATGGGTGTTTGAATAATCGAATAGTGGCAAAAGTAGCAATAGTTGCCTTCAGAGCAACCTGGTTGGAAGATGTGCAAGCAAACACAAATGAGCAAAAAAATACCACAGTTGTAACAAGTCCTGTTACTGGTATGGGCTCCTAGTCAGCCATGCATTCAAATAGGAAATGAAAATGTTATTATCATGTCTGAAAACAATGGCCAAAATAACCAAAACAAACAAGAATTTGCACAAATGGAACCACGTGCTTCTCCATGGTGAGCTGTTCTGTCACTAAGCAGATACAGTTATGCAAAGATGAGGGCCTAGAAGTCATTCTCAAATTCTCTTTAATAAGGATATCTCCCATTTCAGGGACGTAAATGCTGGGGGGGAAAAGGCCAAAATGAAAAAGAAAAACTCCTGTGATGATGTTTCCAGGACAGTTTGGGCTCATAACCATGACAAAATGCCTAGTTACCATGGATGATGACGGTGAAGGAAGCAAAGGTGGGGGCAGATTTATGGCATGAGAAGTAAGAAGTTGTGGATAGTCTCTAAATTGAGATTAAAGAAAAATATCTCTATAAAGATCATCTTTGGCATTTATACATAAGCCTTTACGTTTATAAAGCATTTGGGAGGTTTGTAAGTGTGATGATTAATTTTATGTCAACCATGGGGTGCCTAAACTAAACATTTTGTGTGTGTGGCGGAGGGAGGAAGGTGTCTCCAGGGGTGTTTCCAGGTGAGATTAGCATTGAATCACTAGACTCAGTAAAGTAGATTGCCCTCCCCAATATAAGCAAATATGAGTGGGCATTATTGATTCTGCTGAGGACCTGAATAGAACAAAAGGCAGAAGAAGAAGAAATTCACTCCTTTTTTTCCTGCCTTGCTATTTGAACTAAGGCATCTCATAAACATGACGGCATGTTCTTATCTTCTAAAATTCAATGAAAGCTGCTTGTACAAACTATTTAATGCATATTTGCCTACTAAACATGTTTAAATGTTCCAGTAATGTGATGCCTCAGGTCTGCTTTCTCCTCTGGAAAATAAATGCAGTAGTACTCTCCCAATAAGCACACACATTTCCAATTCTCATGTTTGCGTGATTTTAAAATGTTTTAATGAATGTGAAAACTAAAGGTTGTTATGAGAATGTGTTTTATCTATTTTAAAATTTACTAGGTTTGCTAAGTAAGTAAAATTTAGCAAACCTGTGTTCGCAGATTTTCTGGAGTACAGAGTATTGTCATTAATGTCATAAATAATTTAGACCTTTGGTAAAGGGACCAGAGAGAAGCACCTGAAGTTTTTGTTTTGTTTTTTTAAACACTTAGGACTTAGCACTTGTGTGATTGATGAGTGAAAAGCCAGTGAGAAACATCTGGGTATTAGGAAATAAGTGATCACTGCTGTTACGTTGATGTGCTGAACTTAACAAAACTGTTAATCCTGAAACAGACACAGGTGATGCATTCACTGCTGTTGCTTCTCAGTGCTCTTTTCAATACAGATGTGGTCATGTTTGACTTATTTTTAGGAAAGTACAGAATATTGATTATACAGCAAATCTGGGATGGAATTATGTATGTGTGTTTACTTTTGAATGTTAAAAAAAGGAAATATTCTTTAAAACTATTCTCAAGATAAAATATTCAAAGCATTATAAAAAAGATATCTCATGTTGTATTCTTCTGCTCTCAGATTGGGATTTATACCACCAGATTTCCTGGTTCTCCAGCTTACAGAAAGAAGATCATGGGACTTCTCAGCTCAGCTTCCATAATCATGTGAGTCAATTCCTCATAATACATCATATATATACATACACACACATGCACATATATATATACACACACAGAGGAAGACAGAGATTATATAGTACGTATATAGTATATATATAATCTCTGTCTCTCCGTGTGTGTGTGTGTGTGTGTGTGTGTGTGTGTGTATAAACCTTGTCTAATAAAATAAGGAGTTGCAAAAATAAGGTTGCAGACCAGTTTGAGACCTAGAAAAATAAAATAGTTTAAAAACCTCAGAGATGGAGTTACAGAAAAGTATGGACCATTGATCTGGGAAGGCAAGAATATCAATTAGGATGTTAGTATTAGAAGTTAGAGTAATGGGACCTATGTTTAGACACTAGACAGTACCGTGGATGGAATTTGACATTGGGAATCACGTATGAGTAACTTCTGATTCACTGATTTGTATTATAGGTAAAGAACTTTGAACTCTTGGGGGTTAATGTGTTTTCATAATCTATCTTATTAACCTAAATTTAAAAAAAAATCTTTGCCTCATCCCTTACCATTTTCTAACTTCAATAAATTTATGTTTCTGTTTTGTTTTGTTTTGTTTTTTGAGACAGAGTCTCAGTCACCCGGGCTGGAGTGCAGTGGCGTGATCTCAGTTCGCTACAACCTCTGCCGCCCAGGTTCAAGCAATTCTCCTGCCTCAGCCTCCCAAGTACCTGGGATTACAGGTGTGTGCCACCAAGCACAGCTAATTTTTGTATTTTTAGTAGAGATGGCTTTTCACCACGTTGGCCAGGCTTGTCTCAAACTCTTGACCACAGGTGATCGGCCAGCCTTGACTTCCCAAAGTGCTGGGATTACAGGTGTGTGTGTGCCACTGTGCTTGGTCAATAAATTGATGTTTCTGATTTAACTGTTTGATTATTGTGGAGAAATCCTAGTTATTATTTACAGCTACATTAGTCTCCATTCTTCCTGTGAGTTTCTACAAATACATAATTTTTTCTCTCGTGGTCACTTTCACAAAATTCTGCTATCGTTTTAAGATTTTTAAGTGCATGATTATTGTTTTGAGATTTGAATTAAAAGCTATCTTTCTTAAATTATGTTTTTTAGTGTAAAAACAGGTCAGCATTGTTGAATAGAATTGGTTTGTAGAGCTTGCATCCTTTAGTCCTTTAATTTCATTCATGTTTCCTGATTCTATTTTTTTTAATCTATAGAAGCAATGATCACAAAGCCCAGAGGATAACATTTATAATTCCCTCAAAACTATCTACTTTTCCAAAAATATTCTAGTAGAGTTTAATCATTTTTACTTTATTTTATGTTGATATGTTTCCTGACTCTAAAATTACTTGAAACATTTATTTAAAAATAAAGATTTTAGAGAAACCCCCATATCTGAATTTCCCATATAATTCTGAGGATGAGCCTAATTTGAAAATCATCACATCATACATCTCTTTATTCTGTGAACAGACAAAATAAATTAGAGGGATACTTTTTGCATAATGAGTCTTTGCAGAATCTATTTAATCAATAGTATCATTAGGGTACTTGATTTATCCAGAAAATTTACTTCAGTGATGAACTTGATTGAGAAGGAGTTCAATGGAACTTATGATATTACTCTACTAGCCAATGGGAACACAATAATTTAAATCTTTAGTAACTAGAAATCTTATGTATGGTGAGTGGTTCCAGCTTGAATTCCAGCTGCAACTTCTCACTGGTGAGATCAGCACTACATGACAATATATAGAAAATTTTTTCACAACTTTCATTTAAAGAGATTAATTAAAAAGTATTACTAAAGAGTGTCTCAATGTCTTTTGGATTAAATTAAATTAAAACATTGAGAAGTGATTCATTTTCAAATAAAGAGGTTTAAGATTAAAGAATGAAGCTTGGTATCATTTCTTTGTACACCTCAAGGTTTAGGAAAAAGTGTTCATTCTGAAGTTAAGGAATTGCCTCTTGAGTCAGATTCAGATTATATCATGACCCCCTTGTGCACGCCCACCACCAAGATCTCCTTAGGACAATGAATGTTTGAATTATACAAGATTTTCTGAACTGCAAAATTTAGGCAAAATCACTAACATTGATAAGCTCCCCCAAAACCCATATTCCTATCATCTTCTCCTGAGAGTGCCCTTTCTTTCTTCTGGCACTTTTCTACTCCTTACTGCAAACCCTCCCCTAATCCCAACAAGCAGTGTTGTCTGAAACATATTTTCATAAGAACTGCTCTAGTGGCCAGGACCACATCTGGTTTAGCACCTGGGACCACTTTCCATTTCTTCTTATCTCACCCGAAAATTTTTACTGCAGCAGGCAGTAGAGAGGTTCAAAGACTCAGTGGAGTGCAGTGGTATCTGGCAATGAATAAATAAAAACAAAGAAGTTTAGCTCTATTAGTCTTTTTTTACAGTGCTATAAAGATACTACCTGAGACTAGGTAAGTTATAAAGGAAAGAGATTTAATTGACTCACAGTTCCAGATGGCTGGGGCAGCCTCAGGAAACTTATAATCATAGCAAAGATGAAGAGGAAGCAGGGATCTTCTTCAGAAGGCAGCAAGAGAGAGCAGTGCAAGCAGGAGAATGTCAGATGCTTATAAAACCATCAGATCTCGTGAGAACTCACTCACTTTGATGAGAACATCATGGGGAAACAGTCCCCCTGATCCAATCACTCCCCTCCCTTGACAAGTGGGGACTACAGGTCCCTCTCTTGTCATGTGGGGGATTACAATTCAAGATGAGATTTGGGTGTGAGCCAAACCATATCACCAACATTGTAAAGATTACCTTTCTAGCAACGTGGACTTATAGAACCTGATTTTATTTTCAACATAATACTGCTTACTATGTGCCAGACACTTTTCTAAGGACTTAACAAATAACATTTAATTCTAAAAACTACCCCATGCAGTAGGTAACATTACTATCATCCTTATTTTACTATGAGGCAGAGATAATTAGGAAATTTTCTCAGAATAAGAGAGCAACTAACTTACAGGGCCAGTATTTGAGCCCAGGAAAGCTGGCTTCTAAGTCTGAGCTCTTGATAATTACAAAATGCTGCCACTCATGTGATTATACAGGGTCATACAAAGTTAGTGGCACGTCTCTGCTACCTATGTATAAAGATGACACTCCACAGGGCTGAGTGTCCTGTAAGTTGCAGGTATCCTCAGGCTATCTGGCCACCTGATATACCATGGCATAACAGGTATAATATCCCCATCATTCCCCGCTACATAACATGAAAAGCACGCATACACTGCATCGAATGTCATAAAGATTTTCCTTCCTTTCTCCTCTTATTATTTCCCTACTAACTTCTTTTGCAAAAACCACCTGCTAGAAGGCTTTCATGTGTGAAATCAACCAGCTAATCTTTAAGGAAACTGTCATAATAGAGAGATTTTTGATGCTTGGCTCATACTGAAAAGTGACTTGTGATGAATCCTGTTGAGTTTTGAAAGAAAATAGAACAGGAGCTCGCCGATACCATCTAGCTCCAACTGGAAGAGACACCTTAGTGCTACTTCTCAGGTCATTTGGCGCCCTCTTATAGATTTAAGTTGACTTGTCACACCCTCGAGACCAGGGATTCTTGCCATTTTAGAGTCATGGCCCCATTTGAGAAATAGACTAAAAAGTATAGATCCTCACTCCAGAAAGATTCATAGATGGACACAGAGGGCAAAAGTTGTCTGCAATGTTTACAAACATCACCCTCACCCCCTTCCAAGTCCAGTGATGGAATCTTTGAGGTCCTTGAACTGGTAGTTAAATAGCTTCATTTCAGAGGAATTGGGAAACCTCCCTTTGACTTGTGATTGTAATTCGAAGACCCATTCTTTTTTGATAATGTTGTCTTCTTTTGTAGAAAGGTCATTGATCACTGGTGTCTCCAGTGATAAACCCTCAGTATTGGCATTTTTGCTTTTTTCTCAGGAAGGTTAACTTAAAGCTAATCTTTCTGCATTTGTCTATAACTCTACCCTAAGATCTACGTGAAGTAATAAAATACAACATATAAAAGAAATTAACTTAATTAACATTGGGTGCAAAATGGCAAAACAATTAAATCTCTAAGTTGCTGCATGTAGAGAAGATAATTGGAAGGTTTTGAAAGTAGTTATGAAGGGGCATAGCTTGCTCCTTCAACTCTGACCCACATAAAAGGGGCATTTACCCTTGAAAAGATTTGAAACTAAAATATGTGCAAGAGAGAATGTAGAAAACATTGAAAACAAATTGGAAATGGGACAGAGAAAGCTTCAATTAAACCATTCCTTCATTTAAAAAGAATTTATGGGGCATTTTAACTATTTGCATAAAGAGTTTCAACCATACAGAAAGAAAGTAACCCTTTAGGTTAGATAACTTGATCTTGTTATGTATTTTCAAGGCTACCTACACTTGGACCATTTTAGTACTTATTAACCTTTAATTGTTTTGTTTTGTAATTGTGTGACTTTGCTGCTAAACCATACATTTCAAGAAGGTAAGGATCACATATACTATTTTAATGTCAGTGCCTTACCTTATTTATAGTTCTTATTAGGGAATATATAATGATAATAAAAATAATAGAATTCAAAGTATGTTTTGAGTACTGTACTAAGTACATTTCCACTTATATTTCTTTTCATTGCAATAGCTATGAGAATGTTTTGCTAATTCGAAGTAAGTCTAATAGTATATACATTATCTATGTATAGATGAATATTTGTTACCTAAATAAAACTATGAATGCATTTTTCAGAATTCATAACAATTTTACTTAGCATCGTGACAGTAATTTTGGTAAATTTCAAGCAATCTTTTTTGCAGTTAGTACCTGGGATCTATATACGGAAGGTCTGTAACTAAGCATATTGCTGTTGCACGAGACAAACATGAAAGGTATCAATCAAATCAAACAATACAAAAAAGGAAATCCAAATCTGAAAAATCTAAGGCTGAGATTATTCTCTTGGTCATATCTTGGTAAGTATTATCATCGTTTTCTTGGTAAAGAGGACGTGAAAGGTCACCCCAAACTCCACTGAATATCATCTATACTTTAGATAAGTAGTTTTTGCTTTGGTTAACTCTATTGTAAACTATACCTATTTATCAACCCAAATGCAGGTATATTTGTTCATAACCAATCCCCTGCTTGATTTCATAAAATCTCAAGAAACAGCTCCTTGTATTCTCTTAGTGGATATTAATTATTACATTGAGTTTCTGGGCCTCAAATGAACAGAGATATTTACCTTCGAAGAGGACTGTCTTAAATAGACTTATTTCAGCTCATATGTGCCATATATTACAACATCTACAGAGTACATAAAATGTCCTTATATGTGGAGGGGACTACCGAATAGTTTCACATAATTCTAATAATCATGGAGATACATATTTAATAACCTGCTTCATTTCCCCTTCTCACAGCACAAGCTGCTGGGTGACCTGTTTTACTCAGGCAATTGTCTTATGTCTGCAGAGCTACCAATTATTTTCAAATTTAAATCCTACAAACAAGCTGAGTTTGTTTAAGTATTCTTCCAATGGCCCTATCAAATAATTTTGTATAATATGAATAAGAAGATAAGACTTTCAATGAAACGTTTGCACTCAATTTCAACCAAAAGTATACTATCATACTATAAAAAGGATATTTTCTTGGTTGCTCCGCTTGCCCTATTTTAGCGCCTCTAACTACTCTTTTGTCTTCTAAAATGCTGAATAGATGATAGAAGGACTGCATTCTATCCATCCACTGAGAGAAAGGCACCACATTTTCAAAATCCCAGAATGATGTTGAGCAAGGGAAGAGAAGAAAGACAGTGATCTGTATTACCAGGGCGAAATTGACTTCTGAGATCAATAAAAATTATAATTAAGCTGTGGAAATTTATCCCTCTTAAAGCCTTCCATTTCTCAAATATTTAAATGATGACTTTGCAATATGACTTTCACTTCATCAGCGTCTCTGCGGAAATTGGAAATTACAGTATGTGATACAATTAAAATGTATATCCACAACCACTCAGAATAATCATGGCTAATTAAAAATTATGAATCATTAAAATAACATGGTTTTCTGTCAGTATGTGTGCACAGCATATTCATGTCTTCTAACTTCCCAATCCAATCTCAGTAAACCTAAGGAGGTACATTTGTTATAATATTTCTATTAAGCCTTTCCATTAGGTAAATTACCATTACAGCCAAAGTTTAAAGGTTATCTGGGCTAGCAAACTACTTAACATAGCTAATATGTATAATTAGCTGTGGTTAGATTCCACATTAAACTTTTCCACTGCTATTTAGTGAATTTTCAAAAACAAATCATTTATGCAGGCTTATCAAGTTTGCTGTAGTGCTCCTGATAGAATTCAGAATATCTTTATCATCATAAAATACTGATTTCTATTTTTTCTTTTTCTTGTATCTATCAGTTTTAGGGCCAACTGTAAAATCAACCAAATATTTCAGTACTTCTGATACAACTTTATTCATTGAAATAGCCTATGAATAAAGTAAATGCATATTGAAAAAAAGAAGGAAAAGAACACAAGTAGAGTTAAATTCAAACAATAATTCCTTTGAAAATTTCTAAAAAATGGTATTTTTTAAAACAAAATGTTTAGTATGAACTTAAAGGAAACAAAACTCCTGTAAGAATTGTTTCTGTTTATATATGCTAGATTTTTAAACACTATTCTCAGAGAACTTCAAATGTCCAGATTTTCTACTAAATTCCCCAACACGTGAGAGAATTTGAGTGAGAAATTCTAAGAAATATAGCCACCAAAGAAGACTTCTCTTCAGTTGTCAACATATACTTTGCCAGGCTGAAGTACAGAGATGAGGCTGGTACAGCTCTTTTTTAAGCTACAACCATTGAGGCAGAGGGAAAAAATACTATTAAAGAAAATGATAAACCTGGTTAGACCTGTTCTCTCAGAAGGAACTGCTGAAAGTTCCAAATTTATAATCTAAAGAAAAGCTTCAGAAATTTCACTCTCTGTAAATATGGTGAAGTTTAAGTAGAATATAATTCAGAAATACCCAACCTGAATAGAAAGAACTTGGTGTCAGACTATAAAGAAACTAGTGGTGAGATGGGACTGCATGCAACAGAGAGCCGGTGGTAATTTGCACATAGATGTGTATGTTCTAATTACTATTCTATCTATAGATACAGGTAAGAACCACTGTCAATGCATAAAATACTATCCAGTTGTTGCAGAGTTGATGTTGCCACCATTGATGTGCTAGTTATGAAGCTGTTGTCTCGCAATTTCAAAGCCTCTCTTTTAACTCTTCTTTGTGGAGCTCTGTCTGGGGAATTATAAACCACTTTTCTACTTTGCCACCCGGGATCTCCTCAGGTTCTGCCAAAACGGGTAACTAGAAGGAGACTGGAAGGCTGGAAGTGGAAGAAGAAACATACTCCTTGTTGTGCATTCTCTTCCCTTCAGTGTTACTTCAACAGTAATATTTACATCTGTTTCCAGGTCACTTTTTCACATCTCAAGAAAAATTCTCTTATGGCCCCTCACAGATAACCAGCACGAGTGGGCTAATGCTCACTCATCTGTATTCTGGGTTCTATCTCTGACCCAATTTCTAGCTTTTACTTTTTTTGTATGATTCAATTAATCTTTTTAAAACTACTTTTAATTGATAAGTAAAAATTGTATATATTTATGATATACAACATAATGTTTTGATATATGTATACTTTGTGAGATGACAAAATCAACTTATTTAATGTACCTGTTGTCTCATATACTTAGTTTTTGGTGATAAAAACATTTAAAATCTACTCTCAGCAATTTCCGAATACAAAATATATTGTTATTAACTGCAGTTATCATGATGCACAATAGATCTCTTGAACTTATTCCTCCTATCTAACTGAATTTTTTTGTCTTTTGACCAACACCTCCACAATCTTCTCCCCCACTCCTCCCTCCCCTCCCCCACCCTGTGGTAACCACCACTATATTCTCTGTTTCCATGATTCCACATGTAAATGAGATCATGTGATATTTGTCTTTTGTGCACGGTTTATTTCATTTAACATAAAAGTCCTTTAGGTTTATCCATGTATGGCAAATGACAGAATTTCCTTCTTTTTTAAGGTTGAATAGAACTCAATTGTGTGTGTGTGTGTGTGTGTGTGTGTGTGTGTGTGTGTGTGTGTGTGTATTACATTTTTAAAAACCCATTCTTGCATTGAAAGATATTTAGATTGCTTACATATCTTGGCTATTGTGAATAATGCTGTAATGATAATGGGTCTGCAAAAATCTCTTTGGCAAACTGATTGCATGGTTTTGGGATATATTCCCAGTAGTAGGACTGCTGAATAATACAGTAGTTGTATTTTTAACTTTTTGAGGACCCTCCATGCTCTTTTCCATAATGGCTTTACTAATTTACATTCCCACCAACAGTGTACAAGAGTTCCCTTCCACCACATCCTCACCAACATTTATCTTTTGACTTTTTGATCATAGCTGTTTTAATAGGTGTAAGGCAATATTTCATTGGAGTTTTAATTTGCATATCCATGATGATTAATGATGTTGAGCATGTTTTTTTTTTAAACATACTTGTTGGCTCTTCTAACTTTTAATAATCCCAGCTTTTTATTTTTAAGGAGAGTTCTCCCAGTTATGGAGGTGGTAGCTGCTTCTTGCAGTTCGCCCCTCTCAGATGCTTCAGTGTTGCCTTCGTTTCTTCAGCCTTTTAGTACTGACTTAACTAATTATCTATATTAAATTTTGCCTATTAAAATAATAACTGATGTCACGTTCCGACTGGACCCTAATATATTACTATAGTAATAAATAAAAATTTTAATATTGATACATACAGGGTTTCTTTATAATTTCTAGTTCCAGCTTGTAATTCAAGTTCTGGCCACAGTGAATATGAGCAGTTTGTCCAGTAGCTTTTCCTTTGAGGAAATCCCCCATTTTTAATGCTTTGGTCTTAGTGGGGTGTATTAGACCATTGTCACACTGCTATAAAGAACTACTGAGACTGGGTAATTTTTAAAGAAAAGAGGTTTAATTGACTTACAGTTCAGCATGGCTAGGGAAATCTCAGGAAACTTACAATCATGGTAGAAGGTGAAATGCAGGCAAGGCACCTTCTTCAAAAGGCAGCAGGAAGGATAAATGCCAAAGTGAAGGGGAAATAGCCCCTTATAAAACCATCAAATCTCATGAGAACTCACTATCATATGAACAGCATGGGAGAAACCAATCCCATGATTCAGTTACCTCCACCTGGTTTTTCCCTTGATACCTGGGAATACCTACAATTCAAGATAGGATTTGGGTTGGGACACAAAGCCTATCTGTATCATGAGGGTAGTGGTGCTGTTAAATCTGGTTCCCATCCCCATGACAGGAATGGACTTATGACCCAGGTTGACCAATTAGACCTTCTCAATCCTATACTACTGAGATTGGTTTGGGGTAGGCCTGAGATGCAGTTAGGCCAACCACAGTCTTCCCTGGGACTTTTCTACTGGATTGGTGAAGTTACAGTAATGGAAGAAGTAGAAGTTGTGGCAGCTAGCTTTCAACTTGCCCTCTTGTTTGGAATTTTCATCCATAGTAGAAGGAAATGAGAAAAGGAAAATGGAGAGACAGAGGTAGACACAGAGACAGAGATAGAGAGACAGCAAGTAAAAACAAACTTCATCTGAATTCTTATCTAGTCATTGATTGTTAGTCAACCCGTACCTTCTCAGGCATCATTTTATTCTATCACTTGTAAATAAAAGTTGTCTAACTAATACACATCAGCAAGGGTCAGGTGAAGGTCTAAAGAAACATTAGTACTGGGCCAAACAAACACGACAACAAAAATCTTACGTTGAAATAGCCAGAAAACATATACTTCAAGTTCATAGAGCCTGTAATTAAGATACCTTCACATTTATTATTTTAAAAAACAAGCAAAATGTATTGCCAGTATTTAGGAGGCTGGTGTAGTCTTTTTGCTTACAATCAAAATTGGTGGAAAAAATTATCTGTTGACTATTTATTTTGCAAGTTTTCATGATATATTATTAATTAGTATATATAAAACTAATTATAATTCAGAATTTCATCTTGCTTGAGGGGGATGTAACGAAGAGTGGAAGAGTAACAATTTTTTGCTTTACATGTTTCATATGACCCATTACAAACCATTAGAGAATGACATCTTTTAATTTCAGTGTTTCAAGAGCTAATAAACAAATTAGAACAGCTAACCTAAATTTAAAAAGTACCAACTTTAGAGGTCTCCTGATACTTGAATTTTCAGTACAGACACATGTCAAGTAAATAGTTATTTCCTGTACACACTCCTCTTAAAAGCTGATGGTCTGTTTCCTTCCATTTGACCTTAAGCAGCAAAGAGACACAAAGAAGTTCAGGAAGGCTTGTGATTTCTCGTAGGGGTAGAGATATTTTCCCTGACTCTTAGAAAAGGGCCTGCTCCAGCTGTGAAAGAAATTTCTCCTTAGAGTTATGCAACCAGACAAGATTTTTATTTCATCTCAAAGGGAGATTCCAAGAAGTTGAACCTCAGTTCTGACTGTTCTTTCACCACCGGAATGGTCCACTTTAACACATCATCCATATGTGATTTTTCTCCTCTCTCTGACAGTATCAGCTGCTTCTCAGAGATCTTCAGTGTAAAATCCAAGAGGGATTGTAGCAACCCACAAACTCTGTGTGATGTATGATATCCAAAAGTCTATTTTTATTTAGTTATGTTGTCATTATTTTCAAGACTATTTACATAAACTTTATAGTCCAATTGATGAAAGTGAGAACACATTGCTTGATCTTGGGTTAGAAGTGTAAGGATCAGATATCCAGTTCTGACTGAATTCTCCAGGCTCCACCAAATTGGTTCTCTTACATACTTATCTCTTTGAGCATCCAATAAATGTTCATCCTACAATTTAATTTTTAATTTTAATTTAATATTTGTATATAATTATACACCTTTTTATTCATACAGCTGTGGTATAGTCAGGAAAACCTGAAAAATGCATGACCATGCTTTCGTCTTCCTTCCTTTCTGCCCATCACTTAATTCTTTATTCCTCTCCTCCAATACATACATACCATAAGAAAAGCTGAGATGACTGCAGTGACCTAGCATAATAGAAGCATATTATTCAGTTTCTGCTACGGTCATATAAAAGTGAAATTTTCTCTAGTCTTAGAGGTATTCATACTGTTTTTCTATACCTTAATTGGGCCATGAATATATTAAGTAACTCATCTCCATCCTTTATTTGGGGTCTCACTCTCTCCTTGTATTTTCTCTATCATTGTGGAAAAGAGAACTGCATCACACTTACCGAATTTACTATACTGTCTTTTTTCTTAAATTTTGTATAATTTGTGTAGGTACATATTGGGTGTATATATTCATGGGGTGCGTGAGATGTTTTCATACAGGTATCCAATGGGAAATAAGCACATTATAGAGAAGGGGCATCCATTCTCTCAAGCATTTATTCTTTGAGTTACAAACAATCCAATTACACTCTTAAGTTATTTAAAAAATGTACAATTAAGTCATTATTGACTGTAGAACTGTTGTGCTGTTAAATAGCAGGACTTACTCTTTCTTTATGTCTTGACAAAAAGCACTTCCTAATGATTTTGCAATTAATGGTGTGTTTAAAATTTTGGGTTTTGTTATTGTTAAGCAAAAGTGTCAGCAGAGAGAAGGAAGGAAACAAAGACTTAACCATCTACATGTATACAATCAATTGAGTAAGCCACATATCAGTCACACAAACTTTCCAAATATCTACCAATACATGTGAGTCACTTTTTTGCTGTATTAGAACATTTTGCTATTGTTGTTGCGTAGATATCACCATAATCAATTTAATTAAATTGAATAATTCCAAGTGTTCATCAGTGTTTGGCACATAGAGAATGTCTATCAATGTCAATTATTAATATTGTAGTATTAATTAACTACCTTTAAAATGCTTGCCAGCACTTTGGGAGGCCAAGGTGGATGGATCACCTGAGGTCAGGAGTATAAGACCAACCTGGACAACATGGTGAAACTCTGTCTCTTCTAAAAATACAAAACTTAGCTGGTGTGGTGGTGTGTGCCTATAATTCCAGCTACTCGGGAGGCTGAGGCAGGAGAATCACTTGAACCCAGGAGGTGGAGGTTGCAGGGAGCCATTGCACTTCAGCCTGGATGACAGAGTAAGACTCCATCTCAAAAATAAAAAAATTTAAAAAAAGTACAAATACCTTTACTGACATGACAAAGAAAGATTTTCATTCTTTTTATAATGAAAACTTTATATGTAAATTGCAATTCATTTTTCCTATATGACTTTTATAAAGTTACCCTGAAACCACTCAGCACTGTACCAGGACAACTCATGCCATATCAAATAAAAGGGACGTATTTCATGTAACACTTGAAGTTTTATTAAACTGATTTTCCATGCTCAAAAGAATATCTTTTAAACATTCTGCATAATCATACTCATTAAATTGTATCTTCAGCATAGCAAAACTGAACAAAATTGTCTCTTTAATATCCATGCTCAAACATCTACAATAATGATCAAACAAGTTTGTCCTCTTTCTGTGGATAACAAAGTGTCCACTTACCTGTAAACTTTATGCATGCAAATATAGTGATATTATGTAGTTCACTTAGCAATAATGCTTGATACACATCTTTGAGCAACATTTCTGTAACTGATGCACTAGAACTATAATATATAATATGTAAAACTTTATTAAAAATAGTTTATTTTCACTTGTATGTTATTTTAAAACATAAAGGGTGATAAAAAGTATTTGTATATATTAAAAAAATAGTGTTACATTGATTTTGCTTATGATCTTAAAGATTCATTAACTCTATATGTAATGGGATAGTTACATACTTTTTAATAAAGACAACGGAGTAAATGCAATTAAGTTAGCACTACTAACCTATCATACCAGGCAACTGATACATCTTTTATTGCAGCGTAATGGTATTTAAAATATGATGGTAAAACCTAAGTAGGTACTGAATATTGTTCTGTCAGAAATTAAAACTGTGTATCTGGAAACTAAAAGCGCATGAAGAATTACATCAAAAATAAAAATCTTTTTAGTAAATTATGTTCATTTGTTTATCTCGCAATTGTATGACATGAGTTTGAAATATATAAAAATAGTTTAAATGTCATACTGTGTAACACTTAGTTTATTTATACCATAATTTATTTTACATTTTAAAAAGACATTTTATAGGGTAAGTACAATTGATTTCTCTTAATATATTGTTCTCAGAAAATAAGAATGTCCTACTAAAATCATTTACTTCCCTTTTTAATCTATTATATATTTATGGATTTAAATTACATTGAAAGTGTTTTTATTTGCATGAATTTCTGTTATAGCATATTGCATTTTGGTCACATTTGATTACCACATTCACAAACTACATGAGTGAATACTTTTCCCAACAAATTACTTCAAATATGGATGGATGTTTGGTCATCTATATTACCAATATGCATTAATTTTCCCTTTATCCTATATAGCTATCTATGTTAGGCTGTGATAGCTGACTTCTCACATGAAAATTGAATTCAGGTGGAAATTATATTGGAAAAAATAACCCATAAAATACAAAATCCATTTATATGAAATACATAATTCAATACTTGGAAGTCACACAAAGCTTTGGGTGCATATAAGCAAATGCCATTGCTATTTATTATACAAAGCTTTAGAGATCAATAGTGAGCACAGATCCATTCGTTTGGTTAATGACATATTTGCTAAGTAAAAATTATAATAAGTTCTGGGGCTTAAAATATACTTTAAGTAAGGATTTGACGTATTTCTTTAAAAATAGGAAAGTTAGCTAATGTTATTTATATTACATTGGATTATATTGTTATCAAATTTATAAAAATAATCAACAGCATTTTAGTGAAAAATATCTTTGATTGTATCTTGGGTCGACTATAGGTACAACAAAAAATATGACTCTAATAACTTTAGAATCACTGACTTAACACAAATATTTTAGAATCTAATAAAGATCGTTTTAAATCATGGATGAAACTACAATTTTTTTTTCTAAAGGGCAAACCAATCTAATTCTAAAGAGAACAAATTTCACTGGCTATAAAAGCTATAGCCAATTGCCCAGAAGTGATAAAACTTGGAAGAAGATAATTTAAATACTATAAATATTACTCAGAAATGATGTAATTTTTATCCATTTTCATGAATTTCCAAGTAGCACAGGAAGGCAGTAGAGCATAATTTAATATGAAAAGGAGGTAGAATTGGAAGTCTACATCTGTTTCTATCTTATGGAGAATCAACAGCAAATACTTGGTTCCTGGAATACAGGAAAGTAAGGTAGATTATTAAGAATAAAAATAAATGGGAGATATTAATACAAACATTTCTATGTCTACAGTTTAGTGCCAGTAAAGTTACCATAAATGCAAATATTTTCATAAAATGATGTAAAGGCTAAATATATATTACATCATGCTTGTCTTTACTGACCATTCTGTCAAATAAAATAAATCAGGTTAAAAGATCCAAATTACATTAATTTAATTATTATATAAATGAACAGAAACTAGTTTAGGCAAACAAATCATTTCCCACTCATGATAGCAAATGTTTACATTTGCAATCAGTAACTATATCTCAAAATATTAGAATAAGCACATAGAGGCTGGGTGCGGTTGCTTTCACCTGTAATCACAGCACTTTGAGAGGTGAGGTGGGCAGATCACTTGAGGTCAGGAATTTGAGACAAGTCTGGCAACATGGCAAAATCCTGTCTTTATTAAAAATACAAAAATTAGCTGGATGTGGTGGTTCATGCCTGTAATGAGGGTGAGATGCAAGAATTGCATGAACCTAGGTGGAGGTGGAGGTTGCAGTCTGCCAAGATTGTGCCACTGCACTCCAGCTTGGGTGACAGGATGAGACCCTGCCTCAGAAAAAAACAAACAAAAAAAAACAGGAACAAACAAACAAAAAACAAGAATAAGAACAAAAAATATAGATGAGAATATTTATGGATAGGATATTTATTGTATATCATTTTAGAAATTGATTTTTTTCTGGAATTCTTTGACATAGGATTAAATTCAAGTATTTAGCCTTTATGCCTCTCTTAGAGAAGCCAATTATTTTTAACGCTTAAGCTGATTTTTTTGATATTTGTATAGATATGAACTGTTATGTTTTTATTGCTTTTTCTTATTTTCTGAGCTGTAATTTAGGATCCTGTATTCATCCTAAATATAGGGTGAATATTTAGCTCATATTCATGATCCACATTTTGTGCACAAAAATAAATTCACAAATGTGCAAATACATATAAACATACAAAATACTTTGAGCCCCACAGCTTACCAAATTTATTGCACTATTATTTTTAAATAATAATTGACATTTATATTATTTTATTTTTGTGTTATTTACAGACAAATGCATCATGTAACATCATTATGTTTCCTTTCTTTTATCATTATCATCTTGGAGTCGATAACTAAATTAATTCTTATTTACTTAGTCTTTTCATTCATCTTCAAATCTTTGTCAGAAGTTTAAACTTACCTAACATACAATACATACCCCAAGGAATCTATTCATCTTTTTTTTTTTTCTTGGAGATATCCTTCCTTGAATCACCAGCCTTCTGCTTCAACTTGGATTGGTTGATTTCTTGGCATGCTATAGGAGTTTGTTGATATTTTCTCAAATTTCTTGGTAATGTCATTCATTTATAACCTGGGTTGAACAATTAACTTCTTCAGTCTCATGTCTTTCTGTTTCTTAGGAGAAATCCAACAGGAGTATGTTGGAAAAACAGGTGAACCAGGAATCCAAATTATGCACGACATTTAGTCTGGAAGATAGAAAAGTCGTTGCCAAAATGGGAGGACACACAGTGGCAATTTAATATGCTGGTTATACTCTATTCATCTGATTGGTTAAAATTTAAAGATCATTTAATCATTGTTAAATTAAATACACATAGATTTATTTAATTCACCTTTTAAAAGTTCAATATATTTCACAATTTAAACAAAAATTCCAAAGAATTTGATCCAGCTTATGCTAGAAAACTTAAAATATAGGAATTTGGGTAATCTATGTTTGTTTTTTTTTTTATATAAACAAAAAGATGAAATTGATCCAAAGAGACAAAATTGATCCTGAAGATTTAGACAAAATCTAAATCCTGACACAGTATTTAGAGCCTATTTATTTTGGAAATTTGACCAGACTACTTTGAAGAAATAAGCTTAAATTTTAAACAATTCTTGACATAAATTTATTTAAATATATCACATTTAAATATAAAGTAAATGATATCTTAATTTAAGATATTATTTCACCACAGTTAAAATGGTTTTTTAGCAAAAATACAAAAAATAATGGTGAAGGAATACACTCTTGGGAGCAATGTAAGTTAGTATAGCCACTCTTGAAAACAGTATGGAAGTTCCTCAAAAAGCTAAAAACAAAACTGCTGTACACTCCAGCAATTCTACTGCTGAGTATACATTGAAAAAAAAAGAATATCAGTATATCAAAGATATATCTGCACTCTCATGGTCATTATAGCACTATTCACAATAGCCAGTATATAGAATCAATCTAAGTGTCCATCATCAGATGAATGGATAAAGAAAATGTGCTTATATATACAATGGAATATTATTTGGCTATAAAATATGAATGAAATTTCGTTATTTGCAACAACATAGATAGAACTGAAGACCATTATGTTAAGTAAAAATAACCCAAGCAATGCTTTCAGATGCAACAGAGGAACAATGAAAGACAAATATTGGCTGTTCTCACTTATATGTGAATGCTAAAAAAATTGATCTCCTGGAGATAGAGAGTTGAAGTATGGTCACCAAAGCCTGGGAAGAGTGGTGAGGATGCAGGAATTAAAAGGGGATGATCAGTGGGTGGAAAAATACAATTAGAAGGAATAAGATCTAGTGTTTGGTATCACAGTAGGATGACTATAGTTAACAACAATTTATTGTGTTTTTCAAATTAACTGAAGGAGTGGAATTGGAATGTTCCCAGCACAAAGAATGATAAGTATTTGAGATGATGGATTTCCTGATTATCCTAATTTGATCTTTACATACTGTGTGCTTGTATGAAAACGTCATATGTACACCTTAAGTATGTGCAACTATTATGTATTCATGAAAGTTTTAAATATAAAAATAAAATTGTTTTTCAACTTAAGATTTGAAAAATTACAATATTGAATGACAGAAAAATAATATGAAGATCAAGATTTTAAAAATACTTTTACCTTTGAATTACAAAGAGCTAAACATTTATATTTTAAAGGTAATTTACCTAGTTTGGGAATATAAATAGAATTTAAAAACTAAAGCAATATTTTTGGAATACGTAAACCATGTAGAATAGAATTAAATTTAAAAACATATGAACACTACCTTATACTAATGTAATAAAATGAGAAGTACTCAAGTACAGCATAAAATTGCAATTGGAATAAAACTCCATGATTTTGACAAAAATATAGTTTTACAAGTGATAAGTGTTTAAAGATATGTTGCCAACTTATTTATCTAGCATATTAATAGTAATCTCTCAAAAAAGTGTTAATTTATAACATAAATTTAATAAACATTGTCTCCACGATATTCTTAAAGAGAAAATGTAGGAAATATTTTGTTATAAATAATTCAGATACTACTGGCTTATAAAAATATTGTATTAGTTAGTAGAGAAATAACATAAGGAAACTTGAAATTATATAACCTGAGCTTTTCTATATATTAATATGTGCATGAATTTTATTATACTTTTACACTTAAAATGATGTCAGATTATATATCAAAACTATGAGCTAATAAAATTAGAAAAGTAATTTATCAACTTTTATACACATGTTACTGAGTTTATATTTTGGGCAAATAATAAACTAGTGTATCATTCTAACCTCAGTGGTTTCATTGAAGACAAAGGAGGAATCTTTCAAGCCGAAAGAATCAACAGTGTCAGATGCAACAGAGGAACAGTGAAAAAAAACTTTAAAGGCAACTGAATTAATTTGGCAAGTCAGTCACTGATGACATTTGCCTGACAGTATCATTGAAGGGGTGAGGTGAGAAGGCTGATTTCAATCTCCTCTTGTGAATGGGAGGAGAGGAAATAAAAGCACTGCATGATGACAAATAAATTTCCAAGAGCCAAGCCACAAAGGGACATAGACATTCAGAGATATGAGAGGAGTTTGGTGTTTTGCTTGTGTGTATATATATATGTGTTTTTCAAGTTTGAGTAGATTTAAGCTTTTTAAAAATTCTGGATCCAAATTACAATAGAAATACTAAAATGCTTTTAAAATATTTGTATCACTGTTAATCATATTTGATACTGGGCTGTTTTTTCATGTGTAAAATTATTTGATATGTATTTCTAGCCATAACAATTATTTAACTCAAATCTATTTTACTGTTGAATAGAAACAATTTGAAATTACGTACTGGATCTCCCTGATCTGTATCCCATCACCTTTGGCTACTCAGGTATACATACATTTATGTATATATGTATACACATGTGTGTGTTTGTGCACGCGTGTGCAGTTATCTGCTTCATTATGTGTTGTTGAATTAGATAATAAAAATAAAAATGTGTGGCCCCTATCAGATTCTCCCAGTAAAGCTAATATAAATAATTCATTAAAATGGTGTGGGTTGTAGATCTCAGGTTACTGAGAAAAGCATCCTTGCCAAATATTTGCTTTTTCCTCAATGTATTTTTTTTTAATCCCAGAATTTCTTTAGTTTGTCATATCAGCAAATGTTATCTGTAATATTAAGAAAAATTCACTGTGCCAAAATATTTATCCTGCCTTATGAAATGATGGGGCAACCTAAGCTTTTCTAAGTATATTAAAGTTTAGTATATTAATTATTAGTTATCCAGGGGTCAGTTAACATTGATAATTGGCATGAAAACTCATGCCTCTCCTCTCAAAAAAGATTGGCCTCCAAAATATCCCCAATTTTAAAATAATAGCCAGCAAGACAGGAAAGACCAGGAAGGATGTGTTAATTTCCTGAGGCTACTATAAAAAATTGACACAAACTGAACAACTGAAACATTCTTTAACAGTTCCTGAAAGCTATTAGGTTGCTGCAAAAGTGATTGTGGTTTTTGCCATTACGTTTAATGACAAGAACTGCAATTACTTTTGCACCAAACTAATAGAAGTCATATATCTAGCTGCACACACTTCATGGGCCCTATGTGAGAATCAGTTCAGCTGTTGGTAGTTCAGGCTATTTTTTGGCAGTGGCCACATCACCCTCATATCAAGATTCTTAATTATATTTGCAATGACCTCTTTCCAAATGAGGTAACATTTACAAATACCAAGAATTACGACTAGACATTTATGTATAATCATTATCCAACCTACTACAAAAGGAATTCTTAAAAATGTGTATTAGAGGAGACTGGCAATATGGCCAAATAGGAACAGCTCTGGTCTGTAGCTCCCAGAAGGACCAACGCAGAGAGTGGGTGATTTTTGTATTTCCAACTGAAGTACCCAGCTCATCTCACTGGGACTGGTTAGACAATGGGTGCAGCCCACAGAGAGCAAGTTGAAGCAGATAGGGCATCGCCTCACCTGGGAAGCACAAGGGGTCAGTGAACTCCTCCTCTACCCAAGGGAAGCCGTGAGGCACTGCACCATGAGGAAAAGTGCATTCCAGCCCAGATACTACATTTTTCCCATGGTCTTTGCAACCCACAGACCAGGAGATTCCCTCAGATGCTGACACCACCAGGGTCCTGGGTTTTAAGCACAACACTGGATGGCCATTTGGGCAGACACCAAGCTAGCTGCAGGAGTATTTTTCATACCCCAGTGGTGCCTGGAACGCCAGTGAGGCAGAACCATTCACACCCCTGAAAGGGGGCTGAAGCCAGGGAGCCAAGTGGTCTAGCTCAGCGGATCCCACCCCATGGAGCCCAGCAAGCTAAGATCCACTGGCTTGAAATTCTCGCTGCCAGCACAGCAGTCTAAAGTCGACCTGGGATGCTCAAGCTTGGTGGGGGGGAGGGGCATCTGCTATTACTGAGGCTTGAGTAGGCCACTTTCCCCTCACAGTGTAAACAAAGTTGCCAGGAAGTTAGAACTGGGCAGAACACACCTCAGTGCCACAGTGTCATCGTAGCCAGACTGCCTCTCTAGAGTCCTAGAAATCTAGGAAAGAAAGGCAGCAGCCTCATTCAAGGGCTTACAGATAAAATTCCTCTCTCCCTGGAACTGAGGACCTGGGGGAAGGGGCGGCTGTGAGTGTAGCTTCAGCAGACTTAAATGTTCCTGCCTGCCAGCACAGCATTTGAGCTCTCCTAAGGGACAGACTGCCTCCTCAAGTTAGTCCCTGACCCCTGTGCCTCCTGACTGGGAGACACCTCCCAGAGGATTGGACAGACACCTCATACAGGACAGCTTCAGCAGGCATCTGGCGGGTGTCCCTCTAGGACGAAGCTTCCAGGCAGCAATCTGCTTGTTCTGCAGCCTCTGCAGGTGATACCCTGGCAAATAGGGTCTGGAGTGGACCTCCAGCCAACTCCAGCAGACTTGCAACAGAGGGACCTGACTGTTAGAAGGAAAACTAATGAACAGAAAGGAATAGCATCAACATCACCAAAAGGACATCACAAAAACCCCATCCAAAGGTCACCAACATCAAAGACCAAAGGTAGATAAATCCAAGAAGATGAGGAAAAACCAGCACAAGAAGGCTGAAAATTCCAAAAACCAGAGTGCTTCTCCTCCAAAGGATCACCACCCCATGCCAGCAAGGGAACAAACTGAATGCAGAATGAGCTTGGTGATTTGACAGAAGTAGGGTTCAGAAGGTGGGTAACAGCAAACTCCTCAGAGCTAAGGGAGCATCTTTTAACACAATACAAGGAAGCTAAGAACCTTGACAAAAAGGTTAGAAGAATTGCTAACTGGAATAAGCCATTTAGAGAACATAAATGACTTGATGGAGTTGAAAAACACAGCACAAGAACTTAGTGAAGCATACACAAGTATCAATAGCCAAATTGATCAAGTGGAAGAAAGGATATCAGAGATTGAAGATCAACTTAATGAAATAAAGCATGAAGACAGATTAGAGAAAAAGGAATGCAAAGAAATGAACAAAGCCTCCAAGAAATATGGGACTATGTGAAAAGACAAAACCTACCTTTGATTGGTGTACCTGAAAGTAACAGGGAGAATCGAACCAAGTTGGAAAGCACTCTTCAATGTATTTTCCAGGAGCACTTCCCCAGCCTAGAAAGACAGGCCAATATTCAAATTCAGGAAATACAGAGAACACCACAAAGATATTCCTTGAGAATAGCAACCCCAAGACACATAATCGTCAGATTCAGCAAGGTTGAAATGTAAGAAAAATGTTAAGGGGAGCCAAAGAGAAAGTTTCAGTTACCCACAAAGGAAAGCATATCAGACTAACAGCAGATCTCTTTGCAGAAACACTACAAGCCAGAAGAGAGTGGGGGCCAATATTTAGCATTCTTAAAGGAAAGAATTTTCTAAATATACAATCATGTTGTCTGCACTAATTGCACCCTTGTCTAGTTCCAGTTTTCAAAGGGAATGCTTCCAGTTTTTGCCCATTCAGTATGATATTGGCTGTGGGTTTGTCATAAATATCTTTTATTATTTTGAGATACGTTCCATCGATACCTAGTTTATTGAGAGTTTTTAGCATAAAGGGCTATTGAATTTTGTCGAAGGCCTTCTCTGCATCTATTGAGATAATCATGTGGTTTTTATCTTTGGTTCTGCTTATGTGAAGGGTTATGTTTATAGATTTGTGCATGTTGAACAGCCTTGTATCACTGGGATGAAGCCAACTTGATCTTGATGGATAAGCTTTTTGATGTGCTGTTGGATTTGGTTTGTCAGTGTTTTATTGAAGATTTTCTCATCAATGTTAATCATGGATATTGGCCTGAAATTTTATTTTTTAGTCGTGTCCTTGCCAGGTTTTGGCATCAGGATGATGTTGGTCTCATAAAAGGAGTTCAGAAGAATTCCCTCTTTTTGTATTGTCTGGAATAGTTTCAGAAGGAATGGTACCAGCTCCTCTTTGTACATCTGGCAGAATTCAGCTGTGAACTCATCTGGACTTGGACTTTCTTTGGTTGGTAAGCTATTAATTGCTGCCTCAACTTCAGACCTTGTTATTGGTCTATTAAGGAATTCAACTTCTTCCTGCTTTAGTCTTGGAAGGGTGTAAGTGTCCAGGAATTTATCTGTTTCTTCTAGATTTAATGGTGTATGTGCATAGAGGTGTTTTAGTAATCTCTGATGGTAGTTTCTGTGTCTGTGGAATCAGTGGTGATATCCTCTTTATCATTTTTGTTGTATCTATTTGATTCTTCTCTCTTCTCTTTTATTAGTTTGGCTAGTGGTCTATCTGTTTTATTAATCTTTTCAAAAAACCAGATCCTGGATTTGTTGCTTTTTGAAAGGTTTTTTGTGTCTCTATCTCCTTCAGGTCTGCTCTGATCTTAGTTATTTCTTGACTTCTGCTGGCTTTTGAATTTGTTTGATCTTGCTCCTCTAGTTCTTTTAATCATGGTGTTGGGAAATCAATTTTAGATATTTCCTGGCTTCTCATGTGAGCATTTAGTGCTATAAATTTCCCTGTAGACATGCTTTAAAAGTGTCCCAGAGATTCTAGTGTGTTTTGTCTTCATTCTCATTGGTTTCGAAGAACATCTTTATTTCTGCCTTCATTTCATTATTTATCCAGTAGTCACTCAGGAGCAGGTTGCTCAGTTTCCATCGTCTCAGCCCAAAATGTCCTTAAGCTGATAAGCAACTTCAGCAAATTCTGAGGATGCAAAATCAATGTGCAAAAATCACAAGCATTTCTATACACCAATAACAGACAAACAGAGAACCCAATCATGAGTGAACTCCCCATTCACAATTGCTACAAAGATAATAAAATATCTAGGAATACAACTAACAGGGGATGTGAAGGACTTCTTCAAGGAGAACAACAAACCACTGCTCAAGGAAATAAGAGAGGACACAAACAGATGGAAAAACATTCCATGCTCATGGTTAGGAAGAATTAATATTGTGAAAATGGCCATACTGCCCAAAGTAATTTATAGATTCATGCTATCCCTATCAAGCTACCATTGACTTTCTTCATAGACTTGGGGAAAAAAAAACACCTTAAACTTCATATGGAACCAAAAGAGAGCCAGCATAGCCAGGAAAATCCTAAGCAAACAAACAAAACAAAACAAAACAGGAGAAAACAAAGCTGGAGGCATCACACTACCTGACGTCAAACTATATAAGCCCACAGTAACCAAAACAGCATGGTACTGGTACCAGAACAGAATCCTCAGAAATAATGCCACACATCTATAACCATCTGATCTTTGATAAACCTGACAAAAACAAGCAATGGGGAAAGGATTCTGTGTTTAATATATGGTTTTGGGAAAACTGGCTAGCCATATGCAGAAAACTGAAACTGGACCCCTTCCTTACAACTTATACAAAAATTAACTCAAGATAGATTAAAGACTTAAACGTAAGACCTAAAACCATAAAAATTCTAGAAGAAAACCTAGGCAATACCATTCAGGACATAGACATGGGCAAAGACTTCATGACTAAAACAGCAAAAGCAATGGCAACAAAAGCCAAAATTGACAAATGGGATCTAATTAAGCTAAAGAGCTTCTGCACAGCAAAAGAAACTATCATGAACAGACAACCCACAGAATGGGAGAAAATTTTTGCAACCTATCCATCTGACAAAGAGCTAATATCCAGAATCCACAAAAAACTTAAATAAATTTACAAAAAATCAAACAACCTGATCACAAAGTGGGTGAAGGATATGAACAGACACTTCTCAAAAGAAGATATTTATGCAGCCAACAAATATATAAAAAAATGCTCATCATCACTGGAAGTTAGAGAAATGCAAATCAAAGCCACAATGAGATACCATCTCACACCAGTTAGAATGGCGATCATTAAAAAGTCAGGAAACAACAGATACTGGAGAAGACGTGGAAGAAGAGGAACTCTTTTACGCTGTTGGTGGGAGTGTAAATTAGTACAACCATTTTGGAAGACAGTGCAGTGATTCCTTAAGGATCTAGAACAAGAAGTACCATTTCACCCAGCAATCTCATTACTGGGTATACACCTAAAGAATTGTGAATTTTTCCACTGTAAAGACACATGCACATATATGATTATTGCAGCACTGTTCACAATAGCAAAGACTTGGAACTAATCGAAATGTCCATCAATGATAGACTGGATGAAGAAAATGTGGCACATATACACCATCAACTACTATGCATCCATAATGAAGGATGAGTTCATATCATTTGCAGGGACATGAATGAAGCTCAAAACCATCATTTTCAGCAAACTAACAAAGAACAGAAAACCAAACACCTCATGTTCTCACTCATAAAGGGGGAGTTGAAAAATGAGAACACATGGACACAGGGGAGGGGAACATCATGCACTGGGGCCTGTCAGGGTGTGGGAGGCTAGGGGAGGGATAGAATTAGAAGAAATACCTAATGTAGATGACACGTTGATGTGTGCAGCAAACCACTGTGGCACATGTGTACCTCTGTAACAAACCTGCATGTTCTGCACATGTATCCTAGAACTTGGAGTATAATAAAAAAAAGAAGTATATTAAACAATGAGGGTTGTCAAGGGAGGTGTGTATATGAATATTAATGTTCAAACAGTTACAGCAAACTGAAAACAACCCCAATATCCATTATGAATTATAATTGGACACTGGACATTGGGTAAACTAATTTGTTATCATCATATAATGAAATATTACTCAGCAATAAAAAAAAGAGTGAATCACTGATATATCTGGATGAACCTTATAACATCACGCTGAGCAAAAAAAACCTGATGCAATATACATACAATATAGTTCTAATTATATGCAATTCAGAAAAAGGAAAAATATATGTACCATATATATATATATATACACACACACACCATATAATTCCATATATACATGCCATATAATTTCAATGATATGCAATTCAGAAAAAGGCAAAAATACATGAATAGATATAGAGATAGAACAGGAAGTTTGAACAGAATTAGAAAAGGAGATTGACAGAAAATAAGTATGAAAGAATATTCTAGAATGATAGAAATGTTTTGTTTTTGATAGGAGTATTCATTAAATGGACATATACATTTACCAAAGCTCAAAAGTGCACATTTAAAATCAGCACATTTATTATATGTAAATATACAATAAAGGAGCAAGGACTGGACTGAGAAGGGGATAGAGAGAAACAGAATCCACCATCCCAATTCCACTGCAAAATCAATTTCAGGCTTGTGTCTCTGTGAAAATTCCCCATACTCCAAACCCTGGAGTATGCTCTCTGGCATATGATCAAACACAAGGTCACTCCAACAATCACAAATACATCTGAATTTTTGTCTTACTCAACATTACACTGTCTTTAAAAATTACCATATCCCCAAAACATTTCAAGAAAATATGTTCTATTGTTTTTACTGCTGGCAGTTTATGATACCACTGGCTAGCCAGTACATGCCTAGAGCTTATATGATCTGTTTGCAATCACTTTGGGAAAAACTATGACCCTGCCCCCCCCATAATACTCTGGTAAATTATGGTTGTCTTATTTCATCCCTCTCCTCATCTTTCCTAATGAAAATCTTGACTGATAAAAATCCTATAGATTTCCAGTTCATAAAATTATGCTTTCAATTCTCTGTACACACATATATACTTCCACCCCTTTCCAGGTCATCTTAGTCCAATGACCCAGAATATGTCTTTTATTTTCCTTCATTTATTTTCATCATATGATTTTCAATTTGAATTTAACATGTTGTCAAGTGACCTTTATTTTTTGTCCCCTGGCTGTAGTTAAATCAGATTCCTTTGTGTGTAAAGTTACCATTCTTCTAGGTTGGTGTCACTGAAATTATTATTTTATTTCTATTGGACAAATCAAGGCTTAGATTATTTCTCTTTTTAACAACAACAAAAAAATGATAAAAAGACTAGAGCTATACTGTTTTGTAAAGAAAAGAGGAAAGTTTACCAGGAGTAAAAATAATATTAAGAAATGTAAATTATACTGAATTTAAAGAAACCATATACTTTGAATAAGATTTTTAAAAATTAGACAACATAATTCCAGAAACAAAAAGGAATGAAAATTATTCCTTAAATGTAGGGGGAAGTGGATTATTGAAAGTGAATAGCTAACAAAAATTTGGATTGAATTGCTTACAATAAATGCTTTATGGAGGATCTGGAGGCCCAACTCCCCATTAATTGTAGTAACATAAAATCTGTGTGAGCTCTGAATTATACACTGAGGAGAATCCACAGGGATTTAAGTTGGGTTAGTAAGTGTCAACTTCCTGGGACTCTGAAACAAGCTAGAAATAATTTGCTAAGAATCTTCCTGAATATGAAGTGGCTTTAATAAGATAGTTTGATGAGTAAATGAATCAGAAAATTGAGGACTAAATTTTCCTTACATTTTATACATTTTTGCAATGATAGCAAGGTCAAAACATTTGGATTACGATTTAAGAACCATCAGTTCTTTAGGTAAAGACTAGTTAAACCAATTCATTGTCAGGCACTAAAACAAAATCATGAATCTCACTAATTCAAATGTAGTTCATGGTCCTAGAGCTCACATTTGAGAAGGAAAAACGGGGCTGCACTGTTGTGCATGTTATGAAAATGCATAGATCAGCAGAAATATTCTGCGATTAATTGTGAGGTGTCCAGAAATTCACATCTAATAATCAAATATGCAAATTATGTTTAAAATAAAATCAGGTGAATTTAAAGGTTTTTTAATTAAACATTATATACTTTTAAAATTGAATACAATAGAATTACAGGGACCATTAGGCATTTATACATATTAGAAGCCTCTCTTATCTATGCCAAAATCCTATGTGGTTAATGTTTGCTGTGATTACAAGTTGTTATCGTGTTTTACTTTCTTAAACATATTTTTGTTTGTCAAATAAGCAAATATTCAGAGCAAGGTATTGTCCTTGTGAATGCCATCAATAAAGGTGCTACAGCTGAAAAGGACTTGAGATAATCTATATAACACTTTTTCATATATCAATATTTACTCAGATGCACAGGCATATGGAGTACTTACAATGTTCCATACGTTGTTCTAGGTACTGAGCATACAAAGCAAACATGAAAGACAAGGCATTGGCCTTGCCTTTTCCACTGGAAACATCTCCACTCTCTTCTCAATAGACAAAATCTATGAAGTCATGTTTCTCATGAGGATGTTAAAAACATGCACAAAGAAAGCTTGTTTTTCTGTCTATCAGTGTATTTATTTATATCTGATAATGTTATGGTGACTTAGCCCGTAACCCAGACTAAACATTTCTGAATCATCTCTGCTTGTTCACTGTACTGCAATATAGAAAGATTTTGTTTGCCCTATGACATTATTTATTATTATCTTCCATTTTCCTTCTGGATTACTCTGTGAGTGTATAGAACAAGTATCTTCATCATTTATGCCTCCTTCATGGTCTAGCAAAGAATAAGACTTAGAGGTTACTCAACTAAAATCCAAGTTTATTATCAGGTAATCTTAACAAGTGCCTGATCTCTAAACATAATTTTTATTCTAATATATAGTTTTGCCTTTCCTCTGGCCCACTTGCCTTCATTCCTGAATGCAAATTGCTACTGGAGGAGCATCAGGGTGGAACCAAAGGTTATAAAAAGCGAAGTAAATGCCCTCACATTTAATTTACATATTCAAAGGTTTTATTTTACTCTCTGTATGTTTTATCTGCTGCATAAAAGCAATTAATCTCTTTCAGACTATGGCATCTTGCAATTTTGAATTTTATTTTGCAAAATAGAAAACAGTCTTGACTCTGTTGTTCCTTATTGGTGATTCATCAGGTTGATCTCACCAGAATTCTCTATTTTAACATTTTATGTTAAAAACTAACATTAAGGGATATTGAAAGTGCTGAGAAATGTTTAATCACTGATTATCATAATAACCAATTAAAATACAAACATGGCCCTCTTAAACCTTCAGATCACATAAATCCAAGCACATTAACTACTTAGGTGCATATACATTAAAATAAAATTTTCTACCAAATTAATTGACTATTGAAAAATACAATAGCACATTTCATAGTTTAGAGAATTTCAATTTATCAAGAGTCAATATTATATTAAAATTTCATTAAGGGCTGAAGAGAGTTGTCTTTCAAGCCTGCTCATATAAACATTCAGGTTACATTTCATTTTCAAATCATAGCATTTAATTTGAGGAAAGGGAGAGAAGAGAGAGATGTCAGTAGGTTTGCAAAGAAATGCTCATTATTAAATCAAAAGCAAGTATGTTTGTAAAGAAAACTAACATTTTCCTTTGCACTAAAAATAATAATGCACCCAAGGAAGTATATCTCTCCATAGCAGTAAGTGAAAGCTTCCAGGTGGAAATACGGGAAGGATTATCAAAACTTTTTTGCTTAAATTTTAACTGTCCTGTCAGTAGGGAGGCTTTTTATAACAAACAGAATCTCCAGCTCGAAATGTATTAAAAATCATTAGCTTCCTTAACAGGAAGTCAAGAAGAAGACAGATGTCATGGACTGTTGATTCACGAGTTTAATGATGTCATCAGGGACTTAAGCTCTCTCCATCAGTTTGCTCTGCTGTTCACATTGTTGGCTTCATTTTAAGGCTAGTTACCCTTGGGATCATATAAAGGATCTCAGCAGCAACCAAGAATATGCTTTCTTCCTAACATCCAGTAGAAAGGAGTCTCTTCCTTATTCAGAGAATGTGGCCCTTGCTATACGTTGAATAGCCAGAATTTTAATAATCTGGAAAATGGCATATGCTTGTTGATTAAGGCAAATAAGGAACCATCCAGCTTCTCCAAAATAAAATGGGCTGATTAGTTTGTCACCAACATCTTAACAAACTGAGGTTCCCTTAGGAAGGAGAAAGTGGGGGAATAGATTCGGGATATGCAAATAGTATGCTTTCTACAACTGTGGTTCTGTCCCCTCCATGTGATTCTAAGTACATTCCTGATATTCCCTCATCATGGGACTAGCACAATAGTTCACATGTGGTTGGTGCTCAACAGATGCTTCTTTGTCCTGCCTGATGGGGAATTTAAAGAAGCATTTTCATTATAGATAAGAAATGAGAAAGAACTGAGTGGTGAAGAGTAAATATTAAAATGCTGAAAAACCTGACTTGCTATCTTGAATTTAGTAATGGCCATGCTGGGCATAATCAAAATGTGTATGAAAAGGTTTAGCAAAAAGTGATGTGGTTCTGTCTCATAGAGGAACTGTGGACCTTAAAACATAATTCATGCAATCAAAAATAATTTCAACATAGATAAAATTCCTTACTTACATTTTTCAAATAACATGAAGGAATCATAATCCCTAAAAATACTTTTTATGTTCCCTTGTTTTTTTCAGCCAGCCTCAGCCTTCGTGTACTTTTCCACTCCTTTGTCTCTCCCATCAAACAAACTGAGCACTCTTTTGTGTCCTTCAGTTTGTGGCACTTTCACTCCTTTTCTTCCTGTTCAGACTTCACACATAAAATTTCAGGGTTACTGTTTAGAAGGTGGAAAGGGCTGTTCATACTTGTACATGAATATTTTTGTCCTTATGAGAAAAGAAAAATCAAAGGAGAATTGAATCATGAGAATGTGAGTCATCATAAAGGTTAAAACTCCCTGTTCACCAAAATTATTTATCCCAAAATGATAAAAACAGATGAAATATTTGAACTAAACTAAGCACTAGAAGATAGATCAGGCAGAATGAGCATAATGTCAAACTGGTATAAATTATTATAGCATAGTATCAAACTGGTGGTATACATATTCTTAAAATCATAGGTTTTTTTTTTTTTTTTTTCCTTTCTAAACACTCACTGCTGGTGATGATACAGAAACAGCAAGCAGTGGGACAGGGATTCTCATACCCCAGCTGCTTACAAGGTATGAGACTATTCCTAGATTAGAGCCTTCAATTGCTAATATCTTTTGATTCTGCATTTTCACTTCTCTGAGTCTAACTTAAAGAAAAAGAAACACAATGTAAAGAAGACAAGTCCAAATTTATTTTTCTTACTGTCATTGATAAGTAGATATAATTAGAAATAATCTACGTATAGAATACAAAGGTAATGGTTAAATAATTCTAGGTTATTCATGGAACAGAACAGAATTTAGCCATTAAAAATGGTATTTACAACATTGAGCAGGGCACAACAAGAGATGAAAATAAACTGAGTTCTTAGTAACACTGTTTAGCCCTTAACTCACCTAACTCCTAGCATGTCCTACTTGAACTTCTTGTTTTCTTTGAATCAATTTGTAGATACTCTAAGCCTAAAATATTTTAACTAATTCACAAACCAAATCTAAAAATAGAAAAAGTACACGTTATGACCAATAGATTTACCTAGAAATTTAAGAGAGACTAGACTTTAAAAATATGTTTTAAAAATATACATTTACATACACATTTAAATACACATTTCTCTAGACTTCATAAATAAATATTTATGAATATATATAAGGAATAATTAATCTCCCTTATGTTTCCAACATGTTAATTTTTAAGTAATTATTCAATGCCCATTATTGAATAAAAAGTTATCTTAGTAATATACAAATAGAAAAAATAGTCATTAATATAATAAATATACCTATAGAAAATATTCGAGATATTTTTAATATTCTAATATTATAAATATTTTTTTAACATTCCCTAACTTCTAATATTTAAAAGTTTAGAATAAAACAAGGATGTCTGCTATTACTTCTACTTTTCAACATCATTTTTTCCAATATCACCACTTATATCAATAATTAAAAATAGTCCTAAAATTTGTAAGAATTGAGATAAAACTATGGTTTTTAGGTGATGTGATGTCCAACTCAATCAACTAACAAAAAAGACAAATTTGAAAGTAGATGTAGTTGTCTATATAAAAATACTAATATAGTTTGGCTTTGTGTCCCCACTCAAATCTCATGTAGAATTGTAGTCCCCATGGTTGAGGGAGGGAGGTGATTAGATCATAGCAACAGTTTCCCCCTCAAGTTGTTCTCATGATAGTGAGTTCTCGTGAGATCTGCTGGGTTTATAAGGCAGTTTTTCTTGCTCTCTCTTGCTTTTCTTTTCTCTCCCGCCACCATATAAAGAATGTCCTTGCTTCTCCTTCATCTTCTGCCATGATTGTAGGTTTCCTGAGGCTTTGCCAGCCGTGCGAAACTGAGAGTCACTTAAACCTCTTTCCTTTATGAATTGCCCAGTCTTGGAGTATTTCTTTATAGCAGTGTGAAAACAAACTAATACAAATACTATAACAGCAACACATCTAATAAAATACCAATGAATCCACATAGGAAATGTGTGTGGCCTGTGGAAACGGGGCAGTAAATTTCTAATACCAATAAACTAGAATACATATAAAAAATTGTTATTCTTAATATATGAGTCTATAAAAAGGATTTGAAAAAAGTGTAAAGATACGTCTTGTCTTAAAAGGAAAGAATCAACAGTACAAGGATATAATTTCTCCCCAAATTAACTTTTAAATTAAATGTCATCCCAATCAAAATCCCAGTGGGAAATTAAAAAACTGATTCAAAAGTTCACCTACTGAAAAAGGGTAAGAATGATTTTGCTTTAAAAAGTAAAATATTAATTATGTTAAATATTAAAAATAGATGTAAAATATGCTACCATGTTAAAAGTTATAATCAAAGAGTAGTAGTAGATTAATGAATCTCATTTTTTTCTTAAATAAAAAGTATATATTTATATTTTGAATTTCATTTGAACTATTAACAGAAATCTAAAGCAATAAAATATTTTATGACATAAAAAGTAAGATACAGATTCAACAATTTTAAAAAGTATTTAATTACAAAACACAATTTATAATGAATGGTTAATGTAAAAGATTGTGAAGAATTTAAATTTGCTGCAATATTTAAAGAACCTTCTCTGTATATCTTTATACTGACATGAAACTTCTAATAACCTTAAAATGTTGACAGTAATTTTTATATAGAAGAAAACTATAAATTTTCCTATTAAGAATGATTTCAAGTTTGTAAGACGTTATATCAAAACACATCTACATTAATGAATAATTGTATTCTCTGTGAATGTGTAGCTTTAAGTAAAAAACTACTCAAAATTTATTCCCATGTTTCTTGAACTCACAAATATTTCATGTTTGGACAATTTGTATAAATCAAAATAAACCAAGAAATTAATCAGAATAATGTCATATATAACAAGACCACTTATTACATTATTTAAATCATCTCTCTGCTTTCTGTTACAATGAAATCTTTAAATATTTTGGTGTACTGTACATTTTTGATACGACATTCTGCAACCAAAGATATTTTAAATTTTAGTATTATATAAATATAACTAAAATGAGATACTCTTTTAGTTATCTTAATTATAAAATTAGTATTCTTAAAGAAACTAATGAGCAAAGAAAGAAACATTGTATTATATGGAAATAGGAAATAAGATATATTTTTAATGAGGCAAAGCTAGAAATCACACAAAGTTGTATATAAATCTGCAGTTTTTAAAGATGCAGTAGGTTAATAGAATAAACATGATGCTAAAACTGAAATAAGCAGAGAAACAGGATGTAAATAATAGACAGGGAACATTGAGCTCCTCATATAATTAAGGCTAAGCTGTTTATTTTGTCCTAATTATATCTCAGTCTGACCTTGGGGTCTGGTCAGGTTCCTTTGACAAGCTATTGGATTCCTCTTCAGGTATTCCAAAGGGCATCTAGGTTTCAGAAGCCAACAGAAAAGAATGTCAATATTAAGAACCAATAGAATATATCATAGCTGAAATGTGTCACAAGGTTTGGGAAACAAGCTGCTGACAAGGGTGTTGTATTAGGCAGCAGACTTGTTCAGATGCTTGAACTGAATATAAACCCTGGAATTTTTCCAAATGTCTCAGGAGAAGATAAGTATATCTGGGCTGTATTAGTTCATTCTCACACTGCTAATAAAGACATTCCTGAGACTGGGTAATTTATAAAGGAAAAAGGTTTAATTGGCTCACAATTCAACATGGTTGGGGGAGACCTCACAATCATGGTGGTAGGTGAGGAAGAGCAAAGGTACATCTTACATGGTGGCAGGCAAGAGACATGAGAGCAAACCAAAGGGTGAAGCCCCTCATAAAACTGTGAGATCTTGTGAGAATTCACTCACTATCACAAAAATAGTATGGGGGAAACCACCACCATGATTTAATTATTTCCACCTGGTCCTGTCCTTGACACACAGGAATTATTACAATTCGAGGTGAAATTAGGGAGGGTACACAGAGCCAAACTACATTATTCTGCACCTGGCCCCTCCCAAATTTCATGTCCTCACATTTCAAAACCAATCATGCCTTCCCGACAGTCCCCCAACGTCTTAATGCATTTCAGCATTAACTCAAAAGTCCAGTCTCCTCTGAGACAAGGCAAGTTTTCAAAACTAATCATGCCTTCCCTGAAATCCCTCTAAGTTGTAACTCATTTCAGCATTAACTCAATAGTTCACAGTCCCAAATCTCATCTGAGACCAGGCAAGTCCCTTTCCCCTGTGAGCCTGTAAAATCAAAAGCAAGTTAGTTACTTCCTAGATACAATAAGGGTACAGGCATTGGGTAAATACGGTTACTCCAAATGGGAGAAATTAGCCAAAACAAAGGGGCTACAGGCCTCACGCAAGTCAACTCTAGCAGTCAAATCTTAAAGCTCCCAAATCATCTCCTTTGACTCCATGTCTCATATCCACATCATGCTGGTGCAAGAAGTGGGTTACCATGGTTTGGGCAGCTCCACCTCTGTGGCTTTGCAGGGTACGGCCCCCCTACTGGGTGCTTTCACAGGCTGGCATTGAGTGTCTGTGGCTTTTCCTGGTGCAAGCTGTCAGTAGATATACACTACTGGGGTCAGGAGGATGGTGACACTCTTCTCACAGCTTCACTAGGCAGTGCCCCAGTGGGGACTCTGTGTGGGGACTCACATGCCACATTTTCCTTCTGCATGAGGTTCTCCATGAGGGCTCTGCGCCTGCAGCACACCTCTGCCTGGAGTCCAGACATCTTCATACATCCTCTGAAATCTTGGTGGAGGGTTCCAAACTGCAAGGAAACAATTTTTTCCTTCTAGGCTTCCAGGTTTGTCATAGGAGAAGCTGACCTGAAGACATTTGATATGCACTGGAGACATTTTCCCCATTATCTTGGCAATAAACATTTGGTTCCTTGTTACTGATGCAAATTTCTGCTTCTGGCATGAATTTCTCCTCAGAAAATGGATTTTTCTTTTCTATTGCATTGTTAGGCTGCAAATTCTCTGAACCTTTATGTTCTGCTTGCCTTTTAAACATAAGTTTTAATTCCAAACCATATCTTTGAGAATACATAAAACTGAATGCTTTTGACAGCACTCAACTCATATCTTGAATGCTTTGCTGCTTAGAAATTTCTTCTGTCAGATACCCAAAATTATTTCTGTCAAGTTCAAAGTTCCACAGATCTCTAGGGCAGGGACATCTTTCTCTAGGTTTGGGAAGTTCTGTGTTATTATTCCTTGGAGTAAACTATCTACTCCTATTCTTTCTTTACCTCCTCTTTAAGGCCAGTAATTGTTAGATTTTCCCTTTTTAGGCTATTTTCTAGATCCTGTAGGTGTACTTCATTGTTTTTTACTATTTTATTTTTTTGTCTCCTGTGACTGTGTACTTTCAAATAGCCTGTCTTTAGGCTCACTAATTCATTCTTCTGCTTGATCAATTCTGCTACTAAAGGATTCTCATGCATTCTTCAGTATACCAGTTGCATTTTTTAGCTTCAGAATTTCTATTTGATTCTTTTTTATTAATGTAATATCTTTGTTAAATTTATCTGATAGTCTAAATTCCTTATGTGTTATCCTGAATTTCTTTGATTCTTTTTTCAAAACAGCTAATTGAATTCTCTGTCTGAAAATTCACATATCTCTGTTTTTCCAGAATTGGTCCTTGATGTCTTATTTAGTTCAATTGGTGAGGTCATGTTTTCCTGGATGGTATTGATGCTAGTAGATGTTCTTCAGTGTCTGGTCATTGAAGGTTTAGGCGACAAACATCTTGCTTGAAAGGCTGCTGCTGGAGTTAAAAAAGTTAATTTTTTTTAAATTAAGTTATTTATTATTTAGAGCATTTGGATAAAGTACATTTTCATAAGCAAATTTACTTTTCTCTTTATCTGAGTTCTCAAAAATTTTGATTGTGATTTTATGACAATATAGTCATTTGCATATGTTTAGTAAGAGTCTTTTAGAACAGGACATTTGGAGACACTGGTTATTTTATCAAGACTTTGACTAAAACAGCATATTTTAAGGTAAAGTTCCAGCAAAGCCAACTTACAAAGAGACTATATAAGCATTCAATTCTTACTGCACTTTATGTGAGTAATCAGGCAGTGCTCAAAACTTATTTTACACACAAATTGGTCTTACTGTAATTTCTCTTTAATAGAAAAGGAGAAATTGAATGAAAGATAGAAATTATTTCAAAGGAAAAGAGCAAAACATTATACTAGATTTTAGCCTCAGCTTTTTTTTTTGAGTGCAGATTGAATCATAAATTATTTCTTGACTACAATAATTCTCTAGAGAGTCCCAGATTATAATTTTTCTTCATATCTTTAGTTGGTGACCAAACGGAATACGTTTCTATTTCTGTCTGACACACAAATACTCTCTTGATTGTCAAAATATTAATATTATTGATTTATCCTTGTTTTACTTGCAATGAAATAAAAATCATGGTATTCTGAAGGCCAGTGATGTGAACCTCCCTCATTTGGCATCCCATTGGGCTGGATCTGTTTTTCACTGCAAACACCCTACTGCTAAAGTTATATAAGCACCCTCCCTCTAGGCCCAAGGATGGTCATGGAAGAGATAGGCACATAAGATTCTAAGGGCTGGTTTTGAAGGATAGAATTAGATCAAGATAAAAAACTCCAAATCAAGGATGGCTACAAAGATGCCTAAACAGCTGGTAGAACAAGTGACTTTGCCTTCTTAGCTATTATGTGTCACCTTTGCATCCAGCTGGGTTTATAACCTTGTCTTTGGCATTTTGTTTGTTGGCTTTTTACTTAAAAAAAATTAATAATTTTAAGGGATAATAAATGCTTGTCCACATATACAACCATTCCTATCTGGCCTAGAACAATTAATTGGCTGTAAGTCATTTTGTTCTGATTATATAGTTTCTAATTGACAAAGTTTTGATTGAATATTGTTGAGGTGAAATAAAATGCTTAAATCTATACATTTATTTAAACATTAGGTTATTCATTTTTCTCATTAATTCAACCATTATTTATCAAGCACCAACTGTTCGTGGGTCTGGTAATGCAACTGAGAAAAAGAAAGTGATATTCTTATTCACAGAAAACCTAGAAGCAGGTTTCAAGAGTAAGTAAGGAAATTAAAATTAAATAGTGATAATTGAGATGACAGAGAATCACCAATCCCAGGCATGGCAGGTCTTCCTAGAGGAGTGGAAGAAAAACGTAAAACATGTGATCCAAAAATTAGCAACCATTAGTCTGGTAAATCACGTTTTCATGTGTGATGTGGGATGGAGTGAGAAGGGGAGGCATGACATGAGAGGGGTTGGAAGCATAACCACCGGAATCCCTGAAGAATCAGAAATTAAAAAGTGTGTGGCTTGTTTGTGGGACTGAAATTCTTCACTCTGGCTGGATCTCAGAGTTTGTTGTGAATGGTGAGGGTTTAAAGAGAAAACTAAAACCAGATGTAAAGGGATTTTTAGACTTTGTACACCTCAAGATTATGGATTTTTTTTCTTGAGATTGATGGCAATCTGTAGAAAGATTTAAAGTCAGGGACAGCCATGATCCACTTCACATTTTAGAGCAATCCCTCTGACTGTCGCAGCACAGATTGCCTTCAAGAATGCAAGGATGGAGTCAGGAAGATCAGATATTGGGGGCAAGAGTAGTGTAGTTTTTGTAGTAATGTAGTCACTATAGTCATTGTAACATGTAGATGGTGGTTGCTGCTCGGTCACTATTAAAGTGGCCAAAATTTATTATGGCAAAAAACACAAAATAATTATTGTACTTTCATATTTCAGTATTTCAAATCTGTATTATTTCCCTGCCTGTTCAACTATCAGCTAAATAACGGTCTTCTAATAAACCTCAAGTTCATCAAATCTGGCCATGCTTTATTCAGCACTCAAGAGAGTTTCATTTAAAAAATAAAAATTGAATTACATTACCCCCTCACTTACAATTATACACTGTCATCCAATCACTATTTGGGTAAAGACATTTTTAACATGTCTTTCCATATTCTGTACTACAGCAAATTCTTCAGCTTCTGGCATTATCGTTTACAATCTGCCCTCAACACTCCAACCACATTTACCTTTCTATGGCTACTCTTACCTACCAGATTAGATTAGTTCCTTTCTCCTCGATGGTCTCATATTATTTGTCTTTTTCTTCTTATGATCAACTGGTATTCAAAGCAATGATTGATAGTTCCAGAAATATAGTGAACTGAACTGATATGAACCTTTCTTTCTTTTACAAACACACTAAAATGATGGATGAAGTATTACAGAAAAAAACCTTCAATGCATAAACAGTCTCAAAGGAAAAAAAAGGTAAATTCCTAGGTTTCAGCACCGAAGAAGGAAATATTAAAGCCAGAGCAATGAGTGAAAACTCACACTGTCACGGCCACTCTGATTTTTTTATAACCCAAATTTAGGAGCTGAGGGCTGGTAACTAGTCCTGGCCCATAAATGAATGCCAGGAGATAAATGTAGCTAAAATTTATTACTGTACATAGGACTGAAACTGCAAAAGCTGAAAAGAGAACCAGAAAAAGGTAGAAAAGACAATGGGAATATTTTTATTTCTTTCTAGTCCCTAAGGAAGGGGTGAAAAAAGTCACCTCTTAAAAATGAAAACTGAAACCTCTTCCATACATAATTATTGCAACTAAATCTTTATTTTTATTATGATGCTGTAATCCTGAGCCAATAAATTAAAATGGAAACTGGTTTAGGACTGCTCACCCACAGTAGAAATCCATACAAAAATCTTTTGAGAGACTTGCAGGATCCTTAGCTTGCTGCTAATATTTTTAGAAAGTCCAAACTCTTGAGTTACACAAGATGAGAGTACAAGACCCTTTGCATATGGTTTTACTTTCCTCTTTAGATTAAACTTTCTCCACTGATACCATACTCTGAAATCCAGCCAGAGTGAAGAATTTCAGTTCCACAAACAAGCCATACCCTCTTTTATTAATATCCCTGGTACTTTAGATGTACCTGTGGCTATGCCCTGAAGGCTTGCGATGAAGTGTCCCTTTTCACAAGGGGTTTACTTCGTGAGACTTCCATGAAACATACATGTCTCCTGTACAGATTTAGTTTATACATACCTCAGATTCAGGCTGGTCTTTCTGCTTGAGTCTTAGTTGCTTGTCTTAATTCCTGGGTGAACAACCCTAATGATGACTCATGCTCTTCTTATAGTAAAATATCCCTGCCCTTCCCTACAGATGTCATGCACTTCTATGTAGACCAAAGATGACAATACTACATTAATTAACACAGAAAGGCTACCACACCAGCATATTCACCAGAATGGACTTGCGGATGCACTATCTTTCCCAGCAGCTTCTCAAAGTGCAAAGGGACATCTGCCCCTAGGAGTAGATTTTGATCAGTCAAAGAAAAAGGCAGCAAGAAGACAGCAAATAAATTTCTCTCCCTTTATTTCTTTACCAATGGGCTCTTCCAAAATGCAGTATTCCATGGAGTCTGCCTGGAGATAGCATGCAAGACTGAGTACAAGCTGTGCTTTGTTGGAAAGCTGTGGACATCTCTGTAATGCATTATCTTATATTTGCTCTGACTCTTTCCCTAGATCACTTTCCTTTTTTTTCACCTCTCCTTCTCCAGATGGTTCCCTTCCAATATAATACAGTCATGCACTGCACAACAACATTTTGCTAACGATGGCCTGCATGTATCAGGGTGGTCATATAAAATTACAATGAAACTGAAAAATTCTCATTGCCTAGTGACATCATAGCTATCTTAACCTTGTAGTGCAACGCAATACTCACGTGTTTGTGGTGATGATAGCGTAAACAAAGCTATTGAGCTCCTCGTCGTGTTAAGGTATAGCACATATAATTATATCTAGTACATAAAAGTTGATAATGATAATGAACAACTATGTTACTGGTTTATGTATTTACTATATTATGATTTTTGCATTATTTTAGAATGTATTCCTCCTACTTGTATAAAAAAAACGTTAACTATAAAACAGCTTCAGGCAGGATTTTCAGGAGTTATTCTAGAAGAAGGCATTGTTATCATAGGAGATGACAGCTCCATGGGTGTTATTGCTCCAGAAGACCTTCCAGTGGGGCAAGACATGGAGATGGAAGACAGTGATATTGGTGATCCTGACCCAGTGTAGGCCTAGCTAGTTTGTATGTATTTGTGTCTTAGCTTTTAACAAAAAGAAGTTTAAAAATTAGACGATTATTTTTTGTTCTGAATACTTACCAAGATACAGCTTAAAGGAAGCATCAGGGCTTCTCAGTGTGTCTTTTTATGAATTGATTTGCAATTTCATGGTATCTTTATTGATAATGTCCCTTCAACAGTGCAATCATGTGTACATATTTCATTGAGCAGGCACTTAACACAGGCTGAATCAACTAGATATATTTAACTGATTACCTGTCCCTATTAGAATACACATGTGGTTCCTAACTACCTCTCTTAAACTCTAATGATGTATCAATAAATAAAAAGTTATGAAGCAAATTGAGACAATTATCTAAATCATCCTACCAAAAAATTCCCTTTTACCTGGAATTCTAGGCCAATAAAACAACATTGATTTCTGGAACTTATGAGGTTTTCCTCAGTTCAGTTAATTAGGAAAATGAGTCTCTAAACAAATTAATAATGTAAACACACAGATTGTGGTCTCCACAAGAGTCAACGGCAAATAACTGCTCTCATCTATTTGCAAATCCAGTCCAGGAAGAATAGTTTTGTCCTCCTAAAAAATATTTAATTATAAAATTCATTATATGATATTAATTATATATAATATATTAACATCACATTAAATTACTATGTTATTAAGGGAACTTAGATTTTGAAATATTTTATTCTCATTGCTATATCTTAACTACTATATCTTATTTGAATGTTCTAGTAGGATATAGACTCTAATGAAATATCAACTATTTAGGGACCTGAAAAATCATTGTAGCTATTATTCATCTCTGAATTTTCAGTGTCAGAAAGTTCATTGTCATAGGTAATCTAGTAAGCATAAGTTAATAATTCTTCTGAATTTAATTAAGTTTTAATTGTATCATGTACATTAACCAGTTCATGTAATCCAAGTTAAATTTTACATGCCTACTGCCAAGAAGTTCTAAATATCTAATGTACATCTCTAAAAGACCTGTTTTCTTTTCCCCCAGACTTCTTATCTCATCTATTTATCTATCCCTCTGTTTCTTCCACTAACTAAAAACTCCATATCAATAGCTGTAAATCAATTATATCACTAGTCCCATTCCATTTATGAGAAAATTTCAGTTCAGAGCTGTTAAGTGACTTCATTAATGCCACACAGCTAATCAGTAGGAAAGAGCCAGGAGTGGAGTCCAGAAATGTCTAACTCCAAATCTATAGTTTTAATATTGCAGTATATTTGCCATGTACTTTCTGAAATACAAGTCATAGAACTATTTCTTAATTCTCTGAGAAATTTCTATACTCCACTCTTGCTCAGTCTGTTCCATATACCCAGAGTCCATAACTTATATTAGCCTTTTGAATTTTACAAGTTCTTTCTGTCTTGTTAAAATAAGATACAATTCCTTATGCCTTTTCCAATTCTTCTCAATATAGAGTGATTTTTATTTGTGTATGATTCTTAACCATTGGAATCATATTTTATTTTGTCTATTTGATTCTTCTCTATTTCCTCTAGCTAGCTATTTATTTTGTTAATTTTTTCAAAATACTATCTCCTGGATCCATTGATTTTTTTTTTGGAGGGTTTTTGTTTCTCTATCTCTTTCAGTTCTGCTCTGATCTTAGTTACTTCCTGTCTTCTATTAGTTTTTTAATTTGTTTGCTCTTGTCTCTCTAGTTCTTTTAATTGTGATGCTGGGTTGCCAATTTTAGATCTTTCCTGCTTTCTGATATAGCTATTTATTACTATAAATTTCCCTCTTAACACTGCTTTAGCTGTGTCCCAGGGATTCTGGCGAGTGGTCTCTTTGTTCCCATTGGTTTCAAAGAACTTTTTTATTTCTGCCTTAATTTAATTATTTACCCAGGAGTCATTTAGGAGCAGGTTGTTTAATTTCCATGTAACTGTATGGTTTTAAGTGAGTTTCTTAATTCTGATTTCTAATTTGGTTGTACTGCAGTCCCAGAGACTGTTATAATTTCAGTTCTTTTGTATTTGCCAAGGTGTGTTTTACTTCCAATTATTGTGGCTGATTTTAGAATAAGTGCCATGTGACACTGAAAACAATGTATATTCTGTTAATTTGGGGTGGAGAGTTCTGTAGATGTCTATTAGGTCCACTTGGCCCAGAGCTGAGTTCAAGTCCTGAATGTCTTTGTTAATTTTCTGTCTCATTGATCTGTCTGATATTGACAGTGGGGTGTTAAAATCTCCCACTGTTTTTGTGTGAGAGTCTAAGTGTCTCAGTAGGTTTCTAACAACTTGTTTTATGAATCTGGGTGCTCCTGTAGTGGATGCATATACATTTAGAATAGTTAGCTCTTCTTGTTGAATTGTTTGCTTTACTATTCTGTAATGCCCTTCTTTTTTAAAAAAAATCTTTGTTAGTTTAAAGTCTGTTTTGTCAGAGACTAGAATTGTAACTCCTGCTTATTTTGCTTTTCATTTGCCTGGAAAATTTTCCTCCATCCCTTTATTTTGAGCTTGTGTGTGTCATTGCACATAAGATGGGTCTCCTGAATACAGCACAACAATGGTCTTGACTCCTTATCCATTTTGCCAGTCTGTGTCTTTTAATTTGGTCATTTAGCCAATTTACATTTAAGGCTAGCATTGTTATTTATGAATTTGATTCTGTCATCATGATGCTATCTGATTATTTCGTGCACTAGTTGATGCAGTTTCTTTACAGTGTCATTGGACTTTATATTTTCTTGTGTTGTTTCAGTGGCTGGTACCAGTTTTTCCTTTCCATATTTAGTGCTTCTTTCAGGAACTCTTGCAAGGTAGCCCTGGTGATAATGAAATCCCTCAGTATTTACTTGTCTGGAAAGAATTTTATTTCTCCTTTGCTTATGAAGCTTAGTTTGGCTGGATATAAAATTCTGGCTTGAAAATTCTTTTCTTTAAGAATGTTGAATATTGGCCCCCAATCTCTTTTGGCTTGTAGAGTTTCTGCTGAGAAGTCCACTATTAGTCTGATGAGCTTCTGTTTGTGGGTGACCTGGCCTTTCTCTCTGGCTGCTCTTGACATGTTTTCCTTCATTTTGACCTCAGAGAATCTGATGATTGTTGTGTCTTGGGTTTGATCTTCTTGTGGAGTATCTTAGTGGTGTTCTCTACATTACCTGAATTTGCATGTTGCCGTGTCTTGCTATTTTGGGAAAGATCTGCTGGATATTACCCTGAAGTGTGTTTTCCAGCTTGTTTCCATTCTCCCTATCTCCTTCTGGTATACCAGTCAATAGCAGGTTCAGTCTTTTTACAGATTCCTATATTTCTTGGAGGCTTCGTTCATTTGTTCATTTTTGTTGCGTTTTCTTTAGTCTTGTCTGCATGCCTTATTTAGGTGGTCTTTGAATTCTTATATGCTTTCTTCCACTTGATCAATTTGGCTGTTAATACTTGTGTATGCTTCATGAAGTTCTTGTGCTGTGTTTTCCAGCTCCATCAGGTCATTTATGTTCCTCTCTAAACTGGTTATTCTAGTTAGCAGCTCCTCTAACTTTTCATCAAAGATCTTAGCTTCTCTGTATTGGGTAGAACATACTCCTTTAGCTTTATTACCCATCTTCTGAAGCCTACTTCTGTTAAATTATCCATCTCATCCTCCATCCAGTTCTGCACCCTTGCTGGAGAGACATTGCAATCATTTGGAGGAGAAGCATTGTGGCCTTTTGGGTTTTCAGTATTTTTCCATTGATTCTCATCTTCATGGGTTTGGCTAGTTTTGATCTTTGAGGCTACTGACCCTTGGATGGGGCTTTTGTGAGGGCTTTTTCTTGTTGTTGATGATGCTATTGTTGCTGCAGTTTGCTGGAGATTCACTTCAGTCTCTATTCATCTGGTTCACTCCTGTGCCTAGAGATGTCACTCAGGGAGGCTGGAGAACAGCAAAGATGGGTGCATGTTCCCTCTTCTGAGATCTCTGACCTCAAGGAGCACCAACTTGATGCCAGTAGGATCACTCCTGTCTAGGGTGTCTAAGAATCCCTTTTGGAGGGTCTCACTCAGTTGGGTGACACAGGGAACAGGACACTTAACAAAACACTTTGCCCCTTGGTGCAGGCTGTGTTTAGCTGGGGTGAAATCTCCTTGTCTGGGCTGTCTGGATTCCTCAGAACTACCAGGAGAAAAGGCTTAGTCTGCTGGGCTGAAGAGACTGTGGCCACTCTCCCCCTAGGAGCTCAGGCCCAGAGAGATTCAGGCTCTGCCCCTGCACCTCTGGCTGGAGTTATTGGAGTTGCTGCAGGGAAGCCCCACCCAGTGAGGAAGGATGGGTCAGGATCAGGCCTAAAGAGGCACTCTGGCCACAGTCTGCCACAGCCAGTGTGTTGGGCTGTAGTGAACATGTCTCGGGACCAAGTCATCCAGCCTCCCTGGTTCCAGCACAGGAAAAGCATGGCCTAGAGCTATAAAGATGAATTCCACCCTTCCACCAACCCAGGGAGCTTAGCATGTTAGACGGTTGTGAGTCCCAGTGCTGGCTGCTGTCCATCTCCCAAGGAGCTCAAGGGGCTTAGACAGCAGGCAGCCACAGTTGTGGTGCTGGTCGCCCTCCTCCTGGGAGCTCTGCAGGCTTAAGCAGATTCCAGCTGAGAGACCACTGAGAATCTATGAGACTTTGGGGTTGGGATGCTAGGCCCACATTGGTGATGTGGGTTGGTGAGTGGGATCTTCTGATCCATGGATTGCACAGTTCCATGGAAAAAGCATGGTTTCCCCAGCTGGGTAGCGTGCTCACTCATGCTTTCCTCGGCTGGAGGATGGGAGCTCTCTTGCCTTGTATGGCTCTCAGGTGGGCAGTGCACTGCACTGCTCTTCCTCCCTATTCGTGGATCATACCAGCCTCCTAGTCAGTTTTGATGAGAGAACCTGGATACCTTGGTGGCCAGTGAAGCATTCACATGCTTATTACAGTTCTATGGGAGCCTCCGATCGCTGCTTTTTCTAGTCAGCCATCTTGCCACTTCCTCACTTGACTCCTTTAAGCCAGAGGTTTCTAATTTACTTTACCCATATACATCAGAAAAATCACTATGACAGATATAGCATTACAGACTCTATGTCTTAAATAGTAATATTTAAAAGTCAAAAGTATTCCTTGTACCAGGGGCTACAGAATGGATATTGTGCTAACGGTCATGAAAATAACATTAATCTCTTTGTATATTTCCATCAGGACTCTTTGATGCCCAGATACATTGTCAATGAACAGTAATATTATGAAGGTATCCTTTTTTTCTGAGCAGTAGGTCTCAACAATGTGCTTCAAATACTCAGTAAACCATGCTGTAAACAGACGTGCTGTCACTCAGGCATTCATTTTTCATTTCTAGAACACAGGAAGAATAAATTTAGCATTTTCAGAATGAAAAGTGAACACTGACTGCAACTTAAAGTCACTAGTTACATTAGCCTGTAAAAAGATAGTGTGTTTTTTAAAGCCTTGAAGCCAGGCATTGACTTCTCCTCTCTAGCTATGAATGTCCTAGATAGCATCTTCTTCCAAGGTTGTTTTATTTACATGGAAAATCTATTGTTTAGTGCTGCCACTTTCATCAATGACCTCTCCTAGGTCCTTGCTATAGCTCTATATTATCACTTGCTGCTTCACTTTGCATTGTTACATTATGGAAACAGTTTCTTTCTTTAAACGGTAAGAACCAACCTCTGCTAGCTTCAAACATTTCTTTTGCAGCTTCTACACCTATCTCAGCCTTCCTATAATTGAAGAGTTAGGGTTTTGCCCTAGAGTAGGCTCTGGCATAAGAGAAAGTTGTGGCTGATTTGATCTTCTGTGCAGACCACTAAAACTTGCTCCAAATCAGCAATAAAACTGTTTTGTTTTCTTATTTTTATGTTCACTGGAGCAGTACGTTTAATTTCATTCAAGAGCTTTACCACTTGACTAACTGACACAAGAGACATAGCTTTTGGCCTCTCTTAGCTTTATACATGCCTTCATCCCTAAGCTTAATATGTTTCGCTTTTAATTTCAAGTAAGAGACTTGCAACTACCTCTCATTTGAACACGTAGAGGCTGTTGTAGGGTAATTAATTGGTGTAATTTTGATGTTGTTGAAATATTCCTCAGGTAATAGGTAGTCCCAGGGAGAGAATCAGAGTTGGAAAAATATCCAGTGGATGAAGCATTCAGAACACACACATTTATTAAGCCATCCAAACTATAAGGGCACAATTTGTGGTGTTCCAAAACAATTATAATACTAACATCAAAAATCACTGATCACGCATCACCATAACATACATAGTAATAATTAATCATAATGATAATAAATGTTTGAAATATTGTGGGCATTTCCAAAATGTGACAGACAGATGTGAGGTAAGCACATGCTGTTGAAAAAAAATGGCACTCATAGACTTGTTCAGTGCACAGTTACCGCAAGCCTTCAATTTGCAAAAAACACAGTATCTGTAAAGTCCAATAAAATAAGATATGCCTCTTATAAATGTTTACCATATATATATTTGAAGACCAAAACGTTTTTCTTAACAATTTTTAAATTACAAAAATATGTTCACATCTATATTACATGTTTTTATATTTTAAACTGTAGTCTATGTATTATATAAATCAAAGTGCAAATATATTATTTAATGAACTTAGAATATTTAGTAATATTCTAAGTTTGGAGAGCAGGGGTGAAAGAGAATTGGCATACACACTGTGATAACTGGGGGAATAGAGTGGATGTTAAATTTTCTAAGAAGTCTGGAGGGTCTTTGGAAAGAAAATAGAAAAAAGATTAGACTTAATCTAGACTAGACTGGACTCAAGTCCTGGGACACTATGTTTAGACTACCATGAAGAAAGGTGGGTAGAAGCTTCTTTATTGTTTTGTAGGGTCCAGCCCCACATGGTCCTGTGAGTCCCTCTACAGGTGTGGAGACAAGAAACTGAAAATAAAGACACAAATCACAGAGACAGAGAAAGAGAGTTTGAGCCCAGGGGTCCACTGCCAACCAAAGCACGGAGTCCAGCAGTGGCCCCGACTGCCTGGACACTCTGATTTTTATTGTGTGCAAAGCAGAGGCAGGGAAGATAGGGTGAGGTAATGGTGGTCAGGGATAGGGTCAGGTAAATCACATGTCTTGGAGTTAGGGGGCCCGGACTTTCAAGTAGCGGAGACTAGGAGAAAACCTAATGCATAGGCACTTTTTTCATACTTGTCAAGACTATCAAGGACATTAAAATTTATGTTACTATTACTAATTCTTATCTTAGAAGAAAAGAGAGGAATGAGGTGCTGAAGTGGAACATGAAAGTAGACATGGAACGTGACCGCTGAAGCACAGCATCCATAGAGACAATTAAGCCCCCGGATGCCTGCTGGCCTCCCTGACAGCTGCCAGGCTTACCACAAGAGCTTGGAAAAGCAGAGTTTTCTCCTAACTCCCCTGAGGAAGGAGATGTCTTGGCCATTCTGGACATCTCCTTCTCTATCTGGCTAAACAGCAGGTGCTTTCACAGCACTGGCACTGCTGCACAGTCGAGGCTCCCTCCAGGCAGCCCTTATGTGGGCGTGACAGAGAACTTAGAGTATCTTGCCTTATGATCACCTCTTTCCCAATGCCACTTCAGTCCCATACTTCATGACCTGAGATGTATTAGTAAAATTAAAGATTTTATGATTGTATATATCTATATATTTACGATTACATGTGAATAGCTATGTGATTATGTTATATGTAGGAATAACTATGTAACTATATCTCTAATTCTTTTCTAATTCAATATTTATATGAGAACAGACTGAGGCCTCAGACCCTTGCCTCGGTTCTTGCGGGGTTTTCCCCCAACATTGTCTCAGGTGAGAAACGTATTTATTGGAGCAGAAAAGCTTTAATAAATATGAGTTGATTTGAGAATGGGAAGAATAATCTTAGATTGAAACTTGTTTGTTTTTTTTTTTCCTATTCAAGTCTGAGGCAACTGGACACAAGTTTATCAAAAACAGGAGCTCTAAGAAACTATAAAAAGTCAATAAACATAAATGTTCTAATGTTTAAAATGTTGTTTAAAAAATCAGGAACTTCTATCATTATGGAGAGCCCGAGCATGATTCTAACACTTTGGTAGAAATGGAGCCAGTTTTTGTTTTAGTAAAAAAAAACACAAGCAGTGATGAAGGTTAGCAGATTACTATCAGTAGTGATAAAAAAAGGTGATTCTATGTTAGAGTGAAATATTTGGGGCCACATAATGAGAAGCTAGAGCAGAGCAACAGAGCTTGGCTGTAACATGATGGAAGAAACTGATACCCACAGGCAGACATCAAAGGCTGGTAAGTAGAACCAGCCAGTCATCCAAATCCCTTATAGGAAATGGGAGGAAGTATGTGAAGTAGCTAGAATTCCAACAATTCTTCTTGGAAGGTCTTACAGACAAAAAGCGTGTCTGTTATTATTGTTGTGATCACCCCTTCCTCATTGCCCTGCTGTCTAATGCAAAAGTGTGTATTATACAAGTAAAATAAAAAATGCAACAATAGTTACAATGTCATTGAATTACTGATTTTTAAATTTTCGTTCAATTATTAAAAAAACAAATTAACAAAAATCTAATTGTTCTGAGTCGTAAGTCTGAGTTTAAAAATCAGCAGAAGGGTTCTCTGCTGGGCTTTGACTTTCATAAGAACTTCATCATAAACTCCCTCGCTGACACCGTCTTTTGAAAACATGTTTCTCCCCCAGGAATGCCCTAGTACGTGCACAATGTGACATGCTGACATTGACCATAACTATTTCCTATGCTGTCCGTTTAGGCTTGAGTTCATTATATCAGCTGTTTTCTTATCCTTTATGGCCTCTACACATTGAATGTCAACTTCTAAACAGCATTTTTTTAAAAAAGTAGTAACATCTGTCTCTGTTCCCAGAAGTATTCCCATTGGATAGGAAAAGGTCAAAATTAAATTTTCATCCTAGGTGAATATTGTGCCCAGATGCTAGCAAGTAGGCCTAAAGTCATTACGAAAAACCTAAAGTACATGTATCAATCTCTAGATGAGCTAATTCATTTCAGATTGCACGCTAGCATCCTTCCTTCTCCTGTGTACCTGTTTGGTTAATTATTTCTCCCTGTTATACTATAAATTCCACAAAGTAACCTCATAGCACCTTTCTTTTGTAAAATAAATCATTATCTTTTGTCAAAGGCATGCATAATTGCAATGAAATAAGAGTTCAAAACTGCGTACAATTGGCTTGCTACATTCGACAAATACTGAAGAGAATAATTGCCTAAAGACAATGTATAACCTTGATTTAAATGACTTATTATGCATACTTCACATGTATATGGGGAAAATAATCTTCCTTCCTCAAAGCAGTTCCCCCTGCTGAGAAAAGAATTTGTTTTCTCTCTGTTTTATGACTTCATGTGTCTTATATCTACTCCCCTTTAACCTCATTGCCCTACTTTTTAATCCAAGAACTCATTTTTCATCTGTGTTAACTTCGTAAAATGAACGCACAAGTCTAAGGAAAATATACAATACAAACAGGGAAGGTAAATGAAGATAAGGGTAGTATTCATGTTCTTTCCCGCCCTGCAAATGTACATAATATTGATGCTGTAGTGATGTCTAGATAGAGGGTAGGTAATAGCATGAACTACTGCCAAACAGCATTAAAGAAGCTCACATCACATATATCCCCATTAAGTAAACTATAGTTTTGCTTCTCCCCCACCCCCCTTCACCACAGACAAATAATTACTCTCTGAATGTTCTGAGGGTTTTGCAACAACATTTTCAGGATTTACAAATAGTCTGGTGGGTAACATTTCTTATGACTTTCAAGCTTTCTTAAATGTTGTCTTGTTATCTTAAATGTTATCATATTGTTGATCAGATGAATTAAAAACCAAATAGGGCATTGGGAGAGGGAATATAATTAAACATGAAAGGAAAATGCCTATAAGAGGGCAGACCAAAAAGACTTCAAAATAGTTGAGAACACCTGTCATGCTTTTTGGTTTTATTAGCTGCTTTTCCCTTAGTAAAATGTAGACTCCAACCATCATTAAATTGTATTTAAACTTGTGCAGATGGTGGTCAACATTAATAGATGCTTACTTGTATCAAGCTATCGAAATGTCCAAAGTAAAAATTGCTCAATGATGGGATGTAAGTAGAGAGGAGTGTTCCACATGGTCTAAGCAGTTTCACATATGAAGATAGAAAGCCAAATAATTAAGGATCAGACGTTGAGGGCAAAAGTAGCTGTCTCAAAAGCAATGCATTTGGACCTTCTATTAAAAAGAAACATTGATATAAATATGATATGAATCGTGTAGCATAGGAAGGAAGAAAAACATCTGCTAACTCAGTGTCTCTCAAATAGGAATCCATGCATGGAAATCCAGAAATCTTTACAGGGTTCTACAAATTCGGTATGAGAAGTTTTTCAAAATTATATTATTATTTTTAAATAGCACATGTTTGCAAGCTGTAATTAACCACCATAAAATGTAGTATAGTGAGGTACTTCAAAGGTGGCATATGAATGTCATTGGATGTAACTGGATCCAAATATCCATTTGGATACAGATATATAGATGATCATTAGGTCAGATAGATAGATATACCCACATATATGTATATGCAGATGTATGTACATATATGTACATACATATAGCGTCTATATGCCCGGTACTAATCTAAGACTAAGTGTAAAAGAGCAGCAAGACAGACAAAATCGTTGTTCCCAAAGCACTTGTATATCTTATGAGAATGTATGGGGTAGTAGCAAGTACTAGCCAGGGAATCAACAGGGTAATGTGACGACAGAATATGCTTGAGTATTCATGACGGAAAGGTAGTTCAGCAAAACCCTCTATAAAGGGATAATATTTAAACTGAAACATACATGATGAGAAGGAGCACGCCAAGAAAAAAACAAACAAACAAAAAAGGGTAAAGAGAAATCCAGTGTGAGACTTGTGAGTGCAAGGACTGTCAACAGGAACAAGTTTTATGTGTTTTAGAAGACAGAGAAGCGTGCAGTGGGTGGTACTTGGTGAGTGTCCATATTAGACAGGTGAACAGAAATCAGGCCATGTGGTCTAGCATAAAGAGTTTTTGAATTATTGAAAGGCATCCATGTTTTTAAATTTAATACTGCTATTTAAAAAATCACTCTGGCTTCTAGGGGGGGTAATGGGTTATTGATAGGGAAGAGAAATGAAGGCCGTATTCAGGGGTTGTAGGAAACTGTTTAAGAAATAAGGATATCTTATACTGCGATGCTATTAGTAGATACAGAAAGGAGCAGGTGGACTGATTTGGTGAATGTGGGTGAAAGAGAGTGGGCTTTGAATGACAAGTCTCCGGTAATCCTCTGATCACACAGACAGGCTGTGTTCTCATTTACTGAGTGTGGAAGAATCAGAGTTGAACAGTTTAATGGGAGAAAAGATGCTGAAAATAAGACGTTGAAGTTTAGACATTTTGATTTCAAGATGTTTATAATTGGCCATCTAAATGAAAAAGTCAAGTGGGCAAATAAAACCCCAAAAGGTTCTCAAGTCTCATGGTAATGTTCAGGACAAATCAATGACAAGAAAAAAGAATGACAATGCCATTGGATGCTTTAGAATCGTTAAGAGTATGTGAAACATTCTTGGAAAAGCAAATGTCCTAATTATGAACACAGTGATAAAGTCCTTTGTTAAATGAAGAGCGTAAGATCATTCTTTTAAGCAACTCACTGGAATTAAACATGTTTTAAAGCCAAAACCTAAAAAGCCACACATGAATAACTTTTATTTAATTTAATAATTAGAACATATTTGTATTTATAATCCAAATGTTAAAAAATAGTTAATTTTAAATTATCTTCAAGATATTTCCAAATAATATTTTTAAAATAACACCTTTGACATTTTAGTATCTATTTATATAGATTCACTTTAAATGTTCAATTTCCACTTCCAAATTTTTTAATATAATTAAGGACCTCCTATATTAAAACTTATTTATATATTCCCCTCTTGTTGGATATTTATGTTGTTTCCTAATTTTGGTAGGAAATGTTAGATATTTTGACATTTAAGTGAATGATTAGTTTCAGATAAAATGCTATCAGAAAGCTCGTCCTACTTTCATTAAATACCTTTTGCTAGCCTGGCACAATGTCTCAAACCTGTAATCCCAGCACTTTGGGAGGCCAAGGAGGGCGGATCACGAGGTCAGGAGTTCAAGACCAGCCTGACCAACATGGTGAAACCTTGTCTCTACTAAAAATTCAAAAACTAGCATGGTGTGGTGGCATGCGCCTATAATCCCAGATACTCAGGAGGCTGAAGCAGGAGAATCACTTGATCCTGGGAGGCAGAGGTTGCAGTGAGCTGAGATTACACCACTGCACTCCAGCCTGGGTGAGAGAGTGAGACTCCATCTCAAAAAAGACAAAAACAAAAAACCTTTTGCTCAATGATTGCTTTGTGTCAAAATATTATTCATTCTTCACTTTCCTCCCTCTTTCTGTAGAAATTGTAATTAACAAATTTTCAATAGTGATTTTTCAGTTAATCCATTTCTTGCAATTTATAAATGAGTTAGATTTATGGTGATGATCTTATTTAAACAAATTCCTTGTACTTTTTTTTTCAAATTAAAATATGGTTTTATTTAACTTCTTAGCTCTGAAATAAAAATGTTTGAAATGCAATTTAGTGTTAAGGAGTTGAATGCTTTGAACAAGTCACAACCCATTAAAATTTTGTGAATGGAATACAGGCAAAAGAGGGAAAAAGAGACATTTGCTGTTATTTTTAAAGTGCGAACTTTGAAAAAACTTTTTAAAAAATCAAATTTGCAGCTGAATCTGGGTAATAAACAGTTTAAGATAAAATCATGATATTCTTTTTGGATTTTCTCTTATGCTAAAAAATCATTTAATAATAGTTTCTAGCAGGAAATAATCCCTCTCATTAAATTACATGTTTCTTTGGTTAACATTTACATTTAGCCTTTTTTTTTTTTTTTTTTTTTTTTTTTGAGTCTTGCTCTGTTACCCAGGCTGGAGTGTGGTGATGCAGTCTCAGCTCACTGCAACCTCCACCTCCCAGGTTCAAGTGATTCCCCTGCCTCAGTCTCCTGAGTAGCTGGGATTGCAGGTGCCGACCACCATACCCTGCTAACTTTCGTATTTTTTGTAGAGACAGGCTTTCACCATCTTGGCCAGGCTGGTCTCAAACTCCTGACCTGATGATCCACCCTTCTCGGCCTCCCAAAGTACTGAGATTACAGGCATGAGCCACTGCTCCTGGCCAGCCATGGTTTTTTAGCCGGCTCGTGCCACTGGTCTGCCACCCTCAATTAGGAGGTCTTCTTGGCAGGGGATGGGCGACATCATCCATCTACTCATAAGGTAGATGGATGATGTCACCCCAGCCACTGCCCTATTACATCCAGTCTCCACAGAGAATCCAGAATGGGCTCATTAGGATATGCATCACACCGTCATTCTCCATCGTGCTTGTACAAATTTTCCAGGGATTTGTTAATTTTATTTAACACAACATCCAATTCTTTGTCAGGGTCTACAAGGTCATATACATTTTGTTCCTGCTCCCTTCCAAACTTCATCTCCCACCAGACTTCCCCAGGATTACTGAAGCTCTGTATACACTGGCCTTTCTCTTATTTGAAAACAAATGGACTGGCTTCTGCCTTAAGCATGCTTTCCCTTCTGTTTGGAATACTCAATCCCCAGATCTCTGTATGTCAGACTTCTTCTTATTACTTAACTCTCCATTTAACTGTAATTGCCTCAGAGGCATATTTCCCACCCAGTAGAGAGGTATAGCAGTACCTGCCACATTGAACAGAGTTAGCAAATATTTATTAAATCAATGATTGAAAGTTAGTTATATGGTTTGACTGTGTTCCCATCCAGATCTCATCTTTGAATTCCCACATGTTGTGGGAAGGAGCCAGTGGGAGGTAACTGAATCATGGGGGCAGATCTTTCCCATGTTGCTCTCATGATAGTGAATAAGTCTCACGAGATCCAGTGGTTTTGAAAAACAGGAGACTCCCAGCAAAAGCTCTCTTTGCCTGCTGGCATCCATGTTAAGACTTGACTGGCTCTTCCTTGGCCTCCCCAGGTGTGTGGATAAAAGAGTCCAATTAAACCTCTTTCTTTTGCAAATTACCCAGTCTCGGGTACATCTTTATCAGCAATGTGAAAACAACTAATACAGTTAGTTTGAGAGAAATTTTTAAAGTGTTTTAATCTAGTAAAATTGGCTTTTGTCACCTTCAGCTAAAATTCTCACTTTGTATCCTTTTTAAAAGCTGTCATTAAAATGCTCACATAGTGCTCTGTTGATTTACTGCTATGAGGTAAATGACATTATCTGGTCACTTAGCTAGTTACCAAGAAAATTCTGGAATAAGTGTGGGAAATGAGAAAAAGAGAACTAACATTTATCTAAAAACCCATTATGTTCTGAAATTTTGGAAAGTTTAGTTTATTGATTAGATACAGTTCATTAAAACAGATATAACTACTCTATGGGCAGCACGCAGTTCCCCTGAGCCCATCCTGTAGGATATCTAGAGATGGCTTGGCAAGTGGTTGATGCCTTGAACAATGAGAATGGTTTTCCTTTCTCTACTACAGAGCTCTGTTTGAGAATGAAACATGATATTATTATTTCCTTGAACACCTAAAGAAACTGAAGCTTAGGAGCCAATAACATCTCTAAGGTTAAAGGGTGTGAATGTCAGCACGATAATTCAATCTCTTCAGTCACATTTTCTTTACCTTGCCAGGCTTTGCTACCTCCTGAAATAATTCCTTGATACCTTCTCTGGGATGTTCTATACACAAATAAAAAACGAGCTGTTAAAAACAAATTTGTCATCAGTGCTCCTCTTCATATTTTGTCTATTTCAGAGAGTGAAACTTTTGTTTACCTAGTGAATTATTCCCCATCTAAATAGATAGTTATTAAATCCTGTGTACCTTGCTTTCTGAGTATACCTTGTTTTGTTAACAATTTTGCCTGGGACTTGCCTTTATTTCTTTTATCACTACCATAGTTGAGTCTTTCATCTCCAAGATTTCAACATAGAATTAGAACTGATCCTCCAATTCTACTTTCATTACCCATCCAAATTCTATTCTCATGACTGAAACGAACCTTGCTAAAGGAAAATGTGACTATTACTTTTTTTTTTTCTTTAAATACTACCAGCAGCTCCAAATAGCCTCCAGGATAAAGTCTAAATGCCTTGGCTTAGTTTATAAAATTATTCATTTTTAGGAGCCCAGCTTCTGCTCAGTACTTCCCAGCACTGAACTACTTGAAGCTTGCAGTATATTTTATAGGTTTCTAAGTATTCGTTCTTTCACACTTATTGCCCCTAGTCTAGATATCTCATCTTCCTGACCAATTTCCACTCTTGCAGCTATCCACTCAAGTGTCATTTCTTCAGGAATGTTCCTAGACTTCTACATTTGAATTAGATATCTTTTTCTGTCCCTCTTCACCTTCTCAACTTTTATATGCTGCGCTGAAACAAAACAGACTGTGAGCTCTTGCGGGCAGAATTGTTCTTTTTCAGTTGAGTGCCCCAATATCCCAAGCACTTAGCATAATGCCCAGTTTAGAGACTCTTAAGACATGTTAATTGAAAGCATTAAAAAAATGTGTAGATGAAAAAAGTACTTTTCGTAATTCACAATTTTGCCTGGTTATCGTCCTTAGTAGACATCTAGGAAAAGTAAACCCACTGAATGAGACAATCACTCTATATCTGCTAAGTCCAGTTATCCTTGTAGTTACCTCCTGGTGAAAATTCTGCTGGCTTGAAGGTGGTCTACCTGCTGCCTCATTGCTGTTCCTGCAACATTCTTCCTCAGGAATGAAGCTCCTTAATGCCTCATGTCAGTCTTATCATAGAATCTCAGGAAAGTTGGGAATGAAGGGATAATGAGGTTACCTAGTCCGATCTTCAAAGGAGCCTACATCATCTATTTTGACAGGTGTAGTATTCAATGATAATTTATCTATCTGTAAATGTGCCATGACAAATTTTATGGAAGTAATGAAATTTTAGTAATCCAACACAGCTCCACTGTGATCTCTGCTATTGAATATGTTTTCTTGGTGATAAGGAACCTAAGAAGAGATTAAAACTACTATTTTAATAAGATTTGTGGGGGGGAGAGCTCCATATTTGTGAGATGATAGTAAATTGGCTTCAAGTGAAAAGAAAATAATATATGAAACTGGTTGTTATAAAGCAGAACCACAGTGAAAGATTTGCTAATAATTTTATGATTGAGAGTTCTGTATCAGGGCTTTCTTTTCATTTAGAGACTTGTTATAATCAAAACAAAGAAAAGCTTTGCTCTTCATGCAGGAGGAGGGAGTAAAAGGTAAATAATACATTTAAATAATTTAAAGTTCTCAAGAAAGGTTAAAGGGAACAAAGTTTGTAATCTCTTAATGAATTTCTTTCTTTGGTTCAAGACCCAGAGAGACAAATGCGATCATTCTCACCAATTACAGGAATATATCCTAAACTTTCCTTACCTTTACCTTTCTTCTTTCTATTTTTAACTCACCAAATTTTTCTTAATTCTGAATCCCATATAAAAACCATTAACCAAGGTTGTTAATACACTGTGGCAATTGCTTTTATTTTCATGAATACACAGTTAGAAATGAAAACTACCTCCAATTCATTAAAAAGGGCATTATAAGTGCTATAACTAAAATGCTTAAAAAACAGTAAACATATTTTCACCCTGATTGCAACATAGCCATCACAATATTTTGGGCAGAATGGTTCTCTTTCAGTTGAGTGCCCTGATATCCCAAGCTCTTAGCATAATGCCTAGTTTAGAGACTAATAACCTTATAACCTGGAACTTACACTTTAATAAAAGGGAGAATAGAAGAAATTCTGAAAGTCAATATAAAAAAAGATTATTCTAATTACCTAATTTTCTCATAATCTTCCAACTTTACTGCCATTGTTAAAGCTCAGACTCTCTTCATCTCTTATGTATCCAAATACAATGTGATAGCTCAAAAGTGCAAAAATATATATCATGTTAAAACATATTTTGCCATAACAATAATTTCCCAGTTTCTTATCTTATTAGCACAATTCATATTAAATGGAAACTAATAAACGCATTTTTCAGAATTTGCGAATGCACATATTGGCCCCAGTTCCAGAATGGTTTCCTCTCTGTGATTGCAACTGGTAATTTCACTTCATTATGGACTTTAGGCAGCTTCTCTCATACATAAAATCTTAGATGGATTTGATATGTTCAGCATCTTGAAAATAAAGCTATCACTTTTAGATTTTTTCTTTCTTTCAAAAGGCTAGCATCGATATATGATTTGGGTGTCAAAATAAGTCCTACATGCAAAACAGACAAAGATGAAGAAAATATATTCATATGGCTAAAGAAAAAACAAATTGTTACTAGATGGCTCTATCATCTCATAATTAAATGCAAAATGCTGGTGAACTACATAGGCTTTTCCTAGAGTGGGTGGCACTTTAGGACCCTATACCGTATATTGGGTAATTGGTTTCAATTACCTCAGTTATATGGGTCTGTGTTAAATCTTCCCAACAATATAATATTTAAATAGATATTGAAAATATCTCTGGCTTTTACCATAGAATAAATTTCTTTACTGTCCCTACCAAGCTATGATCTAAAGGAAAACAATCACTCAATACTATGGAAGAAATAGCACTTTTGTTCATATTTGTTTCTTTCTTTCTGATGTATTTATTTATTGAGTAAATGAAAACAGTGAGAAATGATGTTAGACATTTCTGTGACAATGTGTCCTTAAATGCCAAAGTCCTGAATACATACCCATGACAAGGAAAGAAAATTCTAGAAATGCCTGGTCATGTCAAGAGATATTTAGTTGTTCTTGCTTCTCTCATTAAAACTTTCAAGGTGAATGAATATGTGCTCCTAAAAAAATCACCATTTAAAATTCTATTTGTCTGAAACATTTTCAAAGTCAGCCCTTTGATATCATCTTAACAGACACACAGTTGAAACTTTTCTCCTATAAATCTAATGACTTTTCTTTCATACTTTACCTCCTTCAGTTCCGCCTTTCTAGACAGCACAACATACTGAGTGGTGATCTATACCACGATGCAGGCTGTTCTTGTCTTTTCTTTGTCCAGGCTGTATGAAGGTCACAGTGAACAGCAACTTCTCTCATGTACTTATGTGATATTACAGAAGCCAGGGCCTCTCTCAGCTTGAGTTTATTATTTAGAGATTTGAGTCCAGACTTCTTTGGCTGCTTGATTTATTTTTTGCCTTACCCTAAATTAAAAATACCACTGGTGCCTATATTTCACTGTGTGCTTTCATCAAGTTTTAAAGTTTTATTTGTTTTTTTACATTGCTTCTCCTATGCGTTAAGGGAAATGGAAATTGCAGTGAGTTTTTTTATTATATTAAATAAATATCATCTCAATATTAAACACAACTCCAGCTCTTTATCCATTGGCTTTCTTCTATCTTTCTCTTTAAGAAACATAGAAGTTTGGGGTTGGAAGAAAAGTAAAAATCATCAACCTCAGGTTCTATTTAATATTGAACGTCTGAAGCTCTGTTCAGACATGTCCTGCAATGTGGATCTCATTTTCCCGCTAAAAAACACATTCCTCTTTCCGAAATCTCCTATTACTAAAAGGTTTAACTTTGTATCAGAACTTAAACTGTCACTCTCATCCATTTTGTTGGTACCTTCCCAGAAATATAGAACTTCTAAGTCGTCTGTCTCAAAACATCCTTGAAGACAGTTTTTTATATCTTCTTTCCTCTATCTGCTCCAAATACTTCCTCACCTACACCATAGGTCATTAAGCAACCCACCCAGCGTTAAAACCTTCTCTTATCAATTTGCTCTAGATTTTCAGCCTTCCTGACATACAAGCCACCAAATCCATACAGCTACCTGCAGAAGAGAACATAATCATATCAGCATTTAATATATTCTTTGTATTATATTACAATTAGTGTAATCTAAACTTAAAATTACCATTTAAAAAAAAAAAAAAAACATTGATTTGTAATTTTCCGTCTTATATAACCTAAGTAGGGTTTTGTACCTAAATTAGAACAATTGGTCACATCTGTTTTGATTACATTTTATCTTGTTAGGTTTAACTTAATCTTTTTTCAGAGGCCCCTATCAAAGTACCAGGTCAAGGCACAGTGAAAATTCAGGTCAGAAAACTAAAGCAAGATGTAATGTAGACTGAGAAGCCTTTAAAAATAGGCAACTTGTGAAGAATCCTCCCTTTTACTTGCTGATGGAAAATCTGAGAAAGGAATGAAATAAAAAGAGGAAGAAAATTCTTTCCCAGCTTGTAGACTAGAAAATGTGTGTGCTTTTGTGTGATGCAGAAAATAGGGAAATATAGTGTGAGACACTGTAATTTATAATTTAATCAGCTATGTGTTTATTATTGTATAAACCTAGAAAAGGTTAAATCTTGATCCTTATAATACTTATTTATGAGTTGGCAGTATAATTATTAGATATACATCCAAAATATTGAGTCTAAAGTTAAGTATTTCTATGTGTTGAATATAAGATACCCTAGGAAAAGCAGGTTACATAATCCATGCACCATCTACAGAAAGGAGCTTGGTATGCAAATTCCGGTCTTTCTGTGCACTTAAATTCAAGAAAGTAGAAGAACTAGCATGACTGTGTTGTTGTAAATAAATGAAGCATGCGAACTTTCTCTTTGTGGAAGAGGTAGGGCAGAGTGGGCATGGGTCCAATTATCTTCCTAAACACACAAAGTGGAAATTTTATTCCCAATGTCTTGAGTACCAACTGTAGAATGTACCCACCATTCAATATTCTAGTCACTAGGCTAACAAACACAACTCCTCACTGCATGAAGCTTACAATCAGAGTTATAACAGAAAAATTAAACAAATATTTAACAGATTATAAAAATGAGAAGAAAAACAGAATGTAAATAAAGAAATTCAAGTGGATGTGGTAATCAGTTTTAAATAGGATCACACAGTAGCAATAAAATGAAACATTTGAATGCTATTTGTTTCTTTTTCTTTATTATTATTATTTTTTAGAGATGGTGTTTCACCATGTTGGCCAGGCTGGTCTTGAACGCCTGGCTTTGTGTTCCACCCGCCTCAGCCTCCCAAAGTGCCGGGATTACAGGCATGAGCCACTGAGCCCGGCCTTGAATACTATTTTAAAGAGGAGGTAAAATGAGTCAAAAAAATATCTGGAAGATGAGCATTCCAGGCAAAATGAGCAGCCAATGCGAAGGCTGGAACATCCCTTGGGTATTTAGGGAACTGCAAGAAAGCAATATGTATTGAACCTGGTGATCAAGAGGCAAAATAATAAAAAGATGAGGTCAGAGAGATAATGGGTGGCCCCAGTTATAGGGCTTTATAGGCCTTTGAAAGACCAGCTTTTACTGTGAGTGAGGTGAGAAGGCATGGACAGACTGACAGAGAAGTGATAATTTGACTTACATTTTAAGAGGATTAGTTTGGCTGCTCTGTTGAGCATAGATTATAGGGGGAGAGCATGTGAGTGGAATCAGGGAGAAAACTGAGAAGGCAATTGCAATAATCTATAGGAGAGGCTGTGCTATCTTAAAACAGGGGGAGTAGCAATAGAGCTGGTGAAGAGTTGTCAAAATTCTAAAAATATTTGGAAGAAGAACATGCATTAATATAAATTACATTGGAAAGTGCTTGAGAAAGAGAATAATATTCATTTAGATCTTTACTACCTTAATTTTATCCCCAGGAAAAGTTCAAATAAATCAATTTATGGAATAGTAAAATCTCCAAAAACATTACAGAGCCAAGAATTCAGTTGTATTTTTTAACAATATCAGAGAATCAATCTTTGATTAAGGTAAGAGCAAATAATTCATCTCTACTTTTGCCCCACGTATTATTTATAATATGCTAAATATTGACCTAGTCTTATAATTGTGTGATGGATAAAACTAAATCAATCCAAAAATCTCATATAACATAACAAGTAAACAAAAAAACCTCAATGATTATAAAATTGCATATATGATTCTTAAATAACAAACTTCAGAGACTTGTTCTTCTACGGGAACCACAAGACTGAATCTTTTCCTTTTTTTTCAGTTCTTTTCTTCTTGCTTTCACTGAGGTAAAACATGTCTATTATTTCAAAATAGGGAAATATTTACTGTTGCTTTTTGGTGGTAGAGACTGACGCTATATGCTTGTTTTATAGTCTAAAATTAAGGAAGAGATAAGTTACTAACAATGAAATCACATTCTGTTTTCCTGAAAGTTATAAACATATATTCTCAGGTAGACAACTTTATAAATTGACTCATGATAATTCCCCACCCACTTAACAGTATTCACATTGCTGTGAAATCCCTTCCCCTTGTGTATGAACCGGACCTTGTGAGTCGCTTGTAACAAAGGATAGGTCAAAAGTGATAGATACCACTTCTCTGACTAGGTCACAAAATTCTGTGCCTTCCATCTTGCTAGCATTCTCTCTTGCTGGTACTCTCTTTTATGCCCCCTCATTTGCTACCTGATACCTTGTAAGATGCTCTCTGGGAAAGCTCAAAGAATAAGGAAGTAAGAAAGGCCTCTGGGCAACAGCTCAGGAGAGACTGAGTCCTGCCAATGATGGGGACCCTTCACAGAAGAGCCTCAAGATGACTGCAGCCCTGTGAGATTTCCAGAATCAGAGGACCCAGATAAGCCACACCTAGATTTTGGACCCAAATGTGAAATAATAAATCTGTATCAACTTAAACTGCTAGATTTTGGCATAATATGTTATGCAGAGATAGTACATAACACACAGTACACTTAGTCCATAAATTGATTTAAAGAACTATCAAAACAAGAGTGAATAAACACTTTTAAGTAGATCACTTAATTACTTTAATATCTTGACTTTTTAATGCCATTCCTAAGAGATAATGGTCAACTATAAATGAAGCAACGAAAATAGGCTTTTGAGAACAATACACCCAAATATATCAAGTTGAGGAAATGATTCAGTCATAAGGAGAACATATTCAACAACTGAAATGGGAAGCTATAGCTTTCCATTTCAGTTAATATCTATAGTTATGTAATAAAAATGTGGCAGAAAATATGAATTCATTAACATTCTACACTGTTAATGTTTTGTGATTTTAAGACTCCTTAAAGTCAGGACTGTGTTAGACTCCTTTAAGAGTTTGACGATTGGAAAGAAATCTTCCTATTTGTTATTCCTACCCCTTTTATTTCTGCTACCATACACTAACTGCTAAAATTTAACTAGTCTTATGCTTAAATTGTATTGAACAAGAAGACTTATTCCATTCTAAGAGGCTATAAATTACTATATGGCTGATATAAGTAACTTCATATATTATAAAGTTAGCCATGGAACATAAGCAAAATTAAATGTAAACGTTGAGTAAAATATTAGTGACATATTCTATGAGAAGTGTGGTCCATCTCTAGTTACAAACAATGGCAGGATTATAAAGATGGTTTCTTTTCTCTAAGGATTTTGTTTCTGTAATTCAATGTAACATTCTTGCTTTATACTCAATTATCTTAAACAGTAAATTATTGTACAAGTTTAAAATAGAATTTTATTGTCAATGCCACTAGCGACTACCCATTAACAGTGGAAAATGGGATAACTAGCTAGTTCTTGTGACTATTTTCAAAGTCTTTCATAAGATGTGTGTTAAATTGAGCTTCATTCTCCTACACCAGTTCTTCTGGCTACAATTCTCAAAATGTAGAAGACCTCTTTATGCTACAGCTTATAGTTAGTTTATTTAGAAATATGATGCTGCTACTTGTTAGCAATTGTAATGTTTGAGGAGTTACATAATACTTTTGAACTTTAATTTTTGTATCTATAAGATGATAGTCATAAACTATAGCACAAATGGTTTTTTAATGTTCATGCAAGATAATAAAAATGGGACTTATTAACTTAAACCTTAATTTAAAAGCATGAAAGTATTAATGCAATATTATATAGTGTTCCACATTACAGTGGAGGAATGAGTATACGAATATTTGCTCTCTCATTTGCAGAGAGAAGAGGGATTATTATAACAAATATGTATTAAACCTACAGCAGACTGGTCATTTTAAAATTTGTCTTTCTGCTGATATATTATTAGGATACATCATGGAAATGTACCTCATTCTAATAAAACCAATAACATCAAAGAAAATAAGTTAATGTCTCCAACAAATGAAGAGTTAACAGTAAGGGGTCCAAATACATCGAATTAAAATAGCAGCTTGTGGTCTTTGCATTCATATCTTTAAATTCAATCTCAAAATAAATTACTGGAAATAGAAATATCTGCAGTTTTCTCATGGAGCTAAGTCCTTGGCCCTGGGTTAGCTCTTGCCATGCACCCTAGAGAGAAGTTTCCTGTGTATTTGACTGCACAGAGATAAAAGACCAGGTAAGCACATTCAAAATACATTTTTTATCCTTTAGTGAACAGGCGGTAAAATCTCTGATATCCTTGTATTCCGCTTCTTAGATCACCTAGAATAAGTATATGTAGTCAAAGATGGAATTTTCCTAAGAATGGTAGATAAGGAAAAATGACTTTAATATAAATGAAGCAGGTATCAGTAGGTTTCTGGCACTGCAGGCTCATTTGGAATATTAAAACCCATCACTTACTGTACAGAGTTTATGATAATTAAGGCCTTCCAGATGTCCACTTAGTCTTTTAAATAATTTTCTAAACCATACTGTCCTTTATGTCCTTTATTTTTTTCTGTCCCCACGTTTATGTTTATTAAAAACTGACATAAACAAACACAATCTCTACAAAAAGTATCCCAGATCCCATATGACTTTGAAACAGTAATCATAAGAGACATTATCGCCTTGGACCCCCAACTCCTCTGCCACGGCCACGTCCTCTTCCTCTGCCTCTGCCTTGGCCTCTTCCTGCAACTGCTTCCCTTTTCTTAGATTTCACCTTAGGTTCAACATCCACAAGTAGTGTATCCAGAGGTAAACTGTCTGGTAGAATAAAGTATAGAATGTTGTTTCCTCAAATACTCAACATTTCCAGCTGTACAGGTTCTCTGTTCTTCAGGGTCATTTTCACAGCTTTAAGATGTATATTCATGCTGACATCCACACCTGTGATTGTTCCATGGACCTGTGTTCCATTCTTCCATTCAATGGTTACAGTTTCGTGACTCAATTTCATCAAAAATCTCACTGTCCTTTATGTACCATAAACATTCAAAAAGAAAGTTTAGGTAAAATTTGTTTTTCTTCAACAATTAAGTTTTAATTTTTTAATATATGTAAAAGAATCTTATTGGTAGAACTGACAGAATAAAGGCATTTCTATTTTCACTTTCTTCTCTGAAACCTATCAAAACTACAAAATGGCTGAAGCTCAAATAAGAATTTTCTATCTTCATTGATGGCATGAAAACCAACTTGATTGCAGGCCTTAATCTATAAATAGCTGCCAAGAACAGTGATATTGGGACCAATTTGTGTCATGAGGCCTAAACTATATCTCTATTATACCTATGTCATGTCTGTATGTCTGCATCTGTGTCTGTGTGTCTGTCTTTGTCCATATCTGCATCTACATCTATATATGCCAATAGGCACCAAACTGGATGGTACACACTGAAATGTCTGTAACCCTAATAGTTGATGATGATTCATCACTTCTTTGAGATGAGAAGCTGAATTATCTGAATGAGCTATGAAAAAAATCTGTGAGCCTTATTCCACATTGCCAGGTGGCCGAAATGAGGTCAAACAAGGAGTCAATACATATTCACAAGAACAAGGCTGCACATAGGAGTGAAGGGGACAATCAGTGTCACAACAGCTGAGCTTGGAACACTAGATGCAAAAATCTAAGGTAATTGAAAACAAAAGCTTATGAAAGAATGACTCACTCTAGTCCAAGCTTATTTCCATTTCACCTAAAATACTCAAAGCACTAAGTTGATGATGGTGTATACCTCTGCTCATATTTGATGAGGTAAGAAAGTATTTAGAGAGATAATTCCTTCTCATGCTATTCTTCAGCAAAGAGCTTATCCTGACAGCTTTTTTGGCCCCATTAGAAAATGAGCCAAAATCAGAAAGGAACCTGCATCAAAACTAGATAGGGATATTATAACATAAAAGGAGAACAAATGAAGGTTTATCTATTAGAATAAGAGATTGTTTAAGACAGTCTTGCTCTGTCACCCAGGCTGGAGTGCAGTGGCACAACCTGGGCTCACTGCAACTTCCACCTCCAGGGTTCAGGCAATTCTCATGTCTCAGCTTCCAAGTAGCTGGGATTATAAGCATGCATCAACATGGCTAAACTTTGAAGGCAAAAAGCTAAAAGGATACATTTAGGGGAAGTAAACATACTGATTTACTACCAACCAAATGAAGAAAGAATTCGACTAAAATCACCAGAATATTTTCCTGTTACTTTAATAGAAAACTTTTTAAAATGTAAGTTTGCATGCTGAGTGTAATATTGCTAGATGTACTCATAACTCATGATCTTAGCTAGCATTCCACCAAAATGGTACAATTTGAAAGTTCTGCATAGATAAATAACAGTGGAAAATATCACGTTAGATTACCATGAAAGCGAAAACATCCTGAGGCTGTCTGTACAACAATCACTATAAAACATGTCTACCTTCTGCAAAAAGGAAATCAAAGTTAGATCAAGTGGTCTAAATATAAACATAAGTAAGCATCTAACACAACCAGTAGATTTAACTGAAGTTGGGAGGTAAAGAGGGAAATCCAAAGTTACTGTGGCTTCTTCTCTTCTCTTACTTCAAATAGTAGTAGGCAAAGAAACAGGAGAGGAACTAGAAAGAGGCGGACATGAAGGTTAGTGCAAAGTCATTTGTGTAAGTAGTTTGAAATTTGGTTTTGAGGCTAAATTGTGTTTATTTCAAGTGTCAGAGAAATCTAGACATACCTGGTGGCCTACTGAGGTAGAGGCATAAGGAGCTTTTTTATTGAAGGAACAACATGCCCCTTGGACATCCCAGAAAAAGAAACTAGCACATAGATGATACCCAACCAAAATGCTGAGATACGTAGGACTGTTCATAAATGTCCAGTAAAAAATGGAACCTCCAAATGCTGTTGCCAAGTGGCTGACTAAATGTGACTAAATCTGGAGGGAGCCTGAGTGGTTAGCAAAGAGAGCCTGTGAGAAGCCAAAAGGTGAATCAGCATCTTCTGTTTTGCAGAGAACACAATGCACGTGGTTTCTCCAGTCATGATCCAGTAGAGCAGCGAGAAGAACCATATCTGGCAGCAACACAGGTCTTTACCGGGAGGGTAGGGTAAGAAAGAGCAGAGACTAATTTGTGAGCAACAGAGGAAATGTCCAAATGCTTCACCCAACTTCAGTGGGAGTGACTGAAGTGTGCAGACTCTTGGTGGCTGGGGTAAGCTGAGATGTGTTTGTCCACACAGGCAAGACACCACGTATGGACTACAAAAGATAAGTGGAAGAGACTTAAAGAGAGCTAGAGGCACAGAAATTCAGGCTGGTGAAAACCAGCAAAATAAGGGACATGACTCAGAATATGTCCCTATTTTGTATGCCTAAGATTAATGTGTCCCAGAAGCAGGGGTTAAATGGTCAAATGTGAGTCATATTTAAAATCTGGCTTATAAATCAAAGTTAATTTTTACCTTAAAAATTCAATTGCTTTTTCATTTGTTAGAATTTTATATAGAGAGCAATGCCATGTGTGTAAAGATGTGTGTGTGTGTGTGTGTGTGTGTGTGTGTGTGTGTGTGTGATTTGTTTATGCATAAAATATCTCTGGAAAAGAAACTTCAGCTGATAACAATGATTGTCTCTGGGAAAGGAAACTGGGAAGTGATTTAGGAGGGGAAAGTTCACTTATTTTTAACTTTTTACACAATTAGGTCTTTTGAACACATTTACCATGCACATATTTCCTATTCATAAAACCCATACAATTTAATTATGAACAAAATAGAGCTAAATAAGTCAGTGTGTTAATGACTTTTTCAGAAAATAAAAAATATTACATGTATGTCAATAAATGAGAAAGCAGCTAATCCTTGTCTTTAGTTTTTAATAGCAGTAAAGATGAGGTTACATGGGTCAACCTATTGTTTCAGAGCAGACAAGAGGATGTTTATAAAATTCCAAAAGTCTTACCAAGCCAAAATCTATTTCTCCCTTTAGCCTTCCTGAATCACCATAAAAATGATTTGATTATGAGATGATAACCTTTTAATGTCTCATTTTTATTTTACCCCTACCTTCCAGGAAACTCAGGTGGGCAATGCTAACTTGTAGTTTCTGGCATAAATAATTTTCTATTTCTTCCATACAAATTCTTATCTCTTTTTATTTTTTAGTTTATGTGGCTATTTTATGTCATGGTTTTTATTAGTAATCACCTTTAATATGCTCTGGTGGTAGAGACTGTGTAAATTTTAAAACCAAGGAAAAGAATGGATAGGACAACCAATTCCAAGAAAATAGTTTCAAAAACTCTTAGCTAAAATTATAAGTATTAAGCTCCCTAGAGTTCATATGGCAGTGTGAATAAATTCTCTTTTAAAAAAAGTGTTTAGTCCTCAGTAGTCTGTCTTCATTCAGTAGAGAAAAAATAATGCTTTTTTGGTCAGTCTTAAAGCTAATGACTTCCTGGGCAGGATAAATATAACAGGCACATCTCGAAGACATATTGAGAGCTGACCTACTTTATAGGTTTGCTCACCTGGGAAGTTATAAACTTAAATTGGCCTTCAAGCGTTTTTGAGAGACATTGAACCAGGCCTTAATACCCAGCAGCATGGACAAAGGAAGTTTGTACCGGGACTTGTCAAGGACTGATCTACCTTGTCATATCTGGTTCTCAACGAAGGGTGCTTTTGCCACACCACTCCTACTTAAGAGACATTCGGTAATATCTTGATATATTTGTGGTTGTCACAACGGGGGTGAAGGGGAAATTGAAATTTATTAGGTAAGGGCCAGAATTGCTGCTAAACAACCTACAATGTATAGAATAGTCTCACCACAACAAAAGATTGTTCATTTCAAAATGTCAGTCACAGCCAGGTTGAGAAATCTGGTCTAGATCTATTCCTCTCTTGGGTTTTGCTGCCTCTCTAGGTGTAGTGCAAGATGACAGGGCACACCCATCATCTTTGCTTAGCTTGATAGTAAGGAGAAAGTGGAGAGCCAAGAGTGGAAACCCTCTCACGTTCAGCCTGCTTTGGACCACAATGCTGATATATCAAGGCTCCGGAAAACGTTCACACTCTGAGGCTGAGATATTGAAATAAACAAAATAGTTCTCTGCATTTAATTCTGCCAGATTCCTTCCCTCAAGCCATTATCCTGACTCAGCCTCCCCAGTAGCTGGGATTACAGGCATGCACTACCATGCTCCACTATTGTTTTTTTTTTTTTAGTAGAGACGGGGTTTCACCATGTTGGCCAGGCTGGTTTCTAACTCCTGACCACATGATCCGTCCGCCTTGGCATCCCAAAGTGCTGGGATTACAGGCTTGTATACTTGCAATTTACTCTCCCTATAGACTTGCAATGTTTATCTTCATACTGATAAGGAAAAAGTCACCTTTTGTTATTGTTTCATGCCTATTTTATGCAGTACCGAATAAATCCAATAACATGATGTTGGGATTGTTCCCTAAGGCATTCTAAAACCTCTTATCCCTAGTAGTTGAATTAGAGTTTTTAGTAATTAATAAGACACATGTCATGGTAAAAAAACAGAATCTGAAATTTAAAAAAATGTTTTGTCTAGGATTCAGAACAATATTTTGTTTCAATTTTTCTATATGCTCCATGAGATCTTATACTAAACTTGTCTCACTTACTGCTGACTCTTCTGGTACCATGCCTAGCAGCTAGCACAGTAGCTAAGAATAAGTAGGTGCTTTGTTGACTAAATAATTAAATTTTTGAAAATTTACCTTCTGTCAAAATACAACCAATTACTCTTCTATAAAAATAGAAGCTTTTATTTTTGTTTTATTTTATTTTATTTTTTGAGATGGAGTCTCGCTCTGTCGCCCAGGCTGGAGTGCAGTGACACGACCTCAGCTCGCTGCCACCTCCACCTCCCTGGTTCAAGCTATTCTTCTGCCTCAGCATCCTGAGTAGCTGAAATTACAGGCATGTGCTACCATGCCCAGTTAATTTTTGTATTTTTAGTCGAGATGGGGTTTCACCACATTGGCCATGCTGATCTCCAACTCCTGACCTTGTGATCTGCAAGCCTCGGCCTTCCAAAGTGCTGGGATTACAGAAGTGACCCTCCCCGCCCAGCCAAAATTGGAAACACTTTATTGGATCAAATTGTTAATATGAAGATCAGAGGAGATGATGTATTATTTTCATGGTCTTTAAACCTTTAGTGTCATGCCACATTCATTAATGTTAATCTTTTTTTTTTTTTTGCTAACTAGAGCAACTGGATACAACAACAACAACAACAACAACACAAAATGCTAGAGCTATAAGCCTTGTAACTAAGTACGTCTTCTCTTTGTATACCCCCACTACCCTCCCTGCTCAGGCACAAAACAACCTGGAATGATATTAGCTACCTACATTCTGTGTTATTTTGCCTCTGCTCCTGAGCATAGACAAAAAGAATTAAACAGCTTATCTAATGAATGTCATCATAAACTGCTGGTTAGACTGCAGTAATACCTCTATACTATCTATAGCTTAAAGCAAAGGCGTATTTCTTCTTCACACTTTATGTTAATTGGTGTGGGTTCTTTTCCATGTCAAACTCAAGACACAGCTGGCACTGTTTGGAGCATTTGTCAGTTGTTGTGACAGGAGAAGAGAGGTTGGGAGGGTTTTCACTGGACATTTAAATCTTCTTTCTAGAAGTGGCAATCAGCCACTCAATTAATTCATTGTCTAGAAACAATTACATGGGGAATAAGAAGTGAAAATCTGTCATGGGCTCAGAGGGAGAAGAACTCTGGAGAAATACAGGATGAAGAACACTAATAGCTACCACACCTGGATCTTCAAAGAATCCCCCAAATCCTACTTGTCCTTAATCTTTTCTCTTTTACTCTCTATTTCCACAAAAGCAATTTCCAGCCTTCTCATTGGTATTCAGACTTCCAGTTTATTAACTATCATTCAGTCTCTTAAGATGTCTGTCCATCTAGTTCATGGAAAACTGGAAGCTGTCAACACCCACCATGTGGTAAGCTCTGTGAGAACAGGAATCATACCTGTCTCATTTGCAATTATCCTTTCTGCCTACCATGCTAGCTGTTGTCAAGTAAATATTTATTGAAGAATCTTAAATTATTACATAAATCTGGACCCTTCTGTCCAGGTTTCAATGATCAAATTTTTCAATTATTACATAAATCTATGGTAGGCTAATCAATGGCCCATCAAGAGCTATTCAAGTCCGAATGTGCTTGCATCTTTTAAATGTTAACTTATATGGACAAAAGTGGTCTTCGCAGATGTGATTTAGGATCTTGAGATGAGAAGACTTTCCTGAAAAATGCAACCATACTCATTTTTATAATATGGAGACAAAGGGATATTGACACACATAAACACAGAGGAGAAGGTGATAAGATGAAAAGAGAGAGATGTGAAGAGGCTAGCCTTGAAGACTGAAGTGTTGTGGCACCTTGTTGCCAGCCAAGGAATGCTGGCACCCATCCAAAGCTAGAAGAGGCAAGGAATAGATTCTTCCCTGGAGCCTCAGGAAGGAGCTTGGTCCTGCTGACACCTCAATTCCTCTACCTAGTGATGATGATTTTTAACTTCTGACCTTCAAAAGTGTAGGAGAATAAATATGCTGCTTTAAGCCATGAATTTTGTGATAATTTGTTATAGGAAACCAGTATACATTGGATTTAACATTTTTATTTTCTAGAATTTGTGCACTGAGCAAAAAAAGATTCCTATACTTGAAAATGTTTAATATTAACATAGAAGTAAAAAATGTGTTTTGGTTTTTATCCACATGCACTTGTTACATTTTGGGAAGTTACAACACTTGCAATATTGTTTTACTTCCTTGAAATGAGTAGATTTATAACTTTAGAGTGGAGTCTTCAGAATATCAAAATTAAACTGTCTGCATGTACTTGACTGTCTCCCAAATTTGGGTGGTTTAAAATATATTCATTATAATTGCTGTGGTTTCTGGAGGTAAGACTGTATATGGTTAAATATCCGCAGTTGTGGTACCACTGAGGCTTACCAAAATTATGTGCTTGTTTATTGGGTTAACTCTAGCTCTCGTTCTTCTCTTTTTATAAATTAATAATATTTTATATGTACTTGTTTTGCTTCTGCATCAGTTCCTAACTAACCTTTCTTCAAATTACCAAAATATATTGACATTGCTACAATAAAATGAAAATCCAATCCTTTGCAAAATATAAAGAATATGTATAACTCTACAAAAGTCTTTCGGAACTTCCTTTAGAAGCCAGGTTACAAGCAGATAATGTGTCTTTTTCAGGTATGAAAGCAAATGTGGCAGTCGCATTCAAATGACAGGTCACAGAGTCTCATAAGAGTTAAAATACTGAAGTGCAATTTAGGTAACGACGACAGGTTATGGGTTATGTGAAGAAATAGAAACTGTCTCTTACATAACTGTTTACCTACTCAGATACATTTGCACTAATTTTAAACTCTCAAAGTATATACACCTATACTTTTTAGTACTACATAAAAATATTTACATCCTAAGCAAGTTACTTTATATTCTAGCATTTGTCTATTTATGTTTCATTTGTTTCATTACAACAATATTTTATTTTATGAAAAAAATCTATCATGGTCGATTTCTAAAAATCCTTTATTTTCTTGACTAATACAATGCCTCTTTGTAACAATTGGATGCTATTGTAAGCTGCTTCCTAGAGCAATAAAGAAATAATTTGTTATGTGATACTTCGTTGGTTTATAAAAGTCATATTGCTGCTTTTGGAACGGATTTGCTAACAGCCATCAATGCATCTCCCAGCATCGGGAGGTTTCAGCTTGCTCTCCTATTTCTGGCTGGTCCCAAAACCAGCAACACAGAGATAATTCCTTTCTTTCTATTTAGATTATGAGTCCCCTGTGCCTCCCGAATATTAATCAGTGTTTATTTCACTTCTCTTTCACCCCCCTGCCCTCTACAGTCTTCCCTACAATATAATAAGACACAGCTGATGCTGTTTGTTTATTCCTGTTGAGATATTTTTAACATCCGACTTTTTCTCTGTTACATTCAGCTTCACCCACTCTCACTCTAATCCTAGCTCTATTTTTCTTTGGCCCCTCAGGGAGCCTCATATATGCACAAAACACCCTTTGAAGTTAAAGGGAACTTCTGATTTCAATAGTCTTCATTATCCAGGATGCCAAAAGAAGAAGCACCTCCTAAACAACTGACCATAGGAGCTGAGTCTCCTCTGTGTTGGACAGGACCCTTTCTCCCCATTTCTTCCAGAGCCTAGAGTGGTGCCAGGCCCCCTGTGGGTGTTCCTTAAATGTTAAATGAATGGATGAATGAAACCCAATGTGAGACTACAAGAAGAAAAACACAAAACTAAATGTTAAGCACAAAAGCAGTCACATTGTCCAGTTGAATCAAAAGCAGGCTGTTTCTGACCAAATAGTGAGGCATTTAGCAAAAAGAAGCAATTGCAAATGGAACCAGTAAAGTGATCCCAGAAGAGAACTGACTTCAAACAAAAAGGATCTGTCTCATTCTTACCATTTCTGTATTTCCCAAGAGAGCAAGACCCCTGTTTTTAAAAATTTTTTTTTTCTTTTTGAGGAAACACATTTAATTTTTCTGGAATGTTTTAGATGCTATACATCAGCAAAATGTTGTATCATGGAAAAGCTACAGTGAACCTGGAAAAATGAAAGGTGACAGTGGGTGGCTGGTAAACTAAAATGCTGAAGAACTGTAGAGCACAAATTGGTAACTGCTACTTGGACATCTTTTCCCACATTTCTGTTACCACAGCATGACAGCACTTTCTGAATGTTCATGAAGCAAGTACTAAGAAACAGGTTCCAGACATCATAAATATTTCAAAAGCTATTGAGAAAATGAAAGGCTAAACATGTGAGATAGAAAGAAAGTGAGAAACAAGGGACGAATTCAGGAAACAGACACTATATCTAAAGCTGTCATCTGAGGAACAGAGGCTTTATTGCTCCAAATCGAAAAGTTCTGAAGGGAGGAAAAGATCCTCATTAATGGCACTCATATGTACCTCTCAGGGCAGGCACGGCAAAACCAGAATCGTAGAGACAACCAAATATTGACCACTGTAACAAGGAAGAATGTGATCAGCAAATCGAAGTGCTAAACATTCACAATAGCATCAGAGGAAGAATAAGCAGAGGGTTCTCAAAACCACAGGGAGCAAACCAATAAGAAAGGCAGCGTATACAACTTGAAAGAGGTGGTTAACACATGAGGCATTCAGATTCCCAGATTCTCTTTCCTCACCAGCCTTTGTCACAACCACTGAATGATATTGTCTTGGGAGCCATAGAGGCAACAAAGGCAGTTGTCTTACGGTTTATATGAGGATGTCTCAGGTGCTTCTTTCTTAGAGTGAATAACGTGGCAGGGTGTGAGACTTATGGGAAGAGAATTGTGAAATGCACAACTTCCATCTCTGCCTCTTTGCACTCTTCACTTCTTAGGGTGCCCCAAAACTGACTGATGAAAGCAGTAAGACACTTCCTTCCCCCAACAGTTGAACATGGAGATGAAAACACCCCAGCTGAGAAAGGAAGTCTTTTAATTATTTTGATTGTACCAAAGCTGCCTATTTCCATATGCAAATCTCAGTCAACTCATTTCAAGTGTACTCTCCCAGAAAGAGTCTCATTTCTGCAACTCTACCATGTATATGTGTTTCCCTATGTTTTCTCCTGGTGATGACCCTCTTTCAGGAATAATCCCTACTTAGTGCCGTCTTCAAAGAAACTTTCTAATTTGGAATCAGTTTATTTTTACACATTCACGAAGTTTCCCTTTATAGCTATTCTCTTTCATGGCATCCTCTATAGGCCAGGCTTTATTATGAAAAGCTTTACCCAGACTAGAAAGCCATTCTCTCCCACATCTGAATATTCTAATACTACTCATCCTTTAAGACCTAATGGGACTAGTGCTTCCTCCAGGAACGTATCCCTAGCTAACATCTGCCTTCCAGCCCCACACCAGCTTCTTCAGCATTTAGCAACTTTTCCCTCTCTTTGTCCATGACATTTGCAAACTTTGTTCTGTAGACCACAGATATTTACATAGGAGTTACTTTCTCCACTGTATCATAAGCTTCAAAAGAGGATGAATGATTCACTTTTCTGTGTGATTTATGAAAAAAAAAAAAATAAACAAATAAAGAAGAAGCTTATCATTCCCTTTACTCCACATTCAGTGACATGGTACCAATGCCTTAGTACTGGATACCAGGTCCATGGCAGACACCACTATTTTCAGCTTGGCCTAGACATTTGTTACCAGAAAGGCGTCCTGATCCATACCCCAGGAGAGGGTTCTTGGATCTTATGCAAGAAAGAATTGGGCGCAAGTCCACAGAGTAAAATGAAAGTAGAGAAGTAAAGAAATGAAACATTTGCTTCTCCATAGACAGAGCAGTGGTACGGGCTGTTCGAATGAACATAATTATAGTTATTTCTTGATTATATGTTAAACAAGGGGGTGGATTATTCATGAGCTTTGTGGTAAAGGGGCATGGATTTCCCAGAACTGAAGGTTCCTCCTCTTTTCTGACAACATGGGGACTTCTGGACATTGTCATGGCATTTGCAAACTGTCACGGAGCTGATGGGAGTGTCTTTTAGCATACTAATGCATTATAATTAGCATATAATAAGCAGCAAGGACAACCAGAGGTCCCTTTCATCACCATCCTGGTTTTGGTGGGGTTCAACCAGCTTCTTTACCTCATCCTGTTTTGTCAGCAGGGTCTTTGTTACCTGTCTCTTGAGCCAAACTCCTATCTCATCTTGTGACTAATTATCCCTCCCCCTCCTGGGAATGCAGCCCAGTAGGTCTCCACTTTTTCACTTAACCCTCATTCAAGATGGAATCACTGTGGTTCCAATGCCTCTCTGACAATTTCAATAGTAAACAAAGGCTTTATTAGCGGAAGATATGATTCCTTTTACATGGATATACCTTCATTTTTACATAGCCTATGGGGCCTCCAAGTTCAGCCTCATGTTTAATCTTCCTCCCTCTGTATCTTGTAACTTTAAAAATCCCCAATGTGTCATTGAGTCCTTGCAAAAGCTGTTTCCTCTTCCAAGGAAACAACTCCACCTCATTTTCCTGTTTTTTTTTTTTTCTTTTTTCTTTTTTTTTTTTTTTGTCTATTTAACTGTTAATCGTCCTTCAATTTCAATGATTACTACCCCAGGAAGCCTTCCCTGACCTCAGTTCCCTTTTTAATATTTTAATACACTTTTATAAAATTGTGTTCAGTTACATCAGATTACTTTTTATATTCAGTAATTGCATATTACACATAGTCAATATCATGATTATTTGCAGAAACCTTAGCATCCCACTCTGGTGTAAACTCCCAACAGCAAGGACCATTTCTGGTTTCTTTCTGCTTCTTTCTCTTCTCTACTTTCTGCATCTTGCAGAATACCTAGCAGACACTTGACATCCAACAAATGTTTGTTGAAAAACTAATGAATGAATAAACAAACAGTTTGTATTCTAAACATTGTCTATACCTGTAAGACAATACATTTCAATTTCATAGATTTGGGCTCTTCAAACCTGTCTAGGATCGAATTCACGCTCTTTTACTTGCCACCTAGTTAACTTGAAAAATCATCAACCACTCTGATTCCCAATTGGCCTAACTGAAAAATGAGAATGATAACGCCTGCCTCTCAAGGTTGATGTGTACACAAACATGCCTGACATTAATTGAGTATGGTAGGTGTTCAATAAAAGTCAGTTCCCTTTTCTTTCCCCAGTGAATTCTGGAGCTTAGTTGCTATGGCTTATTTGATTCCATATAATCAATTACTAGGATTGGAAAAGAAGATTTTTAAACATACAGACTTCATAGTCAAAAGACTTTGTATCTGTTTGCTTTCCTTCATTTAATAGAGAAGTAGCTATGGCTTTATAGGTGGTGAAAATGAACTTTGATTTTATTCTGAGCACAATGGGAAGTAAAGAATTTTCTTAAGAGATGCGAAAGAGTTCTCAACTACTCAATTTAATTCTACAAACTGAGAATGACAATCAGATGCATAGAAGTTTTGTGACATGAGACTTATGACAGAAACAAAAATAATCCAGAATGTGTTACACTAAACTGTCACTAGCCTAAATCTTTAAAAGAATAGAAGAACATAGCTACAATGCTGCAATTGCAAACATGTTCTGAAGGATCCTCAAACAGTTGGCACTAGACTAGGTCAGTTGTACAAACAGTTAAATATGTCTAATTCCTACAATCCCAGAGCTAGATAGGCCAGTGATTTTTTTTTTTTTAGACGGAGTTTCATTCTTGCTGCCCAGGCTGGAGTGCAAAGGCGTGATCTCAGCTCACTGCAACCTCTGCCTCATAGGTTCAAGCGATTCTCCTACTTCAGCCTTCCAAGTAGCTGGGATTACAGGCATGCGCCATCACACCCAGCTAATTTTGTACTTTTAGCAGAGACGGCGTTTCTCCATGTTGGTCAGGGTGTTCTCAAACTCCTGACCTCAGGTGATCCGCCTGCCTCAGCCTCCCAAAGTGCTGGGATAATAGATGTGAGCCAGGCCTATGATTTTTTATGGTGATTTCAAGGGTAACCATTCCTTGATATCTTCTCTCTTCTTTTTGCCTGCAAACTGTGGAGCTCCAGAACAGACTTGCAAATGCAGCAGAATGGCCATTTTAAAGATTTAACACAGAGACAGTAGTAAGTTAGGCACAGGAGACCTACATTGTGGGATTTCAGACATTTTATGGAAAGCCATATGCTGAAATTCTCTCCTCTCAGGTGCCATTTGACTAAAATATTGCCAGAAAAGATGCCATTCTTTTAGGTAAGAATTTTTTCTTTCCTTCCCAAGAAAAGAGAAAATAAAGAAAAAAAAAAACAAAAAAACAAATTACAACATTCTAAGTATAAGCTTTTGAATTAATTACTGTTCTGAGTGAATTACACATAAAAATTTACTTAAGTGTTTATTTTCCAACATATTTTTATTGAGAAATTGCTATGTGCTAATTACTATAATCATCAAGATAAAGGCTATTCTTAAGTCTTACACTAACAAGTAAAAAGGTATATGTAAAAGACAGTTTCAGAAATACATGTGATAATAACCAAGGGTAACAGGATTAACCTGGATACCTGATTACCACAAAAAAGAGAAAAGGTAAAAAACTAGGTCCACAGAGAGAGGGAGGGAGAGAGAGAGAGATCAGTACAATTATGGCAATAATTGTCTGGTATGATGTAGAAAGAAAAGAAACAAGTATTTTTTACAATATCCTTCTAAAGAAAATCTATCTTTCTAAGAAATGAATTTTATCTTTAACTTCTGGTAGAAGTCATAGGAAGTATTTGTTTTGTTTTGTTTTCATATTTTTCCTGTTACCTAGTTCTAATTTAGAAGAAAAGCATAATCTCATTTTTAAGTTCAATACTTTGAATTAAATGCTTGAGAAACTTACATGAAATGTTGTTAGAAAAATGGAAGAAAACATTATATAACTTCTTTTGTTAAAAGGAAATATTTGCATGTTTTCAAAATAAATAATTTTATCAACAGTAATATTAGCTGGGTGCAGTGGCTTATGCCTGTAATTCCAGCACTTCGAGAGGCCAAGGCAGGAGGATCACTTGAGTACAGGAATTTAAGACCGGCATGGGCAATGTAGCGAGACTCCATCTCCAGAAAAAATTTAAAAATTAGCCGGGCATGGTGCCACATGCCTGTAGTCCCAGCTACTTAGGTGGGAGGATTGCTTGAGTCCAGGAGGTTGGAATTGCAGTAAGCCATGATGGTGCCACTGTACTCCAGCCTGGGCAACAGAGCAAGACCTTGTTTCAGAAAAAAAAAAAAAAAAAACCAAACAAAAACAGTAGTACTAGGAAAATACTATATTTAAAAAAAAAAAACCTCATAAATCTTGTGAGGTATAAACATGGTCTTATTTAATGTACTTTTCTCATAAAAAGCTCACTTATATTTTAGAAACTACTTCAATAGCCTAAAGATAGAGAAGTAGCAATACTATTTTTAATAGTCATTTTACAACAGACATAGATTTTTTGGTGGAATTTAAAATAAAGAAAATATTCCAGACAACCATAACTAATTAATTTAATTACATATTTTTCATTGCTTCCTGTAACTGACAGTCTTATTTTATTTCACATGATAAATTTACCTTGCCTTTCATAGAAAAAAAATGTTGAGAATGAAACTTCAAAATCTTTTCTTATTTATGCGGAGTGTAAACTTGCTATACACTTTTACATCCAAGTCTTCGTTCTTTGAGAGAGTTAGACAAGAGTTCATCATATTTATTGACCCTTTTCTAAAAAGAGATGTTTTTGTTTATTTGCTTGTTTTTGTGGTACAAGTCTAAAATGTTTGAGTGCTCACTAACCCCATTTTTATTAGAGAGAACATAGTTATGTTGCAACTTATAAAAATGAATTGAATAAACTGTAAGCCAACAAAACAAATTGTCTGATATCACATATTCCCCACCCCTAAATCTGACTGAGATATGAATATATTGGTTATGGAAACCAGATATGAGCAAGGAATATACCTGTAACATATTTTTTAACCACCTCTGAAGCAAATTGAATGACCCAATTTTCTGCAAAGTCTAACCTATTTCCCTTGGCTCATGTTTAGGTAGCATTTAGTTTCCTTAACTTCTTGAACTGGTAGGTCACATTTAAGCACCTTTCTCATTGAAATAAAAATATAAGATTAATTCATTTATAAATAATATTAAAGCTGGCCAGGCTCAATGGCTCATGCCTGTAATCCCCGCATTTTGGGAGGCCGAGGTGAGCAGATCACTTGAGTCCAGGAGTTCAAGATCACCCTGGCCAACATGGTGAAACCCTGTCTCTATTAAAAATACAAAACATTAGCCAGGTGTGATGGCATGCACCTATAGTCCCAGCTACTCTGGAGGCTGAGGCACGAGAATCGCTTAACCCTGAGAGGCAGAGGTTGCAGAGAGCCAAGATCATGCCACTGCACTCCAGCCTGGGTGACATAGCTAGACTCTGTCTCCAAAAGGAAAGAAAAAAAAGAATATTAAAACTATTAAATATGTAAAGTAGAGCTAAGCACCAAACAAGGTGCAGGTTAATGATTGTCTACAAGTATTTAAAGGTGTCAACATCACCAGGAAAACAAATCATTTAACATAGAGCAAGATTTTGGCAACATTAAAAGACTAGCGTGATATTGACAGGATGTAGACGGTGAATAAGAATTCATGAAGCAGAACCACTTTCGGAAATTAAATTATAAATTTTCTTCCCCCTAGTTAAAAGACAAGATATGATACAAAAGTTCATTCCGCAGGCAGAAGGCCCTGAGAGAACTCTGTAAGTCTTCATTAATAATTGCCCATGATTTGGCAACAAGCCACTTCTTTCCTTTATGATCAAGGATCCTACTCAGTGTTGTTATTCTCAATACTTTGCAGATCCTCTTAATAGCCTTGTGAGGTAGAAGAAGATCGTGTCCAAAAAAAGCAGCCCTACACCATACACTTGTCTCACTGGGAATGCACTTGGATACCAATTTTCCAATAGAGGAGGTTTAACAACACCAAAAATGTTTGGCTCCCTCCCAACACCATTGTTTTGTAAAACTATGGTCAGGAATAGGACTTGGAACTTCCTCAAATCTGCATACCTAAGGCACAGAACAGCAACTACATTTCTCATGACTCCACAATGTCAACATTCTTAGTTACCTTTTTTCTTTCTTACTGTATTTTTACAACAATTATATTTTAATTATACCAAAATCCTTTCTGCCAATAACAAATGAGAAAACCAGTTTGGATTTAAAACAAAATGCCCTTATTTCAGTAAAGTGTAGCTCTATGGCGTAGTGCATCTTACCACTCCTTTTAGAGATGATATGGCTATGAGGTCACTCCCACAATGTAACATTGATAAAAACCTAGTAATCCCTAAAGACATGAGAGTGCTCAAGTATTATTTGTTTCACCTAAGGTCATCCTGGTGCTCTCTGCATCCTTTTCTCAGCTATCACAAATTATCTAAGGGAAAATTTATTCATACTTACCATGTATGCAAAGACTATAGAGATAGCTGAATAAAGTTATTTGTCTTAGAGTTCTTGAGTTTTCCCCAAAAAGATGAAGACATGATGTGGTTCTCTCCACTCTTGAATAATTTGAAAATGAAAATATATTGCTTAGTAGAGGTTATCAAAAGTCCATATTATACACCTATGCTGTTTGAGGACCAACAGGGCAAACTCAAGTAGTATATAAAACCTGTGTAGAAACGAAGGTGAAATGAAAAGTGGTACCAATTCCCAGTTTAAAGAACTGCCTTCCTCAATCCTACGCAATAGCCCAGTACTCACCAGAAAATTCTCTGCAGCTCTGTAGTAGTTTTAGCTTAGGTCATTAATGAATAGAAGTACAGAGCCCTGAAAATATTTAGAACAAGTTAGGTTTATTAAAAACTGAAGTAAGTTATTTTTTTATTTAAAAAATAAGAATGTGTAACTGTCTCACTTATCCATTTCACTTTAAACATGCTGACATGGACTTCAAAAAGTTTTTTTAACCATGAGAAAAATCTCGGTTCTATTACTCATGAATTTTTTATATTGCTTTCAATTGCATCATGCTGGAGGTTTGAAATTTTCTTAAACAAAAATGCAAATTTAAAATCTAAGTTTTTATTGTTTTCCCTTCTCGCTTATTTAGGAAAATAAATCTGATATCCATTTCATCAAGATCTTAGCAGGTGTTCTATAAGAGCAAATTAAAAAGAAAGCCAATATGTGGCTGTAATGGTTTTGAAGATTTGGGTGAATATCAGGCCAGGAAAAATGTGATTATTTGGGAGTAACTACAGTATTTCTCAGGAGCAGTCTCAAGACCAATTCAATAGATACACAAAAACCTAACTGAAAGAACTGATATAAAATCATGTTGGTATTTCACTAGTCAATATTTATGAAAGGGCCATTGGTTCTGAGATTAGTAATAAATATTTTGCCATTACTTTCAATGGTAAAACAGCAATTACTTTTGCACCAACATAATACTATTAAGACCGTCATAAAGATTTAGTGGAAAATTTTAAAGAACACTGAGATAGATATCCTATCAATTATTTTAGCATCTCAATCAGTGATTGTTTCTTTTCTAAAAGTTCTTACAAGTTCACATGCATCTAAAGACAATCAAGCTTTTCGGGTGAAAGTTTGTCACTGCCTATTTTGGGTTCAAGTATTTTCTCCTGGGACTTTTTGGAGCATTGAGGTGTAAGCTATAAATTTCCACTGAGCACATGATTTCTTTCAGCTCCGTAGGGTATAGCCACATGACATATGAACTACAGTGAGCAGAAAAATTTTCCTTGTGTCTTGCCTGACTTGTCTTTTCAGTTATTATTTTGGGAATTTTCAAGCCACCGTTATTACTTGATACACTTGAACAACTTTTAAAAAGCATTTAGCTTTCTGATTAATATATGTGTCAATTTCATTAGATTCTGCTTACTAATACCTTTTTGTAAAGGCCACAGAATTCAAGGGCTTATATTTCTCATAAGATTGGGACTCAGATGCCACCTCTGTTTGAGAACCTTTCCCCAGCTCCTACAGGCCTACTGGCTCAGACACTTCTGCATTCCTTTTCTCTCCCTAGCACCCACCTGCTATCTTTGAGACTGAAGCAATGTACATATTTTCAGGTCTAGGGACATACACGAATACTTCTTGCTTAAGCATTGACAGTCTTAAAATGGGATAACTTCCTAAATGGATTGCTACAGCTGTCTGTTTATTCATATATCTGCAAATATTAATTTTAAAGAATCTGCCTCTATGTTCAAGACTCCTCTGTGTTGTTTCTAAGGCTTATAATTGATCCTATAAAAATACTTTTATGCAGACCAAAAGAAGCAACATTCAAGATCAGAAACTGAAGTAAGAGTAAAAAGAAAAAGGAGTAGAAAGAATACACCACAGATTAGAGAAGGAAAAAGAGTAGTATGTCAAGAGCAGTGGAATGTGGCTGAAAAAAAAATGGAAACGACAGACACTTCAGGGACAACTGGAAGGAGTGTCATTGCATTTTTAATTTATATGAATCCCCAGATAATTTCTGTAACCCAGAAATAAGCACTTGCTCCAAAGAGGAAACTGGTAGTTTGTGTGAGCTAGCAAATTTTTTTTTTTTTTTTTTGAGATGGAGTTTCACTCTTGTCTCCCAGGCTAGAATACAATGGGGCAATCTCGGTTCACTGCAACCTCTGCCTCCCAGGTTCAAGCAATTCTCCTGCCTCAGCCTCCCAAGCAGCTGGGATTACAGGCGCCTGACACCACACCCAGCTAATTTTTGTATTTTTAGTAGAGACGGGGTTTTGCCATGTTGGCCAGGCTGGTCTCAAATTCCTGACCTCAGGTGATCCACCCGCCTTGGCCTCCCAAAGTTCTGGGATTACAGGAGTGAGCCACTGCGCTCAGCCAAGCTTGCAAAATATTCAGAGGGCAGTTAATCTAGTACCAAGAGTCTGATAGGACCTAGATCATATTCTATGAGATTTGGTGGCCAAACATGATTAGAATAAGTCATAGCAGCAAAGGGACCAACTTCTCTCTAGTACCATTCAACTACAACTAAAAGAGAAAAGCAGGGCGATTACTCTTAGACTAACAAGGGTCAGATTAGGAAATTATTCATGCATTCTCTTGAGTGAAGGAAGGGAGAATTGGACAGGTTTGACACCTCTTTGGAAACAAAAGACAGCAATAAATTCTGTGAGTGGGAAAGAGGAATTCAAGATGACTCCTAGGTTTTCGGCATGAGCTCCTGCATGGACGCTACTACCATTTGCTGATATAAAGATAAGGTGGTAGAATCAAGAGCTCCTTTGTGAACATTCTAAATTTGAAATGTTTAATAGATATTTATTGGAGATGTCAAGTAAAACAACATCTACAGCTCTAAGTAGAGGTAAGTGAGACAGAGAGTTATGCCAGTCATCAGCAAATAGATTTAAAGTGATGGGAATGAAGGCGATCATAGAATCATTTAGAGAAAAGAGGCATGGGCCCACTTCAGCATTTAAAGACGGAATATTAAGTAAAGAGCCATTGAAGAAGAAACAGAGAGCTGGAAAGAGGAAACCGTGATGAAATTATAAGAAGGAAATGATGGAGAGGTGGTGGCTGTTGTTTGCTTTTGACCCAGAGGGACTGAGCAACTCTATCCAACAGTACTGATAGGTTGTTCATGATGAAGCATGACATGAAGAGTGTTACTGACCTAGATGCTTCAGTAGAGTTTTGGAGAGAGGAGGCAGATTCAAAAGAGGTAAAAAAAAATTTGTCATAATGTGGGAAAATAAGGATAAAAATCTCATGTAAGGAATTTTAGTGTAACGGTTGCAAAACAATGCAGCAAGAGTCAGAGGTGGATACGGAATGAAGGAGCTTTTTAAAAGACAAGAAATATTAAAACAGAGTAGTAGGAATGTAATGAAAGTATGAGAAAATGCTATCCTGATATATTTGAGTTTATGAAATAAGTTTCAGCATCAGAAAATGTAAATCCAGCTGCAACTAAACAAGAAATGGACACTTCTTTCAAGCTGGACCTGTTAGACTGTCATTCCTAAAAACTGGAAGTGGGATACTGAAATATCTAATAGAAATCTCTGTAAAGCCTGACTGTACTTTCTATGCTTACGTGACAACTCTTGTAGTTTTTAAAATTTCTCTTTTTTGTTTTAATGAATTTGAGTGGTTTTTCTCTGTAAAATGCAAAGATTACTAAGAACACTGAGTTAAACAAAGTTAAACTTTCCCAAAGTCCTCAAAATTTATAAGATTTTACTATATTAACCTGAAATAAAGAAACAAAAATGCAACGTTCCCCAACACATTTCATCATAAGACATTCTTTGGAGAATATTTCAGGAAACTAGTGATCATACAAAACAATTTACAATATTATTTAGCTTTTGCTTCTGTCTCAAGTCCCCTAGTACTTCATCTTCATATTTTGCTTCTGGCTTTGTTCCATTCTGATGTAATGTCTGCATTTATCTTTTCACCTTCTACCTATTTCACCCAAATTCCATCTGTCAAACTTGTACTTTTTTCACTGATTTTTCTCCTGACTACCTCTGAGACTTTGGGAGCCATATTAGATTTGTTGTTTGAGATGAGAATTTCATTGTCTCCCATAAATCCTCTCATTTTTATGGTTGGGGGAAGTGTCTCCTCAAAGTACGATACTTTAATTTTTAAAAGTCTAGGTAAGAACAATATTTATATTTTCTTTAATACATAACAGAAGAGAGGATGACATAAAACACATTAACCTTCTAAATCAATACTGTCATTTTCAGTTTTCTTGAAGTAGAGCTATTACACATCTCCTTTATAGACCCCCTACTTGCTCAATTTTTTATATCTTTCAGAAGCTTGGAATGCTCAAAAATACAGTGCATGCAAACATTGATTTCTTTAAACCATGCGGTGGTATTTGCCTTTGTACTGCACAATGACATGTTTCCATTTTAATGATGTTTGAATTTAGCACAGGAATTGGATTCCCTTTCAAATCCACTACACATTGAAATCCCACCTGCTTACCCGCATCTCTTACTAAAAATTAAACTGTTAATGTTCACAATGAGGGAAAAACAATTAAGAACTTCCTAAAATGTACTGTTCAGTACTTATATTTATATCAAACACGTGTTGCAATGACTGGTGTTTTGCATTTCAAACCCTGGCTTATACACACTTCCATGCATTTATAGCCTTAACCAAGGCAGAAACCATTTGCTTTTCACATAGCAATTAAAGCATAAAAAACATTCAGAATTTTGCTAAACGGCTTGCTCTAGTTTACTATAGTTTACCTTGTCTTTTGTGAGGAGGAGCTATTATTCTTGCTCCAAGCTCTCGATCTCCCTGGGGAGTGGGAAAAAGCATCCGTTCTGGAGCAGAGCTGAAAGTAAATCCCTAGGAATGGTGATGTGGAAAAAAAAAACGAAGAGAACTCTGAGCGCATCAGACAGTCATAAAGAAAGCTCAGCACCAAATCAGCTTGAAGCCACCGCAAAAGACTTTGAGAGCGAGCTCAAGTGGTTAGAAGTTAGTACATTCCGTTTTACAAAAAGAAAACAAAGCGTGAACAAGGCAAGGAAAACCTACAGAAAATAAGAGAATCGAGTGTGAGGTAGAAAATGGAGAAGGAAAAAGAAAGTGAGAAAAGAGGAGAAAGGATAGAAAAAATGAGCGAGAGAGATTGTAAGATTTCATAGCTGATTCTCAGCATGAGACAACTGGGTTAAATGGTTACCCAATAACAATCTTAATGGACATTTGGATTTTTCATGGCTAATTTGACTATACTGTATCTAGAGTGGTTAACGTCTAGGCCAGATGGAATCATTTTAAGAGTATCAAACCTCAGTGGTCCAACCAGGTTTGAGTGTTAAAGCGATGATTTACCTATTGTAGGAATATAAGGAAATATTTTTACTTGTTTTATAGAACTATAAATCAGTGTATTAAAAGAAATACATTCATATCTTAAAATTACATATAAATATATGCACATACATGTATGTATATACATACAAACACACATGCATACACACACATACACAAAGGTCACTGAAAGACCTTTGTGTGTGTGGATGCAAGAAAGACCTTTGTGCATGCATGCAAGATTCCTTCCCCTTAAAAAATATTTAGCTACCTTTAAAAATTGACATATATTCATATACTTGGATTTTTATTCATGCAGTTTCTACAAGAAATCTTTGAAGTTAATATTTGCTCTCTTCTTATCGAAAACAGACTGTTTTCACAATAGCTATGTAAGCCCGCCTTCATTAACACCCTATTCAGTAAGAAAGGGCTTATTATGATTTATATGAAACCATTTTGAAAGTATTTTAAAAGTTTCAAAATTAAAATGATTTCTTAATTTTAAAATTATGCTTTATGAGGAATATAAAGGATTAGAATCAAACGATAAGACTAACTTTGATCTTCAAAGCCAAGCTGCCTGCTTGCTGCATGAGGCTTGCAGGAAAATATGAGCACCTTTTCAAGATTTGCATGGTATATAACTAGCCCTTAATAACCTTAAAGGCTGCTGTTTATAACACAGATAAGTTGATTGGTTGGAATTTAAATGCGTGGTTTACATGTTTCAGGTAGTTAAATAAAGGGACAATAGACAAATATGGTAAAATCTAAAGTTTAAAATTGAAAAAGAAACATTATTTTTACTAGATGTATTTATACCATTTGTATGATCTACCCTTACACACATATACACACACACACAAAATGTAATCACAATTTCTAACCCATTTTTCTCTCCAAATAATGAGATTCACCTAACATTTCCCAGTAACTCTGTTCATCTGATCTAATTCCTCCTTGACATAGCCAGGACTCATTTAATTAAAAGAGCTGGAAACTCAATGCAAGCAATTCAAGCAAAATAAAAAAATTTTGGCTCATAAAATTGGTACAGAGTGGACTGGTATAAAATAAATATCTGGAACCATTCACTTAATAAATACGAGGAGTGTGTATGTGTCTGTCTCTGTCTCTCTGTCTCATAGATGCCCACATCATGGATATTTTTTTCTGCACAAAGCTTCATTTTCTTTTGTTGCTGATAGAGTTTTCCCACATAAGGTAGATAGCGAGTTCCCAGAGGCTATTTGTGCATGATTACAAGAATTATGCCTATTCCTGCTCTTATCCCTGCAAAAAATCCCTTATTAGCATTTTGTAGTTTATGTCATGTGCCTTTTTCTGGACCAACCTCTGTGGCCATGAACATGAGGTCCCTGTGCTACTCACGAGCATGAGCCACTCTGTTAGGGGCCTGGCCTTTTAGCCAGGCATGATCTAATCAGCAAAAGGATGAGAAAGTGAAAGTGAAAGAGAGCAAACATGCATTCATGACCGCAGTCACCATTTCTCCTTATGAAACTATATGTTTCCCCCGCTGTTTACAACTGCCATGTGATCAATTCAGAAAGAAATTATTATTAAAAAATAGCTATGAATCACCACAGCCATTACTAACACAATAATAATAATAATAGTTATTTTTTATTTTAGGCAATTGCATAAGATATTTTTCTTCTATTATCTCATGTGATTTTCCTCAAAATATTATGAAATAGACTCTTTTTGTTTTACATAATAGAAAACTCAAATTGAATGTGAATAGCTCAAACCATTTAACCAAAAGTTATAAAGTGCATTCAATTTTCATTGTATGTAGAGCAATCAAAACCTCAAACAGGAAACATGGTGATAGTATAGCATAGATTTTAGGCTTCTGAGGGACTTCATCAATGCTATCAATGTTATGGCACGCAACGCAACACCAAAAACTTAGCAATAATTATAATGTAGTCAACACTACATATAAGAATAAGACATAATTTCTGTATTGGTTAGGATTAGGTTCAATTGAATGTGAATGAATCTGAAATAATATTGACTAAGACATAGTCTTCTTATGTTTTCATGAAAATGAAGTGTGAGGAGAGGGACACGGTCAATGTAGAAACAATGACTTTATTATCATCAGAGATACATCCCTAGTGTTTTGCTTCATGTTCCAGCATGACTCTTCAATAGGCAACTGTAACACTCAAGCTATCAGAAAGACTCACAGTTTACAGAGCACAGAGTCAGGTGTGTCTCCCCCCTCCATCTAAAATACATTCCAGATGTTGTACATAGCACTTTTAGCCAGCACTTTATCATATTGCCGTGCCTAACTACAAGGGAAGCTTATAAATAAGAGTCTTTATTCCACTGGGTCATGTGCACAGCTGACACTGGGGATTCCCTAATAGAAGAAGAGGGAATTGGATCAGGCAACTAGGAATCTCTGCCAAGAACTTTCATATACTTTCTTCTGCAGAGTGTCACTGATAGCACTCTTGAAGCAGAACCATTATCGCCCTGGTCCTGTTCCCTTATACTGGTAGGGAGTAACATTCTTACCTATTATATTAAACATAAGATTTTACTTTACAGTTTCCTAGAGTTACATTATGCTTTTTATTTCTGAAATTAAGTAGTGCGTCTCTCTAGCTTCTTTGTAAAAACCTGTTCAGCGCTACATACTGTCTCTCAAATCTTACTGCAATAATATGTTCAACTATAGTTTAAAAAACGAAAACAAAAACCAAACAAAAAAACCCTTTACACTTAGTAAATTGCATCCCCCCAAAAAAAATGGCTGCAAGGGTATTCCTTGTTTTGTGTGTTCTTCCAGAAATATATTCATTTCCCTTTCCCTTGAAGCTGGGTCTTTATGACTATTTTGATGAACAGAATTAAGTAGAAACAATGCTGAATATTTTCTGAAACGAAGTCACAAATGCTGAAAAAGCTTCTACCTGACACCCCTCTCTTTCAGAATGCTTGACATTGGAACTTAGCAGCAATGTTCAAGAAAGTCAAGCAGTTGTGTGGAAAAACCATGAATAAGTCTTCTGACCACAGACTTAATTGCTTGAAATGTTCCAATTAACTATGTCAACCATCAGACAAGTAAATTAGTGAGACTCCGGTGATTATAAACTCCAGTTCTTGAGCTATCACAGCTGATACAAAATGGAGCAGAGCAAAGCTGTCACCACTGAGCCCTGCCCAGAGTACATACTAGTAAGCAAAGTATATGTGTCATTGTTTTAAGACATTAAGTTTTGGAGTGATTAGTTATATGATATTTGGTAACTGGAATGTAAACACTGATGAAAATTAGGCAACATACCTGTAAAAATATGCCAATTAAGGACTAGTAGAAGTATGAGGGGGCAAACTAACAATAGAAGTGTCATCCAATCATCTCATTTTAATGGTGAGAAAACCCTGAGAGAATTCACAGTGAGGTAAGTTATTTACGGCCATACAATTATGCAGCATAATATATCCAAGAGTCATTCCCAGGCATTCTAATTCTTCCTATGCAGTTTGTTTTTTTTCCTTTATTATATCATATCTGATATATTATTTGAAATTTTTCTATATCAGATTTATACTTCTAGATATGAACTATAACTCAGTAATTCTAACCCTGACTGTATGTTTGAATTACTTACTGGTCCTCTGGAATTAGAATTCTCTGCACCATTACAGGACTTTTGAATGGAAATCTCTGGGCACGTGTGTGTGTGTGTGTGTGTGTGTGTGTCATGTGTACACACACACCAAATCTACACCTAATTGTAGGGAGCAGACACTGCTGAAACTTCTTGGTATAGATCATGTTCTTCAGTCAAATGTTTCCTTGTTCTTTGCCTTTTTGACTTCTCTTTTTCTTTTTTTAGTGAATAGGGTTTCCCTTTATTGCCCAGGAGGGTCTTGAACTCCTAGGCTCAAGGTACCCTCCTGCCTCTGCTTCCTTAAATGTTGGGATTACAGGCTGGGATTACGGCTGTGAGCCACCACAGAATGTTTCTTTGTAACAGAGACTCACAGGTAGAAAAGTTTCATACAATTAACTCTGCATCTGTCGCTCCAATGTCCTCACCCCATTGCTTTTATTTACATGAAGCAAAATGGAATATTAACAAACTGTCTTTGGCAGAAAATGAAAAGATACTTGTTATATGATATAATCCCTTTCTATATTATATTATGCTAGGAATCTTCTGTGCATTAGTTCTTCACTGACTCAATTCAGTTCAACACATTAGCCAGGAACTATGCTTGGCAATGGCAATTCAAAAATTAAAAAGACCAGCCAGCTTAATGAGAAAGATTTTCAGAAAGCTGACATTCATTTTTATGTGACAATGCCATAATAGCACGCACAGGCTGCTATGGAACCACAGAAAAAAGGCCTTTATTTCTAACCTAAAAGCACTTGAAAAAATTCATAAAGGAAACAACACCTGAGGTAACTTGAAGGGTCAATCAAATGTTTTCTAGATAAAACAACATGTTATTTTGGCATATGTAATTAAAGAAAAGACAAGTATAGAGCAGGGATCAGCAAACTTCATTCAGCCTATGGGCCAAATCTAGCCACTACTTATATTACAGATAAAGTTTTATTTGAAGTCATGCCCCATTGTTACAACAGAGTTTAGTTGTCATGACAGAGACAGACTGGCCCACAAAGGTGAAGATATATACTAGTTGGGCCTTCACAGAAAAAGTTTTCTGACCTCTAGTTTACAGAGGAGAACAGTACCTGAAATATTATCATATATTCATTAAATTACAAATGTTAGATATAAAAAATATAAAATTTAAAGCAGAAAAAGGAAAGAGTTTCAAGTATATAGTTATAGGTTGGTGACATGAAGGACTCTTAGAGCAAGGTGTTTGTGGTTTGTTTTTGTGTCACAGAGACCAGATTAGAAGTTTTAAGGAGCAAAGTGACACGATCAGATTTAGCAAGATTTCCCTGGTGCATTGCGGGGATATTAAACTCAAGATAGGATATAAGGGACCTGCTAAAAAGTAAGGTATCTTGAGGACCTAAAGTAGGAGAGGGAGAAAATAGATGAACAAAAAGGAATCTATAGAAACCCTTTAGTAGGTAAAATCAGCATGATTTATTGAATCTCATCGTCTTCATTTTAAAACATGTCTACAAATTTTTGAGACTCCTCCCTTCAAAAGGTATAAAGCCTAATTACTCTTGGCTTAGTTGTAAGCCCAACCTAGGAACTCATTTCTAATGAAAAGAATGTGACAGTGGTGATGCTGTGTAGTTTCCAAGGCTAGGTCACAAAGAGCATAGCTTCTACTGGATTCTCTCTCTTTTGAATCTCTCTCTCTCGGTGCCTCAAAGAGAAAAAAAAGCCAAACAACCTGCAGCACTGTTCACAATAGCAAAGACTAGGAACCAACCCAAATGCCCATCAATGATAGACTGGATAAAGAAAATGTGGCACAAATATACCATAGAGTGCTATGCAGCCATAAAAAAGGATGAGTTTATGTCCTTTGCAGGGACATGGATGAAGCTGGAAACCATCATTCTCAGCAAACTAACACGGTTACAGAAAACCAAACACCGCATCTTCTCATTGATAAGTGGGAGTTGAACAATGAACACACATGGACACAGGGAGAGAAACATCACACCCTGGAGCCTGTTGCAGGGTGAGGGGCTAAGGGAGGAATAGCATTAGGAGAAATGCCTAATGTAGATGACGGGTTAATGGGTGCAGGAAACCACCATGGCACATGTATACCTATGTAACAAATCTGCATGTTCTGCACATGTACCCCAGAACTTAAAGTTTATATATATAAATATATATATATATATATGAGTAACAAAGCAGGCCTAGGACCGTACCATGTAAAGAGGACCTGAGGCTTTTTCCAAATTTGCCAGCAATATCAGTGAACCACGCTGGAATGGGATTTGACATCATCTCTAAGTCTTTGGCTGCCTGTAGGCCTGGACAACATCTTGAGTATAACCTCATGAGAGACCCTGAGCCAGAATCTCTCAGACAAGCTGTTTCCAAATTCCTGACTCACAGAAACTGTGAAGTAAATAAATGTTTGTTGTTTTCAGTCATTGTCTACGGGGATAATTTATTATGAAGCAACATATAATTAATATATCACCATTTACTGAAATGGCTAACGCATGGGGAGGAAAAAAATGGTGGGGGGAAGGTGCTATGGCCCTGACGATTTGAAGGTCATGTGGGAGAGCATAATGAACATATCAGGAGTAACTTCAATATTCTTCCCTAGTCTGACAGTCAAGGAGAGGCCAAGGATTAAACTAGTATTCCTTAAGGTACCTGTAATGTACAATCTTGAAATTTTCTTCAATACGTTTTTATTTTAGTGAGGATATATCCCTTATAGCACTTTGTTTCCTCTTCCTCTTTGCTTCTTTGTCCATTGGTGTGTAACATCTTTTGGGTCAGAAAATAACTGTTGGAAATAGGAAACATTTCTGAAAGAAGGAAACTTGCAAAGATAAGACTTTGAGCCTTTTAGTTTATATTTAAACCATCTGGTAAAGAAACAAGCTCTCAACTAACAAGCAATGTACCTGAAAACTAGAAAAGGTTTCCACTGAATGCTAAACTACAGACGCTATCAGTGAGTTGTAGGAATTCAGACAACAGGGTTTGATAGCATTTTCCTCAGATACTCTAAACATATTCAAATGCAATATTCTCCAGCTAGAATTTTCATGAATATGTGCAATAGATAAGGCCTGGAGGTTGGGGAAGTGTCCCAATATAAGCATACCAAAGATAGAAAATAACTCCACACTGTTAATATTAGGCTCAGCTTCTAGCTTCCAGCATAAATATATCCCCCAACACCATAGTTTGAATGTCAGCAAAATTGCTCTCTGCCACGGTTGAGTGAACTGGCATAAGAATTATGTAGTTTAATATTTATATATCAACAAGTAACATCTACGGAAAATACTCTCACTCTAGTTCATAGGAGATTGAATATGGACACCATAAGCAAGAAAATTACATATCTCAAAAATCATTCAGATTTAAGAAAATATAAAAGTCAACACAATTTCAAAAATTAGGAGTTACCAATTTAAATCTTTAATAATTAGACATTTAAAAATCAGGCTGCGTGGAGGCAGCCACTCAGATGTCACCTCTCAGTGAGTGGTCGGTCCTCAGGTGGCCCAGGCCTTTGGCTCTCTGGGGTGTCCGTTTGTGGAGAGGAACCCAGGCATGTTACACACCTTGGTTTTTGTTCTCCTCCCCTAGATCTCTATAGGGAAAATGCACTAAGTTGGCTCAGGGCAAAGGGGGAATTTGTTAAATTTCTTTTCTTTGAATTTCTTCTGAGCTGTTGTTTAAATGTTTAACAAACATTTAATAAGTCACCCCTATTTATCAAGCATGGTAGGCACTGAGAACACGTGTTGATAACCCAGGGTACTTCCCTTGAGTAGCTTACGGTCTCAGAAAATTGGTCACCTTGTGCTGTTATTAAGAGCATTGTATTTTTCATGTTCACAAAATCAGATACACACACACACTCACACACAATTAAGAGAAAACAAAATGCTGGGTATGGTGGCTCACACCTGTAATCCATGCACTTTGGGAGGCTGAGGCGGGCAGATTGCCTGAGGTCGGGAGTTCGAGATCAGCCTGACCAACATGAAGAAACCCCATCTCTACTAAACATACAAAATTAGCTGGGCATGGTGGTGCATGCCTGTAATCCCAGCTACTCAGGAGGTGGAAGAAGGAGAGTCTCTTGAACCCAGGAGGCGGAGGTTGTGGTGCGCTGAGATTGCACCATTGCACTCCAGCCTGGGCAACAAGAGTGAAACTTTGTCTTGAAAAACAGAAAACAAATTGAATCACTCCTGTCTGTGTTAGACACAATGAGTTCTGTTGATCCCCTTACCACCCACAAACTGTTATGCCAATTTAGAACAATAACCATATGCAGCTTCACATTTCTTCAAACTTTCTACTTGTCGTTCTCTCCCTACAGTTTCTCTTTATCTTCATTCTTATGTTCTCTCGTAAAATTGGAGAAAATCCTCAATGAACTACTGAAAGACCTTTTCATCCTGGATTAAGAGTTAAGCCTATTCTCTGACTTTTTGGGGTCTGGAGGGGGAGCAGGATTTCACTTAGTAGATTCAGAATTTAGAGTAACTTTTTAATACTGAGTAGAATAGAAATTAATTTCTCACCGTCATGGGAGATAGATGTGGTCAGCAAGGGGAATGTTAGATCTGACTTCCATTAGTTGTGGTCAAAAAGGAACATAGAGATTTTATTATCCAAAATTAGATGATGCTAATAGAGCCTACAAGAACTGCCATTGTATTAGAACAGGGTCATCCCATCTGACCTTAATTTTCCAATGAAAGCAACATCAAAATGTTCCTGAGGTCCTTGTGAAGTTTTGAAATACTGTACCCCAAGTAGCTAATTGGTGGGGGGAGAGGGAATAGCAGCCTGCAGAATTGTCTGAGGGGGGGTGAAATTAACAGCTCCCCAATCTGCTCAAATAAAATTCCTCTGAAATTAAATCATAAAAATGACATAGCACCCACGCCATACATTCACTTGGGGGATCTCTCCTTACAGCCCACCCTGTCCTCCTGCAATACCAAAAATGCACTACACAGAATTTTGGTTGCATTTGTGAACACTGAAAATCTGAGTTAACTCTCTGTCTAATTTAGAAAGTTTACGTTGCCAAGCGTTGACGGCACGCACCTGTGGCACAGTCTCAGGAAGTCCTGCGGACATGTGCCCAAGGTGGTCGGGGCACAGCTTGGTTTTATACATTTTAGGGAGACAAGACATCAATCAATATATGTAAGGTGTGCATTGGCTGTGTCCCAGAAAGACAGGGACAAGAAGCAGGGAGGGGCCTTCCAGGTTACAGGTAGGTAAGGAACAAATGGTTGCATTATTTTGAGTTTCTGATAAGCCTTTCCAAAGGAGGCAATCAGATACTCACCTATCTCAGTGAACAGAGGGATGACTTTTAATAGAATGGGAGGCAGGTTTGCCCTGAACAGTTCCCAGCTTGACTTTTCCCTTTAGCTTAGTAATTTTGAGGCCCCAAGATTTTCCTTTCACACCTTGCAACATGTTTTAAAGTCTAAATCGAAATCCAAATTGCCATCAAAGGCATTTATCCCCAAGAGCCCTCAAACATGCCGAATGGAAAGTTCTTTCAGAAGACCTACAGGAGAATGATTTTTTAGCATTTGTATTCCAGTAGAATTGTTTTTGTAATAATTATCTACCCAATTTCTCTCAAAAGAGTCCCCTGAGGAACACTTTAAAGACTAGAAGAAAATGAACAAAGGGTTCTTGTGGTTTATTAGAGAAGGAAAAACAACTCCTATTATTTAAAGGATCTCAAAGGCAAAAGAGGGATTTTATGTTGAATGATAGTAAAAACCATTGTCCAAATATTTTTAAATTTGTTTTATTCTAAGGAAAAGAAAATATTAAAGCAATCTAACCAACATTTTCTTAGGCATTACAAATGTTTATTGTAATTCATATTTTGTCTTTACTTTTCATATCTGCTTTATAAATATGCACCTTACAAATATATTGATATGGTTTTGCTGTGTCCCCACCCAAATCTCAGCTTGAATTGTATCTCCCAGAATTCCCATGTGTTGAGGGGAGGGGCACAAGGGGATGTAATAGAATCATGGGGGCAGGTCTTTCCTGTGATATTCTTGTGGTAGAGAATAAGTCTTGAGAGATCTGATGGGTTTATTAGGGGTTTCTGCTTTTGCTTTCTCCTCATTTTCTTTTTGCTGCTGCCATGTAAGAAGTGCCTTTTACCTCCCACCATGATTCTGAGGCCTCCACAGCCATACGAAACTGTAATTCCAATTAAACATCTTTTTCTTCTAAGTCTCAGGTATGTCTTTATGAGCAACGTGACAATGAACTAATACATATGTTTTTCAGAAAACAGAAGCTATACTTGTACAGCCAGTTATTTTTAAAAGTACTTTATGTTCCGGAAAAGTGCTATGACTTGTTCTCAATCTATGTGAAAAAAACCCTAAGTGTCTGAAAAAGTGTTTGCTCTTTGTCCTTAAATAAGTTGTTAGGCACTACATGTTGAAACTTCTGACAGGGGCAAAGGGCTGATGGAAACTTTCAAGAACTTACATCATAACCGAAGTAGGTACCATACCATTATGCTGTTAGACCTGAGACTACGGTAGAATGGCATGAGCAGTTATATTTGTTGTCATAAATCAATGAATAATGCTCTTATTAATTATTTGCTGAATCTTGCTTTTGGTCTTACACAGGACTTTAAATTTGGAATGATTTTGGGACAGAAAACAAAACCACACCCTCATTAGGTCATACTTGCTTTCTAACTTGATCTCTGGAACATTATTTACATAAGTAGATTTTACTTATTAGTCTTGTTAGCAATGAAGTAATCATATTTGTTATCCAAAGTTAAACATGATATACTTTTGGCTTTTTGTCAGTTTTGTAAGGGATGTAAAATCTTGGCATATAGCTGAACTGTTTTAAATGACAGAAGATATTTTATTTTTCTTTATGTAACATTCTAATATTCCTACACACACAATAAATAGACTCTTCTGAGAGTGTATGAAAGTAGAGGCCAGGTGTGGGGTGGCTCAGGCCTGTAATCCTGGCACTTTGGGAGGCCGAGGAGGGTGGATCACTTGAGGTCAGGAGTTTGAAGCCAGCCTAGCCAACATGGTGAAACCCCATCTCTACTACAAATACAAAAAAATTAACTGGGCGTGGTGGCAGGCACCTGTAATACCAACTATTTGGGAGGCTAAAGCAGGAGAATCCCTTGAACCCAGGAGGCAGAGGTTGCAGTGAGCTGAGATCGCCACTGTGTTCCAGCCTGGGCGACACGGCAAGACTCTGTCTCACAAAAGAAGAACGAAAAAGAAAGAAAGAAAGAAGAAAGAAAGAAAGAAAAAAGGAAAGAAAGAAAGAAAAAGAAAGAAAGAAGGAAGGAAAGAAAGAAAAAGAAAGAAAGAAGGAAAGAAGGAAGGAAGGAAGAAGAAAAGGGGTTGAGGAAGCAGTTATCAAACAGGTTAGAATAAAATGGATTGGGAGAATTCACACCTCATTTTAATATTTTAATTTTGTTTCAGGAAATTTTAGGTGAGGCAGGAATTCGTCAGCATATTTAGCAATATCATGAAGAAGAAAAGGCTATCACAGAATGACCAGTTAAGCAAAAGGCTAACAGTAGGAGGCTGTTGAAGGAAGTGCAGGTGGAAAAAGTATCACCAGCTACACTATGCTAGGGAGAGCTGTATTGCTCAACAGTATTTGTCAAGACCCAACCATCAGCAAAGCACCATTCCAGATCCTATATGCCTTAAAGTTCAGGTTATAAGGAAGAACAGAATAATGAACAACTATTAAACACTTGTCTTTACATAATATTATTTAATTTCACAGCAAGCATAAGCTATGATAAGATAAATATTGAGATTCTTATTTTACATAGTTTCAGTGAAATCAGGCAGCCTACTCTCAGTTCATTCCCTACATAAAACAACACATCTTGGACCTGTGATTTAAAGACGTTCTTATCCAAAGATCCATACGGCTTTGTCAATGAGAATGAGGAAAATTTACAAATTCTGTGGAAAACAGCAATCTCTGTACCCCAAATTATTTAATGGTACCTAGATTGTTTTTCAGACACAGACAAATTTGAGCATCTAATTATGCAGAGATACAAGTTTTATGTAATACTTAATATATACCCTGATTAATATCTCTACTTTTATGAATTATATGAAGTACATAAGAAAAAGAGATGTACAACTTTATAAATGTTTTCATTTATTCTATAAAATATTTAATATCTAACTATAGCCTTCAGTCTGACTGATGCTTTATCTAGCTACTACTGGAAAATTCATAAAATTTGACAGATATTAAAATTATCTTTGTTGTAAAACTTAATCTTTCTCAAAAATTTTCCCTGTGTTGATGTTAAACTGTTAACTTTTGAGCAGGGGGCTTAAGAGGTTTATGCAAATAGTACTGAGTCATAGATATGGGAGGAATGTCTACCTCTAAATCCTGAAATGGTGTTTAATTGTTTTAATGTGTAACATGTTAGCCAATGCTCTGGATGTAACTTGTCCCCTTTGGTATTTTGTTACATCCCAATTCTTGTTGGCTAAGAGTGAGCCATGTCCTTATCTAATCCCCTGTGGGACTGCTGCACCCAGAAACATTAGAATGTGGTTCCCTCGCCACTTATGCATCACAGGAGACATGGGGGATTGTCTTTGACCCTCTTGTGCCTAAATATTTTGTGACACCCCTTCTACTCTGTGACTAACACTCACGACGACAACACATGAACATTTCCTGTGAAGCTTGTCATCTCCTTAGTTTTCGTATAGAAATCGGGGCACAGATTATCTTAACTTTGTGATGCCGAAACTTAAAAAGGACACCATGTAATTTTATTCTGTCTTTCTGACTTATCTTTGAGTGAAGGTAATTGCTGCGGAGGGGAAATAGGATGATTGCCTCTAACCTAGAGAATCCTCCACCTTCTTCTTTTCACCTGCCCCAAACAGAGGGTAGTTTAGATCATACGGGAAGGGAGTGGGACTTGCTGGTCATTGTTGACTCGGGTCATTTTTGCTTAAAAGGTAGAAATTTGCCACTTTTGTTGTCTGTTTTGACAACTCTACTCCCGAGCCGCGGGGCAACAGTGGTTCCAAGAACCAAATAAGGAACAGTCACAAGTAAAAGGAAGTGTATGGTAAGCAATGAGTACCTGGAATCAAATTATATTTCTACCACCATTTATCTTTCGTAACTGAATGCATATACTCAATCAATAATGCAGATATTGATGAATTAAAAACATATTTCATTTTAAACTCAGATGAAATCTGAGTTTTATATTCATTATATTCCAGACACCTGGATGGAAAGAGAATATTTGATTAGTCATGCAGATGTTTCCAGATCTTTATTTGTATATACAATAAAAATGGCTGAAATATGTTTTCATTCTGGGGACGATTTGGGGACTGTGTATACTAATGGCATGGAACACATCCTTTTAAATATTGAAACCAATGGAGATATAAGCAGCATCCTTGAAGGAACCAGAGGGTAGGAGGAAATGATGTAATTTGTGAAAAATAAAAAAAAAAATCGACTTATTTTTATCTTCTACTGTTCACCCAGTGGCTAGCTGTATTTTTTAATTAGGCTGTGATATTCATTTAATGAAGTCATTTTATAAAATATATTTTATAAAATATTTTATATAACATTTTATAAAATATGTTATATAAAATATATTTATAACAAATATGATGCTGAGAATTTTTCCTAAAAATCAAAATTATTTCTACATACCTAAGTTCCTGGGATTATTTTAGACATAAAAGTTTGAAAAATAATTTCCAAAAATACACATATTTTCTAACTGCTTGTTTTGTTTTTATGAAATTGAGTTCTTCTAAAACACCTGATACTACACCAGCCTCAAACAGATCATATATCAGAAAAAGTCAGTAATGCTTGGATGATTTAATCGTTTTCAACCTAAATTTTTTTCAGAAATTTCATAGTAATAAATATTTTGACAAACACGTATTTTTTCTTTTATGAAAACTGCAATCTTTTTTAGGGGACATAGAACATTTTTTAGAGGCAAAAATAAGTTTATGCCATAATCAATCACGCAGCTGCAGCTTTAGAACGCTTATTTATAAATTGCTTAATCTGGTTGCCTTATTTAATGGGTATTTTCATTATTTATTTGATTAATGTTGTAAATACAGTATTGATTGAAAGAGTAATGCTTTTCATAAAGTATATCTGACCATAAAACTGAGCAGTAAAAGTTAAAATATAAAAAATCCTAGATCGGTTTCATGATCCCTTTAGAAATGTATGTAAACCTTGTGCTTTGAGATTATAGATACAGGGGACAATTAAAATATTAGATGCCCATATTCTCAAATATGTGAGAATCATTAGGGGTAATTATCCTATTGAACACAGTTTAATTCTGTTTTTAGGTAGATATTTTAATTTAGAATATTCTCTTTGCCTGTTTAATAAAAAGTTATTTCTTATATGCAAAGAATATGCATATTGGAATATAACTTATGAAATTATTTTGGCAAATGCTTTTTTTTTTTTAAGGACACAGGGCTTTGCTCTGTTACTCATGCTGGAGTAGAGTGGTATGAGCATAGATCACTGCAGCCTTGAACTTCTGGGTTCAAGTGATCCTCTTGAGTAGCTGCAACAACAGGCATGCACCACCTTGCCCAGCTAATTATTTTAAATTTTATAGACACAAAGTCTTACATTGTCTCCCAGGCTGGTCTCAAACTCCTGGCTTCAAGTAGTTCTCCCACCTCTGCCTCCCAAAGTGCTGGGTTTATAGGTGTGAGTCACTACACCCAGACTCAATATTCTTAATTTAAATTTGTGGATGCTGAGATTAAGAGAGATCAATAAAGTTGTCCAAAGCATCATCATGTGTAATTAATTTTTCCCACTTTACATACATCCTGTTATCTCTATTCACACACACAATCTGATGCAGTTTTTAAAATGACTTATTTAATGGTGAGTTATTATCCTATTTCTCTTCCTTTGGATGAAGCTTTATTCCTAATACAATTCATTCTGTACATTCAAACCACTATCAAAATATTCTACTGAACACACCTGTATGGGTTTGGCCTATGAGCGATTTGGGGTACTTATAACATTTGAATTATTTCCAAACTATCTTTTGCATAGATCTTTCTATTACCACTGCTAACTTAGTCCTGACCTTCTTAATTTCTCTTCTGTATACTGCAATGATCACCTTATTGGTCTCCGTCTCCAATCAATACTACACACTACTGCCAGAGTTATTGCCCTTACCCTGTTGTGAAACATTCACTTCCTATTGCTTAGAATAAATGCTAATTACTTAGCCTAACATTTAAAAATCTCCATTATATGACCCCAACCTATATTTCAACCTTCTCCTTCTACCTCTACTCTTCTATGCCCTAACTCCTGAATCACATGTAACTGTTACTACTTGCCATTCATTCTGTTTGCCTAATGTGTTTTTCCTTATTGATCTTAACTCAAGTTTTCTAGTTCATCTGAAATTATGTAGTAGATTTATTTATGAGTCAGACAAACTCTCACCTCCTTACAAGCCAGTCACAAATGTCACTATTTAAAATTTATCCTCTCTTCTATACTGTCATAAGATTATTTAAATGTTAATCACAGCATATATGACAGTCTTCTACTAAATGTATTCATGCATAGCTGTCTTTGTCCCTAAAATAACAGCAAGAATATAGAGACAAGAAAAAATTTCCGTTTTGTTTTTGTTAAGCCACAGAGTATTCAAGAACAAATGTATGTTATTTGAAGTGATTTCACTGAAAATTTGGGTAGTTTTAAAATAAATTACATTATATGTTTTCTTATCCTCTTAATATGCTATACCTCATAATGTATTTTTCCTGCTGATTCAGGACAACATTTATTAACATTTTTTGTACTGGGTTATAATGCCCTCAAGAGCCACTAAGACATGTCAAATTCTTTGCCTCTAGAGTAAATAGCTACAAACTGCAGAGATTTGACTTGGGGAGTTTTATATCCTGGGGATACCTTTTACAGCATCTTTATTTTAATCAATTGCCTAGGGTTAAGCCTGAAGGTGTTACTATCCCTCTCCTACAGAAGAAACATCAAGGTCTTTGTAGTAGCAGTTTGCTTCTAAGACTTCCTGACCTTTCTGGTTGTTGGATGTTTCTGAAATGCTACATGCAGCATTGCTTCCAAAGAGTTCGACTTTTATTCATTGAGAAATAAGAAACAACTTACTTAACTTTGGGTAAGAAAAAGTTAGAATTTGGGTTTTTGACAACCTCATTTCTCACTGGGATGGTTGCCCTGATTTTCAGACAGCAGGGGGAAACGGCACTGAGGCCATGTGTTTTCAGGAGGGCAGAACAATCACGCCACTGTAGCCCATTTCCTCACCCCTCCTTCATGTGTACGGAAATGGAGTGGAACGTCTTTCTGGTGGTGGACATCCTCAGCACAGCAGCCTAGCTATTATTGCTTCCTTCTCAATTGAAGTGGAAATTGTTGCACTACTGTTTTGTTGGTTAGAAGGTCATGGGGCATTAGGTCACTGGAGCCCTCAAGAGACATAAAATATAGCAAGGGCAAAAAACCAATGCCAGCTGAGAGAACAGGGATTTGATTTCCTGTGGGAACTTCCAGTCATGTTCCACTCCTTCCAATTATGTTCCCTGCCCACCCCCCAATCCCAAGTTATAATATCTCCAGGATTCAATAATAGTCACTGTTCATTTCTTTTTGGCTTTTCCCCTCCTGTACTTTTTCAGGTAGCCTCAGTTTTTCCAAGTGGAGGTTTCTTTCTCCCCCAGAAAGTTAATAGTTGTGTTTATTTCATCTGAGCTGTCAGAACAAGGTATTAGTCTTTTTGCTTAAGTTTTTAATAAAATGTATATTTAAGATTTATTTTCAGAATTTTTCTAATGAACAAAAATCATCCCAGGTGGCAATTGGGAATACATAAAGTATATTCACAGAAGGAAGGAGAAACACCATTTTGTTCCTCTCCTCCATTTCGTCCTGGAGCTCAGCTCCTGCTTGGCTGCCGGAAGGAAATGCTTTTCCAGGGTAGTTTTTATGTGGTCATAGATTTAGGTCAGGCATAGCTTTTCTGCTTCTTCAAACCAATGCTTTTAATAAAAATAAAAACAAGCCCAGAAATCTAAAAATCTGTTCTTGTTCTGCCTTCATTGCAAAATCATAGCGACCTTAAGTAAGTTACCAATATCTGAGCCTCAATTTCCTTCAGATGGAGATAACAATCTCTGGCCTCCTATCTTATGGACTGATGTAAAGATCAAGTGAGAATGTCCAAGAAAAACATGGAAATCTATAAATTATTAAAGATACGGAGATAATTAATGTGACCATACTTCCTAAACTATAAAGAGTTATGTAAGAGCAATTAAGCTCATTGATTATAATTGTTCCCCAGAGTCCTGAGCACATTGGCTACGGGGCAGGAATAACAATACTGCACACTTAGTTACCACTTTCTTGTCCTTGCTGTCCTAAACTCGCCTCCTGCATGCCCTTCAGGAAGGCTTTTTCCTCATCATGGCCCAGTCAGTTTCTTATCTGCAGCCATAAAACTGAGCTTATCTCAAATGCAAATACTCAGGTTTAGTCAATACAGAAACATTCCTGGAAACTCATCCAGAGTACCTTACTGCCTCTATTTTCAGGGATCCAAAGGCCCTCACATTATTTTGAGATTCATGTACTAGCAAGATTGTAGATATTTAAAGTTCACATGGCATGCAAATCAGTGGAGGGGGAGAAAAAAGTCTTATACCTCCCTGATTGGACCACCAGTTATTTATTTTTTTTGGAAAATTACAGTGTGGAAAAAATCTGAGGGCTTGAAGTAGATTTTGTACTTTATATCTGAAGAAGCTCGATATGTATGGAAAGCCTGATGTTCCCCTGGCTAATTTTGATCTAAGAGATCTAAAGAGATACTGCTAGCTTCCTGCCACATGGTAGTGCCAAAACAATGCCAGCAGACTTAAACATACAAAAATGTTGAGGTGAATACAGTCTTGCTTCTTTCCCAACCTCACCTCAAACTTGTCAAGGCAAGTCCCAAGAATATGCATCTGATTTTTGGTTGGCCTTTCAGAGAAAGTTTCCTCCATTCGTAGAACTTCAAAGGTTTGCCATATTGTTTCAGATCCATTTTTCATTCAGGAATAAAACAGATATTTCAAGGGGGTTGAGTAGGTATAGTATCTCTATGACTGCTGTTTTGTAGTTTCTTACTTAAATAAAAACAAACAAAACCCAAAACAACCTGTTAGGTAGATTGTATTTTTCATGTTTCACATTAATTTTAAACAAATCAAGGCTTTAAGTAAAGAGATGTACTTAAGAGTCACAAGTAATGAAAATTCAAGCCAAAAGTTAAAGTCCATATTCTTTCCCAAACATTACTGTGTCTCTCTTAATTCACTAATTAATGATGCTCATAAGTAGCATATGCCCACACAAGTTAGTCCCAGTATACCGGAACATTGCAACCTCAGTGGGACACTCAATGCCATTCAGAGATCCCGTTTTCCCTCCAAGTTTGCTTTATATTTTATACTGAGTGTGGATATTCTGAAATATTTCTCTATCTCTAGATGCCAACCAGGTCTCTAACTCCACAGATATCTCCTGTGGGTAGGGCAAGTACAGTGGCACTGTGATTTAAGTAAATACATTTTGACATCTTTTCTTCTTATTATTTTTTTGTCTCTATTGCTTCCCAGGCATCAAATAATATTGATTCTAATTTGCAGTGTGTTTTTGCTGTTCTGCCCCCGCAATAACTGACTAAACCACTCTCAAGGCTCCTCTCCTCTCTAGGCCTCCTTTCCTCCAAACTGAATCTCTTCTGATCTGCCCTTCACATTGATTCCTGGGTAACTTCTCCTTAAACACAGATCAGATAATGTCTTTTTCTATTGTAAGCTCTCTAACCTTAGGGGCTGGGTGTGTTTTTGAATACCACTGACTCTCAGCACTGATCACAGTGCTTGAACCATAATCATTTGCAAAATAAATAGAGAGAGGGAGAGAAAAAAGGAAAACAAAAACTCAAATTCTGTTACAATATAAACTATAAAATTCAAGTAAGTGTAATGTACTATAAGAATACAGATGAAAATAACTGATCAACTATACATGAATCAAACATTACAACAGTTTTGATCATTTGCTGGGTGATCAAAACCACTTAATGGAGAATAGGGACTCAGCAGTGTCTCATCAAGAACCGCTAAGGACTTAAGATTGTACCGTATTTGGAAAGCTATGAGTTAGTGTGAGCCACTTCCTGTATACAGTCAAGAGACACAAGCCTCCAGGGTCAAAGATAAAGGGCGATTTTTTACTCACAGTCAAAGCAGTAGTGAGAGTGTCAGCACTTTTTTAAGTTCCTAAGCCAAATTTCCCATGAGTAAACACAAAGAAGGCCAGGCTGTACCTGCACATTGCAGAGGGAGCTGTGTTAGAGAAGAGAAATTCTGGGCTTCAAGAACGATAATATTAAGATGGGCAGGGAGCATACCTTTCCATTTGTTCTGGGTGAATAAACTGTGTCTTTCAAGACTCTAAGAAAACCTGCCCTTTGCTCCAGAAGAAACCTTGCCTCTGTCTTCCAAAGTTGTTCACTATGCAGATATCCTTAAAAAGACAACTGGACAAAGGCAGTTAGCACCTCTGCAGAGATTAGCACTTCAGCAAGACTTGCAGAAGCATGAGAGACCCACGGAGAATTGTCTCCTAACACTTCCTCCTTCTTGTTCTGTCATAAACCCTTGTGTAGTACTTTAAACAGTTTTTATTTCCATTTTTAAGGGCAGCCCATATATGGTTGAACAGGTAAGGGTAGATAACAGAGCAATCCCAGAGAGGCAGATTTACTATGCAATTGATGTAGCTTAAACTTCTGAGTTATTTACCTCTTCCAAGGCCCTGTAGTTAATTATGTATGAATAATCTTGTATTCTTTTTCTTTAAGAGGGCTCTGCAAATTATATAAGCCTCATACTCCAAAAACTCTGGATCCCAAAACCCTTGCCAGAGTGTAAATGGCTCTCATTTAAAATGAGGGTGAGGTACATGTGCTAGAAAAGGCATCAAGTGTGACTTCTGTTCATTGAAGAAGTGCTATAAAGAGTAGGATTATGAACTCTAGTAACGTTATTTAGTTAGAATGTGAAAATTATTACAAGATAGAAAAATTTAAATTGAGAAACATGTTTCTAAAAAATATTTCAAATGTAATAATCCATGTTTTTTAATAGAAAGGATATAAACTATCTTATTTCACATAGGTCAATTCTGTATTTTCTGCTGTAAAATTTACTGTCCTACTCAATCACCTTCAATTGATAGCTAAGCCTCCCACAATCTAAAAATATTTGTTATTAAGAAGACTTACAATACTTTTTACCACTAAGTGGACCTTTATGTGAATATCTGAGAGACTATAGGTAAACATGAATGGGTCTTTACATAATTAACAGAAAAATACATTTATAACTTACAACCATCTTCTCTGAAGCTAAAGCTCTTTATCTGCATCTATTCAGTAAGAAAATTTCATTAATTTCTCTTCATTAATTCCTTTGGTGGTATATATCCAAAATTGTCTCTGAAGACACTCAGTTTTGAATTTAAATGATGAATGTTTATCACTCAAGGCAGCAATCATAACCATTTCCTTTCTTCAGTTCCATTAAGATTTAAAATAATCTTAGCAAACAGAACATACATGCCCTTCACAGCATATATTTTCAGCCTAACCTATTTTTAATTAGAAGGTCCATCAGTAATTCATATTAATGGACTAACGTCTAGCCCAAGTTAAATACTTATCATTAATACTAATAGATCTAAAAAGTAACTTTGGAAACATAGTTATACATACTCATTTAGTCCATTTTATTTTTTAAAAAGTTCTAAAATACGTGCTATTCCAGGAGAAAAACACACTCAATTTTTTTAAGTTATACTAACTTTTCCAAATTTATTTCTAAGGTTTATATATAGTCTCTTAAAGTATAAGTAACATTTTTCCCTATAAAGTAGATCAACATCCAATAAAAGTCATTGATTTTAGGACTGGAACAGGAAATATACAGGATGGGCCTGGAACATTTTGTAGTATCAGAAACTAAGCAAGTGCTCAACACACACACACACACACACACACACACATACATACACACACACACACACAAAATAGTATTGATATGGCTTCAATGATTGGAAGAGCACCAATGATGATTCTACATTCATAAGGTATTATAATTTGTGCTTACTATATGGTAGTCAAAATAGCAAGTAAACTTAACAATTATTAAATTCTGTTAGACATCATGAAATTGCTAACAAAACTAATAAAATGTGATACAGAATGGCAAAAATGAAAAAAGTAATATAACACCAACTCTTGGTGAGGACATGGAGCAACTGAAACTCTCCTACACTGCTAGTGGGAAGTGTAAATTGGTATAACTATATTGGAAAACTATTAACCAGTATTTACTAAAGGTGAAGCTATGCATACGCTATAACTGAATAATTTTATACCTAGGTGTATACTCATCACTAATGCACACCCATGTTCACTATAAGACATGTTCTAAAATGTTCATATCACTATCCATAATAACCAAAGCTATTGGTTATTTATAATAACCAACTATGAATCATTATTCATATGAACCAACTATTCATGATAAACAGTGAATCACATCAATAGTCATAATAACCTGTAACCTCAATAACTACAGATGTTTTCATAGTAACCCAAAAGAAGAATAAATTGTTGTATATTCACACGATGGAATACTATGCAGCAATGACAGTTGCCTATCACGGTATGCAAAATATACAATTGAACAAAAGACAGACACAGAATATTATATCCAATATTATTCCATGTATAAAAGGAAACAGTGAAAATAATCTATGCTGTTAGATTTCAGAGTAGTAGGAGGGAGGATGGGGACAGCTTCAGGGAGCAGGTTACAAAATACATTCAGTGTGTAAAATTCACAGAGCTTTATACTTATGATGTATATACTTTAATTCCTATATGTCTATGACTTTTTTAAAAAAAAATACCATTGTCAAGACACCTAGCTTGAGCGATATTCCTGTCTCACAATATGATTTACATAAGCACAATAAGAACCTATATGTGAAGAGAACTATATTATATGAATACATCTATAATAACGATAATAATGAAAATAGACATATTTTTGTTTTACTTTCTGCCAAATCCGTCACTCCCTAACTTATTCTCCCACAGCCAAAGATTCACCCACTTAGAATAGTCTTTGAAAAGTCCGTAGACTCTAAAATCAGATGTTTTTCAGACCAGCTTTTTTTTTCAAGTCTTTAATATATGAAGATAAATTTCTGTTTCAATGTTAAAGATTCATTTTACATGCCTGTAAGCACGTACTTTCTAGTAATAATCCAGAGAAACTACATCACAAAGTAATTGATTATAAGGGATAGTACTAAAAGAACACGGTAAACAATGCTTAAAAACTGCCGTATTTTAGATACTTGTTGCTAAACAACTTAAATACTGTTTCCTGGACTCGTACAGGTATTTTCATAGTAATAAAGCTAATTACATACCAAAGGAACAAGCATTAAAATTAGAGTGACTGCAGGACTTCCTTAGAAAACACCATAGTTAAGAGCTTATTAATGTATCTCAGGTAATTGAACATCAATAATAATAATTTATTCTGGCATAGCAGGTAAGAGACACTGTGCTAAATACTTATATTTTTTCTCATGTAAATCTCATAAATCATTTTTGATAATCTATTACATCTTTTTATTTGTTAGATTACAAAAATAAAGTTTGAAAAGATAAATTGACCTAGTATTGAAACATGTATTTGCCTCATAAATGCCATGTACTTAATCACTAAATATATCTATTCAATATATTCACTTCCTTTAAAAAACTATTGAACAACATGAATAAAAAGAAATATCTCATGTCTTGAGGAAACAAGTTCTAATGGCAAAATTAATTTTGGATACCTAATACTAAATCTGAACCTAAGATTGAACAAAAAAGCTCAATATAAACAGTATTCATTCATTTTAGTCTAATTTCTTAATACAAGTTAAGTATTAACCTGGAGACATACCTATCTTATGTAAATATCAATGTAAGTATCTCGTAAGTTTTTATGCGATCGTCTCTTTGGTGCCACATTTTGTTATGTTTTGACAGTGCATAGAAAATAGCAGTATCTGTAGTGCCAGTGAAATCATTATTACAACTTCATGCTTCTGCAAACTATAGATCTCCTAGTGGGCACTGTTCTGGCCAGTTGTGCATCCCTGCAGAACTCACCCTGATTGCTCTGGACAGGAACTCCACAGGCAGGCCTCAGAATATATAACCATATAGGTTGGCTTCAGTTTGTCTCCTCTTACCTGGGGTCATTGCTAGAAAAAAACCATAGCTCTTTTTGAGAGTACCCATGGACAATTCTTTTATATTATAGATTCAAAAAGCAAATTAGACTTTCGCAGTCCAAATATAGTCTTTGGTCTAAAGTAAACTGCTATTTGTAGTCGAATTTAATTGAGTGCTTGTTAGTGCAAGGATAGAGAATTCATCTAATATATAGGACAGTCCAGTGATAAAGGGATAAAATCTCACAAAACTCTGAATGAAAAGGGATCTCAGGATGTTTTCCCTATGAAAAGGGATCTCAGGACCTCAAGAAGGATGTTTTCCAAGAATCCCTACCAAAACACTCACTGTGTTGGCATTAAAAAATTCTTAGCTCCACATCTGATATACTAAGAAGCAAGTAAATGTTAGCTATTATTTTTTACATTTTCTCAATTTCTGCTCCACACATTGCCTTTATTGACTTCCTTTAACTGAAACTTGTGTTCTCAAAAATTCCCTTAGGTGGGTGTGTATGTGTGTTCTCATAAAGTCCTATTGGCTCTACTGCCAAAAAAAAAAAAATTGTGAATTCATTCACTTCTTATTAAATTCATCCCATCGTTCGGACTCATCTGCCATCTCATACATGAATTAATCACATAAATTCCTAACTCACACCCTTTCATCCACTCAAACTCCCTTCTCATTTCTCCCTACAAGAGGCCAAAATGGTGTTTTCAAATACAAATCTGTTCATCTGTTTTCCTTATTTAAAAGTGATCAGTGATTTCCCTTTGCTACAGGAGGATGTCCAGTTCTCTATCATGTCCTTTGTCCTGTGATTATTTCTACTCTAGCCACAGTGACTTGTCTATTATGTCCTCCAAAACACCAGGAACTTCCACTGGACAGCCTAGAGGATTCTGTTACTTTTTTCTGGAAACTCCAATTCCAAACCCTGTCTATATAATGTTTTTATGCTTCATATTTAAGCTTAAATGGTCTCCTTTGGTCCCCTTTCCACTTAATCCTCTAGTCAAACCAGGATTCCCTGTTTATAATCCTAATGCACTCTTCACAATTGCTACTGATGGGCTTTAGAACATGCTACTCTAAAATGTACACACCTTGATAGGTTGAATATTTTAACCTGAAGGAATTTGAGAAGTGGCAGGAAGACTCTTCCTCCCTGAATCAGGTCAAAAGATTCTTATGTGAAAGATGCCCTCCTTATACCCAGAGAAAAGGAGCATTCTTATCTCCAAAGACACCGGGACTCCAACAGGATGATAGGAATTTTAGAAGACAACCCTTGATAAGCTTTTCTGTTTACTACCTTTTGCCTAGACTCTCCACTCTTCTTTTGTTATGCAAAGTTCTATCAAACCTCACATAAAAACATTCTGCCTCATGACCAGCGATGATGAGCATTTTTTCATGTTTGTTAGCTGCATAAATGTCTTCTTTTGATAAGGGTCTATTCATATCCTTTGCCCACTTTTTGATGGCGTTGTTTTTTTTCTTGTAAATTTGTTTTAGTTCTTTGTAGATTCTGGATATTAGCCCTTTGTCAGATGGGTAGATTGCAAAAATTTTTTCCCATTCTGTTGGTTGCTCGTTCACTGTAATGATTGTTTCTTTTGCTGTGCAGAAGCTCTGTAGTTTAATTAGATCCCACTTGTCTATTTTGGCTTTTGTTCACTGGGGGATGGATGTAGCAAACCACCATGGCATGTGTATACCTATGTAACAATCCTGCAAGATCTGCACATGTACCCCAGAACTGAAAGTATAATAAAAAAAAGCATTCCAGCTCAACTGTTTCTTTGGATCTCTGTTTCTTATGAAGGCACCTGTGTCATGTAAAACTGATATTACATGATGTTATATGCGTTTGTATGCTTTCTCTTATTAATATGTCTTTTGTTACAGTGGCCCTGGCTAAGAGCATAGAAGGATAGAAGGAAAGATACTTTTCCTCCCCTGCACCACAAGTTTATTAATTATGCATTCACTTTGTCTTACACCAGGCTTCTGTGCTAGTCTCTGAGTTCCAACAATTTCACACCCAAGTACCCCATATTAGCCCATTTTTATGTTGCTGATAAAGACATACCTGAGACTGGGAAGAAAAAAAGGTTTAATTGGACTTATATTTACACATAGCTGAGGAGGTCTCAGAATCACATGATGGCAGCAAGAGAAAATGAGAAGGAAGCAAAGCAGAAACCCCTGATAAACCCATCATATCTTAAGAGACTTATTCACTATCACAAGAATAGCATGGGAAAGACTGGCACCCAAGATTCAGTTACCTCCCCCTGGGTCCCTCCCACAACACATGGGAATTCTGGGAGATACAATTCATGTTGAGATTTGGGTGGGGACACAGCCAAACCATATCATGCCCCCTTGTCTTTTCACCTAACACAATTCAGGGCAAATGGCAAATACTCAAAACTATCTGACGAATGAATGCAAGTTTAACAATAAGATATTTCAAAGTCAAAGCAGTTCATTTATTTGTATTGTACTACATCAATAGCTTCAGAATGCTCTCTGATGAAAATATTTACTTATTTGCAAAAGCTGGATCAACCTAATACCAAACCTAATTACATAAATACATATCACTATTAGCATATTATGAGGTAGAAGAAGAATTTTAAAACTGGACATCTTTTTCTATTCTCAAATGAGATACAATCATTTCAACATAAGTAAAATGTAATACTTTAATCCAAGTTTCTTTCTATAACACACAGCAAGATAATATATATATTTGAAGAGAAAAGCAAATTATACTATAGGCATGTATGTATGAATGTGTATGTGTACACGTATATACATCCTTTATACACATATTTATATGTTTGTATACACACACGTTTATATATAAAGGCAGTTGTATTTTTTTTTTTTTGCTAGGGCTTCAATAAAATAACACCACAGATGGGGTGGCTTAAATAACAGAAATTTATTTTCTCTCAGTTCTGGAATTTGGAAATCTAAGAGCAAGGTGTCAGCAGCTTGGTTTCTCCTGAGTTTTCCCTCCACAGCTTGCATATTGTCGCCTTCTTGCTGCGTCTGTATGTGGCCTTTTCTCTGTGCATGCACATCCCTAGTGTCTCTTCCTCCTTTTATAGTGACATGAGTCATACTGGATTAGGGATCCACCCTTATTAACGCATTTAACCTTAATTACCTCTTTAAAGGTTCTATCTCCAGAGTCACTTTGGGGGATAGTGCTTCAATGTATAAATTTTGGAAGGTCACAATTCTGTGCATTAACAGAAATTCAGATTCTTCCCTTATCTTATAAAAAGTTACCACAATTAAAAAAAAAATTCCACCGGAATAGCAAAACAGTGTGATTGTTTACAATAAGTATATGCTACTTAGTCCTGCAGCGTTTATAAGGCCCAGAAGAATTCATTTGTCGTGGCTGTGCAATGATAATGACAAACTTCCCTCATTATTATTATTACATCTGACTTTCTGCTCTCATAAGTTCATTTTTTAAGAAACCCAGAAGATCAACGTTGTAAATAATTATTGCTGTTCATGTTTGCAGACTAATCCCTTGAGCTGCACAAACTGTGTGTGTGTCATGTTTTCCCCCTACTGTCACCCTCTTTTGACCCTTAGCTCTGCCATTCTCTTGGGTATCTGGTCTGAAAGCTGACAAAGTAACAAATGTTAGAATTAAGTTTAACATTGTGTTTGGCATCCATCTCTTGTAAAAAAAAAAACAACATTTCTCATTAAAATTAAAGGCATATTTTTATGTAAAATTTTCAGTATTATGTTTTTTAAATTAATATATTTCTTTATTAACTGCCACTTGCAAGTCTTCTGATAACTAGTCTATATATCACATCAAAATTTAATGGAATATAACTGTTTAGAATAACAGATCTATCTCCACACCCATATTTTATATTCCCTTAGTGTTTTCCCAGTTGAATTTCTAATCCTTACTCCTAGACATCTTAACTTTAATCATGTTCATTTCAGTCCTGTGCTCTGAATACAAATTTCTCATTTTGTAACACAAGCAAATAATTTTATCTTTTTCTTTCTCTTTCCAACCAAGTTTCTTATTTAGTAAATCTGCCTTCCACATATAACCCTAGTTCAGATTCTATTTCCACCTGGTTATTAATTATGAACATATGTTTTATGTTTTAGCCTGTGTAACACCACCACATTTATACTTTTGAACAAAGATGGATCCCCTAACTTGAGAATGATTACTTTACCATCCTAATTTGACAATCATGTATCTCTAACCCTACATCTCTTAAAATGTCATGTTTTATCTTTGCTGTTGTAGAAGAAAGTCTGTTAATTCATTCCTCTAGACATAAGACCCCAAATGTGTATGCAGAAGCCAGTAAGATTGTCTTCACTGCTTGTTCCTGTTCCTTAGGTGCTATCAAGCTACTGCTTTCAAAAACTAGAATGTTTTTCATTCCTTGTCTCTGCCACTGCTTCCACAGAAAATTTTTTCTGGACAGGCTATTCTGCTCCTTTGCTCATTGCTGTCTATTACCTGGTTGGGAGGGGAATTAGGAGGGAGATCAAAGCAACAGTTTCCCAAGATATGCTCCCAGTTTGGGATTTCTTTGTGATACTGCAGATACTCGGTAATACGTGGATATGGCTAGGAGACACCAAGGTATAGTGAGTGCCAGAGCTCCCAACTACTTAATATACAATGACACTCTTATAACATGAAAGAAAAAAATGAGCTCCCACATAACACCTGTATTTTTAGCATGTGTTTATAAGAAAAGGCCACAACTTATATTTGAAAGCCACAGCTTGGAAACAGGGGAAAAGAAAAGAGTACTGAATTATATGATCCCCTTTGGATGTATAACTTGAAGCAAATTACTTAACTTCTTAGGTCCTTGAGTTCTGTGAGGCTTAAAATTAAATAAGATGATATACATAAAAGTCCTCTATGTCAAACTGAATATAAAGGCAAAGTATAAGAGGAAAAGGCCTAGATGAGAAATGCATGTGATGTTATCAAGAAAGCTAAAAATCTCTGGCAGTTTCTTTGGAGAAACACTGCTTTTGAGGTACGTGAGGGATGGCACAGCATACTTTCTGGATTCCATCTTCAGGGCTTGAACTCTCTTCCTTTTGGGACAGTGGAAGCAAACTGGGGCAGCCCCCTCAACTTACCATAACCTTTCCTTCCCATAACGACATAGAAGTTTAATGATGTGCCATTTTCATGTCTTCCAAAAATAATTCTTACCTTGATTTTCCACTGAAACTCATTTTACACACAGAAAAGCACAAAATAGTCCTCAATGCTATCAGCATTTTCTTTAAAATGAAAGAACATGGAAAAGATTTAGAAAAATTTTATTTCCTTTCCTGTTGTAGTTTGGAAAATGACCAGTAAAGCACAGTTTTCCCATGATAAGATCATGTCATGCATTGAAATAAATCTATAAATTAAAATAAATACTTCAGTTATCAAAAACAAGTCTGATATTCACCAAGGTCTTTCTTGAGCATGCCACATGGAACAAAATTTAATTTAGGCTGATTAGAATCATGGTTCTAAGGATACTCAACAAAGTATGAAATATTTACATTGTTAGTTCAACAAAATCAGATTATACATTAATGAATATGATTTGTGAAGGGATCATGACTGTATGGTTTTCACTTCAGTAAATACTGAGCCAGTTTAATAAAATAACCAACAAAGGTATCACTTGGTGCCAATGTGATCAAGGGTGTGTCACGCATGGTGTAACATGATTTGTCACCTGGGCACTTGTCAACTGGCAAAGAGAGTGCAACCAAGTCCACTGGCTCATTTGTTGAGAACATTATGAAACCATCCACTGGTAATGATTTTCAGTCATCATTGATCTAGGCCAGATTTGAACTGCTGACCTGGAGGTGCAAGATCCCATATCCCGGCTTCTCATTGCTTGTGGTTAAGATTGTTCCATTGGAAACAGTCTTGCTAAAGAAACTATTTAGGAATGGGAAATAAATTGCCTCAGTGTCTTCAAAGGACTTTTTTAATATACTGTTTCAAAATACCTCTGTCTCACTAATTTGTTTCAGTGATTTACTCTGATTATTAATATTCAGAATTCTAAAAGAAGGTAGGGATTAGGGGATTGAATCAACCAAGCCTGCTGCGAAATATAATCAGTATTTCTTTATTATTTAAATTTTCCTAAAGATTGATGGAAGGAAACAATTTATTAAAATATACACTTATAGTAGTCAGTCTCATTTGTAATTCATTTAAAGACTACCATATATCTTTCAAATTTAGTAAGTAGAAACCAGTTAGGAAAAAAGAACAATACTGCATAAATCTTTTACATTGACAACCTAAAAAGTATATGTCTCACAATAAAAGATCAGAAACAAAGAGCGTGAGCGGATAGATGAAAATACATTTATAGCATTTGCCCACCCAGTCTGTGCCTCCTCCACAGCAGATTCTCATAACCTGGAAAGGGACTAGACAGTACCCAGCAGCAGTGATTAATTAGATATAACCTTCAAAGCAAGCAAATAGCTGAACACCTTTGAAAAGAGATTTCATAAATACACATTTATTATAATCATGCTAAATTGTAAAATTCTTTTCCCATATGTAAAAATATTTTCTCACACTTTGTAAATTATTTCCTGACCCCTCCTTATAGATATGTTATTACTTTTCTTACTACTGGCATGACTTTCTGGGAAGCTCTGCAGACACAATATTTTATTCCATACATTTCTGCAGTGTGAGAGATGTTTCTTTCAAATATTCAGTTACAGACAGTGTAATTCTTGTAAAACTGTGTCCCTCACATGGTCTAATGTAAAAAAGGTATCACATTTAAATGACTCAGATAAAAATAAATTTTTTTTTCAGGCATCTCTTTGAAACTAAGTAGGTTTAAGCACATGGTAGATGGCCACTCAGTAAAAATTTCTTTTCTTATTCTTAAAACAACTAAGCTCCTGACATTTCTCATTGTCTAGCTTATAAACACACTTTTTCAACATCAACTTATCTCATGCCTAAAATCTTGCACCTTAAGTCATGTTTTCTTCCATATTACATGACCTTTCAAATACTGAGAATCTGACAAGTCATGTAACTCACTTCTGTGCCCTTTTAAGAAATGCAGTTCATCTGCTGCCATTCTTTTCCCAAAAAAAAAAGAGTAAAAATCAAAACAAAACAAAACAAAACATTTCAAGTGGATTTTTCTTGTTTGTTTTCAGAAGGTGAGAATGTGGGTTGGAGGACAAGCATGTGTGCAATGGTAGGTTATAGGTTATGGGTTATGCTGAAGGCAGCAGAATAGCTCACACAATGCACTTTATGTCTCATACATGGAACTGAAACTCAGGTTAAAAGAAATATTTTACTGTCTAACAGCAAGTCTAAAAAAAAGACTAGATGGCCTGTAGCTTGGTGAGTAAACTGGCCTTAATTATACTATCTCTACAACAGAGAGTTTTCTGTTTATAAGAAAAATTAGTGACAGTAAAATGATTGCTGAACAAATAACAATTACTCAAATATAAATAATTAGTATGTGTTGTGCAATGTACCAAATGCTTTACCAGGTAAAGCTCTTTTAATTCACATTGCAACCTTATCAAGTGAGTAATATTTTATCTCAAATTTTATAGATCATGAAATTGAAGCTTATATTAGTTAATAACTTGCTCATAACTAGGTAGGATATAAAACACTGGATTTAAAACAAGAATTTTTTCCTAAAGCCTAACATTTTAAAGACTGTCTTTTCCTCCATGGTCACTACAGAGGAAGAAACCCATACTAATTCCCGAAATGGGATGATATGATTCATGGATAAACTAATAATACTTCCAGCATTAGCCCCAATTAAGAAGTTGCCATGAGACTGTTACAGGAGGTAGCTAGTTAGGCTGAGCAGGGGCAGGGGAGGGCTCCCCCTATACACTAAAAATTATTAGGCAATCATCAGGTCATGGTCAGGCAGTTGTCACACTGCTTCTCTAAAATAATAATTCGTTGTAGCTACCACCAGGGGAGAGGCACTTTCCCAATAGATAAAAACACCTGGAATTGGGAATCAGGACCAGCTTTCAGGAATTTTGCAAGTTGGCTCGAGGCAGAGTGGTGGGCTATGAAAAGGGAAGAAAGCCTCAGGTAGACATGCATACAACTCCAGTAAACACACTGCACATGCTCACCTGCCAAGCGCTAACAGGCCACTGTGCATGTGGATAACCCATACCAAGGGAGGAATCAAGGAAAAGGGGGTGCAAAATGCTGGAAGTGGGTCAGCATATAAAATCCCGGGTTCAAAGTTAAATGGGGCACTTGATCTCCAAGATGTCCATTTTGTCCTCTTCCAAGTATACTTTAAAATCTTTTCACTTCTGCTCTAAAGCTTTTTAATAAACTTCCACTCCTGCTCTGAAACTTGCCTTGGTCTCTTTTACTGCCTTATGTCCCTCAATCAAATTCTTCCTTCTGAAGAGGCAAGAACTGAGGTTGCTGCAGACTCACATGGATTCACCTCCACTAACATATTTTGATGCCCTGTGACTCAGATAACTTCCACTGCTAACAAGACCATCTGCTCCTCCCATTCCACCCTTAATCTGTGTGGATAGACCATGCTTACCCTTGTGGCATGATGTAGACTCTTATTCAAAAACCATTAATAAAGTTCTTTGTAATTCTAGAATGCTAAGATTCATGTTAGGAACAAACACAGTCTCTACCTCAAAGTGATCGAGAAGATATTGAAACCAAGCTCAATACAGGCAACAAAATCATGCAACTTTAAACTGATATAACAAAGGTGAAAGGATGGTTCAGTGATCATTAATGAAGAGAGAAACGGAAATGGATTGGGCAATTGTACCAAAGTGTAACACTTGATTGTTAGCATGAATTTTAGCAATGTCGACACAATTTCCCAGCTCAAGCTATGATCTTTGACAATAGTTCCAACTAAATCGTAGCTAAATTATAGTTAAAAGTCTTGTCATTACCGCTACTATAAATCTGACCCCACAGGCAAATGCCTACTTTGTCTTTGCCAAAAGAATTTTTGAACTGCTATAAAATTCTGCAGGTCGGGCTGGGTTTTTGAAGTGGAGGTGAAGCTGAACAAATCTGATTAACTGCTTTAAGGAAAAGACCATGACAACTGACAGAAATGAGGCAGGATGATAGAATACACTTGGACTTTATCAAAGATTTTCATATTCTGTATCAAAGACTTGGGTTTAAGGTGAGTTGGGTACTCCCATGGGAGGATACAACACCAAAAAGAAAGGTATCAATTTTTTCAATCCCCCAGAGTAATCAGAGACGAATCAGTAAAACTTGGTGGTCTCCAGAAGAAATTTTAAGTCATACTAAAATGAAATTTTTTCCAATATTGCTCTTAACAGAGTCGAAAATTTAAAATTTTCTATCAACGTTCTCTCCTTCCCAGCTGGCATCTTTGAGAAAGTAATGTTCAGGTGAACACGAAGATTTAAGTAATGATTGAAATTTTGAACTCTATGAAATACACCAAAATATTTTTTAAAATAATATAATAATATAGGTGATCATACCTCTCCCCTATCATAAAAGGATTTTTAAGCTCATTTTATTTTTATAAAAGTGTAAGTTATGGACAAAGGAAAGCATTGAGTCTTCTTGGTTTTAAATGGGGGTGATCCAGGCCATTAGTGCTATTTAAACATTTTTCCTTTGGTATTCCAGATTGCAGCATGCTGTCTTCAGGCAATGTAATGCTGAAAAACAAGACTTTAATGATAAAATAAAGAAACAAAGACAGCTACTTTTGTCAGTGTCAGCAGGTAAATAGCACTAATCTGTCTTCATTATTGCTATGCATGCTGTAATACCAGGTGGGAGAATGTGTAATATCTTTTATCATTATCCAAGAGCTAAGTACCATGCAGAAACATAAAGGCAGAATTATCTTTGATCAACAAAAATATGGCAATCACTTCAATTTGAAAATTGCCCTCAGAGGATTTTGACATCTTTCTGTTAAAATGCCAAGACTTTTCACTTTCCCTCTTTGTCATTGTTTCTCTAAATTATAAAGTTTGTGAGATTTGAATACTTAGTGAACACAAACTTCTCAAAAACAACAAAACACCTTGATCAGTAGATATTTTTTTCAATCCCCTTAAAGAGATAATAATTAATTTAAAAGATAAGAAGAAATCAGAAAATAAAAAATGCACCACCGGCGGTTAGAAAATCTGTCGTTTTAATATTAAATCTTCTTTTATCAGTTTCACTTCTGACATCTATATTCTTGATTTGCCTAAAAAAATAGTGTTTCTTTTTTACTTTTGAAATCTTACACATGACCGAAATTTGCTAAAATCCAACTAATCAAAATTGGCTCTGTGCAGAGTTGATGAATAACATTTGTCTTTGGGCCCTCTTTAGTGATTCCTTTCACTGCCTCCAGGACGTATTCTTTAAGTAACGTAATGTATCCAACATTCAAATCAGTGTCTATTTCTTCTTACCCAAGCCTCACTTCTCACTCTACCATCACCTGCTGTTTTGTGTTCCCTATGTTAATAACTGTATTCATCAGTCACTGAGTTATTAAAGCAACAAATATGGAGGCTTCCTTAATTCTACATCCAATCAATGTTTATGTCTCATTAATTACACTTCTAGTTATTTCTTCCAATTTATCCACTTTCCTCCATTCACATATATTGTTTCCTAAGTAAGGTTCCTACCTCTCATGTGATAAAGCCCAGAACAGACTACTCCAAAATATGGCCACTTGGCATATGGAATATTTTAAGCTGAAGGAATTTGAGGATACCACAGAATCAGGAGAGTCACTCTCAAGCTCTTCCCTAGAGCAGTTTATAAAACACAGGGAGGATTTTCTGACCCTCATGTGAGGTCATAAGACCTACGAAGGATTTTCGTAAGTCCCTCATGTGAGAGGTGCTTTCTCTATCTCAGAGGAAAGAAAGGAATATTCTTATCTCTAATGACAAAGGGTCACAGAGAAAAATTTAAACAGACTTTGCTAAATTGTCAACAATTTATTGTGTTTGATCCACCCTTTCTGTCTTATCATATTCCTCCATGACTAGCCACTCTTCATCAATCCTCACATAAAAATGCACAGGTTTAACTGTTTCTTTGGGTCTTCATTTCCTTAAGAAAGCTCTTGTGTCATATAAAATTTATATTAAATAAATACATTTGTTTTTTCTTGTTAATCTGTTTTTTGTTATAGGGGACTTAGCTACTAACATAGGATTGGTAGAGAAAAAACACTCCCTCCCCTACACCATGTTTAATTTGTTCATGATCAGGTAACCATGCTGATTTGGTTAAATAAAATCTAATCATCCCATTCTTCAGTTGCTCGGAATAAAAGCCACATTCTTCTATGTTGCTTAGAAGGCCTAATGAGATCTACATCCTGTTTATATCTTCAGTCTCTTCTTTCAGCTCTAAGTTTTCCTCTCAATTATTACCAAATCTATTTAGTTATTAAATACAATTAACAAAATTGTAGATATACACAGCAAATCTGGTAGTCTGTGAACACTGTGATTTTAGTATATCTTATCTGAGGAAGAATAGAGACAGATAAAACTTGACTAGCAGATTGAGATTAATTCACAGGGAGACAAATGATACTCTAAAGAAAATGGAAGGAAAGAACCAAAGTGAGAGTTATTATGAAGTAAAATCAATAGTTCTTGGCAAGTGATTGGCCTCCCAGAGTGCTGGGATTACAGGTGTGGGCCACCATGCCTGGCCAAATATTTTCTTTTATATCTTTATAAGTGTTTTGCTATTGTGTTTATTTATTTTACTTTTTAAGCTTTTCTTTTGGTTAAAAACTAAGACACAAACACACACATTAGTCTTGGGCTGCAGAGGGTCAGGATTGTCAATATCACTGTCTTCCTCCTCTATACCTTGTTCCACTGGAAGGTCTGCAGGGGCAATAACACACATGGAGCTGTCATTTCCTTTGACAACAATGCCTTCTTCTGGAATATTTCTTGAAGAACCTACCTGAGACTGTTTTATAGTTAACTTTTTAAAATATACATAGAAAGAGTACACCTTAAAGCAACAATAAAAGATAGAGTAAATATATAAATCAATAACATCATTTTTTGTCAAATATTATCTACTGTATATATGTACAGCATGTATAGTAGATGCACAGTGTGATGTGATTTATTCGCCACAAACAGGTGAGTAATGCATCACCCTATGACTTCACAATGGCTACAACATCACTAGGTGATAGGAATTTTTCAGCTTCATTATAATCTTAAGGGACTGCTGTTGTATATGTTGTACATCATTAACCAAGACATTGTTATGTGGCACATGACTGTTTATGTAGAGTTCAGAATTATTTGCAGTTTCAGGCATCTACTGTGTGTCTTGGAACATATTCCCCATGGATAAAGAGTGACTGTCAAATACGTTATAGGCTAAGCAATCTTCTAAACCTTTTACAAATATTCACTGATTGTTCATAACAAATCTGTGAGGTAGTTCTATTATTTCCATTTTATAGGTGAGAAAATCAAGGCATACAGATGTTAATAACTGGTTCAAGGTTATAAATTGAGAAGTGGCAGAGCTGAAACTTGAACCAGAGGCTTGTGGTTCCAGAATTCATGTTCTCACATAAAATACTGCACCATTCCTTCCACATGCTACCACCTACACACTGAAGCAGGGGCAGAATGAAATGTTGATATAATTATGTGGAAAATGTAATGAAAAATGATTATGCAGGATAACTTAGTATTACAAATATATACTATCTTTAATTTGAATTCCTGCAACTATCCACGATTTGAAATTTAAATTAATATATTGTCATCTAATGTATAAATTCTGATTTTACAGGTTTTGGGGGCAGAAGAAGGTTCTTTTGATTTTTTTAACTTATTACTTGGTTTCTTTCCATCTCCCTGACCCATGTCTAATACAGTGAGAAATTAAGAAACCCTTATTTTATTATTCAGTATTCAGTATTAGACTGTCCTACCTTTAAACCAGAGGTCTGAAACACCTTGCATTTTCAAGAACTTGGAAGTGTTTACGGAAGGTATTAATGGGGAAAACTCTGACTGGGGGAAATATCAGCTGATGAATAGTTGGGCTCCTAGAAGATAGTCTGACTTAAGTTATTTAAGATATTTAACTCAACATAACACATGTATGACTTCCTAACATAGATGAAAGATAAATCAATAACTTACTGTTAGCACCTATTTTAATTTACTCTTTACCTATTTTCCAACTTTTCTAAAACAAGAGTAATCAGCAAATTTATCTACCCAAACATAAGACATTTTCAAAAGCAAAAAAGAGCATTACTAAAAATTATGCTGGAATAGCAGTTGTAAACCAGAACTGTCCCAGGCAAGTTAGGATACAAAATCACTCAATTTGTAACCAGTCATATCTATCAATTTTTAGCATAACCATAGTATTTAATTGCCCATAACTGGCCACCAAAAAAATTGTGAAATCTCATTAAGCCCTCTTTCACTTAAAGCTGATGCTATTATCTAACTGACTGAAGTGTAACTTGATGCATTTCAATTCATTTCATGTGACTCAAACACATAAGTTTGCAAATCATTTTCAGTTCACTCACTCTCACTTCTCAGACATAGATAAGTAGGGCATAGAAGTTTTGAAGAGTTAAACTTTCTTTTTATCATGCTCATCCCAATTTTGAAAGATATGAGGGGAAAGGGGGACAGAGGCTGACAGAGATGTCAACTGGAAGTTTGGTCAGATAAGGGTGATGACAAATGGTAATATTAAGGCCTATGAATATTTGATCCAGTATAATTTGATCTTATAAACATACATGTGATGAGGTTCAAAATTAAGAAACCCTAATCAATTTTAAAATCATGCCTTTGTATCAATCAGATATCAGTGTACACTCTAGAATTCTGGTAATTACAGATTTAACATTTATGTTATTGACTACTTACATGAGACCCCAGCACTCTATGAAATAGATCCAATTATGGTTTTGCTGAGCCACAGATTTTATTTATGATCTGGATATGGGAGTAAACCATTTATTCAGGCCAGTGATTCTAGTTGACTATGCTCAAAACATCTTTGCCTCAATATTAGCTCTACTATTCTTCCTTCATCATAAAGCACTTGACAGGGGATTGTATCCAGTAAATTCAATGGCTTACAGTTCTTTGTAATAAAAAAGTTTCCCTTTCCCAAGAATCAGGGTCAATTGTGTATACAAACAACTCCCTGCTAGTGGACCAGTCCATTCAGATTTGATAGTATAAGTCATAAGACTGGAGAAACAATTTGAACAGACAAAGTTGGATGTCTCACAGAGTATAAGCATGAGCTTTGTGAATTGGATTGTCCTCCAGTTTAGGAAATTTTCTATCTGAGGAACTTTGGCCCCTTGAATTAAAGCACTGCTTTTCTTGCACAATGTTAGATAAACAATGAGAATTCATGCTCTGCAGTGTTCTTTTCCTTTTTGAGTGCCCACAAGCATCATTATGTCAAGTCAAGCAAGGTACGACACGATTGAATAGCTTGCAATTTTCTTTTACATCAATCACATTCCAGATATGACTACTTGAGGCTATAACCCTGGTCACCCTGATCAGGCAAAGGCATATTCCAGGCCCCTAGTATCAACCCATTCGTAAATCATCTCTTTGAGTACGAGCTGCTAATTTCAGCAGCCCCTGCCCACCTTTTTAAAACTATAAATTGCTTGTTTGCTTTCTGTTTTAGTCTCAGAGTGAGATTTTATTCCCAAATTCTTAGGCCTTCTTATATAGTCACTATGTTTCAAATGCTGTTTTAGGGAAAATTTACTTCAGTATTTAAATTTATTCAGTCTTTGAATAATTTAAGCTCTTTACCAGAAAAAAAAATTTACTAATCTATAAGTGTAATATAAATTTTTAATAATCAGAAAAAGAACTGGATTTGATATGAATAAAAAGAGGCAGAGAGAATGGCATAATAACATATGTTTTGGCTAAACAGCCTAAGAATCTTTAAGGTTTTGCTTTCTTAAAATATTTTTCTCTATTTTTGGTAGGGGGCTTGGTTATAAGAATGAACATTGCTGTCACTGTATAGGTTAGCTACATTAGTTATACATTACTTTGTAACTAAGCAGTCCTAAAACAGTTGCCTAAAACAACGTTTTTTGTTTTCTTTTTCTTTGTGGATTGTTGGGTCCAGCACATGGTTCTTCTTTCCATGTGGTATTGGCTGGAGTTATTCACGTAGCTGCCTTTAGCTAGTCCTGATGTAGCTGGAAGTCTGGATGTCCAGGAAACCCTTGTTCCCGTGTCTCACAGTTGGTGTTGGCTCTCAGCAAGGCATCTGGTTTCTTCCACACAGCCTCTCTCTCCACACTAGTTTAGACTTGTTTCCTCACAACATAGCGGCTGGATTCCGATAGAATGAAAGCAGAACCTAAGAGTCCTCTCAAAGCCCAGATTCAGAACTGGCACAGAATAGCTTTCATCACATCCTACTGGTCAAAGCAAGTCACAGGGCTAACAGCTTCCAGAGGAGTGGAAAGAGTGTTCATCATTTAATGAAAAAAGAGGCATACAAAAGTCAAGATGAATGTAATTTCTGATATCCGTCATTTGAGACAATTACAACTCGTGGTATCTCTTCTGTCATGGATTTGTCATTAGAAGGACAAATGCTATTAAAACTATGTATATTGCAATCAGGCATAAAACATACTGAATGCTTAACAAACTTTCCCTCCTAGTAATTCTTTTACTTTTTTTAGTAAAAGTTACTACCAATTGTTTTCTCTCAAGCTGGAAATAAATCTTACCCTCTGAGTCACTCTATGACCTAGAAGCTAATTTCTCTAGTTTAGTTTGGTACTTTAGTTATTTTCCCAGTTTTCCATTTAGTGAAAAGCAAATGTTCTGGGGAAAAGGTGGTTTTTGGCCAAGATGTAAAAGCAAGAAGCCATACAACCTTACTATATTTAGTAGAGATTTAACTAAAAAAAAAAAAAAAAAAAAAGCATAAAGAATGTTTATCCACATTTATTTTAAATATTAAATTTAATCTATATGGATTTATCTATAACCAACAATTAAATATAGCAAACAATCATTAACTATAAAGCATGATAAATCAATACCACTTATGTCTTATATGAAAATCTAATCAAACAAATCTTAGTTCTGAAATGTTCTTAATAAAAACATTTATTGTTTCAAAAATATTCTACTTTTAAAAATAAAACTCTATACCTTCTAGCCATATTTTAAAAAGAAAAAAAATAAAAATAAATATGTAAAAACTAAAAGTAAAAACTCATCTAAAGCAAAACTCATGATGATGTATCTTATTCTCTGTCATATTATTTGAAAAAAAATTTTTTTTTCAAGTATAGTATGGCTAGAAGCATTCAGAGCAACAAATTCTGAAGATAAACTATTTGAAAAGAGACATGAGGAAATTCCTGTGTCTCCAAATGGCAGACTAAACTCACACAATGGGGCATGACTTGTTATCATCTGCTGGAATGTTTCAAGTGGCCTGATCTGACAAGGCAGAGGTGATTTACAGTTAATGTTTTATTTGATTCCAACTTCTAACAATAGTCACTTCTGTTTATTTGGGGAACAGCAGAATTCTGACTTACTATGCAGAATAAATGCCTAGAAGACATAAATCACATTAAACATGTAGAAATCAAGATCAACCTCATCTTTGCCCTTATATTTTATATGTGGTGAGGGGTGTGAGTGGGAGGTGGGGGAGAGGGAGTTTGTATGTGTGTGTGGTGTATGTTTGTGTGGTTTGTATATGTGTATATAAAATACCAGTATAAGTCATAGCAGGAGGAAAAAAGAAACCTTTTTTATTTCAAAAGCTATATGCATCTAATAAGAGTTATATTTAAATTACAAGATATTTTTCAGATTCTAAAGACAAAATCATAAAGTTCATTTTTATCATTGCAGAATGCAACAGTGATATGGTTTGACTGTGTCCCCACTCAAATCTCATCTTGAATTCCCATGTGTTGTGGGAGGAACCCAGTGGGAGGTACTTGAATCATGAGGGCAGGTCTTTCCCATGCTGTTCTCATGACGGTGAATAAATCTCACAAGATCTGATGGCTTGAAAAAGGGGAGTTTCCCCTGTACAAGCTCTCTTCTCTTGTATGCTGCCATGTGAGATGTGCCTTTCATGCATCATGATTATGAGGTCTCCCCAGCCACATGAAACTGTAAGTACATTAAACCTCTTTCTTTTGTAAATTGCCCACTCTTGAGTATGTCTATATCAGCAGTGTGAAAATGGACTAATACAGAAAATTGATAACAGCAAAGTGGGGTGTTACTGAAAAGATACTCAAAATGTGGAAGCAACTTTGGAACTGCGTAACAGGCAGGATTTGGAACAGTTTGGAGGGCTCAGAAGAAGACAGGAAATGTGAGAAAGTTTGGAACTTCCTAGAGACTTGTTGAAAGCTTTGCCCAAAATGCTGATAGCCATATGGTCAACAAAGTCCAGGCTGAGGTGTTCTCAGATGGAAATGAGGAACTTATTGGGAACTGGAGCAAAGGTGACTCATTATGTTTTAGCAAAGAGACTGGTGGCATTTTGCTCCTGCCCTAGAGATTTGTGGAAATTTGAACCTGAGGGATAAGATTTAGGATATCTGATGGAATAAATTTCTATGCAGCAAAGCACTCAAGAGGTGATTTGGGTGCTGTTAAAGCCATTCAGTTTTATAAGAAAAGCAGAGCTTAAAAGTTCAGAAAATTTGTAGCCTGACAATGTGATAGAAAAGAAGATCTCATTTTCTGAGAAGAAATTCAAGCTGGCTACAGAAATTTGTGTAAGTAATGAGGAGGTGAATGTTAATCCCCAAGACCATGAGGAAAATGTCTCCAGGGCATGTCAGAGGTCTTACTTACTTACTGTAAAGCCCCTCCTATCATAGGCCTGGAGGCCTAGGAGGGAAAATGGTTCTGTGGGCCGGGCCCAGAGTCCCTCTGCTATATGCCGTCTAGGGACTTGGTGCCCTCCATTCCAGCCTTTCCAGCTATGACTAAAAGGGGCCAAAGTACAGCTTGGACTGTTTCTTCAGAGGATGGAAGCCCCAAGTCTTGGCAGCTTCCACATGATGTTGAGCCTGTGAGTGCCCAGAAGTCAAGAATTGAGGTTTGGGAAATTCTGCCTAGATTTCAGAAGATTAATGGAAATGCCTGGATGCCCAGGCAGAAGCTTGCTTCTCCATGAGGAGGGGACCCCCTCATGGAGAACCTCTGGTGGGGCAGTGCAGAAGGGAAATGTGGGGTTGGAGCCCCCACACAGAGTCCCTGTTGCGGCAACCCCTAGTGGAGCTATGAGAAGAGGGTCACTGTCCTCCAGTCCGCAGAATGGTAGACCAACCAACATTTTTCACCCTGCACCTGGAAAAGCTGCAGACACTCAATGCCAGCCCATGAAAGTAGCCAGGAGGAAGGCTGTATCCTGCAAAGCCACAGGAGTGGACCTGCCCAAGAACATGGAAATCCACCTCTTGCATCAGCGTGATCTGGATGTGAGACATGAATCAAAGGAGATCACTTTGGAGCTTTAATATTTGATTGTGCCACTGGATTTCCGACTTGCATGGGCCTGTTTCTCCCATTTGGAATGGCTGTATTTACCCAATGCCTGTACCTCCTTTGTATCTAGGAAGTAAATAACTTGCTTTGGATTTTACAGGCTCATGGCGGAGGGGACTTGCCTTATCTCAGATGAGACTTTGGACTGTGAATTTTGAGTTAATGCTGAAATGAATTAAGACTCTGGGAGACTGTTGGGAAGGCATGATTGGTTTTGAAATACAAACACATGAAATTTAGGAGGAGCCAGGGGTGGAGTGATATGGTTTGGCTCTGTGTCCCACCCAAATTTCATCTTGAATTGTACTCTCATAATTCCCATGTTTTCTAGGAGAGACCCAGTGGGAGATAATTGAATCGTGGAGGCGGTTTACCTAATATTGTTCTCATGGTAGTAAAAAAGTCTCATGAGATCTTTAATGGGTTTCCACTTTTGCTTCTTCATCATTCTCTTGTCTTGTCTGCTTTCATGTGAGATGTGCCCTTCACCCTCTGCCATGATTGTGAAGCCTCCCTATACATGTGGAACTGTGAATCCAATAAACCTCTTTCTTTTGTAAACTACCCAGTCTTGGGTATGTCTTTATCAGCACTGTGAAAATGGATTCATAACAAAGAGTGAATATTTTTTCATTGAGATTAGGCAAAAAAATGTCAATTGTGCTAGGCAGAATGGTGCCCACCCCCAATCCCCTATTCACCCAATATATCCATGCATGAATCCCTGGACCTGTGGACATGTTACCTTACAGAGGAATGGAGACTTTGTACCAAAAATTAAGGATCATGAGATAGGGAAGATCATCCTGGATTATGTGAGTGGGCCCTATGTGATGACTTGGGTTCTTAAAATTGAAGAACCATTCTGAGTTGTGGCCAGAGAGGGAAAGAAGATTATGGAAGAAATGTCAGAGAGATGTGGTATGAAAATTACTCAACCTGCTATTGCTTGCATTCCAACTAAGGAATGCCATCCCTAAAACCTGAAAGAGGCAAGAAAACAGACTTCCCCCTTATATTACTCCATTCTCACACTGCTATAAAGAACTACCTAAGTCTGAGTAATTTATGAAGACTCACAGTTCCACAGGTTTAACAGGAAGCATAACTGGGAGGTCTCAGGAAACTTACAATCATGGCAGAAGCACATCTTACCCTGTGGAACAGGGTAGAGATAGAGAGAACAAAGGGGGAAATGTCAAACACTTTCAAACAACCAGATCTCATGAGAATCCACTCACTATCCTGAGGACAACAATAAGGAAGTTTACCCCCATGATTCAATCACCTGCTACCAGGCCCTTCTCCTGAAATGTGGGGATTATAGTTTGAGACGATATTTGGGTGGGGACACAGTGCCAAACCATATCATCCCTAGAGCACCTAGAATGGAACAAAGCCCTGACAATATCTTGATTTCCTCCCAGTGGCATCTACATGAGATTTCTGATCTATAAAACTGGAAGATAATAAACTTGTGTTATTTTAAATCACCAAGTTTGTGGTAATTTGTTTTTTTCCTGCATCTCTCCCCCTCCCACCCCCAGGCCCACAGCTTTGAGGTATGATTTGTTACAATAGTTACAACACATGCCTCTTTCCTTTCTTTGTAATTCTTGCACAATTTAATTCTAGCCTGTTTTCTGTACAATTATTTAAATTATTTATACACAAAGCTACAATCAACTATCCCTGAAGATACATAAAATATTTAGGCACTGCCAACCTTCAAATTGTTTTTACATTTTTATATATTCTAATAATTTATGTTGAAACCAATCTCTTGGTAAATCAATATTACTTAAGTGAATTTAAACTGCAAATGTTAATACATTTATTTTAATTGTATTTGTTTCAAAGCACAGTAAACTTCCTACTATGACTACTACTTTTTTTCCTTCCAGCGATAATATGGCAAACACTGTCATGGCTTAATAAAGGGTTATATCTACTTCTGTCACTTTCTCTAATAATATACTAATTTTGAAGCAAGTAGAACCTAACTTTTACCAGTTTCAGAGAACGGTTTACAATTAGACTAAAACCACAGTACTATGGCCCTAACCTGCTTGCTTGTGTTGGGTCTAGAGTTGGATATATTCATAGTTGTGGCAAACAATAGTCAAGGGAAAATCTTTTACGGGACTTTTCATTTCCAGAAAAGTTTTGCATCCTACTTATCACCTATGAATGAAATGTTGATGTCATGAACCACAGTCACCATCTTTTGTTTATAAAGAAAGAGATGAGCACAAACACAAAAGGCCTGCATGGAGAAGAAGGATCAGAGACTTGCTTGGACTGCCAACCATGGCCTTATTTATTAAATAATTAAATGACTGTTTTGAATGAGTTAAAACTTTTACCATAAATTACTATTCATCTGCCTTTCTGCTACTTACAGCCAAACAAGTTAACGGACATAGGTAAGAAGTTGTTTCTTTAGACACTAACATAAACACAGGTAGTCATAAACAAACCCTTTAAGTTAAAAAATTTACCTGTGGTTTTATCTACATTGGAGCCTAAATAAATTTTGAAAATTAAAAACAAGCACACAGATCAGGCTTTGGTAAATATTTGGAGCTCTCAAAAAAACATTTTTCTCCACTACAGGAATATTTAAACCAAACTCAATTTATGAATTTTCTTTAACTTTTGTAGCAGATTCAGTGTTACTTACTGATTGACTCATGATTAATACTAGTTGTTCAACACAGCATGCAAAGAAAAGTACAGTTCTAAACTGCTGTTTAGTTAAGATTTTTATGAGATGTAGACATGCCAAAATTTAGGGTCTACTATCACTTGTATGTATGTAATAACGATTTTTTTTTTTTGGCTCCCATTATAAAAGTCATGGTGGACACTTAGATAACAAAAGACAGGTTAGCCAGGAGAAAGCAAAACCAATTTATTTAATCAAGCTCTTTATGACATCAAAGACTTTAGAAATGAAGAACCAAAGACCCAGGGAAAACTATTTTTATGGTCTGATTTCAGGAAGGATGGACAGCCATGTAGATATGTGGTTAGACAAAAAGTATATGCTCTAATGACAATAAACTGAGAGAAACTCAGCAAGGTCTATTTGTTCAGATTCTTCTAGGCCTGCGTAGCATTCCTTTCCCAAGTATGGGACAGGACTCTTCTGACATGAGGGTCATATTGCTTTGTAATAATGAAAGTATTCAGGGGAAGTAGGGCAGAGAGTGACCTCTCTTGGTTTTATGGTTTGCTTTGTGAGAGAGAGTTCTAGTTTTTTGTGACTCACCTTGAGAAAAGGGAATTCTAGTTTCTATAACCTGCTTAATGGGACAAATGAAAAGACAAAAGGAGGCTGGGAGAAGGTGGGAGAGAAATTCATGATTCTGAGGTCCTTTCAGTCTCCTTCAATTCAAAGTACTCAGCATGCCAAAGCACCACATCAGGGGTAGCGTGTTCTGAGCCCCACCATGTACATAGTACTTCTGCACTGTCATCCGCAGTCCTGCCTACCTACCCAGAGGTAGACACCATGAACTCTCATTTTGTTTCATTTTAAGTTCCAGGATATATGTGCAGAACTTGCAGGTTTATTACATAGGTATACATGTGCTATGGTGGTTTGCTGCACTTCTCAACCCATTCTCTAGGTTTTAAGCCCTGCATGCATTAGGATTTGTCTTAATGCTTTCCCTCTCCTTGCCCCCAACCCCCAAAAGGCCCCAGTGTGTGTTGTTCCCCTCTCTGTGTCCATGTGTCATGAGCTCTCACTTTTTTCCTAACTCTGTCTATACCCCTCTGTCTCAAATCTTTTTTTTTTTTTTTTTTTTTCCTGAGATGGAGTCACTCTATCGCTTAGGCTGGAATGAAGTTGTGCAGTCTCGACTTGCTACAGCCTGCTCTCCCAGGCTCAAGCTATATTCTCCTGCCTCAGCCTCCCAGGTAACTGGGATTACAGGCATGCACCACCACCCCTGGCTAATTTTCATATTTTCAATAGAGACAGGGTTTTGCCTTGTTGGCAAGCGTAGTCTCGAACTCCTGACCTCAAGTGATCCCACCCAATTCAGCCTCCCAAAGTGCTGGGATTACAGGTGTTAGTAACTGCACCTGACTCCCCAAATCCTAAGAAGGAAAATGTTTTTGTTGGTATCGTATAGTATCTTTATAAGACAAGCATGTGGTTAAAGCAATTTGGCACATAAGGTTCAACAGAAAATATATTTTCCATCACACCCTTTGGTGAAATTGCAAAATAGATTAAGTTTGTCTTGGGTGCCCTTGGCTGGCCCCTTCCTTTTTAGATATATCTGTCTAGATAGATACAGATCTATTCTGCAATTTTGCCTAAGGTTTTATCTATATAGATATAGATGGCTAGATAGAGCCAAATATAGATATCTATATAGACTGATACAGATAAATGATAGATTTTAAACTCCAATCTTTTTCCCTTCCTCTGACTTTCAACAGTGTGTTTTCTCTGTTGATCTAACAACGCTCTCCTCACATGAAAAGTGCTTGTTAGTCTTCTCATTTCTGCAACTGATATCATTTGAGAAGAAAATAATTTAAATTCATTCATATTAGAGAATAACTGGCTGATAGGCTCAACTACCCCTATAATTATTTTTATTTTAAAACAAGGAGATTATTAACCTAAATTACACTCATTAGAGAAGCAGCTGGCATATAGGACAAAGTTTCAGTCGAAGCTGTCTATGTGAAACTGACCGTCATGTCACTCATTCTAACCAGGACTCACTTTCGTCAGCTTTGAAAACACAAGTATGAATTAGAAAACTATTAGTGCTTCTAAAAAATTTCAACATACTATGATTCTTTGCATAAGCAGGAGAATAATTTTGAATCAGGGGACCTCTACTAGAACATGTATGAATAATCTGACAAATTGTTTCTATAAATTTTTTTAACTTCAATCAAAAGGTGATAAAACTAAACATTTTTTAAATAAATAAATTTTTAATAAGAAAGAAAATTCTCACAGCCAAGTTTTTTTCTGCTTGGGAATTAGCTCTCCAAGAGAGTTTTTGAGATATTACCACATTGAGAATGAATAAAGAAAGATTTATGTAGTGGATGATATTTGATCATTGTGTTCATTTATTCCTTAAGAACAAACTTTAGCAATGTCAGAACCATTTGACAGGTGTGAAAGACCAGCAGCTGTAGAAACACACAAGTCTGTGGGAAGAAACCTGACATATAGCCCCACCTGCTTGTAGAAGGCACAGGTCCACACAGAAAACTTGAAACTTTCACTGTAACCTATGCTTTTTCTTTGAAATTTGACTTGCTACTATGTCCTAAGTAAACAATGACAGGAATTAAGGCTAGCATTCCTCTTCGAGCAAAGCATATTTCAGTTATAAAAAGGCAAAAAAAAAAAAATTGTCTAGTTTTAATTGGCTAGGTTTGCCATCCATCTGTTGTACGTGCTGAAAGGTTACCAAATGAAGAAAAGCTGCAGTGAATTCACGTTATTGCTCAGGTAACTGCTATAGCACTTAGTTTTAACTGCAATCTAAAGTAAAGTGCTATTAATAAAAAGCTTTGTGACAAGAAAAGTTTATTTTAGAGTGATATAATACAATTTGGGGTGATGTGGAGTTCCAGAGTGAAGTGTTAGAGTATCTATAAAGCAGGAAATATTTGCATTTCGGGGAAATTTAAAATAATTAAATCAGTTAAAAAGTACAGATAACAGGGAATTTCAGTGTTTTTATAATATATGATTTCTCCCACAGCATTCTCATTACTAAACAGTTAGAACAAAAGTTTTAAAATATCGTTTACATCATAATAGGGAGCTTAGAGGTATATAAAATTTAAATTCCATCTGAAACGCATGCATGGCAGAATGTTAATATTGTGCTGATACATTTTTACAGAATGCTTCAAAAGGTTGCAACATTAGTTCTTACCTAAAATAAAATAATTGATCCTTAACTTTGTATACATTTCCGGTATACATTCCAGTTTTTCAAACACCCTTAAAACATAATCTATGGCATATTTTATGCAGTATATTTTAATGCTAAGTTTTTTAGCATTTTTTCTAAGATGTCATTTGCATGAAGAAAACATTAACACAACCAAAATCTCAATCCAATTTCCATTACAGTCGAGATCTCGATCAGTTTTTTAATTGATCAAAATTTGAGATTATCTGTTCATTTCAACATATAACATTAGAAAATATTTATGTTAGGTGATAGATACTTGATACTCACCTGGGGGGTATAAATGGAAAAATAAAACACAAAATATGACTGTTCTATTTTTGTATAAAAGTGATTTCTTTGATCTGGGCCTATTGCTTTGTCACAGGCTGCCATCCTAAATGTGCAACCATGTTGAGAACTAAATGATATGTGTAAAAATGGAGAGGTTCTCCTCCTAAATGCACTCAACAGCACACAATGGGTATATCCCAAATTTTCAATAAATTCGTTGGCTGCTTTGGGCATGCCAGCAGATGCTGCTTTTCTTTTGGTTTAGTTTTGTTTTTGAGATAGAGTCTCTCTCTGTCACCCAGGCTGGAGTGCAGTGGCACAATCTTGGCTCACCGCAACCTTTGCTTCCCAGGTTCAAGTGTTTCTTGTGCCTCTGCCTCCTGAGTAGGTGGGATTACAGGCATGCACCCATACACCGGCTAACTTTTGTATTTTTAGTCGAGATGGGGTTTTGCCACGTTGGTCAGGCTGGTCTCAAACTCCTGATCTCAAGTGTTCTGCCCATCTCGGCCTCCCAGAGTGCTGGGATTACAGGCGTGAGCCACTGTGCCTGGCCTATCGTTGCCTTTCTTGTTGAAGAAAAGGTGTATTGCCATTTGCTTCCCATGACACTCATGTGCACACTGCCCTGGCTCCCATCATGCTGTGACTTTTCTCCTGGGCTTCAGCATGCCTTTCCTCTTTGGCTCACTGTCAAGACTCTGAACATACACAGTAGAGCTTACCTAGAGGAGCTTCAGTCTTCCCTTCTTTGCTCACCATGATCTGGCTATGGTTTAACATTTCAATGCATTGTAACTGTAGGTAGTAATATAACATTTGAAAGAAATAATGGTTGTCTACTTATGAAACTGCAAGCAGCTACTATGATAGGTTCAAAAACAGAGGCATTGCTATTAGGCAATTATTTTCAGCCTATTGTTAGTGCAATGAAGACTCTACCCTCTATCTCCCTGCCTGCAGGTGAATGTGATAACACTTTGGACTTTCTTTGTTACTCATCAAGTTACAGAGTATCTTTTGTTTAAAGAATTCTATAGCAACTTTCATCTCTGCATTACTAATCACCTTGAAGACATGCAAGCTTTACTGTTATACATGGGACCAGTCCACAGTAATTACTTTTTTCAAAGATTTACAAAACATGTTTTAATATTCCTATCTCATTTGATCTCCAAAAGAACTCTATTTCTATCCCCACTTCATGATGTGAAAAGTGAGATGTGGTAAAGAAACAAGACTTGCCTATCATTACCAACCTAGAAAGTGATAGCATAAGTAGAAGAACACAGTTCTCTAGCCTGATAAAATGCTTTTTTCTGCATGTAAATCTGTCTATCAGAGCTGTTTAATACTTGATGTTTAGCTGATGTTAAATTTATAGCATTTAACTGACCCGACACATTAGTTTGTAATTTTATGCATATCATCTTCAGTGTCCTATAAGGGAGACATTACTTACCAGCATACAGTGGTTTCAGGCTTATTTTCACAGGCTTCTGAAGACAATTATAGCCTAATGACTCAAGACTTTCCCAGAGCTGGAATTCTTTTCTGAAATGAGTTACCCAGATCCATTTTACGCATGGCTGCATGAAATAAAATGAAAACAGAAGATCGCCATTTTTCATTTTCTTATTCAGATTCTGATCTGTAAGTACTTCCTGAGATCCCACTATGTGCCAGATGCCAGATTATATGTTCTTAGATATGATTACTAGATAATATATAATTTGTAGCACACACGCACACACACACACACACCATGTAAGATACTTAACATATAACTTCTGGTTGGCCTCAAATTCCCTTCTGACTTAGTCTCTGAGTTTTGCTATCTTCTTCAAAAAGAGAAACTTGCTTACCCATTGCTGAAGCTCAGGTTTACTGATGCTGAATGCTTTATAAATCCAATAAATACAGTTCAGAAGTTTTGATGTGGATCTTTTTTTTTCTCTTATCTGTCAGGCTGCAGAGATCAGAAGCACTCTTGCATGGGGGTCAAGAGGCACATTGCCTGTCAGTGGCTTCATGGTTGACAATGCAGTCTTGGATTCAAAACGAAATATGCTCAAGTGTTGCCAGTAAAATAGATACAGGAGTTTAATGCCACAAAAGTCATATTTTTGACCTATTTCTCTTAATAACTCAATCAAATAAATATGACTACATGTGTATATTTTCCTAAAATGTATAATCTCTGAGTAATATCTTAAAGGATTGTGATCAATTATACTTGTATTTTAGAAAGATAGCTCTAATAGTTTGAGGAATAAATTAGGGAGTATTGAAACAAAGTTAGGATGTTGTGGCCATAATCTAAACAAAATAATAGGACCTCAAATGGCCCAGAGGCAATGAGAACACTGAGCAGCTAAAAAAAAATTAGTAGTTTTTAGATATTGATTAGACGTTAAATAAGGGTTGATACTTCAAGATTTTTAGTTAAGAGAAAATTATGTAATTAGCATGGATTACAAATACATGAAGAAAACTGGTTTAGATTCAAGATTAGCTTGGGGTACTTTGAAACATCTGTATTGGGTGATCAAGAACTGGTGCTCAAGAAAGGTCAAGGATGATGATGTGGGGTCAAACACATTTAAACCAGAAAGAAAGTCAGGGGCATGTGGAGGATAAGAGAAGGCTATGGGGCCTGGTGGAGTGGCTCAGGCCTGTAATCCCAACATTTTGGGAGGACGAGGCAGGTGGATCACAAGGTCAGGAGATCAAGACTATCCTGGCCAATATGGCGAAACCCCCTCTCTACTACAAATGCGAAAATCAGCTGGGTGTGGTGGCACACACCTGTAGTTCCAGCTACTCGGGAGGCTGAAGCAGGAGAATCATTTGAATCCGGGAGGCGGAGGTTGCAGTAAACTGAGATGGCACCACTGCACTCCAGCCGGACAGAGTGAGACTCCCTCAAAAAGAAAAAAAAAAGACTATGAGCCAAGAATTAAAAACCTAAAGAATTGCAATGCTTAAAAACTGAAGGGAGAGCCAAAGAAAGAATCTGTGGAAAGATTATAATGGCTAGGAGGAGAGGAAGAGTGCTAGTAAAGAAGCTGAAAAGATATTTCTTTTAAAAATGTTAAATGCTACCAACTGCAATTAAGAAAAATTACTAAAAAGCATGTTTTAGATTTAAAACAGTTTTCCCAGGCAACTTAAAGAATGTAGTTTATTTAGAGTGACCGAAACAGAAGGCAGACTGCAAGGCACTGGGGAATGGAAGGAGGACTAGCAAGTGGTGACAGCTCACAGAAGATGAAACTTTCAATCAGCCAACCCAAAGAGCAACAAAGGGATGGACACTGATCGTTATGAAATAAAAATGAGGTTATCTGAAGAATACATTTCATAATAAAAGTCATAATTATCAAAGTATAAAAATAAAAGTCATAATTATCAAAACTTTCTGATTCTCTTTTTCCTTTTTATTTTCTCAAATATGAAAACAGTAGAGGCTAGTTTTGTGAAAGAATTCCCACTATGCAAAAGAAAAGCTGCATGCAAGTATAAATATTCAGCTTCCCAGTTTTCAGGATGAAACTTTAAAGTTATTTAAGATTATTTAATTAACTTTATTCTTTAAATAACTTTAAAGTTTATCTGAACATAGTTAAACTAAAATCACTATAAATATTATTTTCACAGTCTTTTGAAAAGTAGCAAATATCGAATTCTGGCACCATGAAGTAAAGAAAGGTAGATATATCTATCAAAACAATAGTAACTAAAGTTGTTGAAACAAGATAAAACTTAAATAGATGTTATTTTAACAAGATCTCTAGAGTATAGTGTTTAAATTATGAGGTATTTAGAAATTTCTTTGTTTTAAATAGATTAACATAAAATGTTGTGGTTAGTACACAAAATATTATTTAGGATAGAATGAATCTCTATTGGTCTCTTAGAACAAATTGATCTTATTTTAACAAGAAAAAAGTCTACAGAGGATTTTATAAATCTATGCACATAAAGGTATAGTTACTAGATTTTGTAGCTGGCTAAAATTTTCATTGCTTTTTTCCAAAATAAAGTTTACTCTGGACATATTTTCACCAGCTAGAGAAAACTCTTCCCACACTTCCTTACAGCTAAGTGGAGCCTTATGACTTAATTTAATTAAATATAAATGAAAATTTTAAAATTGCTTGGTCTTGCCTACATTCTTTTCAGTTTACATAAGATAGAAGAGTAATGTGCCTATGATCTAGCTTTGGCTTTTGAGGTATATTTTACATTGTGTAAATGTATAAATTTTAAGCGTAGCACTCTGACAAAATGTATACACCCATCTAACGATCACTCAATCGAGATATGGAACATTCTCATTATTTCTAAAATTTCCTTATGCCACTTTTCATCCATGTTGTTTTATGTACCAATAGGTTCTTTTTTTATTCCTTTGTGTGAATATTTTTATTTATTCCCCTATTAATGGGAATTTGGGTTGTTTCTAGTTTATGGCTGTAACAAGAGAGCTACTATACTATATATAATTGTTAATTTTTTTGTAAAAACATATGTTTCTACTTTTCCCAAATAAATACCTAGAATTGCTGGGCTATGGGAAGAGTATGTTTAAGTATTCTGGAAACTCTCAGAACAATTTCCAAAGTGCTTGTACCATTTTAGACTCCCACCTGCAATGTAAATAAGAGCAGGTTTTTATTGTGCACATAAAGACAACACTCTAAGGGATGAAGACACAACTATATGGGAATAAACTTGGTCCCTAAATTGGGCCATAATTTCCCACCACCTTGGACTATTTCCCTTGGCTCTTTTCCATAAAACAGATGGACAGTGAGGTGCTGAGGGGGTAAGCAATGGGTTTAATCTGCTCAGTGTAGGCACAAATGAGGTACATATTTTGTATTGAATGTCTAAACAATAAAATCAACTAAAATCCAATCTGCCTTTTAAAAGAAAGTTACCATGTATAGCATTTCTAAACAATGTCAGTGAGGAAACTACTTTTAACCAGAGCATACCATACACCCCTGCCCTTGGTAGGTCACTGAAATAAATGACTGTCTTGCTCAAGCCACTGTATATTTTCAATATTTATTGATTTTTCATCTTTTTCTTTAAAACAGCTGAATTTGAGCTATTACATACCTTCTTAAAACTATGCGTATACTGTATTAACACTTGATGTTACTGATAAATACAAATCTGTTAACATTTAGGACACATTCTTAAACATGAGATATCAACTGCACTTAATCAGCACTAGTAGCCTATTGTCTACATTTTATATTGCATAGAATCTTTTCTATGGGACTGATGAATACTTTAGTAAGAATTTAGGGATATCTGACTTCTACAGTAGAGATCTATATTACACAGCAGGATTTTAGACCATCATCCTGATATCCCTGAGCAGTAGAGATTATCTCAGCAGCACTTACTGAGCACCATATCACCGGGCATACAGATATACAACCTCTCTTTGTAAATTCTCTCTCAGCCTGAACAAATAAAGTAAATGCAACACCCACATCAAACCTCATCCACCACACTTTACTCTCTTGTTCAATGGCCTTGATATTTGGCTGCCTTTAGCGCCTTTACTACAATTATAGGATTGAACATGTCTTCACTTTTGAGTTACAACTGTAGCTCCTCCTCAGTGCCACTTTTTACCTTTGTTTTGTTTTGTTTTTTCCAATCCATAGACTACATTAGTGTACTCCAAACATACTCACCATTGGTGATACAAAACTAGCATTGCCATGAATGAAAGAAAGTAGGTACAAGAAAGCCCTTGCTATTCTTTATGGAGTTCGGTCAACAGAATATGTTACTTTTTGGACCTCTAAATGTAAGGCAAAGATAAATTGCAAAAAAATCTACCTGTTTTAAAAATGTTTATATATTTCTTGCCTATATACTCCAGGAAAAGTCCTCTAGGATCACACCTGTAGTTGAACAAATTTTATTATTTATTCCAGAAAGGAAAAACAACTTTCATGAACAGTTGTGAGACATTTCAGTAAGTATGTAAGAAAGGACTGTTCACAATAGCAAAGACCTGGAGCCAACCCAAATGCCCATTGATAATAGACTGGACAAGGAAAATGTGGCACATATACACCATGGAGTACTATGCAGCCATAAAAAATGATGAGTTTGTGTCCTTTGAAGGGACATAGACAAACCTGGAAACCATCATTCTCAGCAAACTGACCTAAGAACAGAAAATCAAACACCACATGTTCTCACTCATAGGTGAGTGTTGAACAATGAGAAGACGTGGATAGAGAGAGGGGGAGCATCACACACTGGGGTCTGTTGTGGGGGGTTGGAAAGGGATAGTGGGGGGAGGATGGGGGAGGGATAATGTGGGGTGAAATGCTAGGTATAGGTGATGGGGGAGATGGAGGCAGCAAACCACCTGGCCATATATGTACCTATGCAACAATCCTGCATGATCTGCACATGTACCCCAGAACCTAGAGTACAATAAAAAAAACAAAGTTAAAGATATAGATAACAAATACCCCAGCTTGGTGCAAGCAAGCTAGGACTATTAATCAGTAATTAATAGAATACTAAAGAACTAGAAGTCATAAGTATCAATAGGCAGGACAAACAATTTAAGTCAACAGACTCAGTAATCAATAAGAAGTGACATGGGCATTGAATAGTCAGAGGCAAAGCTTTAATACCAATACGGCCTTATAACTGAGACTATCTTCTTTCTTAGTCCAGTGCCTGGCACACAGAAATTGCTGAACATATATTCTCAGATCTAATGTAATTAATAGATTTTAACATACAAACTTGTATTAGTCAGGGTTCACTTAGAGGGACAGAACTAATAGGATATATGGGGGGTTATTAAGTATTAACTTACATGATCACAAGGTCTCACAAATAGGTGGTCTGCAAGCTGAGGAGTAAGGAGAGCCAGTCCTACTCCCCAAACTGAAAAACTTATAGTTCGATGTTCGAGGGCAGGAAACATCCAGTATGGGAGAAGATGTAAGCAGGGAGGCTAGGCCCATCTTAACGCTTCACGTTTTTCTGCCTGCTTTATATTTGCTAGTGGCTGATTAGATGGTGCCCACCCAATTAAAGGTGGGTCTGTCTTCCCCAGCCTACTGACTCAAAGGTTAATCTCCTTTGGCAACTCCCTCACAGACATACCCAGGATCAATATTGCATCCTTCAATCCAATCAAGTTGACACTCAGTATTAACCATCTCAGAACTTATTTTGAAGTGCTGCTAAGCCGGAATGTTGAGCTGAAATAAGATAAATGAGATCACCTGTAACTTGTAGGCTATGAGGTTTATTATGCCAGGAAGCAAGAATGAGCAGAGACAGTGGAGGTAGCACAAATTGATAACAATTTCTCTCAAACTCAGGAGAAATAAGAGCTTGTTTCTGTATCTTTTTAAGTTAAACTATTATACTTTAGTTTGCATTTTTTGTTGAAAAGAAGAAAGAACAATACACTACAGAGAATTCCAGTTTCTGGTTCAGCACGTAAAGAGCTTAGAAGTCACCACCCATGATAACAACACATAAAAAGCTGAACAAATGGAAAAATCAACACCTCCTCTTAGATTCATCAAATAAGTGAGATGGTAGGACAAACCACTGCTCCTAAAGCTGCAGAGACAGGTAAATAGAGAGAATCACAACTTACGTGAAGAGAAAGCCCTACCTGGGTGGATAGGAAAACCTGAACTAGTGATTGACCACTTATTGTAGACTCTCTATGGACAAATCCAAGAGTTAAAAACTCCAGGGGGACCCAGTTATGAGAGGTCCCCTACACTTCTGTGAGTTTTACCTCTGGGAGCTCTACCAGGTCTCACAGTAAATATTGGAGAAGAATCTCCTTCATACCTCCAGCACATAGAGAGGAAAAACGTAACAATTGAAATATTAACAAAGACTGCCCTCAGGAAACAGTATTTTACCAGAGCTTTAACTACTGGGGTTTTCCAGAGCCTAATTAGCCTGTGGAAAAATAAATATCCAACACTAGCCCTCTCTAGTTATTCTGTACCACCTAAGAATGTGGGGAGAAAAAGCAAAGAAAGAACTGAACGCTGCTTGTGAAGTTCACAGCCCAAGGGCTCAAGCTGACTAAAAGACTGAAACCTAATCCTGAGACTATAGAACATTTTCCCCTCTCCACATGTTACTACTACATTACTAAAGGCCTATTTACTACATTCCTTTTACTTGGTTCCTTTAACCAAGCATATTATGTCTCTTTTTCAAAAGGAAAAAAAGAAAAAGAAAAATTACAAGGACTATAAAAAGGCAAAAAACCACAAAAACCAAAAAAACACATTTTTTAAATGGCATCCGTAGCAAGCATGAGTACTAGACCCAGATATATCAGGGATATTGGAATTATTATTCCATGAGTTTAAAACAACTTTCATATGTTAAGAGATCTCATGGAATGAGACAGGCCAGAATAGATGGATAATGTAAGCAAAGAGACGGAAGTTCTGAGAATTAAGAAGAAATGCTAAAGATAAAAAAACAAAAAATACTACTACACGTGACACAACAATGCTGTAACAGAAATAACAAGTGCTTTCGATGGACTCATCACAGCTGAGGAAATGATCTCTGCGCTTAAGGATATGTCAATAAAAACTTTCAAAAATGAAAATCCAAGAAAACAAAAAGACTAAAAGAATGAAATCCAAAACAAAAACCCAGAATAGAATATTCCAGAACTCTGGGACAACTATAAAAGGTGTAACATAAATGTAATATCAATACCATGAGAAGAAAAAGGGAAAGGAACAGAAGTAATATTTGAAGAAATAATGACTGAGAATTTCCCCTAAATTAATGTCAGATACCAAATCACAGATCCAGTTTGCTCACAGAACAACAAGGAAAAGAAATGTCAACAAACTACACCCAGGCATGTCATACTAAACTGCAGAAAAAAATCAAAAAGTAAAATACATTAAAAAGACAATTAACCAAACATCCTTCCCATTGGTTTTAGATAGTCTCTTACTACTATAATCTCAATTCATCACTCTCTTCCTAATAAGTAAGACACAAGAGATTATTTACTTAAGTCAAAAAAAAAAAAAATTCAGCATACCATTAGGCATCAGAGAAGTTATTTTACACTAATTTGAATCTACTGAAACAACTGGCTTTGAATTCAAGCAAAACTGAGTTTTACTTCTTACACTCTAAACACGTTGACATTTGAAAACAATACTACCTTAATTTCACTAAGCCTTGGTTTTTGATGCCATAAAAAGGATAGCAGTATTTATTTAGCAGGGCTATTATGAATATTATAAATTATGTCTGTAAACCTAGGTAATATCTAAGAATAGCAGCTTCTTTGTACACAACAGCTACTCTTTTTAGGAGTAGTGAAAAGTTACGGAAATGTAGAAATATGAAGAGAAACAGAACAAGAAATATGTTCCTAGTGTTATTTTCTAGCCTTCTGTCACACCTCAATTCCATAAAACTCATTTTAACAGAAAATCCAGTCATTTCAGGCAATCTTAGAACAGGACAGAGGCCGACAATACAAATCCACTCCAACTGGAGCACTTTTCTGTCCTTGATTTCTGTTAGACCCATCTTCTCTTAAATCATAACAGAAGCCTACAGCATTTCAAGAAATGTCTTGCTGATCCAGTAAGTGGAAGAATAAGCATCAGGAAAACAAGAGATAACATTGCACTATTAAGCATATGAAGTCATATCTCTAGTCAAAATTTGATTGCAAAAATCTTTTGGCTCCAAAGGCCAGGAACTCCTCCCAGCGTTTCTAGCAATATTCTCTCTCCTTGGCCTCTTCTGTAGGGTCAGCAGCTTTAAGGCAATGTGTCGCAACTCTTAGTTGCATCTTATAACCATCTGGAGACTTTTAAAATAGACTGCTGCTTGGGCCCTGCCCTCAGAAATTGGGCTTGATTGGTCTCTGGTGACGCCTTAGGTGCACTGTTGATGTTAAAGCTCCCCAGGTGATACTAATGAGCATTCAGGGCTTAGAGCCACTTATTTGAAGCAAACTTTCACTTAGGCCTCAGGACAATTCCTCTGTTCATCCCTGGGCAACACCCTCTGTACGGTAAGTCTGTATTCAATTCACCCTAGAGTTGCCACTTTTGCCTCCTGGGGCCCGCACTTGTTGCCTGATGCTACTTTGTTCACTAATACGCCCCCAATTATTCCTTCCATTGGTTATGGATTGACTGAAGTAGTCAATCCACACTACCTTTGCATCAATGCATCACTGTATGCCTCAGTTATCCACTGATTCATGGCATCGAGATAATGGTTTCTTCGGTGTGGGATTCTCTGCACAGGGGCAAACTATACATTTTAAATGTTGGCTGCTTCTTGAAGAAAGATCAGCCAGCTCTGAAGTATTGTGTAAAATGTGCTCTTCTCTTAAAGGAGAAGATGTACATCAAGCACTTTGCATATGGAAACACTCAGAAAAGGCCTCCGTTGTGCATTAAATTGGTTTCCTTGCTTATATTTTTTACTGGGCTCAGTGCTCTATGGCTCTGGGGTCAAGTTCACAAGTACCATGACAATAATTTCTGACAACATTCCTCATATTACTTGTCTACACTTTAGCTCTAAGATTTATCACATTTTCTTATTTGTTAGGCATAGTTTAAATCTCTTTTCTATTAAAATGTACAAGTTCTCTTATGTAAATACCAAATTCTTTCGCTCCCAAGAACTGATCCTTTTGGGATCTCATGGAGGCTATGGCCATGACTTTTCTTGCACATAAATAGCAAATTGTCCTTTACCCAAAACGAAAGCAGATCACCTATGAGATTAAATGGATAGCCTTTACTGAAAAACATTTCCTCATATTTAATGGTAAATATATCACTCCTACATCAATTTTGGGTTAAACCCTTACTTAGCACTTCACAAAGAATATTCACGTGTGCCTGAGAATTTCTGCTCTCACACTTACATTATTGTAAGACTTTTCTCCTTTGTTTTCAAGTTCATTGTAACATAAACACAGAATTCACATTTTTAGAAACACTGTGAGAAATGTTCTAGAAGTCAGTAAGGATACAAAATTAGCTCTCTTTATTTGTGATTTGTCTGTGAATACACCCCTAGCCATTTTCACAAGATGGTATATGATTTTTCCTTTGCACAATCCAATACTTTATGAAGCAGTATTATCAGTAAAGAAATATGATTACTACAAAACCACACTGTGAAGACCAGAACTGAATGTTACAATAGAAAAGAGATTGCAATAACCATTCTCAATTTGCTTCCTTTTTTCATATTAAAATTCTAGTAACTATTATTTTAAATCTATCCTAGAAATTAGATTTCTAGTAATTAGTCTACTTTTTTTTTTTAACCAGCTCTAACCTGACATTTCGATAATTTTTAAATTATTTTAGCTAATACGTTTTATAGTTGAAGACTTGCCTTGTCTCACAGGAAATTCTAAGGAGAATCATGGTTAACTTCAATAAGAAATTGGTAGTAAACCTTTAAGGAAATTTATATACAAAAGTTCTGACTTTGTTTTCCTCATCATAAAATGAACTTTAAGAAGCATCTTTACTTATATTTAGAAACATGAAATCATTGTGGCTTACAACCAAAAGGTGATTATTGTTTTTCTTGCTTTTAAAAATTCTTTCAGCAAATGATAGCACTCAGTATCTAGATATTGGCTAATATTTTCACTCCACAAATATATTAAAAAAAAACTATTTCTCTCAATGGCAAAGGTGGCAAAAACTGGTAGCTTTGGTGTCTTTGATATTCTAACAATCTTCCTCTTAACTCTCATTTCCTAAAGACACTACACACCACCAAACGCATGCACACACACACACACACACACACACGTATACATACACTGGAAATATATTTGCTAACATGCTAATATACCTTTACCACCTAGGAAGAGCTATTTACAGCTGTGTGGCCAGGTGAATATGCAAATTCTTTTGTCTCCACAATTACGTTTTAGACTTTCCCCTCCCTTATTCAGACCTGTGCTGTCCCCCTGTTCCTATCCAGAGATGTTCTCTCAGCTGTCAGTGACCCGTCTGCATAATCTCTCTGAAGTCCAAAATTATCTCAAGTCTTGACCCTATCCCACCCCCCATTTTCAAACCGGCCTTTACTCCAGAGAAGCCATAGGTAGCTCTTACAACAGCCTAATTTCCCTACAAAAATCTAGATGAATCTATTCCTGCCTGTAGTGTATCCAGCCCCTGTCTAATATGAAATACATGTGACTATTGGCTGGGGAATTAACAGATCCCAGAGGGAGTGGGTCTGTGGTGGGAATGGAAGGCAGAGACAATGGCAATAAAAGTAACTTTTACAAACGGATTTATTTTTTCATCATTACTTACTGTAACCTTATAAAAATCTAGCATTTTTATGTTACCTTTAAGAATAGGCAAGTGTTGTCAGGTATGGTTGCACTCACCTGTGGTCTCAGCTACTCAGGAGGCTTAGGCAGGAGGACTGCTTAAGCGTAGGTGTACTGCTGCAATGTGCTATGTCAAGTGGGTATCTACACAGAGTTTGGTATCAATATGATGAACTCCTGGGAGCCAGGAGACCACTAGGTTACCTAAAAAGGGGTGAGCTAGCCAAGGTTGAAAACAAAGCAGGTCAAACCTTCAGTGCTAATCAGTTTCAGGATAGCACCTGTAAATAGCCACTGTCCTCCAGCCTAGGCAACATAAGGAGACCCTGTCTCTTACTAAATAAGATTAAGCAAGCAATCTTATTGGAAAAACCTGATTATATTTACAAATTATAGGTAAGGGAGAAGAAAAGTCCTGACACAAGCCACAGGAAATTGAAACGGACAAATAAGCCGTAGAGTGTAATTAAAGAGCAAGGATTACTAGGAAAGAATGCTGGGCTTAGAAGCACTTACAAGTGCTGCTCCTCAAACTTCTTTCCCCCCCATTCTCAAATCTAAGGAGCCTGAGATGCCAGGTTGTAAATTCCAGGATCAGTCTCTGCCCTGCCTTGGGAGCTTGGAGCTGGAACCCTAAAATACTAGAAGCCTGGATAACAGGCTTCTAAATACAGTAGACTCAAGTATGTTGCTAGACAACTGAATTAGAAGTTGATATTTTTCTCTCTTACGATGATTAGCTTTTACAGGAATATGAATAGGGTATTATACTTCAGGAACACTGTGATTTAAATTAGCTTCTGCAAACCTGTATTTTGTTCATACAGCTGATTCTCAAGAAGTCCCAGGATTGAAAATCCTTAGTATGTAGAGAATTCTCCTTTATTTCTCACAAAAAGGAGCCACTCAATAACTTAACCACTTTCCTTACCGTAGTTTGATGAGTATTGGAAGAATATAGACGTTTGTTTCTCCCTGAGTGAAACATTCATCATCGAGTAAATTTCTGTATTTGGCTGATGAGGGAGGATACAATCCAACCAGCCTGCCCACAGGCTATGGGGGACATGGTAAACAAACAGATAAAGCATAATATCCTAAAGCTGAAAACAGAGTTTTTGAAGGTGTCTTGAAAGCCATTTTAAGGAAGATGCAAGACCATGAACTTCAAGTGCTGAGCTGACAGAGTATATATTAATTGCATTAGCAAAAGCAATGGGAGTAGCAGCCACCTTCCATTATAACGCTTCTATAATAGCATTTATTATGGGCTAGGCCCTGAGCTAATGTTTTGTATACACTGTGCTACTTCATCCTTAGTACAGTCTTAGAAGAAAAAGATCAGCTTTCTCATCCTCATTTTACATTTTATTATGTGAAGACACAAATTTATTACTTTGCTCTGAATCCCACTACTTATAAATGGCAGAGGGGGGGATTAAGTCCTATGTCCAAACTCCATATTATTTTAAGGAGAGCACTGCTGACCTTCAATGTCCAGAAATACGTGCTTTCTACAAATTCATTTATTTCTATATTTGAGTGGTTACTGTTTTTATTTCTCTCCTCTCTTACTTGCAAAGCTCCTTTTGAACAAGTTTAACTTTGCTTTAGCTAAATAAAGGGAAGCGTTTTCTTTTTCCATTAAGAGAGTGGGTGTTCTAGTCCTATGGTGGTCTCTGCCACTAACTTGCTGTGTGACTTCTGCAAAATATGTGTCTTTCAAGGCCCAGATTCTTCTTGTGTATGTTGATGGGGTTGGCCTTGAGGTCTCAAAAGGAAGTGATGTTTCATATGCTGGTGTTCCTGAGAGTTGTTCTGTCTCAGAACCGTGAGAAATCAGGGAAACTGGGACTGAAAGAGAGGTGAAAACACAGTTGGGGAGAACTGTGGAAAACCATAAACGTGATCCCTTCCTGATTTCAGTTTTCCTTCACAGTTGGTATTCATTTGACTCAGGCCCTCAGATCCCAAAGGACACTGTGTTATACAAACAGTATCAGTGGCCACTCCAGCCTATGCCTCATGAAGAAGGGAAGGATAACTACATAAATAAATAATGTAACATTGGAATTGGGCTATTTTCTGGCCTTTGGGGGCCACTGGAGAATGCCAGTTTGGACCACACAGGACTCTGGGGGCTGTAAAACAGCAAACCACAACATGGTGTCCACTTGAAGCCTTTCACCGCAGTGTGGTTGGCAAGGAGCTGAGTAACCAAACCTTTTACAGTGCACAGCACAGGAAATGCACATAGTCAGTGCAGTCACTGGAAACTCTAACCTCACTCTCCACTACAGGGTGGGCGCAGGAGTCCTGTGGGTCTATGATTCCCAAAGCCAGTCTGAGGACTTGCATCCGTCAATGTCAAAGTCTTCAGAAGCTGGCTGCAAAATGCAAGAGAAAAAAAAAAAGAAAGCAAATAGGACATGCTTTTCATAAAACTACATTTATTGGTTTAAGACTCTTTTCTGTTTTTTCCTACTTTTAAAAAGTAAAATGTTCTTTCATTTGTGCAATTATAGTTATAATGGTAAATTTTATATGTTGTTTATATGTTCATATGTTGTTTTTTGCTTGACAAACCTGTATCAGATTCCAGGCTCATTTTTCAAATTTCCCTGGCCCATGAAATTGAATAATGTGGACACTTTTGTTTTAAGGTATACAGGAGGGATGAAGCTTCTAGAGCCCCCTGCTACACAAAAGAGGCTACAAAGCTGAAATCGGAAGGAAGAAAATCCCTGAACCATTTGTAAGGTTTGGAGATTTGGACCATTTGCCTTGGTTTCTGTTTTTGGAGTTCACTTTATCTCTGTTGTTCAACCGTAATTCAACAGGCTTAGAGAAAAACTAAGTTCAATTGTACTAAAAAACAAATTTTTTCAAAAAATAGCCAAGATTTAGAGATACTCAGATTTAACTCTTATGCCTCTGTAAAATAGAATGCTGTTATTTTCTGATTTCTCTTCACTGTGAAGAACACCCTTGATATTCGCTGCACTGTAATTTTACTGGATACAGTTATGATATGGGTGAGAATAGGAGGTCAATGATAAACAAGCTGCCAATTGCTTAGCACATATTATGTGCAAAACAGGTTTTCATGTATTTTCCCCATCTCACAATCATTGTAATTTGAAAAGAAAGAGAACTGCCACTTATAGTGATAGTGTAAAATAATATAAATAACAAAGATTTTGGCTTCCAATAAATCTGAAAATGAATCTTCCTTATATGGCCTTGGTAAGCTAATTGAATTTTTGCCTCTTTCATAAAATGAGTCCAACAATAATAATGCATGAAATTATTATGAGAAACATATAGTATAGCAGATGTGAAATGTCCAGATTAATGGCTGGCATATGGGAAGAATTCAATATTTGATGAAATAACTTTATCAGAATTATGATTATTGTATGTAGCAGAGGTGAGAGCACCAGTTTCTGCCTCACAATCTATGATCCTAGTGTCATAGCAAGAATAACTGGTTTGTTGCAGTCTTAGAAATTTGGGGCATAAACATGACATTATTGTATTTTCTCCATTTATCCCTTTAAATATTCTGTCAAAACTCTCTCTCTCTCTCTCTTCCTTAAAAGTATCTCAGGAAGGATCCACAGCATTAGACTCACAAATATAAAAATTTATAGACAAATCTAGTGTAGCCAGTTTGAACTACCAATATAACCCTTTCAGATTCTGACCTTGCAGTCTTTCTATTTACATGTCCACATTGTGAAAGACCTCCAAGCTCCAATCAGCCTGCTGTACAAGTATGGAGACATATGAACAATGCCGTGAGGATGCAGAGTAGGTAGAAGAGTAATTTGGACTATGACTATACGATATTTCTGCTAACTAGGCACAATTACTGTCTAAATTTATTTTCTCTCATATAACACTCAAGAATAGCCATGTATTATCTATTGCTGTGTAACAAATGACTGTAAGCCTGGAGCTTAAAACAAAATGTATTCATTATTTCATTGTTTCTGTGATCAGGAGTCAGCTGGATTTGCAGTCTCATCTGAGGTTTGACTGGGGCAGAATATGTTTTCGTTGGCACAGTTCAGCTCCTTGTGGCTTTACAACTTGAGGGCTTCAGTTTCTTCCTGCCTTTCAGTCAGAGGCTGTCCTCATTGCCTTGAGACTGTCTGCAGCTCCTTGTTATATGGCAGCCCAACAGAGGAAGCCCCTAACAAAGCCTCTTACTTCTTCAAAGCCAGCTAAGAAGTAACTCCAGAAAGATAGGTAGTAGAATCTTTTATGTCCTGTAATCCCATATATATGGTTCACATGCAGCCTGCTAATTTTGCCATAACCCATTATTTATAAGCAAGTCACACAATAGAAGTAAGCCACACCCAAACAAAGAGAAACACAAAAAGGTAGGAATATCAGGCTGTGGGACTCATGGTGGGGGGGGGGGGGGCACTTATGAAACTGTAGGCTACAAGGCTATATTATTAAAAATATATCCATTATATCCATTATATATCCATTAATCTCTAATGAAAATTGTTAGTTAAAAAGAAGCTCAGAGGTCCACAGTATCCCCACTAAACTATAGAGTAAAACTCTTAGGGGACTGGAAACCACACAACAGTAGAGAAACTAGTGACTTATATTAAGCCTACATTCTTATTAAATTCTAGTTCTGTGCCCATTGGGCTATATTCTTTTCTAGTTTGTTTGTTTGTTTGTTTTTGAGATGGAGTCTTGCTTGGTTGCCCAGGCTGGAGTGGAGTGGTGCAATCTTGGCTCACTGCAACATCTGCCTCCCAGGTTCAAGAGATTCTCTTACCTCAGCCACTCAATTAGCTGGGATTATAGGCGCCCACCACCCCACTAATTTTTGTATTTTTACAAAATTTTTGCAATTTTGTATTTTTATTAGAGATGGGGCTTCACCATGTTGGCCAGGCTGCTCTAGAACTCCTGACCTTGTGATCTGCCCTCCTTGGCCTCCCAAAGTGCTGTGATTACAGGCATAAGCCACCTATATTCTCTTCTTGTAGGAAATCACTCTCTATGTAAAGGGGCTTTAAATTCGGTAAGTTCTTTCACTAGAAATGGTTATAATTTGACAGAATTAACATTGTGTGTTTTTAAGAACTGGGTAACAGAAGGAGATTGTATAATTTCAGATGAGTACTGGATACCCAGTACATATGAATGTTTGACAGCTTCATTTTATTATCTAAAGTGCATCATAAGGAGTAAAATTAGGGATAAGGATCGTTTATATACATCGTGAGGAGGTATCAACTTCTTTATCCCATGACAGTCATAATCACAAACCAATAACATATGTTGTTTATCATAGAATTAAATGTAGAATGGTTCATTTTTTCTGGAAAAAATATTATTTTCCCTGATAGGGCCTTTTATTCTTTGGCTACTAATATGGCAATATTCTCCCTTTTGTCTTAAGTACTTTCCCACCTATCCCTCACTCCCCATAATGTTATAAATGCTTGCCTTTCTTCAGGTCCATTTTTGTTACTAAGATAATATACCTGTTCTAAAAATATTTGAATATCTGGAGCTTATCTGGATTTAGGAAAAGATTCATGTTTCTGCTGCTTAGAATTTCTTGAAGTATACTTTAGATAACTATTTTTTTTCAACAAATACAGTCATTAAATCAAAATATAAATATAACTTTTGTTCCTTTAAAGCCTTCTTCATAAATAAAACTCCAAGTTGTAAAATATGCTTACTTTGGCAGAATAATGAATCAATTTTCGGTTTAGAAATGTGTTCTCCGTATTTTATGACTTGTCTAATTTCAAACTAATTTTATTTAATACCCCTACTCATGTATACTTCTAGCTACATATCTTTAGGATATATGGTTCAAAATAAAGAACAGACTTGATACTAAATTTGAGCTTTCTTTCTTATCCAAGAGTTTATATAAAATAATGTATATAAAATCCTATACAAATGTTATTAACTTATATAACATTTTTTTTTTCAGATTGAAGAAATGCTTCGAAACATCTGAGACCTTGAGAAAATAATACTAACAAAACATAAGAGTGCAATATGTGAAGTTCAAAAAATCAGGGTTCCTTTCCATCATTAGCATTATTTTTGTTTGTTTAAAGCGAAAGTTTGATGTGATATGTTTTTAATTTATTACTTCAAATCTACATTTAGCAACACAGTTCTGGCTTCTATGTTCCATATGAATGTTTTATTTTATTGTCTCATGATAAAAGAACCTAGGAAATAGCCACTTGAAAGAGGACAGAAGCTATATGACATCTGGTTTAATTTATAGCTCTTGTTCATTACTCTCATATCCAAATCTCAGAACATATGTGGTAAAGGCTTCTGAGAAGAAACCTTTAACCTGAACCTGAATTCCAATATTCTGAAGTTAAGAACTAAAGCTGTTTAAAGTTAACAATAACTTTCTGTATAACTATATTTTAACTCTCTGTATAACTATATTTTCTGTATACATTAAAAAATAAATATTTTTAATGTAGAATTTATGTTAACTTTATGCATAAGTATCTTTTTAATATAGTGGAATACTTTAGACACTGACTACTAAACTATACTCAGCCAGGGACCTGGAAAATATTATGATTCTTACCTGATTTGGTTCCCCCTCCAAATTCATTTCCCAACTATCTCCAGGCAGAATGACAGCAAAATGCCAGTGGTATAGGCAGCCAGAGGGGTAGTCTCATCCAAATACTCAGCGCAATATGCTATGAGGCATACTGACTTCCTATGATGAAGACCTATTTCCTACAGAATTCAGTACTACATCCCCAACCTAGCCATCTAGTTATATAGAAATCAATTTGACAGTTAGATAAGATAGATTACATGAAAGACAGGCATATGCACATGCATACAAATATGTAAATATATGTACACATCACATTTATGTGTGTGCACATATATGCGCAAATTTTATTACTGCTGAATGGTGGCCTGCAAAAGAGTATTATCTTTTTTTTTTTTTTCTTTTGAGACAGAGTCTCACTCTTGTCCCCTAGGCTGGAGTGCAGTGGTGGATCTCAGCTCACTGCAACCTCTGCCTCCCAGGTCAAGTGATTCTCCTGCCTCAGCCTCCTAAGTAGCTGGGATTACAGGTACCCGCCATCGTGCCTGGCTAAATTTTGTACTTTTAGTACAGATGGGGTTTCACCACGTAAAGCAAGCTGGTCTTGAACTCCTGACCTCAGGTGATCTGCCCCCTCCAGTCTCCCAAAGTGCTGGGAGGTGTGAGCCACCGCACCCGGCCGAATATTACATTTTTTAAAAAGTAAAATAAACAGAAAAAAGCCTCCCTCCTATGGTTTTAGCTTACATTTTAAATCTACCCCTGCACAAACACGCCTTAATATATGTATATATTTATCTTCATAACATTAAATATATCTTGGCTATATATTTCTGTGTAGATGTGTATGTTTGTATGGTGAGATAGATGTGTTTTTAGAATAAATAAAAGAAATTTTACATACTGAGGAAGAAAATACTATTCTATTTATTCATTTATATTAGTACTTGGATTGAAATAGTAGGTACAATCACTGAAGGTCTGAAGTATAATCAATTCATAATTGAAATGCCAAATCGCAAACTCTATGTTACTGTCACCCAAGACTTTTTCCCTAAATAGTTCTCTCAACTCAACAACCCCTCTCAACTAACCACTCGGGAGCTTGAAAAGTCTTACATGATTCCATCTCTCTAGCCACAGTTCATTCATTAGGAATGGGAACCAGACACAGGTTTAACCAATTATTCTATCCCCAGATTTTAGAACTTTAAATTTATAGATCCAACATCAAATGGGCTTTTTACTGCCATTTGAAATAAAAGTGAGTTTGCTGTGAAAGAAAATGAAACCAATGTATGCAGAGAAGAAGAAAGAATTGTGCCTAGGTCATATCTTACTCCCAACTGCATTCCTGCACTTTCTAAAGTTTAGTTGTTTAACCATTTTTTGTATTTCATAATGAAATAAATTCTTTTTTGCCCAAAATAATATTCAACATGCCTTTCTGTCATTTGCAGTCAAATTATCATAAAATACAGTGATATTCTCTGCATGGAAACAATTTCCTTGCTATTTTCCCAGTGTAATTTCCTTTTATGCTCTAAACTGAAGCTTCAACCACCATTCATCTATGAAGTTTTCTAAACTGCTAAATACAAATTCCTTGGTTTTCTATGTGCCAGACACTGTGCTGTCCTTATAATTCCTATTACCACTCAGAATGGTAACTCTCTCTAGTTTCTCTTTATCTTGTCTAGGTACATTAACCCAGGAACCATATTTATTGCACCTACCTTTGTTTGTCTAATGCATAGTATAAATCCAGGAACAAAAAGAGACAAGAAATAATTGTTGAATGCAAGAAACAATAAAGAAAATAATAAAAGATGTTTGATTTCATATCAGTTTCCTCCAATTTATGACTTTTAAAATTTGTCAGTCATAATTTTAACTCAGAGCATAGGTTTTCAAACTGATACATACTGTATTAATCACTGATAATAATAAAGCCAGTTTTCCATGTAAAAAATAAATGGAACACTGACTTCCTACACAGGTTTTTAAAATACAATATTTTTAACAAATGGTGCAAGTAGAAATACTGGCAATGGAATTCCGTAGTACCGTCTTCTTAGTTTCCATTATTTAAATTCCCCAAGCAACTCTCTCCAAACAACAATACCTATATGGTCAAAATTCAGATTTTATTTGTCTGACAACCAAAATACCATTTGTACCTTTTAAGAGATGCAGAGCAAATAAAAAAAAATGTTGTGTGCTTTGTTTTCCAAGAAAAACAGCACTTTTTGGTGAACTGGAGAAAGCATACTTAGTTCACATGAGACTAACAGTTGTCCTCAGCACCTGGGAGGAATGGCCCTTTCAGGGAAGTTTGTCTTGACCAGAAGCCGAGAAAAACACTTGTACTTAAAAACCCTTGCCTCAAATATTTCATATATTTAGAACCTTTTGGAGTGCCTTTGAATAGTGTTTTCAGTATACTATTTAGGTATTGTTTATGCTGATTCTTAAAAAATATCTTTATAGCCAAAGAGTTATAAATGGTGCTTCTCACTTGTCCAATCTAATAAAATGTCCCAAATCGTGCTGTATTTTTAAATGTTGCCTTCCATACATTTATGTGCATAATGATTTGATTTCATCCTTCTTTTGTTAACTATTAATTATGCACAATATATAACTGACATTATGTTTAGGTAAAGAATAATAGCCTGTTAGGATTTTTAAATGTAATATTCTCCATTAAACAAGCCATAACTACCAATATTTACTCACACTGACCTGAAGTGAAAGCCTCGTATTTTAGTTACTCTGGCACAAGATCTTACATATACATTACTTACTCCTGCCAATTTCCAAAGAAATACTATAAAAATGTTAAAACAGTCTACAAATCACATTAATGTTTAGGAGAACCAAATTGTGTTTATCAATGTAATATAGGCTCCTGTGGCCTATTTGTATGGGATAGATTTAAAATATAACACTGCATCTACAGCAGAAAGGGTTTTATCTATTTAGTGTTCTTTTTAATATAATACTGTTTCGCTGGCCACCATTCAGCAACTGACAAAGGATAGTTTTGTACCTGAGTAAATCATCTTTCATTAGGACTTGGTATAAAATCACTTCTTGGTCAAACTCGATGCTTCCATCTTCAGGAGACACATGAGAATTCCTGATTCTATATACTAATGATGAGACATGCCTGTACTCCTCACTTTTCTCATTCATAGCTTGTCTATCATCTTGTGCCAGAGGCCATCTGAACTTGTCATGAAGCCTTCATCTCTGTCCACAACAGTCACCAGAAAATGACCAAGACTCTCAGGTCAACACTAATCCATTGAATTCTAATCCACATATGACTTTGTTCATTTTTTTTCTTTATTCAAGCTCCCACTCCTCCCCAGTTACTGAAATCTTCTTAGTATACCTTTTGGAATTCAAGATGAAATCTTGTAAGATCCCTTCTAAACTAACATTCTTCTTTAAACCATCTTTCATCCTTCATCTTCTAGGGAAGCCATCTATGCCCACTGAGGATACTGAGTCCCCTGTAAACCTCCCGAAATGGCAGCCATTTCTCTCCAGTGCTCTTTGTACCACTGTGCACAAGGGGTACAGAGGTGTCCCTTTTACTACCCTTTATGGGCCCAGGTTTTGAATTTCATGTATTAAATTGCACTGTACTTTGGTACATAATCTACTTCACCAACCACACTACACCCCTACATTACTGTTTGAAAATTATAGATCTTTGGCCCACTGCCACCCATTCCATTGCTACTCCTCTTATAATTCTTAATGAATTCAAATTCATAAAACAGTCTTTTCAATATCCTAATATTTCAGTTCCTTAACCCTTTACCCTACACAATCCTTCACCCTGCCTTAGCCATTCAATCACGTGGTCATTTATTATTCAAAGAAATGACCACATAGTTGTAGTTACTAATAACTACAAGTATTCCATAATTTCAATCTCAAACAGCTAACCGACACACCTAATTTTTTCAAATCAACCTCTTATATGTTCTACTCCAACTCAGATATTCCTTTTACCCTAGCAGGACCTTCAATATTTTTATACTACCAACTTTTCATTATCTTTATCTCCATCTTATTTTCTCCTTCCTATCTTTAATCAGATGGCCAATCGTAATTATTCCTTTGAATATGCTCTCAGGTTTTTTTCCCTCCTCTCTTTTTTGTATTTGTGTGGCTAAGCCATAGCCCTGGCTAAATCCAGCGCTCCATATACTACATTCCTGAACTTATGCTGGTGAACATAGTAGAGACAAGTAAAACAAAACCAAACATTAAAAAATCAAAAATTCAAAGTGTGCCTAAGTCAGGAAGAACAGAATTAGTTCAAATGTATAGTCACTGACCTTCAATACTTCCAGAAAATCATAGGAGTCTATTCCCTCACCTTCTCTGCTAGCTAACCGTTTTAGAGATTCCCTACTCAAGCTTCCAACAATCCTCCATTGCCACTTTAGGTTGCTGATCTTGTGTATTCGTCTGAATTCTCCAGAGAAACAGAACCAATAGAAATGTATATTGCCTCGCATAATTATAGAGGCTGAGAAGACGAAGGTCTGTAGTTAGTGAGCTAGAGCCCAGGAGAGCTCCAGCCCTAGTCTGAAGGCCTGAGAACAAGAACAGCCACCAATGAAATGATGCAAGTTCCATTTCAAGTTCAAGTCCAAGGGCAGGAGAAGAGTAATCTCTCGACTTTAAGACAATGAGACACAGAGAGAGAATTCTTTATTTTTCAGCCTTTTATTCTATTCAAGTTTTCAACAGATGGATAAGCCCATCCACATTGGGAAAGACAAGCTGCTTTACTCAGTCTACTAATTTAAATGTTCATCCTATCCAGAAGTGCCCTTACAACCACAGGCAGAAATAAAGTTTAACCAAATATCTTGCACCTTGAGGCCCTCAAGTTGACACATAATATGAACCATCATACCTTGTTTTCTTCTTCATTGAGAAAACAGAATCAATCAGAAGAGAACTCTTATAAACCTCTCCCACAACATCTATCCACCATCCAGCCTTTGTGCCACAGTATTCTGCCTTTACTCCTATCACACTTGGATGCTATAACATAAGGCCAGCCCTCAGAATTGTATAACAAATGATATCACAATGTACTGAGTAATTGCACAGTAAATTGCTTTGGCAATTTTCTCTATTTCCTTCAGTCATGCCATTTTTATCTTTACAGTGGATCATTCCCATCGTAACTTAGACATATACTTATTTCTTTTTTAATGCAAGAAACAAAATGAAACAAAAATCTTTTAACCCCATTTCCACTCTACTATTTGAGATTTTGCCTCGTTTCTTATTTAAGATAAAAGTTGTCTTTAACCAGTCTCTGATGCATTTTCTTCCTTTTTCTCTTAAATCTAGTCTAATAAGATTTTTGCCCCTAGTACCCCATTGAATATTCTTTGTGTAGCAAATCCAAAAGCCAGTTTTCAGTCCTGGCCTAGTAGTTCCATTTTACATGATTGGTCACTTTGTTCTGCCTGAAATATTTGTTCTTCTCTTCTTCCAGGGTATCCCACCAGTCTAGCTTTCTTTCCACCTCACTTGGCACTCTTTCTCAGCCTCACTGGCTGGTATTTTCTCATGTCCCTAAATGTTAAATACAGGCGGAATTGCAGGGTTCCATCCTTGAACTAACTTTGTTCTGTCTCCACTCATCCCCTGAATTCTCTCAACTGATTTTATTATTTTAAATAGCAACTACATGTTGCTATTCCAAATTCATTTTCTGATAATTCCAAATTCATTTTTTACCTAAACTTTATGTATCAAAGGACTGCTTGACATCCCACCTGAATGTTTAAGAGCATGTGAAACTTAATATACTGAGAATTGAGCTTTGCTATCTTACCCTAACCTTTTCCTTTTTCAATCTTCCTTAATTAATGGCAACATTTTTCTTCTAGGTGCTCAGGGTAGAAATCTTTAGAATCATCCTTTATTCTCCTCTTTCATTCATTCCTTTTATCTTCAGAGGATGGCTATGTCTCTCACAGTTCCCTTCACCAATTCCTAGAACTTCCCATGCCCAAAACACTACTATCCGTTGCCCAAATTTTAGCAAAATCCTCCTAAATTATCTCGCTTCTCATTCTCACTTCTTTCACAATAGTCTTAATGCAACTTGCTCAAAATACTTTATTAAATTCCCAATTAACTCAGAGTAAAAAAAATTTTTTTTGATAATTGTGTTATTCTGTTTTCACACTGCTACACAGAACTACCTGATACTAGGTAATATATTTTTTAAAAAAAGAGGTTTCATTGAGTACAGTTCCACAGGCTTAACAGGCAGCCTCAGGAAACTTAACAATCATGGTGGATGGCAAAAGGGAAGTAAGAAACTTCATCACATGGTGGAAGGAGGTAAGGGAAGGGAAATTGCCACAAACTTTTAAATCATCGAATTTGTGATAACTCATTTGCTATCACGAGAAGAGCATGAGGAAAATCTGCTCTTCTATGATCCAATCATCTTCCACCAGGTACCTCCCCAAACATTGGGAACACAATTTAACATGACACTTGGGTGGGTACACAGAGATAAGACACATCAGTCATCATCTTGAAGGTGGCCCTATGTGACCCATCCCCACCATCCACCACTCCTCATTCATTTCACTCCAGCAGCTCTAGCTTTCTTGCCTTAAATTTGCTGGAGTCTCTTTTTTATCTGGACTATCTCTTTTGCTGTTTCTTCCTGGGCTTCTCCAGTTATCTATATGCTATTTATCTGAGATCCATCAGATCTCTGTTCAAAGATTACCTCTAAATGTGTCTTACTCTAAACATTCCATTTAATATTTAAATATTCTCTTCCCCACCATTTATTCTTCTTGTCTACTTAAATTATCTCCAAAACACACATCACTAGCTAACACAGTGAATATATTCTTATTTGTTGTGCTTTTTGTCTATCTTCCTCACCAGAAATAAAGGCTTCAGGAGGGCAGTGACTTTTGTGTTTTGTTGGCTGTGTTATCCCTACCATCTAGAAGCACAATGTAGACACTCAGAAGCTAGCTGATGAATGATTTGTTGAGTGAGAGAGGGAATAGCAAATGTTAAAATAGTACCTGACTTTTGTTTGAGGAAGCCATTGAAAAGAAAAGTAAGAGACCCATTTACTATATTCCTTCTTCCACATATAAACATATGACTCAAATAGCTTAGGAAACTCCTACAGCTCTAAATCTCCATAGGTCAGTGTTTTAAAAATATTTATGAGTAAAAGAATTACTGGTTGTTAAAAACCCAGATTTCTTTGACCTGTCTGATATTGTCTCGCTTTGTATCCCCACCCAAATGTTGGAGAGAGACATCATGGAAGATGATTATATTATGGGGGGTTCCCCCATGCTGTTTTCATGATAGTGAGTGAGTTCTCATGAGATCTGATGGTTTTATAAGGGGCTTCCCCCTCCACTGTTTGCTTGGCATTTCTCCTTCCTGCTGCCATTTGAAGAAGGACATGATTCCTTCCCCTTCTGCCATAATTGTAAGATTCCTGAGGCCTCCCGACCCTGTAGAACTGTGAGTCAAGTAAACCTCTTTCCTTTTTAAATTACCCAGTCTCAGGTATGTCCTTATAGCAGTGTGAGAACAGACTAATACATCGTCTCAAAGATTCTGAATTAGTAGATTTGTGAAAGACCCAGTGTATTTGCATTTTAAACAAGCACTTTGTTGATTTTGATAATTTTTTGTGAAGCTGCTGTTGGTAGAGAAGTGATTCAAATTGAGTGATTTATGTAAGTTCAGAGTGGGAAGAGCATTCTTTATAGTAGTTAACATGCTGGGTTAAGAAACGTGTCTGGTATAAATTTTTTGTGTGCATTCTTTTCAGGAGACAGTTTAAAGTAGAACAACAATTTGCAAAACATACTACAAAAACTCAGTTTGTATTCATCCTCAGGAGATATGAAGATTTGATCTTCAAAAGTAAGATCTCTGGCAAAGCATTCATAGAAAAGCAATTGTTTCTTTAAAACACTTATTTATGAGCACTATGAAAAACTTGAGTTCACTGGCTAAAAAAAAAAAAAAAAAAGGTGCTTGGTTCCTGGTTCCTATGAAGAGCTAATACTAGTCATATGTACAGCATTCCATTCTTAGAGAATACTTTTATTATTTGGATCAATTCAGAACTGGGCCCATGATACTCTTTGCCATAATTGTAACACTCATTTCTTCTCATTGCTACCTGGTCTTCCGTAGACTTCTGCCTCTACCAAAGATATTTTGTTATATGTTTCATTCTGAGTTAATTACCTAACTCAAATAGATAGCATTGTAATAGATGTTGTCTCATCAGCATTCAGAACTGTTCTCTAGATTGAAGAGAAACAGAGCAAAGAAAAGACTTCTTAATTACACTCTGCGTTCCCACTCATTAACTGACCTTCGTTCAATTAACCATAAATCAACTAATGTGGTATATGCTACAGATAAATTAACAAATGTCCACATAACACAGTACGTCTATCACGACAAATTTAACCATTTGTAATTAGTTTTGTTTACCACCAGAATTTCAGGGTTAGCTCCCATCAATCTTACAAGAAGTAAAGCAGACTTATTTTCCTTTTTTTTTTCTTTATAAATGTGAATTCAAACGAGAACATATCTTCCTCTGAAAATCTAAAGTTTACATACAGCTCTCCAATGGTTCTCTTTTCTTAGTCTAGACAATTTCAAATTTAATAATAAAAGGGATTAAAGATAGACTGAGAGGGGTCTGACACTACTTTGTTTCTGTGGCTGAAGTAACTCTGACATTCTAAAATTACTAGCTTTAGATAGGGTGTAGCAGAAGGCAAGGTGAAATATCAGCTGGTTTAATATTTCCCTTTTATTTCAAGAATAACTTTTAATACTCAGTATCAAGGGAGTCTGTTTAAGACTAAGAATATTTTATTTTATTTTATTATAATTTTTTAAGACTAAGAGTTTTTTAAAGGACAGGAGTCTCAGCCTACTGAGCAAGAATAAAAATGTTGGCCTATTTGTTGATTTTTTTTAAAAGTTCTTTTGCTGTCTCTCATACTTAAAAGTCACATAGAATAAGGGCTTGGAAAGTGAAAGTCAGTGGGAAGTAAACTTGACACTGCTGAGGTCCTCTGTGCAGATGACTCTGCTTTGTTTTCCATGCCTAGTCTTGGAGATAAGGGAGACCCGAAGACAGAGAGGCCAGTGAACTATTAACTGTTGCTTTGTGGAGACCAGAAGACCATCAGAGGCCCACATCATTTTTAAAACATAAACAAATCAAGATTTTTTTGTGACTACCGGGATCATTCTATTTTTAAGTGAGATAATAATATCATCATTATGTCAGAAATATCTTTATATTTTTAGACATATATTCTGAAATATTTGGTGATGAAAAACATGTTACCTATATATTTTAAAACATTTTACCTAAAAAGTGTTAGAAAAAGTAACAAAATGTGAATTTCTGTTAATGCAGGTATAAGGAGGTCCACTATACTCAATTCCTTCCTTAATATATTAATAGAAAATTGTTAAAAGCATGAAAAAGGTGATTCCATGTTTTCACTATTGTGAATAGTGCAGCAATGAACATACGCATGCATGTGTATTTATGACAGAAGAATTTATATTCCTTGGTAAACTGGATAAAGAAAATGTGGTACTTACATACTATGAAATATGATGTAGCCATAAAAAAGAATGAGATCATGGTCTCTGTTGGAACATGGCTGGAGCTGGAGGCCATTATCCTTAGCAAACTTGCGCAGGAACTGAAAACAAAAGATTGCATATTCTCATATAAGTGTGAGCCAAATGGTAAGAATGCATGAACACAAAGAGAACAACAGACACTGTAACCTACTTGAAAGTAGAAGGTGGAAATAGGGGAGAGGAGCAGAAAAAATAACTAATGGGTACTAGGCTTAATACCTGGGTGATGAAATAATCTGTACAACAAACCCCTGTGACACAAGTTTACCTGCACATGTACCCTGAACCTAAAATGAAAGTTTAATTTTTTCCAAAGCACGAAAAGGAACACAAGTCAGCAATACTTAGATCACAGTTAGTTCTTTATAAAAGTATTTTACTCCATGTAAGCATTCCTGAACGTACTTTGTCATTCTGCAACACCCATTTACTTTCAGAAAATGATTTGGTGCCCTAAGTTTTGTGGTAAGAAAACACTTTTGTTTTAAACAAATGCTGCTTTATTTTATATCTTAGTTCTTAGTCATCCAAGTTTTACCTACGCTCAGTGTTTTGAAAGATCAGTTTTTACCAGAAAAAAAACAAATACTATTCTTTGATTGTTCACACATTTTAATTTTCTTTTGAATTTGCCTAACTTCTCAATGTTGCATAATAGGTCAGTTTCCAGATATTACAAAATTGCACAATTGTTTTCTAAGGTTGAACATTACAAGGGAAAAAACTACTGGGTCAAATTAATTACAAAAATTCACATGTACACCTCCATGTATTTGGATTCATAATGTAAGTAATGTTCATGAGCATTAAACAAAATTAACAGACATTGTCTTCTCAGTACAACTTAAAATGAAAGCCATAATTTATCCTCTTACCTAGACTTCATCATATATGTGTTTGAAAGGAAATATCAGAAATGTATTAGGGATGGGATCTCCAAAATAATTCAGAATTATATTCATCAGATGCTTCTAGATTGGAGCTTTCATCACCAGTCTGAAGAGCAGGGTGACTTGTTCAGCAGCAAGCACCATTTATAGATTGGACTAGGCTCAGTGATGGTAAGTTTGTTTGAGGATTATATTGTTAAAGTCTCTGAGCTACATCTTGAAAAGGAGAAAAACTTGCCTGTTTTAAGTTGATAACCTTAAATAGTTTATAGTTGAATGCAAAAAAATAAATGTAAAAAAACCTCTAACATTTCAAAGGTTTTTTTTCTATAAACATTCCCAAAACTATCCTAAAACATCATGAAACTCTATTTTTCCTCCACAGAGAAGAAAAACCCCTGCCACTATAGATAAAATAATTTTTAAGTCACCATCCATTTCTCTGAAAAATCTTCTAAAATGTAAGTCAATTATATCCCAAACATTTTAGCATAAATATGAGTTTTCCTGAAGCAAAATAAGAAATGGTCCTTTAAAAAGTAATATACAAAAAATTCTAATGCATACTTTTAAAATATTATCATAAATGATCTTAAAAGCAAATTGACTGACAATTTCCACTCACCCATGTATATCCATATAAATATATCCTGCCCATAATAAGTACTTGAAGTTTTTTTCATCTAATCTTTTTATGTCTAGAAATAATTAAGGTTTCAATTGGTAGATGAAATGAAATGAGCAAATCTTTATTCCAAACATGGATTATTGAACATTTCTAGGTATTAAGTCCACTACATATTGCTGTAATTGATTATAATGGTGCTGCTCACAGTTAACACTTTGCCACCACTTCCATGCTTCGAGAGGTTTATAACTCAGCTAGAAACATTTGCTCTATATTGAACTGCATGTTGAAGATTTCATCCTTTGAAAACTTGCTTTTATGAAGTTGAAAAAAAAAACATCAGACTGACTTTTTTCTTACTACATTATATTTGTAAAGTAACAAGTATTTTTGGATTAAAACATTTTTCAATATCATGAGAACTTTTTAAAGCAAGATTTGGCTGTGACAGTACTCCATCAAAAAAAAAAAAAAAAAAACCAGCCCAAAGATTTAAATTCAAAAATTACTTCTGTAAGACAGTCTCACATTGTAGTACAGGCTGGAGTGCAGTGAGGCAATCTTGGCTCACTGCAACCTCCACCTCCTGGGCTAAGGTGATCCTTCTGCCTCAGCCTACCAAGTAGTTGGGATTACAGGCATGCACCACCACACCTGGCTAATTTTTGTAGAGAAAGGGTTTCTCCATGTTGGCCAGGATGGTCTCCAACTCCTGACCTCAAGCAATCAGCCCACCTTGGCCTCCCAAAGCACTGGAATTACAGGTGTGAACCACTGTGCCCAGCCAAAAATTACTTTGTTTCTTAACGGTCTCAGGACAGTTCTCTAGACCACTTTGGTACAGAGTATGAGCATGTATAATTCAAAGGCATGGTAGACCTAAAGCCATTTGAGACTTTCAGGTAACTTGTATTTAATTAGCTAAAAGAATGTTTCTTTTTAATTGTATGTTGGCTGCCCATGCATATTCATTTGCATGTATTCATTTGACAAATATTTAACTTCTAGTATATCTTCAATATTGGTGATTGAGATGGTTTGGCTGTGTCTTCACCTAAATGTCATCTTGAATTGTAATCCCCATAATATGTACGTGCTGTGGGAGGGACCCAGTAGGAGGTAATTGAATCATAGGGGTGGATTCCCCCATGCTGTTCGCATAATAGTGAGTGAGTTCTCACGAGATCAGATGGTTTGGTAAGTGTCTGGCATTTCCTCTGCTGGCACTCATTCTCTCTCCTGCCGCCCTGTGAAGAGGTGCTTTCCACCATGATTGTAAGTTTCCTGAGGAACTGTAAGTCAATTAAACTTTTTTCTTTATAAATTACCCAATGTAGGGTATTTCTTCATATCAGCATGAGAACAGACCAATACAGTTAAAAACAAAAAAAGGTTGAATAAAACACAATCCTTGTGGATAAAATAGATGGGTGAACTGATATTTATATAATAAACATTAAGCCTGGTATATGTAAGTACTTTAGTAAATGCCTGTTAAACATGTGTATTTGTATGTGTGTGTGTGTGTGTGTGTGTGTGTTGTCTTTATTTATTGTAGAAATCCAACAAACATAAGATAATATGGTAGAACACAAGAGTAGTTGTTAAAGTCTGATTCAAATATCTAAACATTGAATAATTTCAAAGTCCTGCAAAAACTTTTGCATTATCTATATTTTGAATTATCTATATTTTTTGAATTATCTATATAAATAATTAGTAGTTTTTAACATACTTTCTTGAGTTAATCTATAAATCAGAGGTGGCAAAATCAAATGTCCACAGGAATTCGACAGATAACAAAAATGTGTGATCCTAAACCAGAGAGCCCGGGGCTGGGGGATATTGGTGAGGAGTTCCTGAATAAACCTCAAATTACCTGTCCCACCAACAAATCAACACTCTTAATTTGTAAATTTATAAAGCACTGGGTCTGCCAACCAAAGATGTTTGGTTCCACATCTATATTTGGTCTAGTTGCTTGAGCTGTTAAATATAGCCCAATTTTCTTGATATCTAGTTTTCTAGATATTTTATATTAAAAATACTATCCTCAATTTTAGTCCTTTTTTTTGCCACTAGTTGCTATCTGCAATGTATTTATACAGGACTTTATTCATATGCCAGTTTAAGGTGAAAATTGATTTTGTATGTAATTGCTGAGGGAGGTAAAAGGTGATGGTAAAAAAGGTGGAGATTTAACAGACACGCAGACATGACTTCATAAACAATAATAATTTGTTGAAGCATTCATGAGTCATGGTTCAGAAAATCAAGTTAGTTATTTCACTCAATTCCACCAGATTCTAGGGCCTGAACAAAATTAACCATACTTAAAAGAAACTGATAGACAACAACAAGAATGGTACCATTTATGGGTCACCTAGCATGGACTCAGGCCCTTGTGTCAAGTTTTTTTAAATTGTGGCAAAATAAACATAACAGAGAATTAACCATCTCAATCGTTTTTAAGTGTATGGTTCAGTCATGTTAAGCACATTTACATTGCTGTGCATCTAGTCTCCAAAACTCTTTTCAGCTTGTGAAATTGACACTCTGTACCCATTAAACACTCTCTACTTTCCCCTACTTCCAGCCTTTAGCAATCATCATTCTAATTTTCCCACTTTCATTTTTGAGCATGTTTTTGGGCATCAGTATTTCTAGGATTTGTGGTTTTCCAGTGCTTAATCAGGAAAGATATTTCTTAACTATTGTTTACAATTTGAATAAAATAAAACATTTCCCACCTAGCTCTGAAGGTAGCATTGACAGAACATTAAATGTACACATCTAAGCTTTCATCAAGCTTCATTGTGATCCAACTTTATGTATGTATGTTTGAGAACCTAGCTGAATGCAATTAGACCACATTGTTTGTATGATTTGTTGCATTTTCTGGAATCGTGAATTAGCTCCTTCTGGGGATTCAGGGAGTCTGTGTCTGTATTTCTAACACTTTACCACTAGGTGATAATACAGGTTTATATAGCAAATGTAAGAGTCTGTTCAATTAAGTGTAATGAAGGTGTAATAGAGACCATAATTCTGTCATTCTTTAGGAAATTATCTCCAAATTACTGAAATATGCTTTAATATCACACATATTTAATTTATATATATTTTAATTTATATATTATATATATAAACTAAATTTAATATATATAATATATATTACATATTACATATATTTTTAAATTTATATCATATATTTATATATAATATATATAAATATATATATAATTAAATCTATATATCTTTATAGATAAGGATCATAAAGAAAAAATATGATAGCATATAATCTCCTGATCCAAAAGAAACTGCATTCATGGGTAAGAGACTAAGACAGGAAATGGGACATTATCAATCCTTCCCACACACATTCTCTCAGCACCTGTCATGTCAGTCTCTCTATAAATTATAAGAGCTAAAGCAAATAAGTAAAGATCCAATGGAGGAAGAACTGATATAAAATTACAGTACAAAATAAATGGGATGATAAAGCCGTATACAACATCTGTGAGCAACGAATAAAAAAAAAATTACTGAAATTGGGAACAAAGAAAAGCTTATGAAAGAGGTATCGATTGAATTTGGCATTGAATTATGAGTAAAGACTTAACAGCTAGCTGAAATGGAGACGATCAGAGGCGTAAAACACACTTAAAAAAAAAGTTGTTCTGCTTGAAAAACAGTAAGAAGCTTGAAGAACGCAAGCTCATGTGTGGTGTTGCAGCAGAAAATCCTGGGCAGCCAGAGACTAACAGCTGATGTGCAATAGGTGGAACTGTGGAAATGGCTAACAGAGAAGATAATTAGGGAGGAAAAGGTGCATCTGAAACACAAGCTATTGACTTATTGTATGCTTTTTTATGTATTTTTGTAATTTTATTTGTCATCAATTTAAAGAAATCAACTTTTAAACTCCTCGAAAGCATTCTGTCTATTTTGATCAGTACTGAATTCCTCAATGCTTAAAAAAGTACCGACACATAACAGCAGCTGAATAAATATGTCAACATTTGTAAATTGAAACTTAAAAACCTTCAGTAAATATTTATTGAGCCCTCAATGTGTGCTGGCACTGTAACATATATTACGCATGTTGACCTTTCGCCCAGGAAGATTAAGTTAAAGATAAATTATAACTAGTGACAAACAAGCTTTCTCAATTGCCTGGGAAATCTACCAGAAGGGCACTGTTCAATAGTAGGCAATAATCACATGAGGCTCTTGATCACTTGAAATGTGTCTATTCCAACTTGAGATGTGCTATAAGTATGAAAGTCACACAAGATTTTGAAAGCTTGGTACAAACAAAGAGAATACAAATACTTCATCAAATAATTTTGTATTGATTACACGTTGAAATGATAATATTAAATATACTGTCTTACATATAGTATCTTATTAAAATTAATTTACCCTTTTTTTTACTGTATGTGTTTGCTAAAAAAATGTAAAATTACATATATGCCTCACTTTTATATTTCTACCAGACAGTGCTCTGCTAAAAATCAAGGATAGAACTATTATTCTCAAAGTATGAGTTGAAAAGCCTCTTTACATTTAATTCTTAGACTACATTAAGTTTGAATAGTGATAAATTTGCTAAACAATTTGAATGACTTAAGTGAGTTGTACAATTAAGAACAACTGTACTCAATTCTGTAGGCAGTAACCTAATTCAATACTTGATGATTCAGGTACAGATATAGAGAACCAATCCTGAGCATTCACAAAGCTTAGGATTTCTTGCTGACTGGAGGGAAAGTAAGAAAGTTTCAATAGCTTTTTCTGCAGGTATTCATATTTAACTTACTGCCCCAGTTTATAAATGGAATCAATTTCTTTGTGAAGTTTCACTATTTCCTGGATGCAGGAAAATAGTGCAAGCACTGAAATGGCAGAATTGGAGAATATCATCTATGCTGCTAGTCAGAGAGCTTTGAGACCTCTCTGTCAGAGCCGTATGATTGTGACCCAGTGTGTGCTTTCTGACGGGAAATGCTTTCCCCTGGGCCAAGTCTGCTGCCAGAAGTTTCAGAATACTATTTGAGGTGTGTGCATTCATGTGAAATAGCAGTATTGTGAAAATTCAACTTGGAAATTCTATGCATTATGGAACCAGGAATCAAATAGATGAGAAGAAATGGGGATGATGGAGCATGGCTAACAGCAAGGATGGCTGGACAGTGTTATTCTGGTCTAGGAAAGTTGCAAAGGAGCTTTATCTAGGATGAACAAATAACTGTTTAAAGATTGTGTGGACTCACTCAAGGCATTTGCAAGAGAGGAGAAATCAGAAATCCAACAAATTGCAATGTAACATGAGAAAAAAAATTGGTAGATGATCTCGCTCTTAAAACCCTTTCTGTCAGTGCAAAAATTGAGTTCACACATGGTCAACATTCAATCTGAATTTCAGGCAGGGAGGGTGCACTGTTGTTGTTAATGCTAGTTGCCAAATAGTCCCAGTTATCTCCACTTCCTGACACATAATAAGATTTTATTTCCTGGCAATCTTGTGGTTTGATGGAAACATGTGATTAACTGTATGCAACAATTTGTCTATATCAGTCCCTTTTGAACCAGAGCATTTTATTATCAATGCAAGCTTGTCGATACTACGTGGAATCTAAGATGCACAATATACTCAGTCACATTGATTACACTACCTTTGACATAATAAGTAGAAACTGACCAGAATTAGCCTTTCCAACTAACATATTTATTATAGGTTTATTTGACATAACAAAAAGCTATTCAATATAAAAGCTATTCAGTATAAAAAGCTGTCCAATCAACAGGACTAAAATTATTCCATCTACACACAAACACACATATTCTTTTGGACTAGAAGTAAGGGGAACACAGCACCTTAACCTGTAGGCTTTGTTCCCTCAGACCCTCAACCAACGGTAAAGTTTCCTGATAAGTATAGATCCTCTCTCTTTCTCTGATAGATGCCTACACTGTCACCATGAATTGAATTTAATATGAAGGCTCTCATCTGAATGATACCCAGGGTTCTGGACTTTTTCCAAATACTGGGAAGTAGGGAGAACAGTATTCACTTCTGCAGTGGGAGCAAGAGCCATCAACTTAAGAAAGCACAAGGTTTATACATCTGTAGTTAGAATTTCCATTTCTGTTATTGTTTCCCCTAAAGTCGGTGTTTATTTCCTTGTTATGACTAGCTATATGCAAAATAGTTGGTGTGATGTGTTGATCTGAGTTTTAATTCATGGACATCTAGCTTTGTGACTCCACCTTTCTGGTGGTAGATTTTACAGATAATCAAATTGGCCAAAACTCATATATTGACACTAATAAAATGGTATTCCCTTATATGGAACTTCATAACATTTTAGACCCTTATATACATTGAGGATAGTTCCAGAGCTCTCTTTTTCCTATGGCATAAGGATTTCCAAGGTTCAAGATGGTGGCTTCTCCCTCAGATTTGGTCCCTAATCAACTACAGTTAAAGATTTCTGTCATTAGTAATCAGCAAGGTATAGACAAAAGAAAAGAGTATCATTTCTGGTGTTACTGGTCTGGATTATGGTCTTGGTTACATTATTTACTAGTTATGTTGCCATAAAGCAAACTCTTCTCTCCTGAGTCTGGATTCCCTAATCTTTAAAATAAAGTTAATATTGGCAACCCAACAGATGATTATGAAGAACAAGTGAGATAAAATAAAGGAAAGCCATTCCACAGATGAATAGTCATTCACATTTTGATAGGCAGTAGATATGACATTATCTTTTTCTCAGTTATAGATTTTCCATTTGGTTCTTTTTTTGTATTTTTCATTTCTTTTTTTAATTTTTAATTTTAGTGGGTCTATATCTTTATGGGTACATAGGATGTTTTGATACAGGAATGCAATATGTAATAATCACATTTTGGAAAATAGGATATCCATCCGCTCAAGCATTTATTCTTTGTGCTACAAAAAATCAAATTACATTCTTTTATTTTTAAATACATAATTAAATTATCATTGACTATAGCCACCCTGTTGTGCTATCAAATATTAGGTCTTGTTCATTCTTTCTAACTAATCTTTTTGTACGCATTAACAATCCCTAACTTCTCACACCCTCACTACCATTTCTAACCTCTGGTAATCATCCTACTCTCTATTTCCATGAATTCAATTGTTTTGTTGTTTAGATCCCACAAATAAGTGAGAAAATGTGATGTTTGTCTTTCTGTGCCTGGCTCATTTAATATAATTATCTCCAGTTCCATCCATGTTGCTGTAAATGACAGGATTTTATTCTTTTTTATGGCCGAATACTACTCCACTGTGTACAGGTACCACTTTTTTTTTATCCATTCTTCTGATGATGGAGAGTAGGTTGCTTTCAAATATTGGCTATTGTGAAGAGTGCTGCAACAAGCATGGAAGTTCAGCTATCTCTTTGATATGTGGATTTTCTTTCTTATGGGTATATACACAGTAGTGGGATTGCTGGGTCATATGGTAGCTCTGTTTTTAGTTTTTCAAGGGACTTTCAAGCTGTTCTCCATAATAGTTTTACTAATTTACATTTCCACCAACAGTGTACCAGGGTTCCCTTTTCTTTACACCCTTGCCAGTGTTTGTTATTGCCTGTCTTTTTGATGTAAACCATTTTAACAGGGTTGAGATGATATCCCATTGCAGTTTTGATCTGTACTTCTGATGATCAATTATGTTAAGTACCTCTTCTTATGCTTATTTGCCATTTGTGTGTCTTCTTTTGAGAAATGTCTATTTAAATCTTCTGCCCATTTTTTGATTCGATTATGAGATTTGTTTCCTATAAAGTTGTATGAGCTCCTTAGATATTCTGGTTATTAATTCCTTGTCAGTTGGATAGTATGCAAATATTTTCTCCCATTCTCCAGGTTGTCTCTTCACTTTGTTGATTCTTTTCTTTGCTGTACAGAGGCTTTTTAACTTGATTTGATTTCATATGTATATTTTTGCTTTGGTTGCCTGTGTTTGAGGGGGTGTCACCCAAGAACATTTTGTCCAGATATATGGCCTGGAGATTTTCCCCACTGTTTCTTGCAGTAGTTTCCTAGTTTGGGGTCCTTAAGTTTTTAATCCATCTTGACTTTTGTATACAGTAAGAGACAATGGTCTAATTTTCTTCTTCAGCATATGGAAATCCAGTTTTCTCAGCATCATCAATTAAATAGACTCTTTTTTTTCCCCCAGTGTTTGTCCTTGACATCTTTGTCAAAAATGAGTTCAGTGTAGGGGTGTGGATTTGTTTCTAGGTTCTCTATTCTGCACCATTGATCTATGTGGGTTTTTATGCCAGTACCATTTTGTTTTGGTTACAATAACTCCATGATATAATTTAAAGTCAGGTAATGTGATTCATCCAGTTTTATTCTTTTTGCTTAGGATAGTTGGCTATTCCGAGTCTTTTGTGGTTCCATATAAATTTTAGAATTGTGTTTGGTATTATGAATTATCCTTTAATGTAAGCCCACTATATGCTCACTAGCATTTGAATAGAAGTAAAGTTAAGGTGAAGTTGAAGCTGGTCCTTACAGCTTTCCTGTTAGATGATGTGGCCATCAAATGAAATGGAGATTATGAAATAAGGGGAAGGTTATGTCCTGTTGTTGTCTCATTAAATAGAGTAAGTAATTCGCATGACTGGTTAAAAAAATATGGATATCCTTCCTCTACATTGCCTTTAGGAACGAAATTTCCCATTTAAAGCTTAGGTATTATACTCAGTCTCCTTTTCTTCCCCAAAGAAGAAATCATTTGTACCAAGAGTTCAGAATACACAGTGGAAGCCTGATCTATAGAAGTGTTTTATGAAGATGGGAGCCATACAGAGGGCTTCATTAACTTCCAAAAACTTCACTATGAAAAATGGGAAAAAAGTATCTTGGAAAGATTGAACAGCAATATGACACACTAAACAGCATACACATTATGATAAGTAATGAGGGGTGTTTCATTTAAGGAGTATCGATTTCACTTTCCTTTTTAATGAAATGGAGAATAAATTGGTAGTTTCAAGAGAGGAAAATAAAGTATTAAATTTTTACCAGATATTGATCACTTATGCTTGCTTACTCATGTCTTCTAACTCTCTAAGTTTCAACACCAAGCGACAGGGGAAAACATTCTTCTCACACTATAATGAACCAAGAAAAGAGGATTAATGTAATTCTTCTAAAATTTCAGGAAAAAATAAGTAACAATTGAAGCTTATCATTCTGTTGAAATATAATCTGTAAGAAGACATTATAGTTAGTGAGCCTTGCAACATACACAGGACGCAGGATGTTTTCATTTTTATATTGTCTTAATATATTATTAGTGATTTAGGAATTCTAAATGTTAAATTTCTCACTTGCCCTTGGGGTTCATGCTATAAGCTATTTGAAAAGTAATTTATTCAGATATGTTAAGAAATGTGAGTTCAACAATGAATAACTTTTAAAAATATTTTATCATAAGGGAACAGAAAAATACAACTGCAGAGCAGAAAAATATTTTGTTTCCTACCACCTTTACCAGGATAAAGACTATTTTTTAAATAATTAATTAGGAGGCCATTAGATTGAGGTGGCTCCAGTTCCCTGGATTTATATGTAAGCAAACTAAATCCAATTCAATGTAAAGTCATTTTCTAGGCCAAGCAGAAACTGCCACCTAACTCCTAACTAAGGAATTTCCATGACTGAAGCTGAACCAATCAGAATCTGCAAATTAAACCTCTAAGTAGGAACTTTTCCCTGGAATGCTCCCAATAAGGCTACTGTTCCCCATCAAAAACGTCCTTTTTTGCTCTGCTTCTGTAGAGACCTTTTAAAGCCTTCCCTCTGTGGCCCGTTATTAGATCCGCAAATCATCTGTGGTCTGGAGCTACACAATTCATGAATCACTCTCTGTTCAAATAAACTATTTAACATTTCTATGTGCCTTAGTTTATCTTTTGGAACTCCTAAAGGTCATTTCTGATGTCTACAATTTGGCTGTGCCTCATACTAATTGAGGTAAATAAAAGATAGAATGTTCCTAACATCAAAATAATAAGCAAATAAATAAATGATAACAACTAAAAACTTCTCAGGACCAATTACATGACTATATTAGGTAAAATGATTTTTTTTACTATTATTTTAGCCCAAATCATTAATTTAAAAAATCGGAGATGAGGTCTCACTGTGTTGCCAAGGCCATCTTCAAACTCCCGTGCTCAAGTAATCCTTCCACCTCAGCCATTAAAATAGCTGTGATTACAGGTATATGACATCATGCCTGGCTTTCCAAATCCCTACATTTTAAAAGTTTTCTGATTTATTTTTCAACTGTGGTCAGAACTTTTTGATGTATTAGGATAGTTTTGATCACTATTCCAACTATCCAAACCACAGAAAAGGCTCCTGGATGCATGTCTTTTGTAATTCCCTTGACATTGTAAGCACCAGAGGCTGTGCCACAGAAAGTCATTCAAAATTCCCTCAAATTTTCTTTTCACTCATTAATGGAAACTAACACATCATACTATTAATATAATTAATTTTTCCTAAAAGCTACATAAAAAACTTTCTTAACATAGGGAAATTATTTCTATAAATATACCCAAACTAAACTTTAAATATGCTTCATTACAATTCAAGAAAGAAAAATAAGGCTAAATTGAATTTGAATAAAGCTAAAGTAAATCTGAAGTTATTACCTCTTTCCTTTTAACATGTTAAGTGAATTCTAACAACATAGAAATTCAGACTTACAATTTAGTTATGCGAAATACTAATGACAATTACCCTGGAATAGTTAAAAATGCTTTACAGTTACAGTTTCTTAGAAATCTATTATAAAATCACAACACAAATACAATCATAACATTGTCTCTTCTGATGGAAGCATAGGAAACAATAAATCGTTGAGTCTGGAAATAAATTATCTATAATTTTGGTAGATGTGCATTTCTACCCCTCAGTTATTGACTTGTCACCATGGAGAGAAGGTCAAGTCCATATTCAACTCACTCCACCTGCTATAACTTGCCAACAAATTAAAAAAAGGAAAATGTAAGAATTAATGTGGAGAAGTATAATATTTCAAAGGAGGTATCAACAAGACAATATCCAAGTTTTTAAGTTAAATTCAGATGCTCATTGAGCCAATGACATTGTCATTTGGAATATGTAATGTGTGTGTGTGTGTGTGTGCGTGTCCGTGCGTGTGTGCGTGCGTGCGTGTGTGTGTGTATAGCTCAACGAGTAGGTCAAACAGAGGGCTATGGAAATTGGCAATTGCTAGCAGTCATATAGGCCACACTTGCAAAATAACTTTTTGGAAAAAATATCCACAGAAGAAATAAATCAAATAATCCATCATCTTCCATTGAGATTTAGGGCTATAAATTTGCTCATAACCATTTAAACTAATTGTGAGTAAAATACTTGTATGCATCATGACACTTAGACTATGCCTTAAAAATGTAGAATAAGACAACCTTGACAGCTGCTTCATTTGAACTTTTGAGTCATTTCAGTTGCAAATATTCCCCAAAGGAGAAAAATTAACATTCTGTGGAGTTGCATGCAAGATGGAAGCCCTCTGAACTACCTGAAGGGTTCAAGGCAGGTTTAGCCCTTCTGGTCTCTGACTGTGTCTAAAAAAACAAAGTAAAGTGAAGAAGTAAAGCAATTATCCTGATTAACCAAGCAAAACATAATTCCTGCAAGTCAGAAACAGGCAATTGTTGAGGCATGAATTATCCAGATTTACTACACTATATATGTTGGTCAAACTCATCAAACAACACTATTCTACTTTACATTGTTTGTGTAGACAATTCAAAAAAACCTAATAATATTGGGAAAGATAGCTAACCTCAAATCTTAAGTGTGCCTACCTTTCTTTTCATAACATGGAGATGAAGGAAAGGTTTATTTCATGAGACCTAGCACGTAATTGAAAGAAGATAAAGATGAAGGAGCATTCCAATATTGTGAATTGAGAATGCTGTGTTTCTAATGGCCATGTACTCTTCAAAAGCACCCTAGGCTAGAAAGAAATATGAAGCTAGGTCAATAATAGAGTAGAGGCCATAGATAAATCAGTGATGTATATCTCACTTCAACCTCAGAAAACTAACACTTATGTAAGGCAGTCTAACCAAATAAAGTGTCCAAAGAAAAGAAGATAAAAGAAATTCAAGTTTTGAATAGGTTCAAGTTTCATAGGAACCAGATGAAAGGTTGAGTACAGAGAGATCTACTTTGGGGTAGTTAGTGAATTCCCCTGGAGATGTATTAGGTATTTCAAATTGTCCATAAAAAATGCTCACAAATCAAGTAGCTTAATGTAATACCACTTATGCAATCCTGAGTCAGGATCTGGGATCTGCTTAGCTTGGTTCTTTTAATTTAGGGTCTCTCATAAGGCTCCAATCAAGGTTTCAGCCAGAGCTAGGGTCCCATCTGGAAATTCGACTGAGAAAGAAATTTCTTCCAAGTTCATTTACATGGTTGTTTACAAGATTCAGTTTCATTTGGGTTATTGGACTGAGGGCTTCAGCCAATGGCTATTGTCCAGGGGCTGCTCCAGGACCTTCCCACATGGAATTGCAAACATGGCAATTTGTTTTATCAAAGCCAGCAAGAGAATCTGTTAGCAAGACAAAAGTCAGACCTTTGTAATCTCATGGCAACAGTGACAACCTGTCTGGGTTGAGATACCCTATTGGCTGGAAGGAAGTTACTAAAAGGAAGCAGATAACACAAGCCATGCATACCAGAAGGCAGGGATCATGGGGCGCCATATTAGACACCATTTACCGCAGAAGATGTCACCTAAGCCTAACCCTTGCAAAAGTGAGGGAAGGAGAATCCTAGGCAAAAGAAAGTGCCAAAGGCCTGAAATTAAAAAATAAACTAATAAATAAATAAATAAAAAGCTCTTTAGTGTTTAAGAAATTGAAAGAAGACAGAATAATAGAAAATTATAAATGAAGAGGAAAGTGTTAAAAGATGAATTTGGAGAGATAAGCCAAAGTCAGGCCATGAAAATCCTCTTAGACTACGGTAAACACTTTAGTTTCATTCAAATGTAGGAAATCTATTCACAGGTTTTTAGCAGAGGAGTTGCATGATCTCATTTATTTGCTAAGTGGATAACTGAGGGTGTTGTGTGAAAAATGAAAAGGGTGTCAGAGTATTGGTGTTAATGAGATGGTAATGAAGACAAGATAATTGAGACTATTCTGGACTAAGTGAGGTGACAGTGGCAATGGATAAAGAAGAGACATTCAAGTTATGTCTCAGAAGTAGAACCAACCTGGCTTGAATATGACAGGTGAGGGGAAAGGGAGAATTTAATTGGTGCTAAATTTCTGCCATACACAGCATGATTGTGTCATTAACTGAGATGGACAAGACTATGGAGTGGGAATGAAAAACAACTTGACCAGAAAAAAATCCCAAGTTCAATTTTGGACATGTTAAATTTGAGGTGTCTGTGGGACTTCCAGTGGAGATGTCAAATAGGCAGTGGGAAATAATCTGAAAGTCAGACAAAAGACCATGCTGCAAATTTATCTGCATGATATTAATGAAGTTTAGCCATAATCAATCACTCTAGAAGATAATGCATTATATATATATATATAATTTATATATATGTGTGTATATATATATAATTTATATACATATATATTTGTTTTTTCTCAAAATGGCAGATTAGAGGCATTGCTAGCATACCTCTCTCACTTGGAAGGACAAAATAGTGTGTAGAAATTCACGCTGTGAACTTTTTCTTCAAGAAGCAACACAGGAACTGGACAAGAAAACTGAAGACATCTACAGACCTTTTGACGGAAGCAGGTGGCTGCAGCCTACACTGTGAGTCAAGCAAAGAGCTTGGAGTCCCCAGTGTGAGAGGGAGAGGGATTGCCTCTGGGATACACCCCCCGACCAAGGACCCTGAAAGTCCAGGACACAGAGGAAAACCCCAACTCCACCCAGCACAGGAACTGACTTGCTGAGGGTTGTAGAATTTAAGAACAGAAGCAGCATCAGGAAGACCCTTGCATGCATGCCCAGATTCTAGTGTGGACCAAGTAAAACCATTCCCTCCTGTTCCTCACAGGGGACCCTGCAGAGGACCGCCAAAAAGTGCAGGCAGTGGTCGCGGGTTGAAAGAAGTCCTGAGTGGGGTTTCACGATATGATCAATCAAGGGGTGGGGACAAACTCCCTTGGCCAGGGCCGGGGCAGCAAAGAGTGAAAAGCGGGCTGCACCTTCAAGTACAGGAATCAGCAGTGCAGGAGTCACAGGTGCAGGGGTTGTGGGTGTGGAAGCCAGGAGCCCAGCTTGGCAGTGGACAGGGAAAGATGTGACCTGAAAGCTGTGGTTGCTGTTCCTAGCGGGAAAGCTTATGACTCAGGGCAGTTGAGAGTTCTGAGTACAGGCTGACTGGGACTCAGCTCACCTCTGCCAGTGGAATGCTACAGGAGTGCATCCGCCGCCTCAAGTGAGTGGGAACCAGGTGGGGCCTACCACTCACCACTACTCCACACTCCCTGTGCAAACTCTTCTGTGCAGCAGAGGCAGCAACACTCCCCTTTGGAACATCAACCCAGTGGCCCAGGAAATGCTCCTGTCCCTTGACACCCACAGGGGCTGCTGCTTGCCCTGTAGGCAGATATTCAGAGCACAAACCTGCCTGATGCAGCTCCTACCTGGCTTTGCCCCACTACCTGCCCTGGTAGCTTCACACAAAAGACAGAAACTCCTGGGCACTATATGGCCCTGACCATTGTCAGAGAAACCAGGATACTTCCCCTGGGCAACATAGGCAAGCAAAAATCCCACTGCTATTACCACAGCTGGCACTCTTGTGCAAGTACCACCTCCTGGCTGGAGGGCTACCAACATGATCCATTACAGCATCTCCTGGTAGAATAACACTGAGCCCAGGAAGGAGAAAAGGGCTGTGCAATCTTAGGTATCACCACTGCTTGCACCATTCTGGGTAACCAGGAGGTCCTGAGTCTGTCCACAAGACCAGTTCATTGCTATTATAACTGGCATTCAAGAAACCCAACATACTAAGGCTACCAATAACCAAGAAATATCATAGAGTCTATGTCACTCCCCTACCATCTCAATTAGAGGTGCTACTGCCACCCACTGCTAGGAAACGAGAATAGGTCACATCACCAGATCCGTTGCAGACATTTCTGAGCACCAGCCTGGACTGTGGCAAATTCACTGGGCCTCTAGACCCAGAGGAGCAACAACACTCACAGTTGTCTGGCTCCCAGGTACTCCCACTCCTGGGGCAAGAGAGAGTGTACCACTTCAAGGGAACACCCTACCCTGTCGAACAAAAGAATCTAGACAGCTGGCCTTAAGCACAAGATCTTTTTCACTGGTGAGAAGTTTCTTTAAGTAGAGACACAGTTGCAGTGCTGGGTTTAGCAGGGAAAGTCTTCCGCTCTAACCCAACATTCAGATGATCCTGTTTCATGTGAAGGGTCTTGGAGAAGAGGATGTATTTCCCCCCTTGCTCACCACCACTGGCACAGTTGAGGCTTCTCCCAGGTGAACTTGGCATGGGTGTGACCAAAAACAGTCTTTCTGGGACACATCAGGGTGACTGCATCCCCCACAGGAGTACCCTCCAAATACAGGCTTGCATAAGAGACAGAATCACATTTGTTTCTAATTAGAACATCAACATTCCTACAGATGAAAAGAAGTGGCTATCTGATCTGAATACCTAGAGCTCTGGGTCAGAAATGTCAGAGAAATGGATAACTTTCCTGCTGACCCGGCAGGGGAGCTGAAGTGGAACCAACTATTCCCCCCTGATAAGACCTCAGTGTGACTCCATGAGAGCTCCTCCAGCCACCTCTATCAAGGCTGAGATCTCTGCCCACTATTGGGTATTGCATTTACCCGCCTGCTGGAGCCACAACTAGTTCCTACCACCTCCCCCTACTGGCCTGAGTTCTGAACCATCGAACCAGTAAATAAAATACTGGAGGAAAATAAATAAATATAAAAGTCCATGCCATGGAGGAATGAGATAAGCTTTGGGAGATGTCTACTACTCCAGCCTCACAGGAGACAGTAAACTTGTGCACACACTGAGCACATTGCTACTACAACCAACATATGAGAAAGCCATTATACAAAGACTCTTTGTAACCAAGGAAATCTTACAGAGTCTTCACTCTTGATACCACACAAGAACCAAATTAGGCTATGATTAACTATAAGCATTGAAGTCTTATCCTTAAGGGGAAAAAAGAAATTAAAAACAAATAAGCATAGACAAATCAAAAATAAATTCAAGAATAATTAGAAGAAATAGTCTACAGAAATGAAAAAGAACCAGAAAAGAAACTGTGGTAATATGACAAAACAGGGCTCTATAACAAACCCAAAAGATCATGCTACCTCTCCAACAATGGATGTAAACCAAGAAGAAATCTGTGAAATACCAGATAAAGAAATTCAGAAGGTTGATTATTAAGTTACTCAAGGAGATATCAGAGAAAGGTGAAGACCATCATAAAGACATTTAAAAAGCATTTCAGGATATGAATGAAAAAATTTTTAAAGAGATAGATATCATCAAGAAAAACCAACCATAACTTCGGGAAATAAAAGACATACTTAGAGAATTACAAAACACAATGGAAAGTTTTAACAAAACTAGAATAGAAGAAATCACTTTAGAGCTCAAAGACAAGGCTTTTGAATTAACCCAATCAGACAAAAATAAAGAAAAAAAGAATCAAAAGAAGTGTCTCCAATAAATATGAGATTTTTTAAAATGGCCAAACCTAAGAATAATTGGTGTCTTTGAGAGAGAAGAAGAAATAGTATGGAAAACTTATCAAAATAATTGAGGAAAAGTTCCCAGGTGTGGCTAGAGATCTAGATATCCAAATCCAAGAAGCTCAAAGAATGCCTGGGAAATTCATTGCAAAAAGATCCTCACCAAGGCTTATAGTCATCAGGCTATCCAAAGTCAACATGAAGGAAAGAGTTCTAAAAGCATTAAGACAAAAACATCAAGTATCCTACAAAGGAAAACTTATCAGACTAACAGCAGACTTCTCACCAGAAACCTTACAAGCTAGAAGGGATTGGGCTCCTATATTCAGCTTCCAAAACAACTGTCAGCCAAAAATTTTGTATCCTATAAAACTAAGTTGCATAAATGAAGAAATAAAATCATCTGAGACGAACAAATGCTGAGATAATTTGTTACTACCAAACTAGCACTACAAGAAATGCTAATAGGAGTTCTAAATCTTGAAGCAAAAGCCTGATATGCACCAAAATGGAACCTCTTGAAAGCATACAATTCACAGGGCCTATAAAACAATAACACAACAACAACATCTAGGTGACAATGAATATGATGAAAAGAACAGTACCTCACATCTTAATATTCATAGTGAATATAGATGGCCTAACGCTTCACTTAAAAGTACAGAATGGCAGAACAAATTTAAAAAATCAAAACTCAATTACCAGCTGTCTTCTAGAGACTCATTTAACATGGAAGGATTCATATAAACTTAAGGTTAAAGGATAGAAAAATAGTTCATGCAAATAAAAATCAAAATTGAGCAGAAGTAGCTATTCTTATGTCAGACAAAGCAGACCTCAAAGCAACAACAGCAAAAAAAGATAAAGATAACGACTATATAATTATAAAGGGATCAATTCAACAAAGAGATATTATAATGCTAAATTTATATGCATCAAACACTGGCGCTCCCAGATTCATAGAATTATTACTCCTAGATCTGGGCAGCAACACAATAACAGTGGGGAATTTCAATAAACCATTGAACCACATTAGGCAGATTTTCAAGACAGAAAGTCAACAGAAAAACAAACGCACTTAAATGACATGCTAGAATCAATGAACTTTACAGGACATTCTACCCAAGAACTGCAGAATACACATTCTTCTCATCTGCACATGGAACACTTTCAAAGATCAATCATATGATAGGCCCCAAAACAAGTCTCAATAAATTTTAAAAACTCAAAATTATATCAAGTATCTTCTCAGAACACAATAAAATAAAACTAGAAATCAACTCCAAAAGAACCCCTCAAAATTATTCAAATATGTGGAAATTTAATAATTTACTCCTGAGAGATATATATGTAAAGATGACATCAAGATGAAAATTTAAAAATTCCTTGAACTGAATGATAATAGTGATACAACCCATCACTCTGAGATACAGCAAAAATGGTGCTAGAGGAAGGTTTATAGCGTCAGATGCCTACGACAAAAAGTCTGAAAGAGCACAAACAGACACTCTAAAGGTGACATCTCAAGGAAGTACAGAAATAAGAACAAATCAAACCCAAACCCAGAAGAAGAAAAGAAATAACAAAGAATTAGAGCAGAACTAAATAAAATTGAAACAAAAAAATACAAAAGATGAATGAAATTTTTTAAGAACTGGTTTTTTGAAAAAATAAATAAAATTGATAGACCATTAGAAAGATTAACCAAGAAAAGGAGAAGATTCAAATATGCTCGATTAGAAGCAAAACGGGTGCTACTACAACCAATACCACAGAAATACGAAAGATCATTCAAGGCTACTATGAATACCTTTAGAGGCACAAACTAGAAAATCTAGAAGAAATGGATAAATTCCTGGAAATATATACTACTCCAACAACAGTTGAAATAAAATATCAGAATTGACTTCTATATAATTCATCCATTTAACCAAAAACCACTTGTACCTCAAAAGCTATTGAAATAAAAACTTATATATATATGCATGCTCATGATTGATTTTCAGATCTTCCAACAAATAGTTGCCTGTCCTAAGACAAGTCACTTTGAGTCTTTCTCATTTATACACTTATGATTTTATATTTGTGACATGTAAATATATGTCTTCAAAGCATAATTATTTAATTAACTATGTGAACTTAGTCAAATAATGTAACTTCACTGAGCCTCAGTTCCCTACTATGATATGTGAGCAGATGGAACCTATGGGATCAGAAGTCACTTCCTTTTTCAAAATTCTGAGTCTGTGTTTGAAATATATCATATATTCAGAATTACATGGAATGACGTCTTAAACAGATCACCTTTTAAAGTGTTAAGAACTAAAATTTCTAATGTTAAAAATAAACATTTAATATTAGCATCTAATTAGTGTACTGACTATAATATACATGCATCTTCAAATACTTCATAAATTGGAACTGAAGCGAAAATAATCCATAGATGTTTTATCACATTTCTTGAGTAAAACATATATTCAATATGAGATAGATAGCAATATTATACTTTCAAGATTTCCTTAACATCTTCAAGTCTACAATAATACAAAATCAAAATATATTTAATAAATTCTGCAAAAGAAGTAAGTGAAAAGAAATCATCCCTTTTTCATTTTATGTCAGGCCAAAAGAATCCAGGCCTTCTATTGAAAAACAAAAATTATTACATTGGCCTAAATTATCCAAATTGGCTATTTTTTTCTTTAACATTTACCTTCATTGCTTTCTCTATCAAATCCAGTCTTGATTAGCTCTATTATGATTATACAGTTAATGTGCCTTTTGCCAAAATTAACCTTATTGTAAAATAGACAATCATCTTAACAATATTTGCATATCTGTTTAGTATGAGAAGTTGTGAGTTGAAATGTTCATGACTTTTCAAAAAGCAACAAATTCATTATCCAAGCATTATAATTCACAGTGCAATATATAAACATTAGCAACTGCCTAAACTATTAAGCAAATCCTCTGGTTTGAATTTAATTTCTCTTTGTTTCCTTCATCATGATGGTTCTTTTCCCACAGTGGTTCTTGTGCATGTAGATTTTTTTTCCAAAGCAATTAAATTGTAGTTATTTTTAGGGATGTGATTATAAAATTTCCACAGTGGAATTCCATATGTGGTTTCCCTCAACAACTCCCTATACCATTTTTTGGTTTATATTTTCAGGATGAAAAATAAGACAGAATCTAAAAATCATCCTGTTTTCTTCTTTTCTCTTTCCCACTCCAATGGCAATTTACTATACTTGTTTGCTTAAATGCTAAAGATTAATAAAAAGAAAAGATGGAAATAAACTTCTTCCCATATGGTATTATGGCTGCCACGAAAACCTGAGTTGCAGAGTTAAGTGACTGAAAATTCACGTGTGGTAGGCTTCTTCTTGCAACAATTGGACTGTTCTATGAAGCGTTACAGTGAAAGAGTTATTGAGTTTTCATTATTTTTATCCAGATGTATCATGATAAAAAAACAAACATTTATGTCATACTTTCTTGCAACTGTAATCAGTATGATTTAAAAAAGAGAATGTGGCATCAAAAAGGGTGAGGCAAACAAAAAATTTCAAATGATCTATTTAGTATGGTTTGACACTCTAATGGAATGTTCATTCTTGGCTGTGTCTCCATTTTAGAAGTCAGGATGTTAGCACAAAATGTATAAAACCTGAAAAAATGTAAATACAGCAGTTATTTATTGTATTTCACTTTTGTAAACAATTTTGAAATCTACCCTCTCCCTGAGAACTCTTCTTTTGAGAATCATAAACTTGTGGGCATAAAGTTAGAGGAGCACACTCATTGGAAGATGTGTTTGAATGCTAGAATTTAATTCTTCAACGGGCTGCTAGTTCAGGTGTTTTTACAATTTAGTATCGATTTTCAACTTTCATTTGCCTCACTGCCTTAACTTTAAATCATGTGATTCTTTTTCTTCACTGCTCAGGTATTAGAACTACCAATCAGCAAACTGCATTTTCCTCTGGATTTTTTCATTAGTGTTCTCCCAAAAGGATGGAGCAGCTCGTGGCATTTTCTGCATGTTGACCTTTCCAATGCAGTGTCAACAGTTTCTCAACGTTTCCAGCTCCTGGAGCTTTAACTGCATTTGGTTTTTGCTATCTGCCATCAAAGCTACAATTTGATTCTGGTATCATTCTGTATTTCTCCTCCTCCAAAATCTTCAGCCTAAAATTATCCTCAACTCTCCCATATTTTCAGTATCGTATCTTACTCTTACTGAAATTATGTTTTATTTAAAAAAAGTCATAATTTTGTGAAGATTACAGTGAATTTTTTAAAGGTCAAATAGTTTACATACCTTTTATGAATTCAGCCTCTCTAGTTTCCTGTTTCTCATAACCATTAACACGTTTTAAAAATTTTTTTTACCTCTTTTTCTCTAAAAAATTTGAGTATATACTCTGGTTTCTCTTCAGATCGTATAAATCTTTCACCTCTTACTAAAAAATTTGAGTATATTAGTACCTCTTGATTTTCTGTTAGATATTACCTATTGATTTTTTTTTTTTTTTTTTTTTTTTGAGACGGAGTTTCGCTCTTGTTTTCCAGGCTGGAGTGAAATGGCACCATGTCGGCTCACCGCAACCTTCACCTCCCGGGTTTAAGTTATTCTTCTGCCTCAGCCTTCCTAAAAAGCCTTCCTAAAAGCCGGGATTACAGGCATGTGCCACTGCACCTGGATAGTTTTTTGTTTTTAGTAGAGACGGGGTTTCTCCATATTGATCAGGCTGGTCTCAAACTCCCGACGTCAGGTGATCTTCCGCCTCCGTCTCCCAAAGTGCTGGGATTACAGGTGTGAGCCACCACGCCCGGCATGATTTTATATATATATATATATATATTCTTAGGATTTAACGTTTTTGCCATCCCCCCTCTTAGGCACAAAATCCTCCCCAAATAGTTCTGATTTAATTTTTATTAGATTCCTATTCAGTGTTTGAAACAGGTTATTTCATTTAAGACTATTTATAGTTGGATGTGAAGGTGCTCTGGCTTCCACATCTGTCACCTCAGTGATCACCAGGGTAGATTTACACTGACCTGGCTGCTAGGCTGGTGTCTCCTTTTTCCCTTACCACACTCCGAGTTTCCCTCCAGAAGCTCTTTCAAAGTGGACACCCTTCCTTCTGGGAGATGAGGCTCTTTCTTCTGTCAAGTCAGGAGTTTGTGAGTAGCTGTGCTCTGCTGCTAGAACCCCTAAACTCTGTCTGTCTGTAGGAGAACACAGAGTAATTCAGTTTCCAAGACTCCAGACACAGCAATGATGTGCTGCATATGATGGTCTGCTTTTCTTGGAAGAAAATATATATTTATAGCTGATCCATGCAAAATATTATACTTTCTTCTTTTGCCCAACTTTTTGTTTTCTCTTAATTAAATTTATTGTTTTATGCATTTACATTGTTTTCAATTTAACCTCAAATGTTCACCAATTTGAGTATAATCCTTTTTAATATCTTCAAATATATTACTTGCTCTATCATTTTAATCATTTTTTACAAATCTCTCTCATTTTAATCCTCTTTTACAGATGTTCTATCATTTTTAGTCCTTTTTACAAATCTCTTACCATTGCTCCCTCTGCCTAAGGTGTGACTATCATCTTGGGATTTCTCTTCACCATCATGTTGGGATTTCCTAGACGTTTCCTTTGTACAATCTCCTTTTTCCTGGGTCCCATGTCCTTTCTAAGTTTACTCTCTGGTATCAGAGGAAAAAACCTTCCACTAGCTTTCTAGAAGAGGGCTCATTTAAATCATGTTCTTTGATAGCCTTTATGTCTGAAAGTATCTTTTACTAGACTCACTTTTAGTTGATTTCTGAACTAGGTATATAATCTAGTTTTCTGTCCGAATTATGGAGCAATGTCCCATTGTCTTCCAGCGTCTAGTGTTGGCTGCTATTGCAGTTTGATGCTCTTCTGTTTCTTGATCCTTTGTATAAAAATGATTTCTTTTTCCAGTTTGGAAATACATAGACTTAAATATTTGTTCACAGTGTTCTGATATTTCACAATGATGTGCCTTATCATGTGTCTAGTTTTAAACATTTTACTGGGTAATCAATGGGCCACCTAATTGGAAAACTCATATCAGACTTGTGAGAACTTCTTGAATTAGTAATTTGATAATTTCCTCCTCTTATTGGTCCTCCCTTTATTTCACTCAAATTATTCAGATATAAGGTCTCTTAGACACTAAATCTTTAATTTTCTTTTTATTTTAGTTTCTCAATCTCTTTTTTAAAACTTTTACTGCTGGTAGATTTCTTCAACTTTATATTCTATTGCTTCTGTAAAGTTATTTTATCTTTGCTCTTATATTTTTATTTGCCAAAAGCTATTTTTTCTGATATTTCATTCATACAGTTTTTATTTTTGAATGCAGTATTTTTGTCTCTCAATTGAAAATCAAAAGTTTCTTTATCCAAGTTTCTGATTGCATAGCCACTCTTTTCTGAAAAATGTTTATTTTTATTTTTATTTTTTTCTGCTTGATTACCTTAAGGCTAACTTTCAGGTCAGATTTTCTTCTTAATTTTCTGATATTTCTTGACAGACTGCTTATATTTATAAATGTAGCACTAAAACAATGTATGGAAACTTCCTTTGTGTTGTGCAGTGGCGGTGCTGACTGATTATGTTTTTTAACTGTAGACTGACTTTTCTAATCTGTTTCTGTACAGAATCTCCGATTTTAGTTTTAGGGTTTTTTTCACTTGGGCTGGTCAGTCCCTAGAAAAGTCTCAAAAATATCCTACCTGTGGGGCTTAGACTGGTATTTGTGTGGGGTTTGAGGACTAAGAGCCCAACATTTAGTTTATAAACATTCACTAAAATCCATCATTTTCAGTATAGTTTCTCTGTGCTCAACTGTGCTTAGTGTCAGTTTAACTCACTCCGGGAGAAGATGAACCCCTGGTGTTCTGCTGCCTCTAACAGAAGCATTTGCTAGACCAGGGAGAGTGGAGGGGGAGGAAGCGATTCCTAAAAGCTTCTTGGTCTCTTAATACTGCTGGGATTAGACCAATAATTGTGCTTTGGAGGAATCTGTGATATAAATTGATATAATCTGTGATATAAATAAAAATTGCTTCTAAACTTTCTTAACCATTGATTAGAGTTCTGCTTTCTCCAGACTGCTTCGTTTATATGAGCATAAGAGAAGCAAAGAAAAACGGTTTAAAAATCTGTAGCAAACTAATGTTTTCATATCAAAACTGGCTGCTGATATTTAGAAAATTGGAATGACAAATTCAAATGTTAATAGAGATTCATGAAATAGCAGTTAACCATGAATCAGCTAGTTATATAACTTTCTTCTTTCTTTAATTGCTTTAATAGAAGCAATTAATTGCAATTTATTGAATTGCTTTAATACAAGTTACACAGTAATATCTAAATAAAAAGTTTTTAAAAACACTGCGGAAACTTTTTGAAACAAATGTGACTAACAAAGGATTAATAGCACACACACACACAGAGGGAGGGAGAGAGAGAGAGAGAGAAAGAGAGAGACTAAAGAATGAATAAGGAAACAAACCACTCACTAAATGGACAAGGAACATAAACAGGCAAGATATCATACATATGTAAATCAAATTGATGAATAAACATAGGAAAATAGATTTAATTTCCAGAAAAATCTAAAAATTTAAAAGTACGGTAATGCATTACTATTACATATTTATCAGTTGACAAGGTTTAAAAATAGTTTTAATATCATTATTGGAAAAGTTGTCACTTACACATTGGATGTGAAAATTGGCACACATTTTCTGACAAGCAATTTAATGATAGAGATCACTAAACAATAAAAGGCAAAAATGTTCATTTATAATAGATAAAATCTATAAAAAAATTTTACTGAGATCTTTTTAGGTTATGTATGTTCTACTCAATACAGAAGTTTCAAACTGTTTTATCAATTATACAAAATATTTATTCCAATCACAGTTAATACTTAATCTATAAAATTCTAGGTTTTTTCACTTCTTATAACTGAAAATTACAGTTACATGGTAGCTGATAATAAATAATTTTTATTAATATTTTTATTTTCATTAAATAAGTAGGAAAAGATTGCTACAATGTTTAATGAAATTGATGGAGATATTTCTGAACTTTATACATGATTATTCCCCAAAAACTTATAACTGGAATTCAAATTATAACTGTACATATATTCATAAAAAATATTATTTATCATACTTTTGCCTATTAAATAACTGAAAGATATAGTTTCACATATAACATTTAGTTATTGTAACTTGTTTTAAAACTAATAATAAACATTAGTTAATTACATTATATCAATTGCCTTTTGTAATATACTTTACAGGATGTTTTCAATCCTTAATTTTTAAATAATATTCCTTGAAAATTTCAATAATGTAATTAAGAAATTATCTGTTTGTTTGCTTGTATATGTTTGTTTTTGTCCTAACGGAAAGTCAGTCTGATCTGGTTAATTAGTCTGACAATGAAAACCAGCTTTAGGAAGTATGTTATATTGTAGACATTTTCCCAAAATTGAATTAGGTAAATCTGAAGTTTCAAGACTTTAAAAATATTTTAAAGACATGCAATAAAAATATTTTATTAAAAATATTTTATTAAAAACAAATATTGCTGGTGTTTTGAAATTAATAACATTTTAATTCTCCCAAAATCCTGATTATGTTAATTTAAACATTGTCTCTAATTTTTTTAAATGTAATTATCAGTAATTTGATATATTTCAACATAATATATTTTATATCTTTTCCAGACAATGAGAATGTGAATGACCCAAATGCAATGTTTTCAGTTATTTTTTTTTTAGTCAAGTTTAAGAAGAACCAAATAAAGTTGTCAGCTATTAATTTATAAAAATTACTTTTTATAACAAATACTTTTTTATTTTGGACATACAAATAAAAAGTTTATAGAATTCTCATTGATTTAAAAAATTCTTTTGCCATTCTTTAATTTACTTAAATATGAAATTTCCATTCTTGCATTTATAAACCACAAAAAAATCAAAACAAAACAAAAAGAAAAACTGATGTTGGACCGACATAGTTTTAAACATTAGCCATTGAAAAACACATACATTGTAAAATAGTTTCCTTATATTGCATTTCAAATAATTTTAATCTTTTGAAAATATTTATCAAAAATTTTAATATATTTATATTTTATAATCAACTGCATACAAACATTAATTGAAACTAAAATGATTCTAAAATTTATTTTTTCACTTTTTATTCTAGATCAGTTTAGACATTACAAGTATTGCAAAAATAGTAAAGACAAATCTTGTTTATCCTCTCGGCTTTCTCTTTTTTTTTAATTGCATTTTAAGTTTTGGGCTACATGTGAAGAACATGCAAGATTGTCCATAATTTCATATCAAGCCAAACTAAGCTTCATAAGTGAAGGAAAACTAAAATCCTTTATGAACAAGCAAGTACTCAGAGATCTCGTCACCACCAGGCCTACTTTACAAGAGCTCCTGAAAGAGGCACTAAACATAGAAAGGAACAACCAGTACCAGCCACTCCAAAAACATACCAAATGGTAAAGAGCATCAACACAATGAAGGAACTGCATCAACTAACGGGCAAAACACCAGGTAGCATCAAAATGGCAGGATCAAATTCACACATAACAATATTAACCCTAAATGTAAATGGGCTAAATGCCCCAATCAAAAGACACAGACTGGCAAATTGGATAAAAAGCCAAAACCCATCAGTGTGCTATATCCAGGAAACCCATCTCACATGCAAAGATACACAAAGGCTCAAAATAAAGGGATGGAGGAAGACTTTCCTCTCAGCTTTCTTAATGTTAACCTCATACATGACCACAAATAATAAAAATCTAGCAATAAGCATTGATTTAACACCAAGCCACAGATATTATTCAAGTAGCTCCCTCTACCTGACTCATTCTCTTTCAGGTCTAGAATCTAAGTCCTGTTCACACTTTGCATTCAGTTCACATGCTGCATTCAGTTAGCACATGTTCCTAGTTACCTCTAATTGGTGACAGGTCCTCATCTTTGTCTCCCATTATCTTGACACTGTTAAAGAATATAGACCAGTTATTTTCTAAAGTGTTTTCTAATTGGGTTTTTAATAATATTTCTCCAGGATTAAATTCAGTTTATGCATTTGGGGTAGGAATATAATAGAACTGATGTTGCATCCTTCTCAAAGGATTGTATCAAGAGGCACATGATGTCAATATGTCCAATTACTAGTGTTTTATTTTAAAATGTTACTATGCAAATATTAAGTTCTTTGCAAAGTACTTACACTTACAATGAAAAAATTAAGATTAACTGAACACAAGGGATGGATATATAGTTTTTCAAAATTCTTTTAAAAATGTTTTAAGATCACTGTGTAGACAAATATTGTTAGATATTAATTTATAATGTGAAATAGATGTTGGATACAGAAAGGGTGTGGTCAAGATATTTTTTAAAAAAATATTTTAAAATATGTTTACTTATTGTAAGTTATATTTATTATTTATTATTTTATATATTTTTACATATCTTTATAAATAATTTAAAATATTAACTTCATTAACACTTTTAAAAACTATTTTTAGAGATTTACTTTTTACATAAATAAAACCTTTTTTGCTATTGGGAACATATTTGTTTGCTACTGAGAATAATGCAATAAAAGGCAGAAATGCATTATTATTTTAAATCATTACATATAAGAAACAAAATTGTCTATTAGTATGGTATATCCACAACATAGAATCTTATACAACTTTTTAAAAAAGATCATAATTGTTGACATATGTTGTTTACTATTTACATTTAGTGAAAATGTAAAATTTCAAAATAACACTCAGAATATGAGTATACTTTTTAAGTGTGCATGTGTGTTTGCTTAGAATAACTTTTAGAATAATGTTACTCTATTATAAAGTTTAACAATAAATCTCTCTGCATGGTTAACATATTTTATTATTATAGTATTTTGTATTCTCAGGTTAAGAATTCAAACTAAGAAGCAAAGCCCTAATACTGCTTAAAAATTAAATATTTAGGCTATACTTTGATATTTATGTGTATGTATTAAATGTTCCCAATGAAAATACAAATATTTTTTCAAGTGGTAAGCTTTCTCTTTCATCTAAAGAACATTAAATATTCAGATACATTATCCAGGTTTATATAGAAACAACAACCAATAGACTAATTTTATATCCACCAAGCATTTTATGTACATTTATCAGGCAGCAGTTATGCTTTTAGGTGCTAAGAATACAAGAAGAATGTTACATAGTTAACAGTAAAAGGAGACCCAAACTTACATTACACAATATGCCTCAATGTGACTGGATACTGTAATAGACTTAACTAGGATTCAAATATTCTGATATGGGCTTCACACACATTAGCTTACTTATTTTTCTCATGATGACACTGACAAGTAAGTACATAAATAATACTTATATTTATTCTTCATAAAACCAGAGTTCAGAGAGGTTTAGTGATTTTCTTCATTACCTAGTCTACAAAGTGGTAAGGCTTTAACTTTAACCTAGATCTTCAAATTAAAACATACACACTTACATTTAAATAACATTTTAATCTGTATTCCTGAAACCTGGCTACTGTTCATTTTATGAATAATGACTTTTGGAAGAGAAACTACATATGCAATACTCATATTGATGTTGGTAGTCCTTTGTTTCTTTAACATAAAAGTTTTAAATGAAAACCTAAAATAATTGTTTATTGCTCTTAAACATCTTAAATGGAGTCCATTTTTGGACTTTCCACTTTTAATATTTTTTCTTTGTTTACTTCATTGTGCTATGAATGTACTCCCAGCATAAAACCCATAATATTTTGTTTATTTTTTGGTGAATCTATCAGCTCTTTGAGGGCGGGGGCTACTTCATAACAATCTATTTTTCTTTTCCTTTAGATTACTCTATTGCATGCATTATATGATCAAAAGTCGTTAAATATTTGAATGGATCCCTACGACCTAACTACATGTCTACATTAGATTAGATTACATTATTACCTACAAAACATTAAAAGCATAGTGAAGTTCACTATGTCTAGTTAAATTTCAAATTACATGCTTTATTAAAGAAAGCCTAGAATGTGTTTCTTGAAAGATTTTCCTTTACTATTGAAATTATTATTTAACTTATTATTGTATTTTATAATTATATCCTTATTTTGTTTTCTTAATTTGAACTTCTTGGGTAAAATCTTAACTGTTACAAGTATTTTAAACACTGGAATTACATGAGAACATAATTCATTATGATGTAGACGTTAGAATATATCAGAAGTCAAATCATGACTCAAACAGGCCAAGTACAATCGAAAGTGAATTTACCCTACAAAGCACCCTTCAACACCAAATTTACAAAGGGATTACCTTGTAGATCTGAGCACATTTAAGTGGATTCACAAGATATACTTTTTATCTAATTGGCAATTGAAAATGCAGTTACAAATATAGGTCCTTGGAGACTGTAGTTTTGGAAACCCATTGCAAAATATAACCCTTAATTACCTTCATTGTTAAAAAAGCAATCCAGTGTAAACTAACACAGTTTTTTTCCCAGGAGAGAAAGCCTAGAAAAAGTAATTTTATTGACCTAAAAGTAGTGTGTGTCCATGAGGCTGGAAAATAATTATTTTTTTCAAGGATGTATTCAGGGGAACAGAGAAGAGATTAAACTTAAAACTCCTCTTAAATTGTTCATGGAATGGCATTAATAGCAAATCCAAAGGGACTTATGCTAATCTACTTTCTTGGCTAAATCTGAGGATGTAAGAAAAGTGATGTCTATAATGGGTAGATAAAATAGATTTTATTCTCTCAATGTTGTTTTGTTTTGTTTTACAGAGAATATCGCTATTGGTGATAATACCTAGGATTTTATCCAGCCCTCTTATATCGTATTATCAGGTAGGCATTAAGAAACCCATGTACTTGTTTACAGAGTCGTAAGGAACTCAGTTTTAGACTCTGCTCCCCAAAAATACTAGGCTAGTTTTGATGCCTCCCTTATTCTCTATTGACACATGGGAATTGCACGTTCCAGAACATTCTCCTTAGGCCTTAGTGAAGCACTTTTCCCCTAGATCTAGTAACAAAAGCAGAGTAAAAATAACTGAAATGAAGGTACCTGTTCATACCTGCTTCAATTCAGTAACCTCTCTTATTTTCCTGTTATCAGTTTCAGCTTAAGTGAGATTCTTTTTATTCCTGCGTCATGCTGTACTCTGCTATACCTCAGAATTTCAGCACAAGCTGTTCCCTCGGCCTGGAATGTCTTCACCACTTTGCATATTTGATTCCCTTCTCCTTGCATATTTTATTCTTCAGGTCTCAGATGAAATATCAGCTCCTCATTTATTTAGTTCACTGTATGTCACTAATTCTCACATTTTCATTAACTCTATCAAAAATTTTTAAACATTTTCTTGATTACACTACACTTGCCACTGATTTAATTATTTGTGTTATTGTTTGTTACCCTAATACATCTCCTTTCCGACCACCCAGGGACTGGCACTGTATTTGGCACATAGTTGGGGATTGACAAATATTTCTATGGTTAAAACAGATTTCTTGAGTATTTTTTTCTTTTTCTGTTTTTTCTTCCTCTTTTCTTCTTTCTCTTCCTCTGCCAACTCCCCCTACTCTTTCTTTTGCAGCAATGTAGTTTCAAAGACAGAATCAAATTATTATTTTAAAAAGTTTGTAGACCAAAATGTTACACACTGGCTTTGCCCAAGAAACCCTGAGGTTTAGCTCATATTCCTACACTGAATACACATTGTTTAATATAATGAGAACTAACTCTGATTAGTAAAGTCTTGATATATAAAAGAACTTCAGATTTAAAAGATGAATTATAATCAGTATACTGTTGTACCTCCTACCTCCCATTTCATAATATGCTTCACATGAACATATTACATTACAATTAACATTAATCTTCTCTGTTGTGAGGCACTTGATACATAATATATGTTCATTAAATACTTCCTGAATGCGTGTGTTGATATATAAGTTGTGGAATTTAAGGCTGGAAAGCAGGCAAATAAGTTTTCAGAAAAATGTCTAATCACAAGAATTGAAGAAAAATCATTTCTGATTAACTTAGTTATTTGGAAAATGCATTTCCTCAATTTAGTCTCAAAATATGTTTTAGATAGAGCTTGTAATATGATTTTCAGTGATGTCTTACTTATGTTGGCTGTAAATAAAGTGCATTTGAAGCAAAAAATGTAGTGTGATGTCACCAGAAGCAAGTTTCTTCTATGGTTCAGGGGAAGATGTGTCAAGTCCCGTTGAATTGAGTTTGAAACACAGTGTTGACCATATTGGCTGTGTCCCTGGGCAGGTTACTTAGCCTCTAAGCAAGAGTTTGTTTTCAAAATGGAGATAACACCATATCTGGTATTATCTGATTATCTGGAAATAACTTCAAAATCCCAATAGCTTCTGGATGGTCTCCTGGAATATTAAAGCATCATCAAGACCTACACACTAAAGGAAATGCAGTTTAATGAGATAATAGATAGTAACTTATGAAAAATCATTTATTTTAAAATTAATTTTCCAAAAATGATAATGAAATAACATTATATCAAGTATTATTTCAAGTTTAAAATTTAAGTCTCCAAGTGAACAATAAATAATTATGTATTGCAATTATTTATCTTAATATTTTGGAACCACATATATGACATTTAGAAGAAAGATAGAGGCCCCTTTTGTGTGTAATAGTAGTAACTTTCATGATGGGAGTTTGAAGTTCCCAATAAAAGGTCTCCATTCCCTAAAATATCTTTGACACTGGCTACCATGAGCCTAATTCCCTAACATAGTCATGCATTGAAATTCCACTGTATATATGCAAATTTCAAAGTGGTAAGGCTGAACCACATGAAATTGATGTGGTTTGAGCATGAAATTGATGCCCAAATATGAGCAATTTAATATAGCTTAACTTTTATGTTTAATCTACAATCAGGCACTAACATCTATGTGAAATTATTTGCAATGGCATCACAAGGCAAACACCAAATAAATAAAAATAAGACAAAGTAACTTGGTCTTATAACTTTGGATGAGTTATACAGAAGTCAACACCAAAGCTAAGAGATTTTAAGGGAAAAGAGAATCAAGAAAAGAGATTCACAGGTTTTTCATAATTTTTTTTTATTAGACCTTAGCTAGACATGGCATTTGTGGTACCATCCATCACATATTGATGAATCTAGCTTTGAAAAGTTGTGTAAGATAAAAAGTGCTAACAACAGTATCATGCCTTCTCCAGCACTGGCATATAGCACACATACATAAACCTGGGACATTAAAAAAAATAATAATCTACAAACCTGATTCAGAAAGAAAATATAATTTTTGCTAAAAAAATTATAGTATCTTTAATGATCATTAAAAATAGCAAGCTATATATTATCCTAATAATTCATATTTTCATGAAAAAAATTAGGTATATTGAAGGAATGAGTGTTTCTTTCCTGTAATTTCCCAGGGCTTCCCTCTCTGGTGTTCCATACACACAGACACACACACACACATACACACATGCATGCACACACACGGCCACCTTAATATACATTATTTAAAAAGTGGGTGAAGGTACTGCTGGACCCAATTAACATAACAAAATCAGAGCAAGCCAAGTTCTGAATAGCCTTCCTCAAAACTTCCTGAAAATTTTTCCATTTCAATTTGGCACACCAAGTCTGAAAAAAATGCTTGTCATGGTTTTACTTTTCCTACCTGAGTTAGCAGTACCATTCCCTTTCTTTCCATTCAGGCACCAGTCCTTCTGTCCTTCCACTGCTGTGGGGTATACACATCTGCCCTGGGCAAACACAATCAGTGTTTCCTCCACAAACACAGAGTCCCATGACAACCAAACAGAAAAGAAGGAAAAAAAATGAGAAGCTGAGGATATTAAATTTCTCTTAGACCCAACACCTGATTCTCATTTGACCCACTCTCTGGGTCTTACAAGCCCACCTTCATCACTTTTTATTAATGTGGCGTTTTTACCAGCTGGGCATATGAAATTTTTCGTACTTTTCCAAATTGCTGCACAACAATCTTAGCAGGACAAGAGAACATTTAAGAAGTCCCTTCCTTTCCATCTATTTTTAGGCTGTTGGACTCTTTTGCAGAGGTTATCAACTCCAACTGTGTAAAAACACCTGTCTAACAGAACAGGCTTGAGATTATTAACTCATTTCACATGGGTCACCAAACTGATATCAAATAGCAGTAGCTCTTGTTTATTACCAGCTTAGATCAGATTCAAACGGGAGACTCAAAGCTCAAAGGCTTAACCTCCAGCCCCTTAACCCTGGGTCACTCCCAATCTGTCTCTGGGGCACTTTTAATTAATGGCAGAGTGAAAAGGATTATAAATTCCAGAATTCCCATATACAATCCCTTATGAATGTCCAACTCACTAACAACCAAGAAGGCTTCCAATCCACACATATTTGTTCACATGATTATATCTATACAAACCAAATTAAGTGGAGACATGAGGAGGCAATCATCTTGAAATTCAGGCTAAAATATAAATATTTCAACTGAGGTTTGGGAATTTACTTTTTTGAGATTGGAAAATGTGCCAGATGATGTCCCTGCATTAATTTTAACTTTGCATGTGCTAGTGCCAAAGGGCAAAAGAAAAAAAAAAAAGTAGAAAATTCAGGTAATTATCCAGACCATTAAAACCCAGCCATCTAATACTGAGAGAAAAATATATACAGAGAGAGGAAAATCTTAAGCAACGAGATTGAGATAATTCAGCAATTAGCCAAAATCCAGTATTGCCTTATGGTATATATATAGTTAAGACTAATATTGCAGAGTGGAAAGACAGGATTGGGAGAAATCAACTTCACAATTTTTCTATATTTTGGTTTTCTAATGGAATACCCAAGGTAAAAGAAAGCTCTAGGACCAGCAAATGTTCTTTTGGAGTCATGTGCTTCTTTTGGCCACTTCCATATACTTATGACTTTGTTCTAAGCTGATTGAGATTTGATACTTCAGCAATTGTACAGCTTTTCTAAAGCTGCTCTGGAAATAAGTGTCTGAATAAAGTCTACTAATATTTATTGTATCTTAATTACATAGGTAACTGTGCCCTATGCTAGGTCTTTCAGAAGATGTTAAATTTCTAACATTTTGAATCTTATGAGGCAATCTTATGAAGGTAGTATTATTATACCTATTATGTAATGAAGAAACCAAGGCTTATTTGTAAAATTATCAATTATTTGGTGTATTAAAAAAGTAATCATCTGTTATAGGTTGAATTTTGCCCCTCTCAAAAAATACTTTGAAGTCTTAACTCTCAGCACCTATAAATGGGACCTTATTTGGAAATAACGCCTTCTATGTTTAATCATGTTAAGAGGACATCACTACGGTGGGTCTTAATCCAATATAATGTGTGTCCTTATAAGAAGAGAGAAACTTGGACAGAGATACAGCAAGAACACCATGTGACAATGGAGGCAGAGATTAGAGTGATGCGTCTACAGGCCAAGGAATGCCAAGGTTTGCTGGCCATCAACAGGGGCTAAGAGAGAAGCATGGAGCATATTCCCTTGCAGAGCCCTCAGAAGGAACTAACTTGCCCACACCTTTGTTTGGGACTTTTAGGCACAACAATGGAGAGATAATACATTTATGCTATTTTGAGCCATCCAGTTTGTAGCACTTTGATATGATGGCCCTAGAACTCTAATACATCATCCAAGGAGGAGATGAAATAACAGAGTGGGGAGTTAATTTTACATATTAATCAAGTTTAGACAATACTAGCATAAATGTCTTTTATGTTTCTTTAGGTAAATACAGCTGGAATATTTCCAGCAGGAAATATTAAAGTCTGGATTACAAAGGGACTCTTACAAAGTTGTATACTGAGTCCCATTCTTAACACTCTGTCCATGTAATTACATTACACACACACACACACACACACACACACACACACACACTCATACGCACAGGAATCTCAATAAGGGAGACTTCATTACCCAGGGAATGAACGCCTAGCTTCTCAGTCTAGTAGTATGTTTATGTTTTATACTCTTAAAAGATGTCTGGGGACTTCATGTTTGGATCCCCTTCCACGAACACTCCCTTCGTGGAAGCCGTCTTCTCTCTCCTGGATTTCCCCTCTGGAATCCCCTTCCACACTCTCTCGTGGAAGCCTGTCTTCCCCCTCCTAAACTCCATCTCTCTCTAGTCCCTTCCACTCAGTGTGGAAGCTGCTTTCCTCTCCTGGATTCCATCTTTCTGGATTCTCTCACTCAGTGTGAGAGTTAGCTCTTTCTTTCTCTTAAATAAATCACTTTCCACAAACAAACAAAAAAGATCTGACAGATCTATGAATTCTCCTTTCCCTGGCTCATCTTGTGCTGCTACCATAAAATACACACTATCCTCCAGCTAAGCTGAATTCCTGGCTATTTGCCCAAACAGGCGTTCTGCTTTCTCACTTTCTTTCTTTTACTCATGCTGTGCCCATTATATTAAAGTACTGCCCTTCTTCCCTCTCCCTCACCTCACTATATTTAAATCCTTCAGACATTAAGACAGTTTGATGAGCTATCACCTGTATTCATCCTTTGCCAATTAAACAGACTTGGGTTCAGATTTTCTTCTGCCCTGCACCCTTTGTGACTCTCCTGTGGCTTTTCCAGTTTTGTGCTTTGCCATATCATCGTGTGTTCATCTTATCGCCATTAGCGTATCAGAAATCTCTTGGAGCAGGTCGTAACCTTACTTATCTTCTACACCTTGCCACTACCACCAGAACCTAGTACAATGCCTTCCACATAGTTGGTCCTCTACAAATATTTGCTGAATTGATTTTAAGTTTGAATTAAACAGCACAGGATCTCTTGGGTTGAAACATCGCATTGCAGATGGCATGCTTGTATTGCTCAGTATTGCTGCACCAATGGAGCAAGGCATATTGCTGCCAATTCTTCATCTCAATGATGGGAGCTACAGAGGGAAAGGTTTTCTAAAAAACACTGTCCACAAGCTAAGGTAACAAGAGAAACAGACAAATGCTATAGATATTTTTCCAGTTTATTCTATCCATCTAGTGGCAATTCATTTGTCTGGCAAGAATATCTGCAAGATTCCAGTGTTAGATTCAAAATAAAGCGAATTTGCATTGGCATCGTGACTTAACTCACTAGTGTATTATTACTATGTAAGCAGGTGTATGTGTGACTACAAATAAACGCTTGCTGATGGAATCCCAGCAGGGCTTCTGATGAGTTTTCATTTTGTTGAACCTCACCCAGGAAATTACTGTGTAAAAAGCTTTCTATTAGTTCTTTGCCTGAAATATCATTTACCTACACCTGGCCAAATTCATGGCAATTATACTAACTACATAAGAGGACATTACAAAAATCTCATCAGTGTTTTATATTCATTTCCTCAAATTTATTACTGAGACTAAAGGAATACACACACATAGATGCATACTCAAATCCAAAAAGGCACACATTAAGAGAAAGCGAGTATTTAAAAATGAAGAAAGAAACATAAAAAGAGGATATCTTTCTTCAATATGGTATCCACAGAGTTATCAACTCTGAAATTCAAGTTATCGTTACCAGTAGCCATTCAAATATGCACAAAATAAATTTACACATCTTGATTGTAGCCCTAAACATGCTTACATGGAAACAATATAAACCCTTTTATTGTATTATAGGCTACGTGAAAAAGCCGACAATGAAAATTGAGATTCTTAGTGTCATAGCATATGACCATATATATCAGTTTTTTCCATAACAAGTTCTGTGATTTGATCAAACCCATCCTGTCTCCTGAGCTGTGTAATAATGATTGTTGTTATAGCTATTAAAATACATCAGTAGATCTGGAGTTTAAATTTTAGTCAACAAATATTCACCGAGTGCCTCTTTTAAAGGAGGTTTTCTGTGATAGATTCTGTAACAGAAAATGTAAGAAAATCTTTGATTTTAAAATTTTCACTCTGTTTTGAAATGAGAAATAAGACAAATATTCACATGGAAGAAGCTGTAAGGTGATGTATATAATAATAAAGGTAAAGTAATTATGCCAATGACAAAATACTTGCTATAGACACTCAGTACTATAAAAGTCCATGGTGGAGTGAGATCGCCAATGGTAGAGTCAACGGTGCTGTGGAAGAGATTGGGAAAGTGTCATAGGGAGGGTGACCATGTATGCTAGTTTGAATAGAAGAGTTTCCATTTATACCTATACTCCTGGTGTAATAATGTGACCTGCTTTCACTCTCACAAGTGTTTTGATCTATGGGATAATTATTTGTGCACTCTACCACAGGAGTAAATGAGCAAGCACGGCCTTGAAAGAAAGGTAGAATTCAAACAAGCAGAAGTGAATTTTTCTGGAAATCTAAGACAGGAAAAATGGTATATGTAAAGGGACAAAAGACCATGAAGCGTAGAAATCAATGGCATGGATGACAGTAGCTTTTGTGTAATGGGGCCTTGTCTGTATTGTGAACTGCAAATAAAACATGCATTGGAGGGCTAGCCTTCCAGATTCAGTTCTCCGAGCTGTCTCCTGAGAAAACAATACGGCTTTTTTCAGAGCCTGTTTTAAAGACCATTACTATATCTTGAATTTATGACAGAAAGAAGAATTATTTTGGGATGTGCAGTGATTCCACACAATGTTAAGTATCTCCTTCTGCCAAGAGTGACCAGATTTAACCAAAAGCAACAACAACAAAGATAGATCATGCAGTTAAATTTGAACTCCTATAATTGATGAATAATTTTTTAGTATACAAGAATGTCCCAGATATCACATGAGGCATAATGAAAAAGCACTTTTTTTTAGTGTCAGTATGTTCCAATTATATTACACAGGACATACACTAAAACAAATTCTGCTGCTTGTCTGGAATTCAAATGTGACTGGGTATTCTACATTTTCTCTGGCAACTGTATTTCTGCCTCATCAGCCTTCAGGGGTTTTGCTTGGTTACTTTGAGGCTTGACAAATCTCTCCAAGCCTTGACTCAAAACACTATCTTCTTTAGCTTTCAAAGGTAATTGCTGTTTTGAATTTAGGTGTTAAGAGGGACTTTTATAATTATTTATTTACGTTTTTCTGAAAACTTTTTTAGGTCCAAGTTTATTTATTATATGCTATGGATTCAAACTCAAATCTTTATTTTTAATTTAGATTACCCTCTAAAGTAACTAAAAATAAAGGTATGTAATGATCTCCTAACATGAGTTCAACTGATGCTAATTTTTCATCATTGGGCACTTTAAAATTTGACGCAAAATCTTCAACCAAATTAAATCATGTAATGTTTCCCGAACTCCGGCAGTTCCTCAGTCCTCTTTCCCAATATTCCTGTGAGGTATTCCGCAGACTATCAGTGAACAAACAGGCTCAGGGGAGCTTGGAATGTACTTCAAAATCCCCATAACTACCATAATACCAATGGTATTAACTTTTGTACCTAGGACCCATGATGGCAAATTTAGTCAATTTATTTACACTATAACTGTCTCCCAAACAGCAATGAACATTCCTTGGCATTACTTTCCAGTGATTTTCAAAACTTCCTGATATGCAAGTGAAAATGAGTTACTGCTTTCTGATTAACTACATGAATATTCTCTTCATGTCTTTTCTCTTTTGGTTAATAAAATAATAATAAAATGACTGACAATATTATCACTTGTTGCAAGCACTATGCTAAGCATATTAACATGTTGCATTTTACTCGATGTTATTAAAATGTCATTGAATGATTGTATTCAATAATCAGGAATTCCTTAAGCCATTGGAAGTCTGAAAAATGACAGCAGTTTACAATCTTCTGACACATGGATATAACCTTTTGACAGGTACTACAGGAGATAAACTTTTACATCTTAATATTCTCTATTTGATGGACAGATGGTGCTAGATCAAGAAACAGAATTTGAAGCCTGAAAAAGAACCATTCTCAACAAAAGGAAAATCAAAATTTAAAAATATTAAAATGCTGAAGTATCAAGAATTTATGTTGGTGGTTACAGATATTTATAAGAAATTATTTTAATGCTGGAGTTAATAGAAAGGAATCCTGTAAATCCAATGAACAAATAGCAAATAGCAGCTGATTCCAGAAACTGCTAAAAACTCACAATGATTCCAGAAATTGCTAAAAACTCGCAACTTTGTTTTCAAAGCTCTGATCCAACATCAGTTACCCTCTAGCCCTGAAAGTCTGTTACAACATCACAGACACCTTTCTTGGCTTTCTTCCCTTCTGGCTGCCTGCCTACCTGTGGGGAGTGAGAGGTATTTTCTCACCATTCCAAGCTATTCTTTGGTTTCCCTGTATCCTTTGTGACCCACCACCCAATCCAAAAGACCCCTTTCAAAGCTCCTGTTGGTTCCAGTCTTTAATCTGAATGGCTGGCCTTAATCAAATGCAATGGATTGTACAGGCAGTATGACGACCAATAAATTATCTCACTTGTCAGGCAGGACTCACTTCCCATATATGTAACAATATAACAATGAAAATCCAGGGGAGTAGCCTCCTAACCTTTAGCCCAACATACTAAGGCATCAGTCACACAATTGTCAGAGTACATAAGCCAATTATATGCCCATATAGTAACTGGAAAATAATGTTCTTTCACTAGAGAATAAAAATAAGAAAAAAATATGTTAAGATATTTTCTACTGTAGGTAGCAAAGTCTGAGATTACCTAGAAGTGACATAAAAGGTAATGGCCTTATTTTGATATATTTTTGAATCATTTAATAGGATGGCCCAAATAAAGAGGAAAGCATGGAACAAATAGAGAAAGCCAAACATAAATGATTCATCACTGAATTATTTTTGTTTGGAATTTCTAATTTTAAAATTTATGAAATAAAACAGCACTTTATAGAAAGTAAAATTTTAAATGAAAAATTTTTAAGCTGGAGCACATTGTTATACAATATAGCAAAACTTCATCGAGTAATGTAAAGACCCAAACAAAACAGATCATACAGAGGTAGAGGATTGCCAGAATGGAAAATATGTCTATGATTTGACATTTGCAAGTGATGCCATTCAATTTCTCCTTGCCTGCCGGCCTCTCTTTGTATGAAATAGTTGCAATGCTGAGACCTTCTATCCACTTCCAATGACTTGCTAAGTCTTAGTTTCAAGTTCCATGTCGCAGATAGGGATATGTTCAAAGTTATGCTATTCATTTGGAACATGGTTCAAAGAGATGCTATCTATCAGGAATGTTGTTAAGAAGATTTCTGCACTGGTTTTCAGTTGGATTAGACATCTTTTAAATTTTAGTGGCTTATATCTGTATTACGATTTTCTTGTAAATAACATATTTTTGTCAAAGCACATTAAGACTGTGGGTATATAATGCAGATTAGCAAATGAATTGTTCTCTCTGCATAATAGTATTATCAAACTTTTTATGAATAATTAATTATGATCTTGATTTCAATTGTTTGTGAAACGTAAATTTTATATTTCCAAAAGAGAGCATTTAGACTCTATTTTGACCACCAACATTGTCAGGCAGTTCCATGGGCATGTTAATTTCATTTCAGGACATATCTTCTTCATGAAACTCTTCTAGATACTCATCAACTCCAGACTGTTTTTTTGATTTATATCAGGCATGATAGCAGATGTGAATCTTGGTTTATAAACTCAAGCTTTTAATTTATATTTATTATATTCTTTAAATGTATTTAAAATAAAGACTAGCAAAAAATTCCATCTTAGGCATTACTAAAGTTTTCTCCCCCAAGTACAAAGCTTATTGAATCTCATATAGCAAAAAACAATGGCAGCCATCCTACTCCTTCAGTGGGGACTCACCTGTCTACACTGCTATCAGTACAAGGCTCTTCATCTCCTTTGAACTCTTCTGCTGATTCCGCTGCTTCTATGCCTAATGCAGAAATTTTTGTTATACTGTTGGCAATTCCTATGTCTCGAGTTCTGCCTTCAAATGTACCATATACTTAATGACATCAGCTATCTGAGGACTTGCCATCTCACCTGCAGACTGTTAAGAGTTGAACATGAATCTCTGCTACATGTGGGGAAAATATGACCATCAGCTTCTTTACAGTTTCCCAGAATTCTCTCTTCTTGCTGTCTACAATTGTATTTTCCTCTGTTTGTTGTTGTTGGTGGTAGTGGTGGTGTTATTCCATCTCAGGCCTTTTCTGTCCAGTTACTTGCTTAAAGAAGAAAAATAGAGATAGACCAAATGTAAACTAATAAATCAAGAAATAATTCTTCACAGATGCCATTGGGCCATTTACCTCTAATGAACACTTGGGTGTGAAAGTATCAGAAGGGACTGAAAAGATTGATAGATTAGGTATGTTTCAAACAGAAGAGTGAATACAGACACTGTGGGGTAGACTATAGAATCAGGATTCCCTGTTATGGGTAAATTCCCACCATTTACCATCAGAAATTATCCAACTCTAAAACTGAAAAGAACATCCAAGGTAATTTTGTCCATCCTTTTCTCTAGGTAATTTATTCAAAGCTCATAGTAACTCATGATAGAATTAGGCCCACAACTATTATTACACAAATTCCAAGGTTCTGTTCGAATTACAGGAGCGCCTTAATAATATATACCACAGCAATGAAGTATCTTGTGCATAATGGACACTTACATGCATTAAATGTATGCACTAAATAATTAATTTTCTCAGAACTATTCATAAGATGAAAAAAACTGTCATCATTTACTGAAAATGGCATTTTATAGACATAATTTCAGATTAGTGAACACCAAATTAAAATTTCTCTTTTCACTCTCCTCTCCCCCAATGTTCATAGCCTCAGAACTTTATCTTTTCTATAAACTTAAGCACTTACTTTTTCATTCTTGTCTCTCTTCTCTTTCCATTTACTCAATTAGGAAAACAAGAGGTAATTCAGATTCTTAAGGTGAACATTGTTTCATTTTCCTTTGTTCAAAACCACTTATGCTGACACCTTTCAGAATCTATTTCTCTTATTTAAGACTCCCCTGTGCTAGTTCTTTGTTTTTTATGGGGGAAATTTCCTGAGATTTACTCTGTGCTGTGGAACAAAGCCTAAGCAGCTGTGTGTGTGCTCCAGCCATACCAAACAGCCAGTGCTGTTGCTTTTTCTTGTCATTGCCAGTCTCTTGTTTGTTTGTTTGTATTGGAATGGTCTGACAGGAACTAACAGGAGTCTACCTGCAAGGCCGAGTCCTCAGTTGTTCTCAACAGGAGCGTAAGAAGCCAGGTTTTGCATGCCACAATGCCAGCAGCCTGTACAAGTCACCCTAGTTCCCATGGTACAGCTCTGCAGAATTTTAAATATTCCTGTCGGGTTGCATGTTACACAACACTACCATGATACATGGAATAGATTTGGACATTTCTGAGGTGAGGGAAATGAATGAGATGACGAGGAATTAGGAACAGTCAGGCTCACTAGCTGCCTGGAAGAACAACCCTTAGAGAGATCAGAAATCTAAACACACACACACACACACACACACACACACACACAAAAAACACACAATTAATAAGCCAGTCAGTCAGTCGTCCATGTGGATCCTTAAGAAAATGAGGCTATTTTGTCAAAATAATAATCGTGATTTTCAAGAGCTGTCCTGCTAAAAATATAGCTTCTCCAGAGAAACAGCTACATATTCTCCCTAAATAGCTCCATTTGGCTTGCATCACTTCTTGTCCTTATCTTAACTGAATAAGAACTGTCTAATAGCCTTCTAAATGAAACTAATTTTTGGACTCAGTTGCATTGCACACTTGACAATCCCTTCCAGATGTGATTCTATAGAACTATCTCTCACACTTACAAAATAGGTAAAGGGAATTTGGAGATGTCACATAGAAAATCACCTTTTCTGGCACTTCTAGGATTGAAGAGGAGGGTGGTCCATATGATATTGAATATAGGTGAGTCGCATGCTGGGCTTTGAAAAGAAAAGCATTCTCTTGGGCCGTGAATAGGAGCTCTGTATTCCCCTTTGAGGCTAACTGATACCCTGTGATGAAAAACACTGTATAAACGCAATAAGCTTTTGTTCACAGCACCAGCAGGTGTTGTTAAAGCCTTCTGTCCCAGCTCTGACAATGTTCCAGAAACCTGACCTGCCACAATAGGAAGGCCCTGAACAGAATAGTTAATTGCGCCAGATTGTGCAATTCCATTGTGATACCTAATAGACAAAAAAAAAAAACCAAAAAAAAAACCCAGATTTTTATGGTTTGATTTTTATATTGACAATCAGAGTAGAAAAATCGATGTGTTTGGAGACACACACGCACATACACACACACACACACCCATATATATTTACATACACATATACACTCTTATAGTACCCATAATGATACCAGGCTCAGACCTCCATCTCAGAATGCAGTGGCTCTTGAGAACTTGTCATGCAATTGCAATACAATTGATGAGAATGTTACAAATTAACTCTGATTGTGATGTGTCCAACTTATTCAAGATCTAGTACTACTCAATTTTAAGCTTTAGCAATACTTAGAGACATTTTTGTATGATTTAATTAAGCATGATCAACAATGGTATATCCAACTGTTTCACTCTCATTGTTACCTTCTTGGAACAACGATGGCAAGCTGCTTATTAAGATGGTAGAAAATATCTGTGGCGAAAAAAAAATAGGTTTTATTAAATAGGCACTGTATAGGGAAATGCAGAATTGGGATAGTTACTTGGAAAAATGAAGGGAAAGTAAAGACTTACAAAGCAAATATGGAAACAAAATATACAAAAGTAACAATTTCATTCATTGTTATCTTCTAAAAAATTCCCTTAGCTATCACCCAGCCTAAAATGTCTTTCCTGAGCCTCACAGTTTAAATATCTGTAGCAAAGAAAGTTTGGCAAAGTTTGAACCTCACTGACCATGTCTACCTTATGGTTTTATAGCCAAAAACATCTGAATTCAAATAATTATTCTACTTTTTAATCATATGTAGATCTAGTAAGTCACTTATCTGGTATAAGCCTTAATTTATGCATCAGATTCTTATAAATTTGTTTGGAAATATACAATCTCACCTAAGTGCTTAGCCCAGTGCCAATAGCATATTTAATGATAAATTGTGACTATTAAACTATTTTCATAGAATTCTGCTCTACTGGGGGCTGTAGAGTAGTATAAAGTACTTAAAAGATATATCTTAATAAATTTTATCACTTTTAGTCATATGATTTTTCATTCTAAGATTAATAAAGTTTGAGTGTTTATCAATAAAAAACTATTTTGCTTTAACAAAGAAAAATACAGCAATAAGTATGGGATGGATAAAAACTAAGAAAGATTTTCTCTTGCGTAAAAGTCTGAGTTGGTCCATGAAGTAAGAGTGGATCTGCTCTATGAGTCTCTCAGGAGTCCAGACTCCTTCTTTCTTGTTGTGCCTAGAGTCTTACCTTCATTCATACTATGAAAAGAATGATCTTCTAGGCTGCGCCTGGTGGCTCACACCTATAATCCCACCATTTTGGGTGGCCAAGGCAGGCAGATCACTTGAGTCAGGAGTTCGAGACCAGCCTGGCCAACATGGTGAAACCCTGTCTCTACTAAAAATACAAAAATTAGCTGGTCGTGATGACATGTGCCTGTAGTTCCAGCTACTTGAGAGGCTGGCGCAGGAGAATGACTTGAACCCAGGAGGTGGAGATTGCAGTGAGCCAAAATCAGACCACTGCATTCCAGCCTGGGTGACAGAGTGAGACTCCATCTAAAAAAGAAAAGAAAAAAATTTTCTCCATGTCTGTGCCATAGCCAGTAGTCAGGTAGGGAGAGGAAATGGAAGACAAGCACCTGGAAATTTTTCACTTTAGTTCTTACAATCCATTGGCCAGGTTACATAAGCACAAACAGCGATGAGAGCAGCTGAAAAGCATATTGTCACTACCATGTACCTCATCAAAATGCAGCAAGTCAGATTGCTAAAACAAAGCAAAGGGTAGATGTGGAGAGACAATTGTGAATTTATTTCAGAAAATTTATGCATCAGTTATCTATTGCTTCATAACAAACCATCCCACAACTTAGAAGCCTAAAACAATAATCGTTTGTTTAGCTCATGACTTTTAAATTGGCAATTTAGATTGGGCTCGGCTGGGTGGTTTTAGCTGGCTTTTGTGGGACTCACCCATGTGTCTGTGGTTAGCTGAAGTTTTGCAGAGGGGCAGGTTGGCTGTCAGCTGGAGTGCTTTGAATCTCCTCCTGTCCTCCAGCAGGCTATTCTCGGCCTGTTCCCCTGGTGGCTGTGCAAAGTCTTTCACTTGTACAGTGTCATTTCTGCTACATTCTGTTGGCCAATGCAAGTCACAAGGCCAGCAATGATTTAAAAGGTGGGCAATATGTCACACCCCTTGATGGGAAAAGCCAAAGGTTACATTGGCAGAGAATGTAGAACAGAAGAACTTGTCCCAATTTGTGTAATCTATCACAGAGGGTAACCAAATCGGGGTTGCTATTCATAAATTTACTGTAGCAGAAATATGAGAGAGCAATCTATTTGTGAAATGTGATGTTAATTAGAGACATACTAAGTTACTCACAAATGGAGATGGATACAAATGTAAGGTCCCTAGGTCATACATAGTTATGAACATGTGCAGATACACTTGCATAACATTTAAATCTGATCTAGACCTTCACAGTATACACATAAGCCATGTGATAGAGAACAGCCAATCTCTGTTTTGGTGGTTATGGACTCTCCAGTGATCTGGAGGAAAGAAAAGAAAACACTTATATCATCTAATGACCATAGAAGTCCAAAAAATATTACAAAGCAGTGGCAAAAAGATTGTCCTGGATATCAGAACAGCTGAATTTTAATTCAAGCTAGGCCTCACAATGTAGATTATGTTTGCTTTGAGCTCACTTTTCATTGTGCATTTTGTAAAGGTTTTACTAAACTAAATGTAATATTCCTTCCTGTTTTGATTAGTGTTTCTGAATTACTAAGAATAGCAAAAAAATGACTTGTCTTTTCAGGTGACTACAAACCTATTAATATATGAATGAAAAGAGAAATACAAATGATGAGGGTACGTAGTATGAAATATCAAGATATATGGAAATGTCTATACACTATCTAAATTGTGTTATGTAGGAGCTAAAGTCCTAAAATATAACTGTCTGTAAGCCAACTACAGAGACACTTTTTCTTCAGAAGAGACCAATGTTATTATTTAAAGTAATAATAAATCATTGATCTATGTATGGTAAATATCCCACAAAAATTATAATTAGTATTCAAAAACATTTATACAATATATTATATAAAAATGTTTCTAGTGAATTTGTTTTTTAATACATACGTAATAATTGAGTTCTAGATATGACCCTCTTATATTTTCATAATTACAGGATATGTACACCTAGATAAGAACTTATTTTTTTCCTCATACCATATGGCCTTAAAAATTCAACACTAAGTCATTTTTCTTCCGCAAAACAGACACTAGAATGACAACCAATTTTTCATTCAACAAGAAGTGTTATATAATCCACAAAGATGTGAGCAACACAACATATGGCCACCTAAAACATATATCCATATCTCCCTAGCTAGCTACAATTTAGGAAATGCCTCAAACTTTTAAAAAACTCTATAGATTGAACAGCCTAGTGGTTATCGAACAGTGGTGGCAGAACAATAACCAGCGGCCCAAGTATTTCCTAGGAACTTATTTGAAATGTGAATTATCCCACCATATCCAGACAAACTGAATCGGAAACCATTTGAAAGAATAAGGGTACTACAGGTGACACTGATGCATGCTAAGGTTTGAGAACACTAAACTAGCGAACACTACTTAGCAAATCACCTAGGAAGTACATTTGGAAACATCTGAATGGAATCAGCTCATTATGCTAACATCGAATTATTATTATCTTCTGCTTTACATAAATCAACAAAAGTTACCTCTGTTCTCCACATGAATAATGTTTCTGTGTACACTGTGGTTCTCCAAAAAAATTAATGCAACTTTACCAAGAAGAATGTGGGCCATATGCTTAGTATATAAAAGAAAACAAATATTTGCTGACCTCATTATTGCAATTTCATACAAGAGCCAAAGAAAAAATTTTTTAAATGGTGTAGGAAGATGACTTCAATATTTCAATAAAAAAGGGATTCCAAACAGTTACATTGTTTTAAAATCAGAAAGAACCATATGGTTTCACAACTTCTTGTTAAAAAGAAAAAAGTCACAGCTCACAGGGGGTTAGGTGATTTTTTTCAAGGTCAAATCAATTTGTAGTGACAAAATCTGGACAGGAATTAGGTTTTTAACTCACAGTCTAGTATTCCCTTCTTTAAAATCCAGCTTTCCTGATGAATTAGAGCTCCAAAGAAGTATTTCATTGTTTAAAATAATATCACAAAAATCAAATGGAAAAAATAAAGCTTTATGTGAGTAGAACAATTGCAGAGAATGCAATTAGTCCATACAATATGGGAGAAATAAAATTTTAGATGTTTCCAAAGACTGTTTCTTTCATTCTTTTTATGTATTTATTTATTTTTACAAGAGAACAACTTTTTCATTTTAAATTTTAAATAAGACATGACACCTTGGAATGTGGAGGCTTTAACTAAAAGCTTTTTTTTTTTCATTTCTTAAAAATCCTTTAAGCATAAAGAAATCAAACTCCTTACATAGAAAAAACTCTTTTTATAACATCAAAAGGAGATAAATCCACAAAAGAGAAAAAAAAAAATAACTGTCAAAGGGGATTGTCATAGCAACCAGATAAGAACAAACTTGGCATAGAAAGCAACCTGATTATTTCTTCTTTTTAATCAAAATTACATATCATCAGGATCTGAAGCAAAACAATTGGAAAACCAGCAAAAGAATTTCAAAGTATATCACATGCACATTAATGATTATTAACTCTCTCAGCACCTGAGATAGATGCAATTATTAGTTAATATATAAATCATTCATTTTCATAAGATTTCTAGCCTCATTTATTCCCTCTACTTCATATATTTAAAAATTACCAAAGTGATTTTTTCAAAAACATTTAAATTTGTTTATTTTCTATGTTCCTATGAAAAGTCAGTTCATACTCTCAGTATTTTAAAATTGGTTTTATATAATATTCATATTTGACAATTCATGCCTTATGAACAATTAATACTGACTTACATAGCTTTCAGAAATGTTCAGGTTTACTTGGTTTCACGAAAACAGTATGTTGTTTATGAGTCTGAGGTTAGGCTCCTACTTGTAGTGACCTCTTTGTAACAAGACATAGAACAGAAATGTGTGAGATAGGCACTTATTTTCCCTTTTCTGCAGTGTCGTATGTCTAGAGGAGTAAGCTGATGAAATGTAAGCTGCAAAGTATGATGACCCTAACAAAATAGGCTCAGCCAATTTCCATGAAGCCAAGACATGTCAACCGTATTTCTTGGGTTGGTAGATTATTGCTGCCCTCTTCAACTATGGTAAATTGTGAAAGATGTAGGTTATCCTAATGGCCTCTGGGTAGATGCTTATAAATCTTTAAAATAAAATGCTACTATTGCAAAAAAGAACACTAATTCTTCCAAGAAAAAAATTTATAAATTTTCAATGCATAAAAAACTTGTGAATGTGCAAAATAAATTGCCATGAAAACATGCCTTTAACCTCTCCATTTATTCCCATATCCACAACCAGTTGTTCAAGAAAAATAAAAATTCTCAGTTTACCTCAATATCCAATTGAAAGCTGCTGCTACCAATGGGATGTAGCTGTCAGAAGGAATGAACAGGGAATGCCAGAGCCAGAACAAAACAGAATAAACATTATCCTATTTCTTAGTGGACACTTGACTGTGTCTTGGAATGAGCATGGAAAGTTTCTTCTCTGAAAATAAAATAGCAGCTACATGATGCTGATCAATCAGATGGTTGCATTAGTGTATCTTACCTCTTGAGTTCTAACCGAATGTCTGAGAACCTGTGTTCCTATTAGAAAGATGAAATAAGAAAGTAAACCCAAATGAACATTGATTGCATAAAAAACGAGAATACAGTTATGTTAAAAAAAAATTGTGTCTTAGGTCAAATTTTATAGAAGCAGAGTCTGAGTGAAATTCCTATGGAAGTAATTTATTGCAAAAGACTTTAGTATGCATCTTTCAATAGCTAACAGAACAAATAACAAAAATGATATCAAGAAGGACATGTATCTGAATTTTAAAATTAGTTATGATTAGGATGCATGAACAAAATAAGACCAAAAGGATCATAAGGGTCAATGAAGTTAAAATGCTCTAAGCCATATGCACTGCCCACTGACTTGTAAAATAATTAAATTACTAAATCAAATTATTTTTAAATATGTTGAAAATATCTAAAATTATTAATTTGTCTAATAGTTGAAAATGAATATTGTAAACTCCTGGATAACTGGTGAGAAGAAAGTAAAAGATTCAATAATATGTAGCCTCAGAGATCGTCTTAAGTTGGCATCTCTAGAAGTAGCACCTGAGTTGGGAATCCAGTGGAAGTGACTATTGAGGAAGTAAATGCAAGTAAACCTGTGAGGAATGAGGAATGTGGGAAAGTACAGGAGAGAAAACAAAGCAAAGGTGTAGTTTCAGGAGTACCTTAGCTTCAAGGTGATCCCACCCAGTATTCTTGAGCATAATGATGACAGTGTTATGCCAACTTTAAGCTAAGGTGCTAGGTTTTTGTATGCTGCCATTTCAGCCAGTAATTGGATGCTGTTGACCTAGGGTTAGCTAATATCCCAGGCATTTCGAGTCATGTAGATCCCAACTGGCAGAGAGCACTTCTGAGAAGTATGCAGCTTTAAGACATGAGAAACTACATTCATAGCAGATAAGAGTTTGGCACACCTGCCCAGAAAAGAATAACTAAGAAGGGAAGTTATTTCCCTTCTGCATCTAATGCAGAAGGGAATAATGAAATAACTGAAATATTTAATTAATGCAAAAAAGGCAAAAAATATAGTGAAGAAGTATATAGGTGGGACAAATAAGAAATAAAAAATAAGATTAAAACTCAAATTGTTAGTAATTACAATAAATATAAACAGATTAATTTTTTTCAATTGTAATACATAGATTATCAAACTGGATTAAAATATATATAAACTTATAGAGATCCACCTTAATTATAAAGAAGATTAAAGAAAAGTGAAAAGAATACATAGTAAAATCCTAAGAAAATACTCACCAATAAAAACATGTATACTCCATTAATATGAGGAAAAGTCAATTTTAAGGAAACAGAATTATGAAAGAAAAAATTTCTATATTATGATAAGGAATAATTCAAACAACCAGAAGTATATAAAAAGCTAATGACATAAGCTTGAAATTTATAAAGAAAACGTTGACAGAACAAAAAACAGGAATAGGCAAATCCATAATACTTCTGTAATTGTAATGAAATAAATTTAAGATGCTCAGTAACTGTTAAAACATGCAGACACAAATATCAATAAGGATATAGAACTGACAATCAAAATTAACTAATTTGTCTTTATTGACATGCATATAATACTATATTCAACTCACAAAAGAATTCAATTCCCTTACAAACTCACAAACAACATTTACCAAAATTGACCATATGTTGGGTCCATAAGCAGAAGATAACCAGAAAATCTGCAAATTTTAGACATGAAATAATAAACTTCTAAATAATCTTGCTCCAAAGAAGAAACTAAAATAAAAGAAGGTATTTTAAAATGAATCATAATAAAAATCAGACATATCAAATAGTTACGGAATATACCTAAAACTGTGATTAAAGAAAATGTATACATTTAAATGCATAGGAAATAAGATATGGAAGAGAAAAGGTTTCTAGTATTATTCCAATAATTTAGAAAAAGAAAAGCTGCAAATTAAACTCAAAGACAGAAAGGAAGTACATAATAAACAAGCATAAAGCAGATATTAATTAAATACAGAAACACAAGAATATAAAGAGTAGTTATTTGTAAAAATATATTACATTTATCACTAAGATCAATCATGGGAATAAATACAGAGGGAGAGAAGAAATCAAACAACCAAAATCAGAAATGAAAAGAAAGACACAACAAATGAAATTATACATCTTAAAATCAGATATTTGAAACATTTTAATATCAATTAATTGACAAATTTTCAGTCAATAAACTCTACAAAAAATGTACTATACTAAATAAATAGATAATTTGAATACTATATCTATTTTAAAAATTGATTTTGGTTAGAAACCTTTCCACAAAGAGATTCTCAGAGTAAGATGAATTTACTTGTGAATTCTACCAAATATTTAAGGAAAAAATAAAAAAATCATATGTAATTCTTAAGCACTATGTTTTATGACACCAGCAAAATCTTTATCCTAATTCCTGAAAATAATATAGTAAAAAGTAAAATTACATAACAATGTTTATTATAAAAACAGATGCAAAAATCCTAGACAAAATTAGTAAGTCATAGAAGTGAGGCTTGTGTGTTTGTGTGCTTGTTATTTTCTTCCTTAAATGTTGCTGGAAACAAAAAGTCACTGTGTACAACTCAGCTGTATTTATCTGTAGTAGCAAATTAAATTTTAAACAAAATATAAAATTATACTATTTAAAGGGTACCAGCATTCACCAAATGTTTAGAAATAAATCTAGCAAAAGTGCGTGAGACTTATTCCCAGAAAACACTAATTTACACTTCCTCTGAGAAAAATTACAGAAGATTCCATTAAATGCTATTAAGGATAACTTAATAAAAGGGTAAATTAAATACAATCTGCCCTCTAGATCCATGAATTCTGCATTCACAGATTCAGCCAATCATTGCTCAAAAGTATTCAACAAACAAAATAACAACAAAAAAATACAACCCAGAAAAATAATACAAATAGAAAACAACACATAACAATTATTAACATATTATTCACATTGTATTAGATATACAACACAGAGTAATCTAGAGACGATTTAAAGTATACAGAAGGATTGCAGAAGTTATATGCAAGTTCTGTGCAATTTTTTTACAAGGAATTGAGCATCTGTGGGGGTGGTAGACCCAATCCCCCTCGAATACTAAGGGATAACTAAAATGTTCTTGCTTTGGAACGAGTACTGAATAAATGTCAATTTCCCTGAAATATATCAATGCAAAATTGCAGCAAGCTTTTTAAGAAATAAAACTAGAACATTAAGAGCCAAGTTATATGCTATTTATATGTTGACTGTATCTTGATTTATATATTGATTAGATTTGTGATATTGTCCTTACTTTCTATGTGTTCCTTTGCTATTGTTTAATGTGCAATTTATCAAACTTATAAGCCCATAATACAGTTATTATGCCTTCTTTCAACTTCAACCAGTATTTCTCTTTTTTTTTTTTTTTTTTTTGGTTTTTTGACATGGTCTCACTTTGTTACCCAGGCTGCAGTTGTGCGAACATGGCTCCCTGTAGCCTCAACCTCCTAGGCTCAACTGATCCTCCCACCTCAGCCTGGAATTATAGGCATATGCCACCACACCTGGTTAACTTTTGCATTTTTTTGTAGAGCTGAGATTTCACCATGTTGCTCTGGCTGAATTAATATTTCTCTAAATATGTATACACATCATATGTAACTACTAAAAACAGAATCAAAATGTCCTAAGATATTTAAATATTCATAGCTTTTCCTTAAAAACCATCTTAAAATCACAAATTTAATATATCAAATTGTCTTAAATGCTTTAGACATCTTAAGGAAGAGAAAAAATGATGTAAAATATTACATCTTTCACTCTTCTTCCCTGACCATCTTTTTCTTCCTTATAGATTATTAGCTGAGTACACAATGGAAAATAAAATACCTGTTTTTCAATGAATGGTAACCAACACTTATAAGTAGGTATTATGCATCAATTATGGGGATAAGCTCTTTTATTAATTGCATAATCAAATTCAACACTCAAGACAACCTTACGTGGTGAACACTGTATCTCTGCCCATTTTATAAACAGAGAAACTAAGAACTATAGGATATAGTAGATTTGTTTATTGCAACTACCTACTCATTTCTTCCTAAAGGAGTCACAATTTTTGTCACTTATCCAATCATCCTGTGTGAGTTCATATTCTTAGGATCTCATCCAATACCAATTTATTTCAATAGAATTGATACCAGTAGTTGTACAAGATCCAATTTCCCAATTCTTCAATCATGAAGAGAAACTGTCTAATAAGCTTCTAGAAAAAAAAAATGTACTCATTAATATCAACAGACATTGAAAAAAAGTTTTAGCTTCTTCCCCCTGAATATGATTGCTTTGGGGTAACAACAGGATTACTTGCAGTATGAGCTAGTTTGAAGATGAAACTGACTATGAGCACGGTAGATTTGAGAGATGAAATAAATTCTGCTTTCTTGACAACGTTTGTTAGCCAGTGAATGAACCAGTCCTGAAAGTTGGGTGGCCTGTCCTTGTTGTGTAATGAAGTTTAAGTCCGTTTGACCGAGGGTTGCTTTTATATGTAATCCAAAGTATTCTAACTAAAATAGAGGTTGTATTAGTCAGAGTCTCCTCAGAGAAAATAACCAAATATATATTTTTGCCTATACGAATATATATTTATATAAATATATTTTGTCTATATATGTAATATAATTACATTATAATTCCATATAATATATAATTACATAAATTACATATGTAATATAATATGTAATAAAATGTCATATATAACACATATATGTAATATTTTTAAAAAATAAAATATATAATTACATTTATTATAATTATATGTAATTTAGACAAAAATACATTTTTATAAGGAATTGGCTCATGTGATTATGGAGGACGGTGCACTCCATTATCTGTAATGTGATTCCGCAACCTGGAGACGTAGGAAATCTTATGGTTTAATTCTAGACTGAGTCCAAAGATCTAAGAACCATAGGAGCATAGTAATGAGTGTATGTGAGGTGATGAAAATATGAATGGCTTGACTGTGGTAATCATTTCACAATATATATGTACATTAAGACATTGCATTGTACACCTTGAATATATACAATTTTTGTTTGCCAATTATATCTCAATAAAGCTGGGGGCAGGGAGAAAGGCTTAAGGACCATAAGCTATTATCTAGCAAAGCCAATGTTTCCATTTGAGTCTAAAGACAAGAAAAAAGCTGGTGTATCAGTTCAAAGGCAGACAGACAAAGTAATTTCTCACTTTGGTCAGTTTTTGTTTGTTTGTTTGCTTTATTTGATTCTTCAGCTGATTGGTTGAGGCCCACCAAATCTTGGAGAGCAATCTGTTTGACTCAGTCTACTCATATAAATGTTAATGTCATCCAGAAACACCCTCATTGAAACACCCAGAATAAAGTCTAACTAAATATCTTGGCACTCTGTGGCCCAGTCAAGTTAACACACAATATCATCACCAAGGTTAAGACTGTGAATAGTAGAGGCAGGATTTGAAACTGGGTGCTCTGATTGAAGAACTTTGCCTTACAAACACTAGTAAATATTGATATATCTACTTCAGAGAAAAAGGAAAGTAATATCTTAGGTTAAGTATAAATAACCCTGAAAGGAGACTCTGATACAAATTACCACACCATGGATTTTCCATTTTGCTTAAATTTTCCAACACTGCCATAAGCACCAAAGAAATTTCTTATGACTTTTTTTTTTTTTTTTTTTTTTTTTTTTGGCAACCAGTTTTTTCTATTTGGAAATTTGGAGGATGAAGTCAAAGTTTCTTCAAAAACCTTCAAGTCTTCAGGGATTAGAATGTCGATAATATCAGTTTAAGAATAAGAATTTTGATGGAAGAATTTAATTTGGCGTTCTAGTGAGATATGCATATGGAAATACCCAACAGTAGCTAATCCAGAGTTCAATTAAAAGATTAGAACAAAGTATATAAACCTGTAATTGTGGGGTCTCCTTTTTCTTTATTATTTTTAAATATATATAGGCTATCTTGAGATATATTTCAGATAACATACAATCCATCCATTTGAAGTGTACAAGTTAATGGTTTTCAGTGTGTTCACAGAGTTACACCATGATCTCCGCCGTCGACTTTAGAATATTTTCATTACCTGAAAAAGAAACCTGGATCCAACAGCAGTCATTTCCCCTCTTCACCCAACCCATCAGGCATGGGGAACCACCAATCTACTTTGTCTTCAAAGATTTGGCCTACTATGAAGAGAAGATACCATGAAGATAATATCCATAGTGAAAGAAGAGCAGTGAGGAGAGCATCCAGGAAATAGAGGAGCTTAATATGTCTCTTATGAAAAATCTAAAGGACAAGAAATGCACTCACTAACTGTTTGGAGATGTGCCATTAAATTTGGATCATCCTGTTTGCCCAAAGGTATTAGAACAAGATATGCATAAGTGTTTCTCATGCACCAAATGTGTCCCATGAATGAGAGAGTTTGACTGAGGACATCAAGTCTGCTCTAATAAGTCACTTAGGGAGCAGGTAGACCTACAACTACAAGGCCTAGGAGAGACCCCTGGGACTATGGAAGCAGTTGCAAGTAATCAATAAATATACATCCATTTTTCACTTGATGTCAGGAGTTCAAGACCAGCCTGGCCAACATGGTGAAACCTTGTCTCTACCAAAAACACAAAAATTAGCTGGGTGTGATGGTGCACGCCTGTAATCCCAGCTACTTGGGAGGCCCAGGCAGGACAATTGCTTGAACCTGGGAGGCGGAGGTTGCAGTGAGCCGATATCGCACCTCTATACTTCAGCCTGGGTGACAAAGCAACACTCCATCTCCAAACAAACAAAGATATATATCCATTCTTGTTAAAGGAACTACAGAAGTGAGAGTCCAGCAAGAGACCTTTAAGGAATCCACAGAAGTTCCTTGACAAGAAAGCAGTCAAACATAGCCTCATGACCCATCTGTCTTTTTTTCTAACAGAGAGAACAATCAGAGCTTTCCAACTTGATGAAACCCAGAAAGGCCTGCTAGGTGGTACAGAGAGTAGGAGTAGCTAAACAATCTCGATATATTCCCAGGGGGGGAAAAACCTTCCTGGTACAATACAAGTGGGCATAGGACATTTTTACACAAGAGCAGCATGGTTTTCCTACTTTTCTTCCAAGCTGAACAGATCCTAAAGGAAGTTTTGTTCACTGAAAGAGCAGTTTGGGCATATTCAGGCATCTCTAAAATAATTTTCAAGGATACAATGTCATTCTCTCTAAATTTGCCCTTAGAAGATATACACTTCATAGCATCTCTTTGATGGTTTCCTTTTATTTCCCTGTAAGACGGTGATAAAACACATTCCTTAGATAATGATAGGAAGACAAAAATTGAGCCATGCAAGTAAATGGTTTTGCTCTTTATAAGTAAAAATTATGTTTCTGTTTTATTATTTTTGCCATTATTATCTTCTCTGTACTACTGTAAGAAAAACACTGTGATGGTTAAAAATAGTCTTTTTAATCAGACTACCTCAGGTAGAATCCTGGCTCTATCTTTTAGTAACCATTGCTTGGGGCAAGTAATTTTACCTCTCTTAGCCTCTTTTCTTTCATTCATAGAGTAAGAATGATAATACAATATTTTTCACAGAGTTTTGGTAAAAATTTAGTGAGCTACTATAAAAATGACATTCAGTAAATGTTAACCAGTTATTGAAAAGTTAGTATTCATAGAGGCTGCTGGTACTACAGCCGTGATTCTCCACTCTGGGTCCGTGAAGGCTGGCTGGAGGGGCAAACAGAAAAAGCCACCAGCCAAGATAATGTGTAACTAGTGCCCTCTTGGGATCAAAGAAAAGAATCAAAATTACTGATGAATCTAGAAAAGGAAGAAGCATGAAGTGGGAACACTAATCCCACAAGAGCTGTTGATCATGGACCCCACCGGGGGACCAGGATGCTATGGTGGCCGGTGAGCCAGTTGGATGAAGCTGACAGCTATTTTTTGGTCTAAGAAAATAAATCATCTGAATGGGGTCTCAATGTGGTTTTCACAGGGGTGGTGAAAGTTGATTTGGGTAAAAGAAAAGAAAATTTACAACCACAAAAGAGAGTACAAAGATTCAGAAACTGGCAAGAAAAAACCAAGAATTTTGTAAATAGTTCATAATTCAGTTTCATTCACATCACTTAATCTAGCAGGATCTACTATGACTGAGATAAAGTTCCTCTCTCTCTCTGTGCTTTTTAATTTACTACTGTTTTTTTCCTTTAGATTCATTCATCTTTTAATCTAAATAGAATATCCATGATTGATTAGATTGCTACTGGGCACTTTCTGTTTAAGAGCTGACGGGAATTTTCAATGTACTAATAATTTGGTATGATGCTAAATTAATTTTATTCTTACTGCATTATTTTTTTAACCAAAGCTTAGTAAATTCTGTTGTAAATTTGTTTTAAAAAGAAAGGAAAGGAAAAAATAAAACTATTTTACCATATTTTGCTTTTTCAGTGTCCACTGTATTAAATTATTTTCTTCTAAATTGTTTTGCATTTTCCCTACAGGAATTGATTGCTGTCTCATGGTTTTATGCAGTGTTTATATAAGGTAAAGAACACTTCAGTACAAAATTGATTCAATGTATGTACACTGTAATTGTAGCAATGTAACATGACAGGTTGAATTTTTTTTTTTTTTTTTTTTTAGATGGAGACTTGCTCTGTTACCCAGGCTAGAGTGCAGTGGTGTGATCTCCACTCACTGCAGCTGCTGCCTCCTAGGTTGCAGCAATTCTCCCACCTCAGTCTCCTGGGTAGCTAAGATTACAGGCATGTGCCACCACTCCCGGCTAATTTTTGTATTTTTAGTAGAGATGGGGTTTCACCATGTTGGCCAAGCTGGTCTTGAACTCCTGACCTCAGGTGATCTGCCTGCCTCAGATCTGAGGTCAGTAGTTTGAGACCAGCCTGGCCAACATGATGAAACCCCATCTCTAGTAAAAATACAAAAATTACGCAGGCATGGTGGCGCATACCTGTAATTCCAGCTGCTCTGGAGGCTGAGGCAGGAGAATTGCTCAAACTTGGGAGGTGGAGTTTGCAGTGAGCGAGATCACACCACTGCACTCCAGCCAGGGTGGCAGAGTGAAACGCTGTCTCAAAAAAAAAAAAAAAAAAAGCTCATTTAGGAGATGATTAAGTCAGAGAGCTTCCACCCTCATAAATAACAACCACCTTAGAAAAAGGGCTGGAAGGAGCTAGCTGGGCCTCCTACACCCTTCTGCCTTCCATCATACAATATTTGCCCTTTCTGCTACATGAGGATGTATCAAGAAGGCCTTCACCAGATGTCAAATGCTAACACTTTGATCTTAAACTTCGAAGCCTCCAGAACTGTAAGAAATAAATTTCTGTTGTTTACAAACTTCCCAGTTTCAGGCATTTTGTTAAAGCAGCACAAACAGACTAAGATACCACTCCTTCCTATAAACCATTTTTCCTATATACCTATTATGTGTCAGCCACCTTCATCCAAACTTCAGACTGTTCACTTGATTTATATCCTGTGGTTAGTGGGGTTTTTCCTAATAATTTCACTACTTTTGCTTTTGAAAAAATCATACATACCTATGAATATACATGTTACCTCAATTTCCAAGAAAAAAATCTCAATAGTAAATACATTGAGGAAAGTTCCTCCAAAACTTGGTACAAATTTGTAAGGTTTAGATAATCAGGTAAAGAAGTGGGATTAAAACAGGAAACTAACATCCTTTTCAGACAAAGGAAGTAAAACTAGGAGCAGGTGATACATCTGGAGACGTAAAGCAGGAGTGCTAAGCCAAACTCCTATTCAAAGTTTGCCCAAAATGAACAAGGAAGAACTCTAGACCAGGCCTATAAACTGAATCATAGCAGGGCCTGTAATGCAAGTACATTAGAGAATGAATAGCTTTAAAATCTAATAACCACTGGTGTATATATGGAACTATAACCACCTGACAATGTAGACACCAAATTACCTTGGGAATCTAGTAACTTTGGGTGTATACACATGACAATATCCACCTGCCTGCATGCTTCATATGACTCTTTTCCCATGAGTGTCTGACCCTCCCCAAATGGCATTTAATACATAGTCATATTTTCTGCAATTGTCAGAAATTGATGATATTTATTACGTGGAGAGACAGCAGATACCTTGAAGGTGAAGAAGACTGTGATTTATTTTTCTTTAAGAGGCAGTAGAGCAGGATGGTTAAGAGCAAGCGGTCAAGCACTGGTGTGCTGAAGCCATTCCCTCTGGTCCCAAGACTACATTGATAAATATTTAAAATTTTTATGACTCAGTTGTTAAACCCAGTTGATTGCTTGAAATCGGCTATGGTGGGAGTATCTAAACCATGAAAATCAGCAAACACTACAAACAAACACTTGTTTTAGAGAGCCCATTTACCAGCACAAGACTAGCCCAGGTATTGGATAATTTGGTACCCAGATAAACCACGTGTTATGAGGAAATTGTGTAATTAATTGTGAAGAAATTATTTAAGCCATCTGGACCTCAGTTTCCTCAGCTGAAAAATAATGGCAAAACCTGTTTCAGAGTGTTATTGGGGGAAATACCCAAATTGAGTGTTTCATCTGTTTCCTGCCAAGACCTTTTACTAACACACATATTTCTTCAAGTTTCTGCTATTCCTTCAAAATACTTTTATTTTCATTTGGAGGCAATATCCTTTACCTATTTGATTACGTTGATAATGACAGTATTTCAAATATGAACAGCACTTTGAGGGGGGTAATTATACCTTCCTAACAACTTTCAAATCATAGTCCATAACTGTCTATCTATACAGGACAAACTTAAATTTGGGTATCATAAAATTGAAAAGGCTAATATATAATTTAATTAAATAGCAATGCCTACAAAAAACAATTGCAGTGGCATAGAACATATTAAACACCAAATCTGAACAAAATATATGGTTATGTTTGAAATGAGATAAATATGAATGGAAATCTGAGTGCTGTCTTCATGATGCCTGGGAAAGTGGAAGGCTTGTGAGATTTGAATCAGAAGATTTCAGGTTTGGTTTTAGCTTACTACTATATATTGTGACTTGTGGATAAATCATTCAACCTTAACTTTTAAGCACGTATCTGAGGACCAGAAATCCAAATATTTGTTATATTTACATGCAAATTTACCTTGAAGACTGAATTAGATAATATCTCTATAATCATTTTATAAGATGCAAATTAATGTAAAAAAAAAAAGGTATGTTATACCTTAGCAGTTAGACTACTACCACTAATATGGTGTCTATTTTTAAAAATGTCAGATTGTCCTAAGCTATTTGATATAGTTTGGATGTTTATCCCATCTATATCTCATACTGAAATGTGGTTCCCAGTGTTGAAGGTGTGGGAGGTGTTGCATCATGGGGGCAGATCTCTTTTAAGTGGCTTAGCACCATCCCCCCTGGTGAAAAGTGAGTTCTTGCTCTATTACTTCACATGAGGGTTGGCTGTTTAAAAGAAGCCTGGCACCCTCTCCCATCTCTCTCTTGCTCTCCCTATCACCATCTGACATGACGGCTCCCCTCTGCTTTCCACTATAATTTTAAGTTTCCTGAGGCGCCCACCAGAAACATTATGCTTCTTGTCCAGCCTCCAAAACTGTGAGCCAAATACACCTCTTTTCTTTAGAAATTACCCAGTCTCAGGTATTCCTTCATAGCAACACAGAAGAAACTAACACACCATCTGTAATGTATTGGTTTAGACAGATTTCTAACTAAAAGGATGGGGAAAGCAAAATGACCTTTAAGATTCTTCTTAGGTTTAAAATTGTGAAATCTTAAAATGCCTATTCTTTGAATTGCAAAGTGGCAGAATATCAGAGGAAAGAGTATTAATTTATGAAAAATTGGGACGATATAAATAATTTGAGATTTCCACATAAATCACATAGTGTGTCAAAAGAACTAAGAGCAATTAATTTCTTAGGTTTTTCAGGAATCAATCAAAGGCCTCAAAATCCCAATGGAAAAAATATTTATATCCTAAGGGAACATCTTAAGTGGTGATAGTTAGTAGCTCTAATTAATTCTGAAATTCATCTTAATCTACTGACCAAGACACCCACAAGTGTTCAAGAAAAAAGCTATTATAGGTAAATTAATTGTCCTACACTAGTAACAAAGCCACAGTTAGCATATCTAGATAAATATTCTTAAGAAGGAAAACTCATTTCTTAACCATTTATGTAGTTATCTTTAATTGAATGATAATATTGCATAGTGGTTCAAAGCACATTATCACAGATTCTGGAGCCACACTCTTTAGGTTCAAATCATAGATCAGCCTCTTGCCAGATATATAATTTTGGGCAATGTGTCTAATCTTTCTGTGCCTCAGTTTCCTTACCTATAAAATGAGGAGAGCAATAACAGTACCTTTGTTACGGCTTTAGTATTATAAAGATCAAATGAGTTCAATTATGCAAATCACTGTGAACAATGTATGGCATATATTTTGTCATTGCTAATGAGAGGCTGATGCTATCTCCTCCTGTAGCATGCTCCCTATCCCTACTCTTCAAAAAAGCACTCACAGAATCACACATCTGTCTAACACTTTGTATGCCCTACTTTAATTCCTTTTTGGAGAGGAATGCTTGACTCTATTAGCCTAAAATTAAGACTTTTCTCACTACCTATATAATATATTCCATCAAACACTCTATTAATAGTTTACATATTTGATATAATTTAATGTTCACTAATACCTGTAATATAAGCATATTATTACACAGAAGCAAAAAAGGAGGCCCAAACACTTTAAGTAACTTGCTCATGGTTGCCTGTGTGGTATGTGTAAGCTAAAACTTCAACCCAGATTTGATTATTGAACAACTCATACTCCTAAACTAAGCTGTGATGACAAAATCAGAACAGCAGCAGCCTGCAGGAGCTAGACCAAGGAGCAGGGCTGGTTGAAATTAAGATGAAACTTACTAGGATGATAAAACATGGTCTGCATTGTGATTGGGGCAGTGGTTACATGACATATACATTTCTCAAAATTACCAAACTATACACTTAACATTTGTGCACTCCTTTTTCACACTTCTTTGTTAACTATGCATTTTATGTGCATTTTACTATATATAAAATATATGCCTCCAAACCCTTATATTCTTTATGCTACTATGCTTCCTTACCCCCAAGAAGCCATACTAGTGACCCAAAGGAATTTTTATCTGTTGGGGAAAGCAGCAAAGAGAAAGGACATACTGAGTGCCTACATAAATTGGTTATGAATAACATATAAACAAGGAACAACAAACTGCAGAAGGCCACAGGAGGCCTCTGAGGAGGAAGGCCTCTCCATGCCTCATGTTCTGGTGCAGGGTGACCTAGGTTCTGTTACCATAAACGTTGTGCTCAAGGAGGTAAAACCCCTTCATAGCACTATGATGTAGCCAGACTTGTAGGCTCCTTGTAAGGTCCATGTTTCACCAGCTGCACATAGATAATAAGTTAAAGATAACCACATGTTCTTGTTTTGTGAAACTCCCAAACTGCCACTGTTATCAATCCTTAGAATGACACACGAGTTCCACCTCACTGATTCACTTTGGCTCACTGATTCACTCCACCATCACTCTATCCCTACCCTATAGATCAAAGTGATTGTAATCAATAAATAGTGTGGATGATCAGAGCTCAGGGCCTTCACTGCCTCCTCCAGAGTAATAAGTGATGGCCCCCTGGTCCCACTATCTCTCTTAATCTGTCTTTTTCTCTTTCCTTTGTTGACACCAAACTTGGGGTACCCTCGGATGATGTAGGGCTGGCTTCCTACATTCTAGTGCTCAACATGGGGCTCATGGATCACTACATTCTGGCACCCGATGTGTGGGGCTCGTGGATTCCCTACAGTTTTCCTATTCCTTTATTATTGTGGTTACACCAATTGTGGTTACTTTGTGCTACACATTTACTTATGTTTTCATGTTTTTACAATATTTATTGATCTTGCTTACAGCATGGTTTTCTCAATAGCATAAACCATAAGTTTTACTTATTTTCTTCAGCAACTACATCTAACTATACATAAACTCATCTAGAAAAATGATACATGGGCCAGGTGCAGTGACTCATGCCTGTAATTGCAGCAATTTGGAAGGCCGAGGAAGAGTGGATCACCTGAGGTAAGGAGTTGAAGAACAGCCTGACCAGCATGGTGAAACCCTATCTCTAGTAAAAATACAAAAAATTAGCTGGGTGTGGGGGGTGCAGGCCTGTAATCCCAGTTACTTGGGAGGCCTTGGCATGTGAATCTCTTGAAGCTAGGGGAAGATGTTGCAGTGACCTGAGATCATACCATTGCACTCCAGCCTGGCTGACAGAACAAGACCCTGTATCAGAAAAAAAAAAGAAAAAAAAGGCATGTGAGTATGTTTTGGCATGCATCTTTCTATTCAAGTCTCTCTTTCCCTAACTGATGAATAAAGCTATCAGAGAGACTAAGGCAGGAGAATCACTCGAACCCAGGAGGCAGAGGGTGCAGTGAGTGGAGATTGAGCCACTGCACTCCAGCCTGGGGACAGAGTGAGACTGTCTCAAAAAAAAAAAAAAAAATAAATTGAAGTGTTAATGGTAAATAATTTTATGTTTTTATAGGACTAATGCCATTAATTTGGGAATAAAATAATTTGCATTAATTTATGAAGGACATTTTAATTTAATTTCTTTATCACTGTGATAATAGCTGAAAATGCAAAGCTCCCCCCTATACACACACATATACACAAACACACACACCCATGCATGCACACACACAGATACACAGGAGAAGGGGTTGCTTAAATAGGAGAATAATAACTTTTCATATTGTCTCTCGTTTACTTATAAAATAATAATGTGGAGAAGCCCTAATTTTGAATATTGTCCTGTGCAAAGAATAAAAACATGGTCACTGGACTTGTCAGACGACGATCGTCAAGAAGCAGATGATAGCACAGCTTGAAAACAAAATGCAGCACTAGGTCGTACTTTAATGCACCTATAGCTTTCTATGTATGGTTTAGAAACAGGAGGGTAACAAAATAAGGGTGAGGGGTGTCTCCAGCACTTTCTTTAAACATATGTACCAAGCTTTGTCCTTTATATGGAAGAACCTATGTTGCATTTAGAGAAAGGATTGTTGAATCTGGACCTTTATTTACTGTCTCTCTGAATTTGGTATTTATTGTTGGGAAAGGGGTGTGTGTGTGTGTGGCCCAGATGACTAGAAATAACAAAGAAGAATATACAAAACTCACATTAAATCAACCAGTTCAAGACTTAGAGGGCTAAATTTCATCCTAGACAGACCTATTAAAAAGTACCACAACCTGTTCCACATACTCTAGAATTAATAACTTAGACTTTGGCATATGTACTGCTGATGGCTATTTTATCCAAGTGGAAGAAGAAGAACTAAACCTGGAGTAAAAAAAAAGCCGATGTGTATTCCTCTGAAGATTATAGGCTTGACTTGGATATTTATGTAGTAGACGTTTGAAGAAAGATACTGTCTCTGAAATGGGGAGACTTGAGCAAAGCTAGGATCTAGAATGTATCTTAGGAATGATCACTTCAAAATAGTTTGGATACTCTCTCTTGGCCTATGAGAAAATCTCATTTGTTGTGCAATTGTCTAGCTTTTATAGTGTTTTTCCATTCAGCAACTTCCAATTCTTCAGTTAAGTCTCAAGTATCGGTATTGCCTTTTTTTTTTCGGGTTTTTTTTTTTTTTTTTTTTTTTTTGAGACGGAGTTTCACTGTCGTTGCCCAGGCTGGAGTGCAGTGGTGCGATCTCGACTCACTATAACCTCTGCCTCCCAGATTCAAGTGATTCTCCTGCCTCAGTCTCCTGACCGAGTAGCTGGGATTACAGGCATGCGCCACCACGCCCGGCTAATTTGGCTTTTTTTTTTTTCAGTAGAGACAGGGTTTCTCCATGTTGTTCAGACTGACCTGGAACTCCAGTTTTCTGGAACTCAGGTGATCTGCCCGCCTCAGCCTCCCAAAGTGCTGGGATTACAGGCATGAGTCACGGCGCCCAGCCTCGAGTACCAGTAAAGCCTTTTATGGTGATGAAATGCAGAATAAGAGGAACGGACCATGAATGTAAGTGTTGGTCATCCTGCTTGTGCCCTTTTACTGAGGAAATTTAGAAAAAGTTTTCATAGTTAATAATTCGCAGAGACTGTCACTATGGCTCATAGTAGATGGCAAAATGTCTGTTAGAGCTTCACATGGAACAACAGTTTACACAAGGCAAATCAGAAATGAGTATTCAAAAGTTCCTTTCTTCCCCAACATATTACAGTAAGTTTACCTTTTAAGGAAATGAGAAAGGTAATACAGCTCTGAACAAATAAATATAGTAAATATACAATATTTATATTCTTAAGTTTTTTTGTCTCTTTTTAAAAATCTCAAATCTGAAATGCAGTACTTTGAGCTTTAAATGAAAAGACAAAAATAGTCAAAGAGGCTTGTCTGCAATGGGTTAATATCTTTAGAGTCATCCTAGGTAAGACACATTGGCCACCTGTGAAAAAATAGTTGTATATGTGGGATGTCCAGACAGAAATTGGGTTCTTGTTATGCTTATTGAAACATGAAGTGCCAGCATTGTCATGATTTTATTATGATATGTCATCTGAAAGAAAATCACATTTTTTGACCCACTGATGAATGAACATTTGAGCCCTGCAAATGTATTTCCATTTGAACTTTATATTTCTTTATTATTTCAAGTGACATTGGTTTCACTGCCCTCAATATAAACCACATACATTTCATTCATAGGGAAAAAACACTTCACATATACAATATCAATTTATATTGTAAAGGAGCCAATAAACCCCTAAAACCTTATCATTATACATAATGATAATCTGTTGTGTACAGGGCATTAAAAATCTCTGTTCTAAACTTTCTTATTATCTAGTTAGGGAGGCAAGAAAAAATACCAAGATGAATAATAATGCAAGGCAGCATAAGCTAAATGTATTCATTGAATTCTTTAAAACATCTTAAGTAAATTTCTTCTTCAGGGTATAAAGAAGCATTCTGGACCTTGTGAAGGTTGAAAAGACTTTTTTAAAGATAAAAAAATGATCCTTTAAGAAAACTTTTCAGTTTAGTTGGGTAAGACATGGAGAATATGAATGCAAGGAGTGACTTAGAAGAGAAAGAATATGAGCACTAGCTAAATCTAGTGCCTTCAGATTTTAAAGGTAGAAAACTGATTTTGTTTTGCTTCCTTAAAAATCCTTATCAAATATCATGTTAGGGAATCCTTCACATGTATTCTTGATATGGAGAACAAATCAGATGAATAATGCTATAACAATGATGGCTAACATTTTTTGAGTATCACCTACGGGCTAGGCACTGTCTTGCATTTTTCATTGCCTCTTTAGTTTTATTTCACACAAGGACTACATGCTTTCTGCGATTGCAATGCTGACTGAGGAGCATCTTAATTGCTTCAGTGACACAAGACTCCAGAAAGACAGAACAAAATGTATACAGCATGTTTCCTTCTCAAAGAATCTAAAAACTGCCCAGAAGATAAGAATGGTAAATGAAAAAACTAAATTAAAAGAATTTGTCCTAAATTCCTGGAGAATATGGTGAAGCACAGTAGAGGTTAGAAAGATATAAGCTTTGGACTGGAGTAACTATGGAATACTTCAGGAGGAGACAGCAGATGAGTTGGTCTTTGAATGATGGATAAGGCTGAAGGATGGGGTTGTAGGAACCATTTCAAGTATAGTATTAGGTTGTGCAAAAGTAATTGTGGTTTTTGTCATTAAAAGTAAAGTCTTTATGCCAGAGTTGTGAAGCCTTCAGATATGGGAAGGGAAGGGTCAAAAATGTTTAACAATTTTTATAAGAAGTTTGAAGTCAGTCTTTAGTTCAAAACTACCCATCTACTATTCACCTTCTGTGTGACCTAACAAATACAATCCCTCCATGTTTTCATCTAGAAAATGGAAAAATACTGATGTAATAATGTTTTACAAAATTAAATGGAATATCCATTCAGAAAGCCTGCCATATGTAAGGGCTTTAAAAAATAATAGTAATAAATTGGTGAGTGAGTTTACTGCTAACAGTCAGGTACTGGCTAAGGAATATCAACGGACATGGCTTACTGTATAACAATACTCCTTCAAGAAAATGTTGAGTCTTGATGAGTCATCACACCCTATAATCCTGTGAGCTTTGTTTTTATTGATAAGTATTTGTTCTGTTTTGCAAAAGTGTTACCATTTTGGGGGGGCATTTTACAAGGGCAACCTGAGCCAGTTTAAAAGGTTGGCAAAAATATGTCTCTCATTCTTAGGTACTCAACTGATGTTCCTTCCTCACATTGGGAAGAAACAGTTGTCTACTTTGGTTACAGATGGAGCCCAGACATGCAAGGGAGTTGTGAAAGATAAGGCTAAAAATGCAGTTTAAAAATAGATTTAAAGAACCTTATGCCAGAGTGACAAATTTTCCCCATCACGGTCACTTACTTCCTTGCTCATCTAGATCCATAAATATTTTCAAGTTAGCTGTCTGTCACCTCTTCTATGAAATCCTGATTCTTTTAACTATAACCAATCAGTTCCATTTTACGATGTGGCTGAACTCTACAAATTCATTGCATTTTACCTAGTTTACATCATTATGTCCTCATTCTGGATGGTGAATTCTGTACATAGACTATAACTTATTCATTGTATTTTAATCTATTATGTCCCTATGAAATCTGTCACATAATAGATTCTCAATAAATCCTCCTAAATTTCAGTTGTGCTATTCAACGCGTTTTAGTGTTGAATCTCCCAATCACTTGCTGCTGAACCATTAAGATAGCTTTTTCACTTTTCCACAAATCTCAAAATTACAGAGGCAGTTTTGGTTCGACATGTAAACTCAGCATACATATGCTTTTCCAGAGATTTCTATAGGGTTGGTCATGCCTGCAAGATTATGCCAAAAACATTTTTTAATGTTATTAAACTCAGACAAAGGAAAGATCAGTAGTTAAGGAAGTAGTGGATGATAGATTTCAACAAACTTCTGAAAGATTAAGTACAACTGGACAAGGGGTAATGATAAAACGAAGAATCAGAAGTCCTTAGCTAGAATACAGGTTGAGAGAGCAATAGCAGTGGAGGGAGATCATGTACCCATGGGATAACCCTATAAAGAAAGGATTCAACAATATCAGGGTATACCAAAGTTAGAGGTGGGACTGAAAACATGAGCATCATTGAAGGTCTCTACAGGAAACAATTTCCTCTCATCTTCACCATTCCCATCTTTCAGATAATAGACATTCATCTGCTAGCCAAAAAATTTAGTGTTATTATCTAAATAAATTGAACACACTTTCTGGGTAAAATCAGGACAGTTCAAAGCAAAGTCTGTATCTTAGCATTTAGGTGTCACTCAGAATGATGTCTGGGACCTGATCAACTCACTCCAAAGCAATTTGACAAGGGCTGCTCTTATGTACAGAAACCCAGTCAACCTTTCCACTGAACTGATTCTTAAATATAAACTAAAAAAACAAGGATAAGAAGACACTAAAACACACAACATAATTCTGGAATAAACGGCCATACTTCACTGAAAAGAAACAATGGTGTGAGACTTCAGCCTTTCAGGATGTAATAACTTCAAAGACTATGAAGCAATGTCTTCAAAATTGTAAGAGAAGATGTTTTTCAATCTAAAATTTTATATACAGACAAGCTATCAATATTGTATAAGACAGAGTAAAGACATTTTTACACTCTGGTTTCAGAAAATTTATCGCATTGCTTAAGAAATAAATAAAGCTACTTAGGCAGATCAAGATAGTAAAAAAGACAGAGGAAATACAGGAAAAAAGAAAAAAAAAAACAAACAAAACCAGAAAAGCAGAAGAGCCAGGAAGGAAACCCTTTACATGCTGTTTTTACCCTCCACTCCACTCCTCCAAATCCATCTTGCCATGCTGACACTAGGCCCTGACTGATACACCAAGCTGACAGCCACTTTAGTCCCTCCCAAGAGGCAGAGACATAACCTTCCATAAACTTCTTCACCAGCTCACCTCTGCCACACTACCTGGAAGCTGAATGTGCTTGGCTTTCTAAAAGGCCCTGCAAGTTCCAACTTATTTACCCTTGCCAGTGCTTCAGGGAGGGTTGCTTCTGTGTGATTTTTGTACTCCCTTTTCCAGACCTTACTTCCCTAGTTCCTCCCAAAATTATGCAAATGGTATTTTCTGTAAGGAATGACTTATTCCACATTTAATAATATTCATAATGGATCTGCTTGTCTCATTCAAATTGGATTGAAACAAATGCTTTAGGAAGAATATATAAACCAAACACATTATTTTCTCTTAGACTAAACATTATTTGCAGTCTCATGTTAAACTAGTCATTGCTTACTGGTTTTCAGGTTTTAGAACAAACCTGTGGCAAACTCATGAAAGACTGAACTATGGTGTTAGAATAGGCATAACTGTCAGTGTTTAGAGGTAAAACTGGGTGGAGAATATATAATAAAGATTGGATCTACTGATGGCTTTAATTTCCAGATTAAAGTATGAACTGAAGCATATTGTATGACGTTGCAGAGTGGATTAATGAAGAAACTTGGAATAGAGGTACTTGGAATTATTTGGTAGGAGGAGGAAGCAGGGCAAGGAAGACAGTGTAATTAAACATACTCTTTATTAATCATAACAAAAAACATATACAAGAAACCCAAGACTGAGGAACCAGGAAATCGCAGCACAAGCATATTATTTAGAGATGTAGCTTTGATTATTGAAAGACTAAACATAGAAATGGTTATTTTTAAAAGATCAATAATTAGCAGATAAGATTAGTTCCTTTGGGACAAAATCAGAACACAGGGATTGGAAGGGATTGAAAAAGCTTTTACATTTCCCCCACACACCTTTCTGTAGGGATTGAATGGTGTATTATATGTGTATTAGTTTGCTAGGGCGTCCATAACAATATACCACAGACTTGGTGGCTTAAAGAATGGGAACTGATTTTCTCACAGTTCTGGAGACTGGAAGTCAAGGTCAGGGTGGTGATAGGATTGGTTCCTACTGAAACCTTTCTTCTTGGCTTACAGATACTTTTCTCCTTGCCATGTCTTCACATGGCCTTTTTTCTTGTCTTCTCATTGCTTGCTCCTTTTCCTCTCCTTTTTCTTTTTTTTTTAATTATTATACTTTAAGTTCTGAGGTAAATGTGCATATTGTGCAGGTTTCTTACATAGGTATACACATGCCATGGTGGTTTGCTGCAGCCATTCCTCCGTCATCTACATCAGGTATTTTTCCTAATGTCATCCCTTCCTAATCCCCTTATCCCCCTGCTATTCCTCCCCTAGCCCCCCACCCCCCCAGCAGGCCTCAGTGTATGATGCTCCCCTCCCCGTGTCCATGTGTTCTCATTGTTCAACACCCACTTACGAGTGAGAAGATGCAGTGTTTGGTTTTCTGTTCTTGTGTTAGTTTGCTGAGAATGAAGGTTTCCAGTTTCATCCATGTCCCTGCAAAGGACATGAACTCTTCCTTTTTATGGCTGCATAGTATTCCATGGTGTATATATGCCACATTTTCTTTATCCAGTCTATCACTGATGGGCATTTGGGTTGGTTCCAAGTCGTTGCTATTGTAAACAGTGCTTCAGTGAACACACGTGTACATATGTCTTTAAAATAGAATGATTTATAATCCTTTGGGTATATACCCAGTAATGGGATTGCTGGTTCGAATGGAATTTCTATTTCTAGGTCCTTGAGGAAGCGCCACACTGTCTTCCATAATGGTTGAACTAATTTACACTCCTACCAACAGTGCAAAAGTGTTCCTATTTCTCCACATCCTCTCCAGCATCTGTTGTCTCCAGATTTTTTAATGATCACCATTCTAACTGGCGTGAGATGGTATCTCAATGTAGTTTTGATTTGCATTTCTCTAATAACAAGTGATGATGAGCATTTTTTCATGTTTGTTGACCTCATATATGTCTTCTTTTAAAAAGTATCTGTTCATATCCTTCGCCAACTTTTTAATAGGGTTGTTTGGTTTTTTTCTTGTAAATTTGCTTAATTTATTTGTAGATTCTAGATATTAGCCCTTTGTCAGATGGGTAGGTTGCAAAATTTTTTTCCCATTCTGTTGGTTGCCGGTTCACTCTAATGATAGTTTCTTTTGTTGTGCAGAAGCTCTTAAGAGGTTTTTTATTATTATTCTTTTTGACATGGAGTCTCACTCTGTTGCCCAGGCTGGAGTGCAATGGCCTGATCTCGGCTCACTGCAACCTCCGCCTCCTGGGTTCAAGTGATTCTCCTGCCTCAGCCTCCCGAATAGCTGGGATTATAGGCGCCCACCACCACACTCAGCTACTTTTTGTATTTTTAGTAAAGACAGGGCTTCACCATGTTGGCCAGGCTAGTCTCAAAATCCTGACCTCAGGAGATTTGCCCTCCTCGGCCTCTGAAAGTGCTGGGATTACAGGTGTGAGCCACCATGCCTCGCCCCATTTCCTCTTTTTACAAGGACACCAGTTCTGTTGGATTAGGGCCCCACCTTTATGATCTTATTTAATATTAATTACATTTTTAAAGGTTCCATCTCCAAATATGGTCACATGGTAGGTTTGGGCCTCAACACACAAATTTTGGGGGGGGCACAATTCAGTATGTAATGATTCTGTGAGTAGAATTTATAGTAACTAAATAATTTATTTTAATTTTAAAAATTTTAAAAGAGGTTGCCTCTGGAGTATAAGACTGAGCGTGTAGGTGAGACAGTGAGCTTTCTCATTTCACTTTAAGCCCCTGTATACTATTTGATTCTTTTAATTGGGTATAAACATTTTTATATATTTAAAAAATAAACCATAAGGAGAGAAAACTCATTAGCACTGTGATGGCCTCCTCTAGTGTGGAACTTCCAAGGCAGCTCCTACTCTCTTATTACCTCCCAAGTATCACATTTCTAAGCTCTAAAAATAGCTAGCAAAGCCTTTCATCTAAATTATTTTATTTATTTTTTATTGCTGTTTTCTTTTTGTCAATTACTTTGACAACTGTGCATCTTACTTTTTCCCGTCTCTCCCTCGGTATTCTTATATGTGGATTTTATATGAATATTCTCATCTTTCTCAAAAGATGAGATTTTATACAAATATTCTCAACTTTCTCAACGCATAAATCCCTTTAGTACTGGGATGCTACCAGCCAGGAAGAACTGGCATTCTTAATAGATTGCAGTGGTTTGCACTTAGGAGGACCTCCCAAAGAAGTAGCAAAATAAGAAAGAATTCAAGAGGGGAGAAATGACAAGGTTAATGAAAACATTTGCATAGGATATAATCATATTCTCCAATTTCTTTTCTGTGTGCTAAAGAAAGCATATACATAAAACAATATATTTCATGGCTAGACAACCGACATTATGGAATGAGTAGAGGAGAATGTTTTGTAAGGATTATCTAGAGAGACCCATAATAATAAAGCTAAAGTGTGGAACCCAAAATCAATCATTCAACATTCAGCTGATACAAATAAATAAGAAGCAGATGTAGAGTTAAATCAGAGAAGCAGGATCAATATTGCTAAAATGCAAAATGAAATCAGCAATAAACTCTAGGGTCTAGTTAGAGCCTAAACAAATCTGCTGTACATTTAGCTCCTGGCCAGGTGTTTCTGGAAGTAAAGGGAAGATTCTGTGAGTCCTGAGGAGTGGCATAGAGAGATCAAAGACCCGAATCTTTCAGGCCTGGGGGAGTTGCTGTGTTCCATTTGAGGACCTATTTATAATGTAGAAATGTCAACTCCATGTTGTTAGGCTAAGCTGAATGTGTATTTATTGTATTTGCATTCAAGGAATACTGACACTACGGTCTTGGTTGATGCTGGTATCAATTTCATTTTAATCCTAAATTCATAGAAGGCAAAGATGAATGCATACTTTGTTAAGGGGAGGCTTTATTTCAAATTTAAATATTTATAGTATTTGTCAGTTCAGTGCATATTGAAGACATTGATCTGACTTCAAAAGTCTAGCATAGAAACTGAACTGACTGCTGAGAACATGTTTATCCTTAACACAACACAAAGAATAATACTATGCTGCCATTGTTTGATCGTTCTGTGGCTATAAACTGCATTAATTGTATTTGAGCCTATGTCAAAACAATTATTGCAGCTTCAAGCTACCAATCAAATACTCAAGGTCATTTCTTAAAGTTTTGCCATTTAATAGTTATTGATCAAGATCTGTAATAGGAGCTGTGAGGAAAGAAGCTGCTGCCCTCAAAAAGCTCATGATCTACAGAGGCAAATTCCCCATATATTTTCAAATTATGTCCCAATACCAAGAACCCTGCAAGCTACCTTAGAAAAGAATACGGTACTAACCAACTGGCTATCTTGCCTCCATTACCATGCTGACCTTTACGGTAATTTAAGATGAATTCAGGAATAAAGTGTCATAAATAGAAAGGAAAACCAAGAAATTTTAACTTTTTTCTTCAAATATAAAATTCAAGTTTAAAGATGGTGGAAAACATTTTTCTTTATGTTTCTGAAAGATAGTTCTTTGTAGTTTCTCTCTCTCTCTGTCTCTGTGTGTGTGTGTGTGTGTGTGTGTGTGTGTGTGTGTGTGTGTGTGTGTGTGCTGGTTATTAGCTATCCATAAACTGGGTACAAATTTTTCTTTACATTTCTGAAAGAAAACTCTTTGTAGTTTCTTTCTTGCTTCTCTTTCTTTCTTTCTCTTTCTGTTTCTTTCTTTCTGTCTCTCTCTCTGTATGTGTGTGTGTGTTGATTATTAGTTATTCATAAACTGGGTACAAATTTTTCTTTACATTTCTGAAAGTAAATTCTGTGTAGTTTCTTTCTTTCAGTATGTCTGTCTCCCCTCTCTCTCTCTCTCTGTGTGTGTGTGTGTGTGTGAATGTGTGTGTGTGTGTGTTGATTAGCTATCCATAAACTGGGTGCAAATTTTTCTTTACATTTATGAAAGAAAATTCTTTGTAGTGGCTTGCTTGCTTGCCTTCTCTTTCTTTCTTTCTTTCCTTTCTCTCTCTCTCTCTCTCTCTCTCTGGTGGTGTGTGTGTGTGTGTGTGTGTGTGTGTGTGTGTGTGTATGTGTGTATATATATATGTGTGCTGGTTATTAGCTATCCATAAACTGGGTACAAATTAGATAATGTGTTCAATCTAAACTAAACTTTAAAAAAACCAGAACAAAACCTGAGTGTCCTAAGTGTGACACACTAAAATATTGCTATGCCAAAAAACATTTGTATTCTAAGGCTCCAATTTTCTGTAGCCCTGAGAGTCCAAAAGATATCTTATCTTCTCAGTTTCACCCCCAGCAGGCAGGCCCCTGGGCTTCCTAAAAACCCACGACTGAGTTGCTTCTCCAACTATCTTGTGGAGGGTGATGGCTCACCTGAAGTCCCAGTCCACTCCACAATGGAGCCTCACTGTCTGGTTTCCTGCAGAGTCAGGACCTTCCTGGGGGAAGGGATTTTAAAGGAAGATCTTCCCCTCTCCCTCAGGACCAAGGTTGTTGGATACTAAATTTGTCAATTTATATAACTAGGGTCAACTGAGGTCCTGCACACACAAAGATAAATAAGCACCAAGCTTGAGCAGCTGTATCTGCAAATGCTTCTCCTTGGTGCTTCCAGTGTCAGCCACACACTGTGCCAGAAACATCTTACTTCACTGGCCTTTCAGCCCTTCATCTGGATCTCTGGTCATCACTGCAGACTCATCCAGCTTTGAAAATTACTTTGTCCAGGTAATTTTATTTCAAAGCATTCACTACCTTTTTCTGAAATCCTAGTTCATCTGAGAAGTTTTTAAAATTTGCATCTTATTATACAGAAAGGGTTGGGATCTTAAGCCATTTATTCTCAGAAAACTCTTGTAGTCCTATACAAATGTGACTCCACCACCATCACCTACAGACACACACACACACACACACACACACACACAAACACACACACACACTAGTTTCCTATACCAGGAGACTTCATCAGTGGTGGACTTGATTAAGTCACTAACAATTTTTCTGAAAGATATAATAGCTTAATTAAAATTAGAAAGTTAAAAATATTGACTTGGTTATAGATACTAAATTTTATCAGAATTAACCAGTCATATGAATTGATTCCCCAAGGACCTAATAAACAAGTAGAATTTTAAATTTGGGGGGGAAAAAGGAACAAAGTCCATAAACTGTCTTTAGTATTGTAATTCTCTTTACCCTACCTATTCAGATAGACAAATTTAATTGAAGATACCAAATCAAGCTTTCCAATCACAAATCTAACTGCTCTGAGAATTCCTTCTGTGTACTTCAGAAATGCTATAATTTTGTTTTGTTTTCTCATATTGCGCCCATCTCTTAAGGATAAGTGTGTCTCATATTCTTCTCCTTGATACTTGAGGGAGATCAAAGACTACCAGTAGGGCTACTCTTGAATGGTGGCCTTCCATTGAGAGGCCATCCATCGAGAGGTGGCATCTGATTCCACTTCCCTTGAATTTGGGACAACCTTAATTACTTTCTTGAATACTAAAATATGGCAGAAGTGTTTTTCTGAAACTTCCAAGATTTGGTCCTAAGAAACTTCTGCCCATTTCTCTTACAGCATTCACTCTGGGGGAAGCTAAGCCACCCCCATAAAGCAAGCTTGTCCAACCGATGGCCCAGGATGGCTTTGAATGTGGCCCAACACAATTTCATAAATTTTCTTAAAACATTATGAGATTATTTTGAATTTTTTTTTTAGCTCATTGGCTATCATTAATGTTAGTGTATTTTAAGAGGTCCATTACAATTCTCCTTCTTCCAGTGTGGCCCAGGGAGGTCAAAAGATTGGACACTCCTGCAGCATAGATTCCAACCTTCATGAGACTGGCATGCTCTTAGGAAGCCTAAGCCTACAAGGCAGAAAGAAGCATGTGGAATGAAAGATCCCCAGGCAGCCCCAGCTCTCAGCCACTGGAGCCAGGAGTCAGACACGTACATAAGAACAAACTTGACCTCCAGCCCCAGGACATCCAACCTGGAGAAAGCCAAAGAGCCCAATCGACAGCCAGAATCAAAGATTCATAATCTTGCCACAAATATCCAGTTTGAATCCATGATGTCTTTGTTTCCTGTGGCTTCAGTAACAAAGTACTCGAAATGTGGTAGCTTTTCACAATAGAAATTTATTCTCTCACAGTTCTGGAGCCCTTAAGTTTGAAAGAAGTATCACTGAGATGAAATTAAGGTGTCAGCACAGCCTCACCCCTCCTTCTAGAGGCTAAAAAGGAGAATCCATTCCTTGCCTCTTCCAGCTTTGGATGGCTACCAGCATTGCCTGACATACGGTCACATCACTCCAATTTCTGCCTCCATCTACACAGCAAATTCTATTCTATGTGGGTGAGTATGGAGTCTCCTTTTACACTTTTCTAAAAGGACCCTCATAACTACATTTAGTGCCCATTCATATAATCCAGAATAATTTCTTCATCTAAAAATTATTCTCTTAATCACTTCTTTTGCCCTATAAATTAATACTTACAGGTTCTGGAGATTAGGGCTTGATATATCTTTCGGACATTTTTCAATCTACCACTAAATACATTATATCCTTTATTCTTATTTATATCATCCATAAAAAAATTTCTTAGACTTCCAATTCACTCTTCTTTTCTTGGACTCTAATTCATATAAGATTCTATATCTGTCCCCTCACTTTAGTTTTTATCTTCTGTCCTTCACAGCATCTACAACTCTCTCTATTGGCTTCTGGAATCCACAAATCATTATCATCAGTTTCCACCCTATATATGATCTTTGTTTTCAACATTCCATTTACCTTTTTGCTCTGATGAAAACAGGACAGTTTATTAAGAACATTGTTTCTCTGCAGTCTTCTTAAGTGGTCACTGATTTTTCTCTCTTTCTCATGCCACTGGGCATGGAAGTGCCATAGATATCTTTCTTGTTCTTCTTTACCACTTTTAAATCATTCTTTCTCCTTCCCTAAAATTATTCTTTTTGAATCATCTTACCATATCACCCACCACCATTCATATTGCTGATATTATAAACTTCAATTTGTTTTTATTTATTTCTCTAATACTATTCTAGTCGTAAGTCTTGGCATCTTTCAAGATCATATGTTGATCATACAGATATAATCTTTACAGCACTTTGGATTCTCAACCCCTGTTAGTAAATGACCTTGTCTTCCACTTTACATCAGACATACACTTTAATAGTCAGAATCTTAATCTTACTACAACCCTTTCATAATCTTATTTGCATGAATTATGTTCTTTCACTATTATCCCTTCTCTTTAGAGTCATTCAACAACCTTGCTCTCACAATTCTCTCCTTTCTCCAAGTCAATTTTCTTTCTCTACTGGATCATCCACCATTATGCAAACATACAGTTAGTTCCCTCATCTTAAACAAATAAATATTCTTTTTCTTTACCTCCCCAGCAGCTGAAGTTCAATTTTTTAAATTGATCATTTCAGGATTATTCTTCTAAGAATTTGCTTAGTTTTACTGTCTCCAAATTCTCTTCTCCCCTTTTGAATCTATTTAAGCCATGTGCATAACCCTGTCACCACTCCAATACTGCTTTCATTAACGTCTATAAGTGAGCCTCATAGGAGGTTCACTTATAGATGTTAATTCTATAGTTACCCTATCCGTTCTCAGTGTTACACAGATTTAACTAATGTTCATCCTTCAACCACTTTCTTCATTTGACTTCCATTTTTCTGGTTTTCTTATTTTCTCACTAGCCACTCCTTTCCAGTCTCATTTACTGGTCCCTCCTCTTTTCCACAGCCTGTTAATCAGGGAGGAGTATTGGGCTCATTACTTGAATTGCTTCTCTTCCTGTAGGTAACCACTGCTGCTATATTTATTGTAATTACACTGAAAATGAAACGATAAAGTACTTTAGACAATGATTTATCACATACAGTTATAATTTCTCTATGATGGTTACAAAGTATTTTCACTTTGTAAATAAGACTAAAGCAAAGACAGATTTTTAAAATGTATCAATGGGATTGCTAAACTATTAGAATTATTCTGCCTTATTTCTTTCTTGTCTTCCCTCTTGGATCAGCTCTCTATCATCACTCATAAAAATCAAGTATTTCTGACATTATTGTGGTAAAAAAGATACTTAGTGTTCAATCAAATGGAAATAAAAGATCTAGGCTTAACTTGACCAATCCTCCAAGAGTATAATTATTGATAACAAATTCCACTGCAAGTTTCTTCTGTATAATCATGGAAAAGCAAAAGGCTTAAAGAAATAAAAAAAGAATTTATATGTATATATAAAATGCAGCTTGGTACTTAGAATATTGTGTATAATCTGTTACTTCATTCTTTCTACCCAGAACCTTGCATAAAACAAAAACAAAACAAAACAAAAAAACTGGAAGAGCTGTTTGTTCCAAATGTAAAGCAAATACTTTTCTTTTGTTTATTTTCTTGATGAAAGGGTACGGGGCCTTTAAAAAAGAGGCATGTTGAAAAGCAATCCTTTAATATGAATGGAAATTACAACATTCCCATAAATTGTAACATATCATTATCTTGCCCATTCTTTAAAGAAAGAAAAACAAGACTAATCATCCAGTTACACATTAGAATAGTTTTGGGATTTTTCATTAGACTATTATGTTCATTCATTTATAAATCAAGATGTTTAGCACCAAGGTGGCCCTTTCTGACCTATTAGATGCCCTAATGTGAAAGCTGCTTCTCAGTATTGCTCAACTCTATTGTAAGTAGGCTACTTTTGTCTATACCTTTTGTATTGCTGTCTTTCTGTATTTGGATAATATAAATCTTGCTTCATTTCTTCACTTCCTTGAGTCAGCTGTTTTCTAGTCAGATGCCAAATAATTCCTCAATATTTCTAATTGAATAGCAAATGGGAAGATGAAGTCTAATGTTCATTCCTTCCATAAAAGTCTTCATCACAGAACAGAATATCATATGGATTGGATGCTTCTTAATTCACAACTCTGGTCCATTAGTGCCAGGACTGAAATCTCTATACACATTAAATCTTTCTCCTTCAGTTGTATGTGATGTTTAGCTGATCTGTCAAAGTATTTCTTTTACCACATTTTCACTGTCTATTTTTTGTACAAGTTCTCATTGTTAAGTTGCATTTTATTGATGCAAAGAAATATTACATGCAATTTCCATTCCATTAACTATTCCAAAGGATAATCCACATTCTAATGGTGCTGAACAGTAAACTACAGCCAGTTCTGAGTTGCTGTCTGATATTTCGTTCAGCTGTCTTTTGACCCTCTCTGACATTTCAGCCATCTTTTAGAGACATTTGTGGGCTTTTACTATTTACCTAAGAAAATACTAAACTAGTTATAACTCGTTTGAATGGAGAAGTAGCTGCTATGTTTCAAGTTGTTTGTTATAAAAAATAATACTTTCAAATGAAATTTCAGTGGCTAATTCAAATATTGTGAATGTGAAATATCTGTGCTTATTATTAAACTTGTAGATATTTTGCAGATATTGTTAAAAATAAATTACATGTTGTTTAATACTAATGTCTCAGCTTCAAAATCAGAGAGTCCTGTGTTTTTAACTTAACACCTCAAAGTTATACAAAGCCTGGAACACTGTGGGACCATCCAGTGACATTGTATTTATTGTCAGTAACTTAAAATCTAGGGCATGGAACCCTAATCCTGTCCTTCAGAAGTGCAGTGTGAGCAGCATTTTAATTGCTCCTAGTATTATTCTTGTTATTGGCTTTCCTATTAGACCACTTTTTATGATAGCATTGATTCATCCTGGGATGATTAGTATTGTTAGCATGAGCTTCTAGGCCACACAGGCTGTGACCATGCAATTGTCTTTGTCCAAAAAGGAATTTATTGGTTTCTACTATAATCCCTTCCATATGTATTTCTGCTCATATTTCTGATGAAGAACTACTTGCATACATATATGGCTAACATTTTTATTATTTAAGGTACATTTCTAATTGTACCATCTTATAATGTCTTAAATATATGTTTGATCACTCAAGTATTTTTTTCCTTGAAAATAAAACCTAAACCTCAAATTGCATAATATTATAGATTTCATCTAGGCAGTGCCAATATTTTGTTGGCTTTGCTGCTGCCATGAAATAACTAAATGTAAATGTATATTACCTTTTTTTTTTAACAAAAGGTAAATTACAGGTTAAATGAGCTTATTCCTTAGTAAATAGGTTTTATAGTTTTAGATCTCAAATCACTGACCTAAATTTAGTTTAATGATTACAAATACATTCAAAGTACATTTGAGAATTAGTTCTTTCTCTGTATTACTGCCAACATTTCAGTGTGTAGTTTCTGACATCGCTAACACCTAAAACTGTGACACATGGAGTCAGGATGTAGCTAGAAAGAACAGAAGCACATTAAACCACTTACAAGGCAACGCTGAGGTCCATTTACATTTGAAAAATTAAACCCTTTACTAGCACACTTCCAAAATCACTAAATGGCCTTGCAGAGCTCAACCTTTTGAAAGAGAAAATGAATAAGAAGATGGGCAAAGAGAAAGCATAAGAGAAAAAGATGAATTTCCAGGGAAGCAATAAACACAGTAAGAGCCAAGAACAAAATGTCCCTCAAGAACCATTTTAAGATTAAGATTAAGAAATTGCCTATAAACAAAAATGAGTTTTCAAAAGGTTGAAAAATATAGAATTTTTGATTCATTTCTTCACTATTTCTAATGTGTCTGGTGCTATAAAGACAAAGCTTACAATCTAAAACAGAAATTTCAGATCTGAAAAGGAAGTTAACAAAATAACAAGTTCAGATTCTTGAAAAATGAGAAATGTAATTATTAAAAATCTAAATCACTTACACAGGCTATGAAAGCTGTTGTTTATATCAATTCTGTAACATTCTCCCTCCATGGCTTCCCTCCTCCTAACTTTCAATGTTGTCACCTATTCACAGCAATGGCACTGTGATGGTTAACACTGAGTGTCAACTTGATTGGATTGAAGGATACAAAGTATTGATCCTGGGTGTGTCTGTAAGGGTGTTACCAAAGGAGATTAATATTTGAGTCAGTTGGCTGGGAAAGGCAAACCACCCTTCATCTGGGTGGGCGAAATCTAATCAGCTGCCAACATGGCTAGAATATAAGCAGGCAGAAAAATGTGAAAGGAGAGACTGGCTTAGCCTCCCAGATACATCTTTCTCCATGCTGGATGCTTCTTTGTGCTTTCGAACATTGGACTCCGAGTCCTTCCATTTTGATATTTGGACTGGCTCTCCTTGCTTCTCATTTTGTAGATGTCCTATTGTGGGACCTTGTGATCATGTAATAAACTCCCTTCTCTCTCTCTCTCTCTCTCTCTCTCTCTCTCTCTGTGTGTGTGTGTGTGTGTGTGTGTGTGTGTGTGTGTAATTAATTATATCCCTCTAGAGAACCCTGACTCTTACAGGCACATTCCCCTAAACAGAGTAATGATCCAGAAATGACCCATAGGTGACCGATCAGTTTCCTTTTTTTTGGACTTTCCCTTTGAACATTGAGAAAAGAAAGAGGTTGCAATCTAAAATAACAGAATATGACTTGGAGCTATAAATACCTGTAAATCTCCAGTCACAGGAGAAAACCAACCTGCAGTAAAACGATAAGGGTAGCACAATTTATTGTTATTATTTTTAGCCCTTGAGTCCTGCTATGTTTGAAGTCAGATCCAACTCTGGACTTGCAAGTTAGAAAGTCCCTTATTTCTACTTTTATTTGTACAAATTGATTTCCATCACTTGCAACCAAAAGTGATCTGACTAATATGTGTGTCTGTATTATAATGTGTATCCTTCAGAAGAAAAGTGTGGCAGCATTTTTGTAGCTATTGCAGGGATGAAAAATATCTTTCTTTCCTAACACTATGTTTATGGCTAGGGGCTCAAGAGATTAATAAGAGAAAAGCATGCAAATTTATTTAGTATGAGTTTTATATGACACAGGAGTCTTGAGAAAGAAAGACCCAAAGAAATAGGTAAATTTGTATATTTTCGTGCTTAGGTTTGACAAAGAATAGAAAGTCATACAGAAATATAATTGAAGGAGAAAAGGATAGGACCTAATGTTTATAAATTCAGTAGGGGTGGAATTAGCAAGGCCTGTTTATTCAGATTCTTCTCTGTTTCCCAGTATCTTCAGAGATAAGGATGCCCCTCTCCTCCCGTTCTAGGGAAGGTACTTCTCAGGTGACAGTCTTATGGCCCTGCTTCGGAGGAGAAGGAAGACGGAAGGTGAGAGCAACCCTCCTGATTCTGCTGTTTTCTTAAATGCCAAGGTCCCATATTTTGAGTTAGTGTGGCCTGAATCTCATAACAATACATACAATTTTTTTTGTCATGTTTCTTTTGATTCACTTTATAATAGTATTGATCTACCTGGGATAAACATGTGCCCATCTAAGTCTATTCAGAGGCTGTCTCAGAACCTACATCTCCTGAAGCCATCATGCTTTCTCTGTAAATAGTCCCATTTTTTTATATCTTAGATTTAGAAATTTGTTGAGTATTCTTCCTAATCAATCACAAAGCTAAAACAAAGAATTAAAATCCTTGCTATGTGCTAAGTTTTCGGGGATAGGCAATTTTGAGTTAATATTCACAACAAAGTTATTATATAACTTTATAATATTTACTTTAGAGGCAGAATAGCAGGATTAAACAAGTGAAAAAGTTGGAATTTAAACCTGAAGATGGGGGAATAGGGTTTTCTGGCACTCATTCTATTATGCATTTGAAAAAACTATTCATGCATGAAAATACCTTTATAAGAGTTACGGAATCCAGGTGAGAAATTATAGTGCCTGAATATAGAAGAGAAATAATAAAAGGTGCATGGAAGAGGGTAGCAAGGACAGATTCACAACACCCACATTAACCCTTTGCCAAACCTGAGCAGCACAGCATGAGAGAAAAACACCCTCACAAGGGGAAGGAGCAAAAACAGTTCTGTGATGAACACCAGCACCAGGCCCATTCATTGAAACCCTGTCCCAGGCCAGCTTCCACAGCCTCAAGCTCCAGGCTAACCATCATAGACTAAGGCTCCAGACCTGCCAGAGGCTTTAGGCCCACCCCCAGTCTCAGGCCAGTTCCAGTGGACTGCAGCTCCACAGTGTCTTCCAAAGTACTTAGCCAGTACCTGTGGAACCAGGCTTCAGGCCAGCATCCAGGCACCAATAGACACAGGCTCCAGGCCCAACACAGTAGACTCTGGTGCTGTGCTTCCCCCCCATAGATCAGTTTTATGGACTCAAGCTCTATGACTGCCCCAGTAGCAGATCATCCCCAGTAGATTCAAACTGCAGGCCTTTCCCCCATGGACTGAGGTACTATGTCCATCTGTATATCAGGACTCCCCCAGTAGACTCGGGCTCATAGACAGGCCCAGTGCCATGCCACTCCCCATGCACATAGCCTTCAGGAATTCCCAAAGGACCCAGGCTCCAAGCCATTTACCTGTTAAGCCAAGCAGCAGGCCAGCCTGCTTGAGGACTCCACCCACTGACCCTGCCAGGGCGCCCACTCAGAATTTCTGGACAAGCTGATTGGTGAGGGGCTTTCTTGGCTAAAGCTAGACTGTAAGACTGGAATAGGTACCTGCCTCTTCAAATGCAGAAATGCCAATGCAATGCCACAAGGATCATGAATAATTATAGAAATATGCCATCATCAAATGAACAATATAAAACACCAGTAACTGACAATAAAGAAACAGAGATCTATAAACTTCCTGACAAATAATTCATGATAATCACCTAAAAGAAGCTCAATGAACTACAAGAAAGTACAGATCAACAATTAAACAAAAATCAGAAAAACAATATGCAAATGAAATGAGAAGTTCAACAAGAAGATAGAAACCATTAAAATAAAAAAAGAAATGAAAATCTGGACCAAACTAACGTAATGACTGAATATAAAAAATTTTCTAGGAAAGTTCAACAGTAGACTCAATCAAACAGAAGAAAAAATGAGTCAGTTTGAAGACAGGTCATTTGAAATTGCTCAGTCTGAGGAACAAAAGGAAATAAAAATGAAAAGACGGTTGTATGAATTATGGAAGACTGTAAAATGAGCCAAATATATATTCTGTGGGTATCACTGAAAGAGCAGAGAAAGAAAGAAAAATGAGGAGGGAAGTCTAATAAAGAAATAGTGAAAGAAAAGTACCCAAATCTGAAGAGAAAAATAAACATCCCAATTCATGAGGTACAAAGAACCCCAAATAGAGAAACTGTAAAGAGATCTTCATGAGACATATTAAATCAAATTCTCAAAAGTCAAAGACAAGGTGAGAATTTTGAAAGCAATAAGAGAAAAACAACTTATCACATACAAAGGAAACTCTCATATCACAATTAGCACGTTTCTCAGCAGAAATCACACAGGCTAGGAGAGAGTGAGATGATATATAGACAGTCCCCAACTTAAGATGGTTTGACTTAATCATTTATTTTTATTTACAATGGTGTGAAAGTGATATGCGTTCAGTAGAAATCATACTTTAAGTATCCATAAAACCATTCTGATGTGACTATTATGCATTGTATGCCTGTATCAAAATTAAAAGGCAAGAAATAAAACATACTATAAAAAATCACCTTTACTAAAAGAAAGGCAAGAAGGAAGGAAAGAAGGGAGAAAAGATCACAAAACAACCAGAAAACAAATAACAAAATGGCAGGAGTTAGTCGTTACTTATCAATAACATTGAATGTAAATGAACTAAACTCTCCAGTCAAAAGGCACAGAGTAACTATATGGATAAAAACAAGACCCAATGATCTATTGCGTACAAGAAACACACTTCACCTATAAAGACACACATATTCCATGCAAATGGAAACCAAAGGAAGACTAGGAGTAGCTATACTTGTATCAAACAAAACAGATTTCAAGACAAAAAACATAGAAGGTCATTATGTAATGATAAAGTGGCAGTTCAGCAAGAGGATATAACCAGTGGAAATATATATGCACCCAATGCTGGAGCACCCAGATGTGTAAATCAAATACTATTAGAGATGAAGAGAAGGCTAGACTCCAACATAATAATAGCTGGAGACTTGAACACCTCACTTTCAGCACTGGACAGACCTTCTAGACAGAAAATCAACAACAACAACAAAACCAGACTTAATCTGTACTATAGACCAAATGTATCATTTACAGAACATTTCATTCTTTTCCTCAGCACATGGATCATTGCCAAGGATAGATCTTATGTTAGGTCATAAAGCAAGCCTTAAAACATTCAAAAAATTGAAATTATATCGAGTATCTTCTCAGGGCACAATAGAATAAAACTAGAAATCAATAACAAAAAATTTTGAAAACTATACAAACACATAGAAGTAAAGCAGTATGTTCCGAATGACCAGTACTTCAAAGAAGAAATTAAAAAACAAATTGAAAAATTTCTTGACATTATATGAATGAAAATGAAAATGGAACGTACCAAAATCTATGGGATTCAGCAAAGCAGCCTAGTACAGTGCAGTATAGTATAGTATTATGTAGTATTGTATATTATTATATAGTAATATAGTATAATGTAGTATAGTGTAATATAGTATAGTGTAATGTAGTATAGTATGGTGTAATGTAGTATAGTATAGCATAATATAATATAGTATAGTGTAGTGTTAAGAAACAGTAAGTTTACCCTGCCCCCATGGCTCCTTGGTGGAGGGTACCTTTTAGTTTGTGTAATTAGTGGTAGGCAGGTAACAGCTGCCTACTTGGTTTATTCTTGCGTTATGAGTAAATGTAGACCACCTGTGTATTAATAAGAATCACCTATCTAAGAGCAAATAAATATGTGGATGAGAATCTGCTCGGGGCCTTCAGCCTGGAATGCCGTCAGCCCCTGAGGCTCTCAGGCTGTGCTTCCCCTGGATAGATCCACTTCCCCAGGGATAGATCCACTCTTTTGTTCTGTCTGGGTGTTTGCCTTTCGATACCTTCAGTGCTGCCTGGGTGGGAGTCTCCCTACTGAGCTGGTACTCTGTAATGCAGTGTATTATAGTATAGTACAGTGTATAGCTATAACTGCCTACATCAAGAGAAAAACTTCAAATAAACTAATGATGCATCTTAAAGAACTAGAAAAGCCAGAGAAAACCAAACCTAAAATTGGTAGAAGAAAAGAAATAGTAAATCCCAGAGCAGAAATAAATAAAAATTGGAGAAAAACAAAAAACAAAAATACAATCCAGTCATTTGAATCAACATGAATGGAACTGGAGGTCATTATGTTGAACAAGTCAGGCACAGAAAGACAAACTTTTCATGTTCTCATTTTGATACGAGTGGAAGTTATCCCAGTTACCAGTGGCAAATTCATCTAGGTCTGCAGCAACCTCAACTCTTTCAGAAGAATTCAACTGAGGGGCATAAGGCAGAAGAGACCAAAATAAGTTTTAGAGCAAGAGTGAAAGTTTATTTAAACGCTTTAGAGAGGAAATGAAAAAAAGTAAAGTATACTTTGGAAGAGGGTCATGTGGATATCTGGACATTGGACCTAGGGTTTTACATGCGGACCTACTTCTCGTGTCTTGCATCCCTTTTCCAGTGGAATGCCCCCTGAAAGTTATATACCAGTTAAATTCTGCCATTTTGTTTCTTAATGCACATGCTCAAGCCCACACATCCAATTTCTGAGATCTTACTGGGAAGCTGCCTATCAGCAGTTACAGGCGTTTTTATCTTTAGGGAGACTGCCCTTCCCTTGGATCTGGTTGTGACTAATTTTTATTTTAGAGAGACAGTTAACAACTGCCTGGCCATCCCCTGATGGTCACCTGATATTCCTGGTTGTTAGGAGGTGGCCCTCTCCTGCCCCACTCTTGTCTGCCAGGCTACCTATTGTAACAACTTATTTGGGGAGCTAAAAATATTCAAACAATTGAACTCAAAAAGATAGAGAATACAATGCTGATTACTAAAGGCTGGGAAGGGTAGTTGGCAAGGAAGCACTGGAGATAGTTAATGGGTACAGAAATATAGTTAGATAGAAGAAATATGATTTAGTATTTGATAGCACAGCTGGTGACTACAGTCAAAAATAATTTATTGTACATGTGAAAATTATTTAAAGATTATACTTGGATTTTTTGTAGGACAAAGTAAGGATAAATGCTTGAAGTATAAATGGGAATCACCTTCAATTCGTCCATGTGACCTGATTCTCCCTGGACACGGGACAAGAACCTGGGCACACAGAGGGCAGGGATATGGACTGTGCTGCAGGGTCCACACAGAGCCTGCTTCCGCACTCACTTGCTCACATGTTCCCAGTCTCAAGGAGTGGCCAGTGGCGGGCTGAGTGAAATGAGCCACTCCAGTTCCCACCCATGAAAGGAGTTAAGGTTAGGAGAACAACCCCATCTCCTCAAAAGAGAGGAAAGTTGTAACTAATTTTAGAGGGGGAGTAAATGATTTCCAGGGGAATTGAATGGATTTTAAGGCAGACATTATCTGGTAAATGACTGTCTTTGAAATCTGAATGATCCAGAGAGACAGATAAGATCTTGTGACAAAGTCTATCTAGAAGGAGTTACATTCCTTAGTCTTCTACCTGTGATAATGACATTTCAGGGAGAACATGGAAGGCAATTTCATTGCTTTGGTGAGTATGGTCATAAGGCAGATATGTTGGGTAGGCTGGTCTCAAACTCCGAGCCTCAAGTGATCTGCCCACCTTACCCTCCCAAAGTGCTGGGATTACAGGGATGAGCCACTGTGCCCAGCTGAGCCCCTTTCTTATAACAAGATAAATTATACCATGTTTCCATGTTGGTAGAATGCTCTCATAGGTAAAGGAAAACCAATTAATCGCAATCAAAAGGAACAATTGCTAGGGCCATATTGTTAAGTAGGTAAACAAGGAAATAGATTCCATTGACCAACTGAAAGGGTGGGTCTTAGTGAGAAGCATAAATCATTAAATTATGTCAGGAGGAAAGACCATATTATATTGAAGGAAACTAAAATACTTCACCCTAAAATATACTTCCTTGACATATTTTGAGATGACTGTTCATACAAACATGCCTACAAACAGAACAGCCTTTCAAAGCTGTCTTTTATGGAAGAGATTTGTGTCTGTAGAGAAAATTTGCATTGATGCAGTAAGGCTTTCTCTGAGGCATTGCCTACATATGGAATAGATCAACTGCTATTTGTCACCTCAAAAGGCCTGAAAGAAATATTTAGCATTTATTCTCTGAGCGCTGCTACCTGTGAGGTTTTATCAACATAACAAGACTACCTTTGCTAGCCCATCCTCTTCTTCCCTTCCTATAACCTGTTTTACCACCATAAACTGTTTTGTTATGATTCAACCCCCTATTTTTTCTGTAACCTCAAGACATTATAAAAGCCTCAACTATCCACCCATTTTTTGAGCTCTTTATAAGTTCCCCATGTACATTAGTAAACTTGTATGCTTCTTCTCCTATTAATATACTTTTTGTCAGTTGATTTTTCAGAGAAACTTCAGAGGGTAGAGGGGAAGTTTTCCTTTATCCCCTGTGAGGGTGATGAGGTTGCAGAAAAATGTTACAAACATCTATTTATTTAGGTCTTGGTGATGTGGAATGATTGTGGAAATCAGTATAACAAGACAGGAAGTTGAAAATTTACAAAGTGATAGTTTTGGAACAGAATAACTGAAATCAAGTTTATAGAATTCTTGTAGCTTCTATTAATAATGAAATGTGATGTATGTTCATGAGACAAAGTTGGATGGAAGATGAAATCAGTGCAAAAGAGGAAGTCAGGAATTTAGGGTACAGAATATTGGCAGAATCATCAATGTAAATAGCAAGATCATGAAGAATAGTAACAGAAACAGTAATAGAGAGACAAGGACTTAAGTTATTCAATAAACGCTGAATAATAGCTTCACATAGCAGCAAATGAAAGCACTGGGTTATAGAATTTCCAGATAAAGTACAGGACACCAAATTATCTGTACTCATTTATCTGAAATTCAAATTTGACTGTGTGTCCTATAATTTGATTCCCTGCACCTTCCAACCTTAACTGGGTGGTACAGTCTGATAATATAAGATTCAAACTTGGAGTTTTTAGATGAGAGAAAGTATGAATGATATGTAAGCAGTTTAAGACAGAATATCTCACCACAAAATGTGCCTTGTTAGCATAAAAATTATTTTGAGTTGATTATTTTGAGAAACGGCAGACATAGAAGTTCTGAAACAGCAGTTACCCTTTATAAGTTGCCCTTACAAAAATAAGAAAAATTTACATCTATAAAGGATATCTCTATTTGTAAGGGCGTCTCCCTCTCCATCTCAGGAATAAACGTATGATTCTAAGACACTAGATAACTCTTATCAATGGAGAAGGCACCAACTTAAATTTGCAAAACAAACCTTACTGTTGTTTCCTGTGCTTTTTCTGGTCACCTCTCTTATTACTGCCCTCTTAACACGCTTCTTTCTTTGTTTCAGTTGAAGATGGTATGTAAGCCTACACTCTTAGCCACCTGTGTGAGATTTACTCATTTTTATGAATATCTCCTATATATATATATATATATATATATATGAGGTATACACGTTTATAAATTTCTGTTATTTTTTTCTCTCTCTTATTGATCTGTGCTGTGTTACAGGGGTCGGTCCCAACTTAAAACTCAGAAAGGGTAGAGGGAAAATTATTTTTCCTCTCCTATAGCAGCCATAAGAATCAAAGAGGAAAATTCCTTTACTTCTGATTCAGTACTTTATTGAGCAAGAAGGTCAAGAGCATCTTCAGAGAAAAATTTCACAAAGTAGAAAATCTGAAGAATGACAAATCATGAGTTCTAGACATTAGAGTTGAAGAGTATACAGGGTTGAAAAGAGATATAGGATAAGGTTAGTAACAAAGGGATTGTCTTGAGAAAAAGAGATTTGAATCTAAGGAATAACCTTAGCATACTGTGGGTCTTGTGGTGATAGACACAAGTGAGGCTTATAGGGCACAATGGTACTTTTCAGGTGGGTCTCCAAAAGCTAGTGAGACTATGATATTTGAGGTGGGAAGGGGGGATTTTTTCAATACTGTATACTGTTCTGGGGTATGTCTTCACTTCTGCCAGGGAGGATGTGAAAACTGGGTAGAAGATGAAACTCCTGAGCTCTGGCTCTTACCAGTAAAGATGTGGAAGTGACGGAGTGGGTGACCCAGATGAAGTCATGAAATAGAAAACGATATAACCGGGCTGTCCCCAGGAATCAGCTTATTCTGATAGTAAGAATGAGAATTGATATGTTTGGAATAAATGGATAATTGTATAGTTTGTTAGTGAGAAATAAAAATGAAATTCTATACCCTGCAGTTGACTTAATGGATCCCCCTCTTGGCCAAGGGGACCCTAAAGTAACATTGAAAACTAAGTTATTGGCCATGACAGCAGTGGAGGTCAGTCATGCCTCTAACACCCCCTCCCTCACTAAGTGCTATTAGACTTTCTTTCCTAAAAGCTAAACAGAACGCTTTCAAAAGATTGCACACCTGATATCAACCAACCACCTGATCGCTGGCTCTTCTGATTTGTGATTTCAACAAAACAACAAACCAGCATTTCTTCATGAGAAATGCCCACCAACCATGGAGTGATTCTGGCCAGTCTACAAAGGAAGCACAGTAAGGGCTTTTATGTTCTCTGCTTTATCTTTTGACATCAGAGAGCTGAAAATTTCAGCCTCAGATTATGTTAATGCTGCCATTTTTTAAATGGGATACATGAAGGGGCATGAAGCTAAATTGTGCATGGGCTTACTTCTTCTTTCATAAATACTCATCACTGTTCCTATAGCTTACTGAATATGTACATTTGCCCACCTTCCCAGCCTAAAATTTCTGTCCTCTTTCCCCTACCCAGCATAAAATTCCTATCCCCCCTCCCTTGATGTGTCTGTTGCCATGTGTATTGTACATTTCATCTTTTACAGTATCATACTCAGTTAAAACCAAAATAAAGAATCCTGCTTAAGCATATTTGATTCTGTGAGCAAATTTCGTCTAGAATTACATTACTTGTTGAATTATGCCTTCCAAAATAGATTTTTTAATTAAATTTTTATTATTATAGATGATTACACCTAAGCTATTGATAATCTTTGTTACTTATGGAAAGATACATAAAATTATCTGCCATATGAATTATTATTAAATAGATTTGTTATAAAATTGAAGATGTTTATTGACCTAATGAGTAATACATTCAGTGAATTAGAGTTTTCTGGCCTCTAGGGCAGGGGCTGGAAGATGTTTTCCGTAAAGGTTTGGCTAGGTAACATCTTTGGCTTTGTGGGCCATAAGCTTTCTCTGCCAACTACTCAGCTCTGCTGTTACGACATGAAAGTAGCAACAGACAACCCTTAAAGAAGGAGGGTGTCCAGATTTGGCTCCATTGCGAGCTGTAGTTTTCAGATCCTGCACTTAGCTATGATTTTTATTTCCTTGGCTTTTATTGTAGTTGCTGCTTGCTTTCCTTTTAACACTGAAATCTCCATAGCATTAGGATAAAGCCAAAAATGGCAGAACCTAATATTCAAATGGTTAACGGTCGTAAAATGACTTAACAGATGTCACTTAGACTCTGGTTTTGCCTCTAGCCACGGTGGGTTGTATTTTTGAGAACTATACTTCCTGATGGAAAAGTGTTCTTAGTAACTGAGCTCAGGTATTTTGATCATGGTTAATTTGCAACCGTCCTTAAAATAGCCTGGCGGTCAGAAAACTAACTGAAAATCCTCTCAAATCACTTCTAAAGATATCTTTCTGACTTGTTTCTCTGTTCAAATGTCTCCTCAGTAAGGTTTTCTTCTTGATTTCCCAGTACAAAATTGCAATACACTCAGGAACTCTTTGACACTCCCTCTTCCCTGATTTATGTTTTCAAACTATTTCTCAAACTACATATGTTTTATTTCACCACCTACATTTTAGTTTCTGTCTTCTCCTACTTAAATGTAAGTTATACAAAGAGAAGAATTTTCATGTTTTTTTTGCTCGTTGTATTCTCAGTATTGAGAAATGCCCATGAAATACAGTAGACATTTAATAAATATCTGTTGCATAAATGAATAAAGTTTATTGATATATATGTTAATATTAACCAGATGCAATCATCTTGGAAAGTACTCAAAGAGATTGTACTCTTTGATGGAAAAAAGAAAATAAAGTAATAAGTTTATTACTAGTAATAAATTCAATAAGGCTTGAATTACAGTTTTAGTGTTCTGTCTTAGAGTAAGTCAGTGAACCTCTTCTTAGCGGCCTCTCATCTTCCTCAACTATAAAACGAAAGTGTTAGACTACATTGTCTAGCGGTGTGTTCCCCCTGGTTTCCATTGCTTTTACTCTCTTATCACCAGATCTATACCATCCGACTGGTCCGCCAACTGGATAAAAACTAAGCAGAGACCTTAATACCACATTAGTGGAAGGGAAAAAAGTAGCCTCTACCATTCTGACTGTCAATCACCTCCAAGGCTACGGAAATAATCCTGAGCACCAAGTTCAGTGAGAAACAAATCTAGGACAAATTTGAGACAGACAGGTAGGAAGGGCTCCCTGGCAAAACTCCAGCTGGCCTGCACACTGGGAAGAATGCACACTGAGTGGAGCCACAAAAGTCTGTGCATTTGCAGCCAGAAGGAGCCTGGCCTCTCCTTTTCCTGGGTGGAACCTGAGATTCAAACTGCAAGGCAGGAAGCACACCAGCAGGGATTCTGGCTTTGTGGAAAGTCCCCATTTTCCTTCTTTTCCCTTTTTGCCCAATAAAACTCTGCCTTCTTCGCCCTTGAAATTGTCTGTGAGCCTTCATTTTCGTGGCCATGTGAAAAAGTGCTGAAACATTTTTGGCATCCAGCAAGGAGCTTGAGAAGTGGTCAGTGAAATGGGGACGCTCACTGTGGTTTCTAAGCCTTTTCATCCTCAGACTTTTGAGCTTACAGGAAACTGCACCACCATCCCCATTGTTCCCAGGTGTTGGGCAAGTTGATTGGCCTTCACCTCCATGGCCTTTTCTTTCCTTTTTCAGGACAGACAAGTGAGCAGTGGCTCCCCCTTACTCTCCCCTCCCTTCCAAGGCTGTGATGCATAACCCAAGGGCCCCACATTGCTGGTCCCCACTATGTGCCACAGGAGCCTTGCCCTTCTCCAGCCAAGGTTTTTTTTGTTTGTTTTTTGTTTTTTTAATGTTCTTTACCATTTGGTATGTTTTTGGAGTGGCTGGTACTGCAGCAAGGGGTTTTACTCCATCGGACTGTAATTAAGCTTTTCCTCTGGTGGAGGAACATATTGCATAAGAATAAGAGGTTCTTCCTTAGTCATTTTTAAACTGTTTCTTTTATTCCCCTTCTCTGTCCCATCAGCAGGTAACTTTTAAAGTTTCTTTTTTTTTCCTTTTGGAAGATGTTTCACCAGACTAGGAATGGTAAGGATCACTGTTTATATTCTCTGTAAAGTTTTGGTTGTGAAAAAGGATCTTACGGGGACTGGGTTTTCTTCTGTCTGTGTAGTTGTATGTGTGTGTATGGCGTCTGTAAAAGAGGACTAATTTGGCCGTAAGAAAGACAAGCACTTGAATCAAATATTTTTTAAAGGAAAGATAAAAGCTGTGATACCTTTCAGTTCATGTAAATTTAATCTTTGAGAAATAGAAACAGCCCTAAAGACTATTGGTAAATTGCAGGTGTCATTAAAGTATGAATAGGTAAACTAAATTATGCAGGTCAGATGCAAAGTTTGCTAAGTGTTTAAGGTTATAAACTGCTTTTTTGGGTTTTGAGAACTTTTCAATTTGCCAGCTTCACAGTTTGTAAGACCTGGGGACATTTGGAACTAACCATGCCCTTAATTATGCTGGAAGAAGGCAAATCTTGGCTTCACCTAGCACACAATTAAAACAACTTAACAAGTTTTACATTAAAGTTAAAAATTTCTAGGCATTACCATTATAACATGTAATTGAGACTACTGGAAATAGATTTACATACAAGTTGTGTAAGAACAATAAAATGTGTGTGTGTGTGTGTGTGTGTGTGCGTGTTTTGTAAAAGGTTATAAGAAGGCATGAAAATGTAATTTTTTTTTTTTTTTTGCCTAGGGTTAAAGAACTGTTTTAAGTTAAATAAGATAAAGCTGAAGGTTCAAACAAGTGGTGGTAAGATTGTGAAAATTAATCTTACAGAAGAGATTCCTTGTGTGGCTATATTGACTAAATTCAAAAAAGCGATTATATGGTTTTTCTGTAAATGGAGCATTGAAATAAAAGCACAGCAAGGTTTTCTCAATGCTCTAATCTGTCCTTTGGCAACATTTGTAAAGGGTTATAAAATGTTTTTGCTTTTTTAAATTTCTGAGTCATCACTTTGGAAAAATAACTTACGATAATCTGGAATTCTATTTCATAATATCAACTTTTTTAAACTTCGAACATATTTAATAGCCTTCCCAAAATCATACTTCAGCTTCAAAATTATTTTTCCTGATGCCTGATTTTTTGGATGCTTCAGAGGGCCCCTGCAACATCCAGAAAAGAGATAAAAAGGATTATTTAACATGCTCAGGTATATGGAAATGCCAAAAGGATGTTCAATCTTCTTTAGGTTATATTTTGGTAAATAACACTAACATATATTCCAAAATTTTATGGGATTTCTAAAATTTTAATGTCTAAGTATATGATACGAATCATAATTAAGAGTTTTATGTTAAGTTATGGTAAATCAGGGGGATAATCAAACTTCTCTGTCAATGGCGTATCTAAGTGTAACTACCCTGGACATTTTGTTATTTGCAGACAATTGTTGTCTTCTTTTCATCTTTTTCAAAAGATGGTTTATAGTAAGCTATAGAACTGTAACAGGTGCTCTCAAATACAGGCTTCTGATAACTATGGAGACTAACACTGGAATAAAAAAAAAATGTACAGGACTCATGAAAAGCTGAAATGCTCATGAATATCAAGCAAAACAAGAGTTAACTAAATGAACTGAACTCAGAAAACTGAAGCAAGCTTTTGACTTTTCCTTGGAATATTGCTGATCCTTGTTTTTTGTTTTTGTTTTCGGTTTTGTTCTTTGTAGAGTCAAGAAACTTATTTTGAACTATTTACAGCCTTTAATAATTGAGTAAGGTACATTCCTGTGATCAAGATTTGGAGCATGTTAGTTACTCTCTGCCTGGTTCCTCTAGAATTTGGAAACTATGAGTATTCTTAACTTACAGCAATATCATTGTTTGCATTAGTGCAATAAGAATCCACTTTTTGTTTGCAACAGGATGCAACTGGGAAAACTTGGTATTTTATCCAGGCTTTGTCTGGAAGAGTATACTTCCCTTTAAGGAGTCAATCTCAACTGCAGAGCTGATAAAAGCCCCATGGAAGACTGGCCTTATACCCTCATCTACACAGTACCTGTACAGCGTTTCTGACTTGTGGTCAGTAAAGAATGTCACTTTATAACAGCTTTCACCTTACCATTCGGCCTATGATAAGGAGACCAAGTTTATCTTGGGACCTTAAGAGGAGAGGATCGCCCAACTCACAGGTATCAGAGAATACAAACCCATGGCTGGCCTCAGCTTTATAACGTCTTATCTAAGATTCCTTGGGGAAGAAAGTTCCATCAAAGCCAATCCAAAAGGCCTAAGTAGAAATAATTATTCTTGCAGCACTTTATGCAAATAATCAGGCCAAGTATAAAACTAAAGTCTATTTTGCAAACCATTCAGTCCTATGATGATTTTTTTTTTTTTAACAAAAATGAGGACTGGAGAGAGAGAAATTGTGTTTCAAAACTTACACATTTGTAATTAAATCCTAAACTTATTAGTTGCTTTTAAGTTTTTGCCTACATTTTTAGACTAACCCTGCTTGTTGATGTAAACCAACCAGCAATCTCCGGCTGCAGCTCAAAAAGAACAAGAGGGATGGGTAATGTGGAAATCTGGATCAATATTCTAGTTCTGAGCAATTATCCTGCAAATCCTGCCAGGTGGATGGGAATAAATAAGATGTTCATCACTCAGAGGTTTCCTTTTGGGAAACAGACCAGGGGAGATAATCAAAGCCAAGCACCATGTACCCACATCCTAGCAGACATAACTATAGCAGCCAGTTATCTGGGTGTGGCACAAGGCATCATTTCCTCTCCCTTGTTGGAAGAGGACTCAGTTCCAAAGTTTCACCTTAGCATTTGGTTTATGATAAGGAGACCATGTAATGCTCCCGAGACACATTTTTGTCCCAAACTCAATTCCAAGCTTTGAGTCAAAGCCGTAATAAAGAAAACTGGGTCTAAGGGATCCAAAGGCAGACGACAACAGAGGTTAAAAGGCACAGTGCAGGTAAACATGTCTCATTCCTGTCTATTAAGCCAAGCCCAAGATTCCTGTTTCATGGAAAAAGGCCACATTAGTATCCATGGCATAAGTGGTGTCTAGGGAATTCAAGGCTACTGACAGCAGAGAAGATAGGGTGTATGCGAGTAGAGCAGAACATTCCCGCCCCAGGCCACCCTGCTTCATGGGTGCAAGCCACTTTGGCACCCGTGCCGGCATCTGCCAAGGTAGCTAGGACTCAGGAATGCAAGAACAGAATAGAAAAGAGGACACTCTCCCTGTCTCCCTCAATTAGCCCCAGGTATTTTCTAGGAAGAGAAGGGAACCAGGAATGCCTGCTTCCCCTCTTTCTAGATGGATAACCATTCTACCTCCTGGTATTTGCTAGGAAGAGCTGGGAACCTAGAATGACTGCTCCCCCTCTTTCTAGATGGGTAACCATTTGTCTTTAGTCTATACCCCTTTCAAATGTATCCTGAACCCCTAGAACTTTTTCGAATAATATCTTCTTTCTTCTTTCTCCTCCCCTGTTGTCTCTGCACTAATAGGTAATTGTGTCTCTGTCCTCTGGGACACTCCTCTCAGATGCGTCCTCCAAGCTGGAAAGAGCTAATTTCCCAAACCTTAAACTGGCTGGCTTAGGATTGGGCTCAGAAGAAGGGAACCCAGGAGCCCACCATGCCAGCAAGAGTAAAGTATTTTTTACAGTCAGGCTTTTGGCCTCCCTCTCCCTGTGCAAACTGGTGAAAGGTGTCAGGATTACTGAGCTCTCTTTAATCCTCCTCTTGTTTTGTTTTAATACATGTGTTCTAATAACCCAATTTGTTTCTTCTTGCCTTCAGGCCATCAAACTCCAAATAGTCATGCATCCGGAGCCTCAAAAGATGGCTTCTTCTGCTGGGAACCCTTAGATAGGCCTGAGGGAGCTCTGACTGCCATTTTCCCAAAACAGCATCCCCTGTCAGCAAGAGGCAGTTAAGATCTGTCCTTATCTTTATCCTTATCCTTATCCTATCTAAGGGCAGTTAGATGTACTTCTTTCAGGAGGGTAATGAGACTGACAGGTAAGAAGAGCTCCCTGGAAAAACTCCAGCCAGCCTGTGCACTGGGAAGAATGCACACTGGGGTGGAGCCACAGAAGTTCGCATATTTGCAGCAGGGAGGAGCCCGGCCCCTCCTCTTCCTGTGTGGAAACTGAGATTCAAACTGCAAGGTGGAAAGCTCACCAGCAGGCACCCTGGCTTTGTGGAAGTTTCCAGTTTCCGTTCTTTTCCCCTCTTCACCCAATAAAACCCTGCCTTATTCACCCTTCAAATGATCTGTGAGCCTCAATCTTCATGCCCGCATGATAAAGACCCTCATCTTTAGCTGAACGAAGTAGACCGTCCTGCAACAGAATCATATGGACTCACTTTTCTATTCTTCTTTTTCTAAATACAATTCGATACTGTCAAAAGACAAAGATACAACAAATTTTGTTATATATCTAATTGGCTTTTGTTTGTAATTCATAAACCAGACAGGCTCTATTCTACAAAATAGAACAAGAGCTCCCACTGGGCAACAGAAAACAGTGGGTTTTCTAAAATAGGAACGACAATACAATAAAAACCCAGAACAACAGAAAAAATAAAACGGATTGGCTACTATTTAATTACTTCAGGTTACTTTTTTGTAAGGGTTAAAGCAGAGAGGACTTTCCTATTACACTAACTCAGGTAGACTGGACTTCCTGTTTTCAGAAAAAAACTTCTGTTTTGGATCTATTCATTTCCTTAAAAGTTTCAGTTCGATTAATTGGATTTAGCATGAGTGACCCCATTTTGGTTTAGTCTGGTATGTTGAGATCTAGTACAGGAACTCAGTCCAAAACAATGGGCTCTCATAGTTTTTGCTTCACGAAACTATGGAAATATTTCAATAATGATCATAAAAGGATGCTGAAAGGTTGAAAGTAAAAGTGCCATAAGGACTTGAAGAAAGACATAGTGGTGAGTTCTCTGGGTTTTCCTTTTACCTGCCATAAATCTCAGACAAGGTGCCAGAGAAAGCTACAATGTGGAACCATCAAAAGGAATGGGTGTGTGTGTGGGGGTGGGGGGGGGGGGGGGGGCAGGGCGGAGCGGACACTAGTTTTGGGAATGGGAAAATCTGGCAGAGACTCGGCAGAAGGACCCATGCCCAGTGGTGGCAGCAGCCCAATTTGTGTGATACAGTACCAAGAGTGGATTGCAATCTGGCTGACCATCAGATACTCCACAGCCACAGGCAATAGACAGAAAGCTCCATCCACACGGGTAGTACCAACAGACCTATTATCTCTCAGGCTTCCACCCAGCAACAGAAGGTAATCTAGGCCTGGGTTCTCCCAACTCTCTCTCCAGTGACAGTGTAATGTGCATACCGTATCACTGCTGGTTCTCCAACCAGTGACAGAAGATGGCTCAGGTGAATGCTTGCCTCCCCTGGATAAACTGGCAGACAGAGTGAAAAATCCAATAGCACTGAGTGACCAGAGACCAGGCCAGAAGAAACATTCTCAGTCCTGTGTATCTGGATACCCCTTATCTTAACTATCACTGGGCAGCCTAGAGAAGCACATTCTGCTCCCAGAAACAGCACCACCGGTGATCCAGCAAGAGTTCGCGTAAACCAGAAGAATGATTTAGACCAGAGTAACTACAAGGACTCAAAAACCTAAACTGTCATTGGGACATGGCCCACAAAAGTGGGCTAGTTACCACACATTAAACCTAAAGAGGGTGGCTGCCTGCTAACATAGAAGATGAAAACAGGATCAAGCATCTCCTAACATAATATCTAAAATGTCAAGGATACGACTGAAAAACACAGGTCATTCCATGAATCAGTGCGGTCACAGCTTGAATGATAAAAGGCAATCAGGTGACACCATGACTGACATGATTCAGATCCTAGCACTGTCTGACAAAGATGTCAGAGCAAGTTCAACATTATTATCGATTCCTTCACAGCAAATGAAAAACAGAAAACCCATCGAAGAAATGTAAATTATATAAAAAAGGAACCAGGTGAAAAATAGATGACTGAAAAATACAATAACAATTTTTTAAAAGTTACTAACAGACTCAATTTGAGAGCAGAGAAGACAAAAGATACAATCAATGAACCTGCGAAAAAAATATTATTTACTCAATTTGAACAACAAAAAGAAAATAAGCTAAAAATAAAATGAACAGAATATCATGAACTGCAAGACAAATACAAAGGCAAAAATCTAGTATTTACATAATTTGAGTCTCAGAAGTAGAGGAGAAATATGTGGGACTAATAGCATAATAAAAAAATAATAGCTGAAATCTCTATACATTGTGTGAACGGCAATTCTGAAAATTCAAGAAGCTGAGTGAAATCTGAGTAGGATAATGACAAATAAATCCCTGTCAAGACATAGTATAACTAAACCTTTGAAAACTAAAATAAAAGGAAAAGTCTTAAAAGCTACCAGAAGGAAATAATGTATAACATATAAGGGAACACCAATTCCAGTGATAGTGTATTTCTCATCTGAAACCATGGAGGCCAGATAAATTGGCATATTTTTCAAGTGGTGAAAGAAAACAAAAATTATCAACCACGAATTCTATATCTAAAAAATTTTTCCTTTAGCCATATAAAGGAAATAAAGACATTCTCAGACAAATAAAAGCCAAGAGAATTTGTCACCAGCAGACCTACCTTTAAAGAATGGCTAGATGAAGCTCTTTACACAGAAAAGAAGTGATAGCGGAAGAATGCTTGGAACTATAGAATGAAAAGAAAAACAGAATAAGTAATAATAGAGATACACATATTAGGTGCTTCTTTCTCTCATGAGTTTCTAAAATCATATTTGATGGTTAAAGCAAAAATTAAAATGTTTTCTGCTGTGGTACTCAATGGCTGTTAACAGAAATATTGGAAACAATTATATTTCAGTGGAGGAGGATAAAGGAACCTAAGTGGAAGTAAAATTTTAACACTGACTCCACGTGATAAAACGTTAATGCAAGTAAGCTGTGATAAGTTACATATTTTATACTACATAGAGCAATCACTATTATAAATTTGCAAAATGATATGCTAAAAACAATGTAAAAAAATGAAATCCTACCAAAAACAATTGGATAACCCACACATATATAAGAAAAGAGACACAGAGGAACAGCAAACAGAGAAAATAAAGTGAAAATAAATAAAACAGCAGCCTTGAACCCTAACATTTCAATCATTACTTTAAATATGGATTACTAATGCACCAGTTAAAAATTATTGGCACAAGGGATAAAAAAACGATGACCCAACTTTAGATGTCTACAAGAAACTCACTTTGAACACAAAGACATAGGTAGTGTAAAATGAGAAGGATAGAAAATGTTTTATCATGTTAACTTTAATCAAAAACAAGCAGAAGTAGTTATAAAAAAAATCAATGAAATTAAAAGCTAGTTCTTATTAAAAAATAGTAAAATTAATAAACCTTTATCATGACTGACAAGAAAAAAGAGAGCAGACACAAATCATGCATAATGAATGAAATGGGAGCTATCACTATAGATCCTATACCTATAAAAAGATAATAGTGGAAAACAGCAAACAACTTTACATTACAAAGTTCAAGTTAAAAGAAATAAAAGAAATAGACCAATTGCCTGAAAACCACAGACTATACTTTCTCAGGGTAAAATTAATGACCTGAATAATCTTACAACAATGCATTTAATTTTATAATGTAAAAGTTCCCCCAAATAAATATTGAGGCCTGGATGGTTTTCCTGGAGAATTTTGCGAAGCTCTGAAGAGGAATTAACACCAATTTTATACAATGCGTTATAGAAAACAGAAGAGGAGTGAACACTTTCTAATTCATTTTATGAGACTACAGTTACCTTGATACCAAAACAAAGATAATACAGAAAAAGAAATCTGAAGACTAATAGCTTTAAATAAATTAGATGCACAGATGTCAACAAAATGGTAGAAAACCAATTTTAGCATATAAAAAAGATTATATCTCATGACCAAGTGGGAATTATCCCCAAAATACAAAGTTTGTGGAACATTTAAAAGCCAATTAATGTACCATTATTATCAATACAAGTCAAAACCACATGATCATCCCAAAAGATGCAGAAAAGTCATCTGACACACTCAACACTGTTTTCTTGATAAAATTACCAAGAAAAACTAGCAATGGAAGAAAACTTGCTTAGCCTGATAAAGGATATATATGAAAAACCCACAACAAACATGAGGTCTAATGGTAAATATGACAGTTAATTTTGCATCAACTTTACTTGGCCACAGGATGCCAGGTTTTTGGTTAAATATTAGTTCTGGGTATGTCTGTGATAGTGATTATGGAAGATAGTGATTAGCGTTTGAATTTGTCAACTGAGTAAAGCATATAGTCCTCCTCAATGTGAATGCAAATTATCCAATTTATTGAGGGTCCAAATAGAACAAAAAGGTAGAGGAAGATTGGGTTAACTCTCCCTCTGCCCAACTGTTTGAGCTGGGACACTGATTTTCTCCTGCCCTTAGCACTCTTGGTTCTCAGATATTAGACTCAGGTGGGAATCTACACTGTTAGTTCTCTGGCTCTCAGGCCTTCAAACTACACCACAGGCTCTTCTGGGTCTCTGGTCTGCAGACAGCGAATTATAGGACTTCTCAGCCTCCATAATTACATGGGCCAATTTCTTGTAATAAATCTCATTATATCTTATGTATTATAAAAATACATAAATATATAATATATAAATTATTAAATATATAAATATAAATAAATACATGTTATTGAATACATAATCCAAGTATTTACCTAATATAAAAATAATATATACATATTTAATATAATAAATATATAATATATGTTAATACCCAGAGGATGTACATATATATATCTATATTCTATTGGTTCTGTTTCTCTTTAGAACCCTTACTATTATAGTAAAATATTTAAAACACTGAATCCTTTTTCTTTATGATCAGAACAAGGAAAGAATGTCTTCTTTCACTAATTTTATTAAAAATAGTATTGAAGTTTTAGCCATTGAAGCAAGGCAAGGACAAGAAATAAAAGGCATTCAGATTAGAAAGAAATAAAACTGTTATTTGCTGGTTCCATTTATATCATAGTTTTGAAATTACAAAATTATAGCAATGGGGAATAGATAGTGGTTGCCAAGGGTTAAGGGAGGGGGTGGATGGGGCAGGATGATTGATTTTCAAAGAGAAACAAGAGGAATCCTTGTGGTGATGGAACAATTCTGTATTTTGACTGTGATGGTAGATCTATGGACTCACATATGTGATAAAATTACTCACAGAATGAAAGAGACAAATACAAGTAAAATTGGAGAAATCAAAAAAAAAACATTGGTAGGTGATATAAATGTTGATATTCTCGTTGTGATATTGTACTATAATTTTGCAAGCTGCTATTAGTGAGGGAAACTGAGTAAGAGGTGCATAGAATCTCTCTGTACAATTACAACTGCATGTGAACTCACAATAATATCCAGGTTCTAAAAAGCACATTTAATGCCATAATTATTTGTTTTATATAACCCAAAATTACCAACTCTGGGGACATATTACGGCAAGTATTTGAAATGGTTCAAAATGCTTGCATACCTCACTCACATTTACAGGGTCAAATGTAATAATAGTGGAATCATTATGAATGCACACAAAGAGAACCAGAATTTAACTGTGCTGATAAGACTGAAATAAACTTGAGGGAGAATAATATGGTTGAGAAAATAATCTATGTCAATCCCTGCAATAAAGTGTTCAAAATCAGGTGTGTAACTAGCAACTTTTGAAAGTAAAAGAGAATTGATGAAAGACATTAGAATTGATGAAATTGTATCTGTTCTCCAAAAGTAAAGACTATTTTATTATTTACAAACAAACCACTGATCTCTCTCCTTCTCCACTCCCAATCCACAAAGGAATTAAGGTGCCTTCAAAACCAAAGTTGCTTTTGTGATTACTAGTGTTCACTTAAAAAATATCAGTCATTTTTAAATTAACAGACATCTTCCAGAGGAAGCCAAGAATAACATATTTATTGACTGTGGTCAACTTTTAGGGATCCAAAAACCACTGCTCAAAGAAATTCTCATATAAACTCTGAGATTGATAAGGTCACCAAGTTTGATTTCATCAAGTGGTGATTTTCAGGTACTCCAAGCCAAGATTTCATGTGCAGTCACAGACAAGTCAAAATGTCTGCTGTATAGTGATGCCTGTCTTCAGTTAAGCTCATGAGGAGACACTTACATATAATTGTTTATATGATTTCATGTCAGTGTCTTCAGATCATATCCTGTAGATGAGAACTGGAATTCAGAGTGAGCTTGAACTTACTATTGTAACTATTTCACAACAGAAAGCTAAAGTTCATTTGTAATTGTTTTCTGCATTTTAAAATAGACATTCATTTTAGCTTTAATTATTTATATATAAAATGTTTTATATGTCTATTTTTAACCAAGAAAATATCATTATGTTTTATTTTCTTATTAAATCCCTAAGTAATTTTCCATCCAATAGGTCAGAGATTCTTTATTTAAAAAAAACTATTCTTTTCACCTTTCACATGTACATTTCCAAATAATAAATTTTTACCTGAATTTAATTGGATGAGAACTAAATATGTAAATCTTTTATTTTAAAAATATCTTTGCTACATTCTGGATATGTCACAGGAATGCTTATTTTCTGAAATCTGAAATCATGCAAATACCCTTCTTTAAAATACCAGATATTTTACTTCCCTGAAAATTTGCATTGTTAGGAATATATAGCATAAAAAGGACCCAAATGCTATTAAGGTTTTTAAGCTGTCAACTGAATTCTGCACACTACATTTATTCTGTTCCCATTTGCTACCAAGGAAGAGTGCAAAGTCAAACATGTTCTTACAAAAAGCACTATAAGCTGCATGTAAATGAGACCACTTTTCCTGAGGGTCTATCATCAATTTGATAGTGCATTTAAGTGCTTGCTTTCACTTAGAATAGACTGAAATATACAAATAGAAATTGAGAGCAGTGAAAATGACATGTATCCAAGATTTTACCCAGGAATAAAAGAATCAAAACAGATTATGCTGTCTCTTTAAAAGGGCTACTCTATTAAACAATTAATTAATAAAGTAGCTCTTTTACTTTATTACTTTCTATCAAAAATATAAACATTAAATGTATAAACAAATATTTCAGGCAATAGTGACCAAAAGGAAATATTAATCTGGCAATTTTATTGAATAATATTGCTGTGATTCAATGTCTTTCTTTTCTTATTTTTTCTTTCTTCATCTAAATAACATTTTGCAAACTGTAGATGGTCTGGGTTTATAGCTATAGCTGTTTACTATGCATGTGCCATTTTCCAATTGGTAGGAGCTTTGCAGATGTGTAAGCCCGTTCATCTAGACCAAAACACTCCAACCATTTCTTCCTTTTCAATTCATGATTTATAGACATATCTTAAGATTACAATATTAGTTTTTATGGCCTGTTTTATTTTTAAAAAATTACATTGTAGCTATTTTTTTCAGTGGTTTTCCAACTGAAACCCATTTTGGGTGGGTGTGATGCTGACAGGCACAGTTGCATGGTGGTGAAAAACATGGTTTCTGTTGTCAGACACACCTCTGTCTAGATTCTATCTTTTTCTAGCTAGCTATACCATGGAGGGTAAGTCATTAAATCACTCAGAGCCTGTTTCTCTGCTTTGTACAATAGATATAATGCTTAACTCATCAGTGAAATAATACCTATAAATTTCAAAAATAATTCTAGAATTTAGAAAAGATAGTAAATGTTAGTTCTTATGATTTTAGCTTGTTTCAACTGTATGTGACATTGATTAATCTCTGGAAAAGCTTCTCTGCCCATAATAAAAACAATTTTTATTTTTTAGAGATGATATGAAATGGAGATCAACTTAGTTTTTGTATCAGATTGCATATGGCATGTAAAAATTCATTTCTACTCATTCTGTGGGAGAATACCTCCTCAGGCCCTTGAATTTGGATTTACCACTTTATATTCTTAGGTCAATGTATGTGAGCAGAGATGACTTAAGCTGCTTTCCAGCAGAAGCTTAAATATCAAAGTTACTACCAACTCTCTCAATCTTTCCTTCCGAAAAGAGGGCTGGTAAGTTCTGCATATAGGGATTTCTACTTCCCAGGTCCTAGAACAGAGCTGGGCAGAGATAACAACAAACAAAGTAAAGCAGTCAGCATAATTAATGTGAATGAAAAAAAAAGAACGTTTGAGTGACAAGCCAGTTAGATTTGGGGCTTCGTTGTTCTTTCTGGAAAGCCGACAAATACAAAAATTGATACCTAAAAGTAGAGCACTATCATAACAAAAACTCTCTAAAATATGTGGATTGGGTTTTGGGTCCAGGGCATGTACTTGGAAAACTGAGATAGCAGTCTGAAAAAATGATAACTCCTAACAGGCAATGGCAATTCATAATATGCAATAGAGAAACAACTTGAATGGCAAATGATGTATGTAATAAATGTGTGGCTTTAGGGAAGGGATTCGCAAAATTCAGTGTTGCTAATGTGCCTTGGTTGCCATTTGCTGCATTCAACACAGCATGGCAAGACAGAGGTATTTTCAGAAGGAATCCACCATTTTTTCTGAAGGAGTAAAAGGAAGAGAAAAGAATCTAGGTATTTGAAGATTTGCATTGTTGAAAGATGCAAATATTCATCTCCTGAGCAATTAAGGCTGGTTTATGTTCAGTCTTTGAGCAAAGACCAAATCAAGGATGAAATCTGTACAGCCTTTGTTAAAGCCTCTGATTGAATTAAGGTAGTTCCCCAGGAAACCCTTTTAGTTGGAATAATTGAGCACAAAAAGACAAAGAATGTGGTCACCCAGAAGCATGAAATGTTCAAACACATATAATTATCTTTAGAAAGAGGTAGTCCCAAAGAGGCTATAGATTGGCTATTGGGATGCAAAACTGACTGGAATCAAATAGGTAAAATAAAACACAACAATGAAAGACTGTGACTGTTTGAGATATAAAATGACATTTAGTATTCAGATTTCTTCAGACAAGAAGTAGCATTAGACAACCGCTAAATCTGTAAAAACCTTATGGTGCAGCCAAGGAAAATAATATTAAAAACTCCTGTGTGGTAAAACCAAGGAATGGGGAGATCCACAGTCAAGAAAAACAGGGTCTCTTTAGAAATACTGTACACTTCCAAGGTAAGGGGCTCATACAAGTTTTCCCAGAGGGATATTTTGAATGGCTATGGATTGGTGAATGCTATGTACTTTCCATTCTTTCTCTATGAAAGGAAGGATTTTATGCAGTTATCCTCTCTCTGTTCCATCATTAAGTGGAATCATTTTGCCTCCTCCCATTCCTCCCTTTTGGGTCATGGAATCCTTAATTCTGATACCTGTTACAGAAAATGTCTTTCATGAAATCCCAGAAGAAAAGCTTGATGTGACTGAATGTGGCTTTGGAAATTCCTCTTTGGGGGAGGGCGTGGGTGTATGTTAAATGCAGAAGGGAGGAAAATAAATACTTGTGACTAAACAGGTTGATTACAGTAGATGTCAAATATTCAGTTCCTTCTTCCCTATGGGAGAATAATATCCTGACCCTACTGACTTGTGTTTGGACATGTCATGAGCTTCAGCCAATGAAATGTGAGCAGATGTAATGTTTGCTATGTAAAAACTTTAAAGAATGAGGTCAGGTTTTAGAAGGAGAAAATATACGGACTGGAATTTTAGTCCTCCACTAGCCTGGAGCAGAGGCTTAGCCTTTATATAACATGAGTGCAAAAAAATATCCTTCGTTTTCCTCTACTTCCGTGAATACACACATACTTTACTAGACATGCATATTCCACTTGCAATACCTTATTCCCTAATAAATATTATTTTTTAGAGAGCCTTTCTCTATTTGTTATTTAGGGTGACATAGGTCTGGTATTATACAAATACATTTGGTGCTTTATATAAAATTTAAAAAAATCTTTACAACAATAGGATATAAAGATTATTATCTGCATGAAAAAGCAAATACTCAGACGAGTAAGCAATTTCCTAAAACCACAAATTCAGTAATAGGGAGAGCCTGAAGTCCATTCTAGTTGTGTCTCATTCCTGTATAGCCAATGTTCTTTCCATTACTCTAAAATGATTCAATGCCAGGTTTTCATGTGTCAGCATACTTTAACAAAAATTATGGAAACCATCACTTTAAAGCTCCTATTTTGACTTATTTATTTAAATCTTGCATAACTGGACAAGGATTAAAGCTGGTTCAGTTGATGTAATCTTTTCTCTTTTCATTATTGGATGAGACCAATTAAAGCTATGTAAAGTGGAATGGGTTAGTCATAAAATGGCTCTTGATTGTAAAACCTTAAAAAACAAAACTCCAAAAAGCAATATTTGACTTTGAAAAAATACTCTGAAATGTATGGCTAGTACATAACTAATTGATTCACATAAAATTTCCATCCCTGATAAAAATTCCTTCAAAGGCTCTCCAGTATACCTATGATGAAATTGACACTCCTCACATGACCTAGGATCTGGCATTATCTACCCTTTGCTCTCTCTCCAGCTTCAAATTTTTTCATTTTCTCAGATTCTTTCTAGGCTAGACCAACTGACTCTCTTCTCTCTCTCTCTCTTTCTTTTTCCTTCCTTCCTTTTCTCTTTCTTTCTTTCTTTCTCTTTCTCTCTCTCCTTCCTTCCCTCCTTCCCTCCCTCCCTCCCTCCCTCCCTCCTTCCTTCCTTCCTTCTTGCTTTTCTTCCTTGACAGGGTTTCACTGTGTCACCCAGCCTAGAGTATAATGGTGCAATCACAGCTCACTGCAGCCTCAGTCTCCTGGGCTCAAGTGATCCTTCCATCCCAGCCTCCAAATCTGTTGGAATTAAAGGCATGAGTCACTGAACTTGGCCTTCTTTTGTTTTTTCAGTGTATGGAATTCATTGTCACCTCAGGAGAGTTGCACTTCTGGGTGTAATGCTTTCTCTCCAAAACTTTACATTGCTCATTCTATGCCAACACTAAGGTCTTAATTCAAAAGTCACCTTCTTAGAAAAGACTTTTCCAACAGTTTCTCCTGTAATGTTTTATAATATTATTCCTTATTATCTTCTACATGGTGCACAGATGTATGTCTACATGTTTATTATTTTTCCTCCTTCAAGTAAATGTAAGTTTTATGAAGACAGGTCATTATCTGATCACTCTTGTATCTGTAATGACTAATAATAGTGCCTAGCATATGACAGACACTCAAATATTTTACAAGTACAGTTCCTCCATCATATATGCATTCTGTCTTTAATTTACAAGTGCCCTAAGTGAAAGTAACTAGTAAATTACTAGTAAAGTAGCTAGTAATTATGGATTTCTTAATTATTCCCTTATTATTTTTACTAACAAATTTGGAGTTTAGGAAATGACATATTGGCATTAAAACTGACATAGTATTGGTAGCACTGTTGGCTATGAATAGAAATAGTCAAATAATAAACTGCTGTGTATGTTAATTTATTTGCTAAAGATATATATTTAAAAACTAGCAATTCTATTGTTTCATTAGTATTCACAAAGTATTTCAAGAGATGAAAATATACTAGCAATTTTTGTTTCATTTAATTTATTAAAATAGAGCATATATTAGCATGCCATATTAATCTTTTAATGGAAAATAAAGATGAATATATATCTTCAATGAAAGCTATTCAGATAACTCATCAAAAGAAAAATTTAGGGGTAGAACAGGTAACTAGAAACTATGTATTACATAATTCTTCTGAGACTACAAATTATATATGATAAAGAAATAATGATGAAAATATTTTTAACATAAGATTTTATATAACAATATTTTTAAATATCCATGATACTAGAATTCTGTTAGGGTTAATCTATTGATCTGTGTGCCTAAGCAAAAATCAATTTTTTTTTTTCTTTAGAACATATATCTTTATTCTGTTAGTAAATAAAGTACAGACCTCAAACACTTGAGTGCTTAACAAGGGTTATTTGCAGGAGGTGGCATTTGTTGATTCGAATTCATGCACTTGGTTTACAAAGGTTCTCTTTACTCCATCTTATTTAATGTGACTTCATTTTTTTTAATTATACTTTAAGTTTTGGGGTACATGTGCAGAATGTGCCGGCTTGTTACATAGGTATACACGTGCCATGGTGGTTTGCTGCATCCATCACCCTGTCACCTACATTGGGTATTACTCCTAATACTATCCCTCCCCCTCACACCTCACCCCCTGCTGTCCCTTCCTAGCCCCCCATCCCTCACCAGGCCCTGATGTGTGTTATTCCCCTTCCTGTGTCCATGTGTTCTCATTTTTCAACACCCACTTATGAGTAAGAACATGCGGTGTTTGGTTTTCTGTTCTTGTATCAGTTTGCTGAGAATGATGGTTTCCAGCTTTATCCATGTCCCTGTAAAAGACATGAACTCATCCTTTTTTATGACTGCATAGTATTCCATGGTGTATATGTGCCACATTTTCTTTATCCAGTGTATCATTGATGGGCATTTGGGTTGGTTCCAAGTCTTTGCTATTGTAAACAGTGCCACAATAAACATACGTGTGCATGTGTCTTTACAATAAAATGATTTATAATCCTTTGAGTATATAGCCAGTAATGGGATTGCTGGGTCAATGGTATTTCTATTTCTAGATCCTTGAAGAATCACGACACTGTCTTCTACAATGATTGAACTAATTTATACTCCCACCAACAGTGTGAAAGCATTTCTATTTCTCCATATCCTCTCCAGTATCTGTTGTCTCCTGATTTTTTAATGATCACCATTCTAACTGGCATGAGATGGTATCTCAATGTGGTTCTGATTTGCATTTCTCTAATGGCCAGTGATGATGAGCTATTTTTTGTATGTTTGTTGGCTGCATGAATTTTTTTTGAGAAGTGTCTGTTCATATCCTTTGCCCACTTTTTCATGGGGATGTTTGTTTTTTCCTTGTAAATTTGTTTAAGTTATTTGTAGATTCTGGATATCAGCCAGAATCTACAAAATATAAAATATCAATCAAAAATACAAAATATCAATTTTTTGTATGTTTATTGATACAAAATATTTCATTTATTTATAGGTAACATGTGAGTATTTCTTACACACATAGAATGTATAGTGATCAAGTCAGGGTCATTGTTTAGTAGTTATAATTTCTCTGTGTTCCTAACATTACAAATTATCTCTCCTAGCTACTTCAAAACATACAATACATTGTTGCTAACTGTAGCTACCCTTCTCTGCTATGGGATATTGGGGCTTTTTTTTCCTAACTGTAACTTTGTACCCAATAACCAACCTCACTTTATCTGCCCCCCTCCTCCTACTTAGCACCTTTCTCAGCCTCTGGTTTCTATCATACTATTCTCCACCTGCACGAGATCAACTTTTTTAGCTCCTGCATATAACCAAGAAAATGTGTTTGTCATTCTGTACCTGGATTATTTCACTAACCATAATGACTTCCAGTTCCACCTAAGTTGTTTAAAATGATAAGATTTTCTTATTTTGATGGCCAAATAGTATTCTATTGTGTGTATATCACATCTTTTTTTTTATCCATTCACCCATCAATGGACACTTAGGTTGATTCCAAATCTTGCCTGTTGTGAATAGTGCTGTGTTGAACATGTGAATTCAGGTATCTCTTTGATATACACCTGTACACTTGCTTTTTTCCTTGGATAAATATCCAGCAGTGAGGTTGTTGGTTTGTAGTGTAGTTCCAATTTTAGTTTTTTGATAAATCACCATACTATTTTCCATAATGGCTGTACTAACGTATATTCCAACCAACAGTGTATAAGAGTTTCCTTTTCTCCACATCTTCACAAGCATTTGTTTTTCCTTGTTTTGTTTTGTTTTGTCTTTTTGATTATAGCCATTCTAGCAGGCTAGCCAGAATATCTCATTGTGGTTTTGATTTGCATTTCCATGATGATTACTGATACTGAGCATTTTTTCATATAAATGTTGGCTATTTGTATGTCTTCTTTTCAGCAACATCTATTCATATTCATAGCCCAGTTCTAACAGAATTATTTGGTTTTTTATTGTTGAGAAGTATGAGTTCCTTATATATTTCAGATATTAGTCCCATGTTGGAATGAAGACGTAGCAAATATTTTCTCCCATTCCATAGGTTGACTCTTCATCTGTAGATTGTTTCCTTTGCTGTGTAGAAACTTTTTAGTTTAATAGTATTACTTGTCTATTGTTGTTATAGTTATTTGTGCTTTTGAGGTCTTAGTACTTCAGTAAACTTTGAGGATACAAAATCTTTGGTAAATTTCTCATTTATAACTTGAATTGTTTTTTTGTTTTCCTTGTGTTGGTTTTTAGAAATCTGTTGTATCTTGTTTAGTTTTTAAAAATCAATATTTTAAGTTCTGTGAATTTTGTGAATTTCTTTTAGATTGAGGATATGTTGCTACAGAATTATCTGGTGTTCCTTTGGAGGTATTATATTTCTTTGCTTTTTGTGTATTCTGTGTCCTTACATTTATATCTACGCATTTAGTGTACCAGTCCCTTCTTTCAGTTTTTAAAATTTTCCTGCATTAGGGAGGATTTTCCCCTAAAGATGTATAGATATTGTTGGGTGGGTAGGACACTTTGGCTTTCATTTTAGGTGCATGCAGTAGTGTAAAATCTGTACAATTTATTTGGCTGGAAACAGTATTAGTGGCATCTGTGATTTCCTCAGAGGCTTAGGGTATAGGTATTAGAGAAGGCTGTGGTGAAGTTTTGCTGGGGACTGAGATGCCAGATGGACCCATCTTCAGGCCTCAGTGGTAGCAGCACTGGGCTAAGCATGCTGTCCTTGAGCCCCAGAGCAGTATGTGCTGGCTTCCATGTTAGCAGGTATAGGTGGGCCAATTCTTGGGCCTCCAGGTGACTTCCTTGGATGACGGTAGTAGCAGCAGTGAGATGAGTATATGGGCAAGTTCTCATGTCCCTTGGTGTTGGGCGTGATGTGGGTGATAGCAGTAGCAGTGGTGGGACATACTGGAACCGAAGTGGCTTATGCTGGTGTTGGTGGTGGCTGCAACAGGGTTGGAGAGGCCAGTCCCCTGACCCACAGGGATGCATGTCAGTGAGTGCCAGCTATGATAGTACTAGCAAGTTGGTTTAGACTGATCTCAGACCCCGAGAGGTGTTCAAATGCCAACAGTGTAGACTGGGCTAGGTAATTCCAGGTCCCTGGCTGGCATGATCAAGTACTGGGAGGATGAGATTGGGCTGGTGGACTTGTCCTCAAGCTCTTTGGTAGTACATGCAGGCTCTGGTTGTAATAAATAGAAGCAGGTGGCCACCAGGCTACTAGGCTAATGCCCAGGTGAGCGGCACAGCAACTGTGCTGCAGGCTTGCCATCAGGGAGGGCAGGGCCACTCTCATTGGCAGCACCATAGGTAGGCTGCTCTAGGAGGCATGGTTTGCTTGTGCCTCAGTCCCACAGCAGCCCACAGAAGTGGTGCTGGCATTTGTCCATGGGGTGCATGGATGTGCCCAGCATCCCCTCTCCATTACTGGCCCAGTAGCTGCAGTGGCATCATCAGCCCCAGAGAAGGACACAGTTCTTTTGGGGCTAGGTTCTCAGAAGGCCACTATCTGCAGGCCTGTCACCCAGGTGGGTGGGTCCAGTCTCAGTGGGAGCAGCATAGGCAGGCAGCCTCAAAGAGCGTGATTTTCTGCCCCCTCAGTCCCGCAGCAGCCTGCAGGACAGGTGATAAAATTTGTCCTCAGTATGCATGAAATTGCCCAGCTTCCTCTCTCCCTCTTTGGTCTTGTGGTGGTAGTGACAGTGGCAGCCCTCAAGCAGGATGCAGACCTTTGGGGGCTGAATTCTTAGAGAAGTGCCAGCTCCAGTGCCAGGCCTGCCATCTGGGGTTGGGGGCAGGGGTGAGACTACTCTCCTTGGGAGTAGCATAGGCAGGCAGCTGTGGGGAGTGCTTGTGCCTTAGTTTCACAGCAGCCCACATCAGCAGTGGTGAGATTTGTCCTTGGAGCACATGAAAGAGCCTGGCCTCTGCTCTCCCTTGGTCTGGGGTAGCAGCAGCAGCTTCAGCCCTGGAGCAGGATGCAGTCCTCTGGAGCCTGAGCTCTCAGAATGGCACCACACAGCAAGTGCTCAGGGCTCTGCATCCTGTGGGTCTCTGTGGGAGTTCCTTCTCTGGAGCAATGTCTCTGTGCAATCTGAAGGCAGCTACCGTTTTGTTAGTCACAAAACCTGCAAGGGTGAAGAGGCTCCCCTGGAGCTAGGACTGTAAAAGTCTGTGGCAAGAATGTGGAGCCCTGGGGCCTCTCACTTACCCTTTTTCAGGAACTTCTCTTGGCTCTTAGACCAAAAAACTATATTTAATGTGTCTTGCATTTCACATCTAAAAAACGTCCAAGGTCATTTAGTAATTTAGATGAGAAAAACTATGAATAAAATCAATCCTGACTTTCTCAATGTCGAATTTCAAATTGCATGGCATCAAGGACATACTTTCCTTACACATAGTAGCTGCTTAATGAATATTTGGTTAAATGAATGGTTATTGGATAACCTAAAAAACAGTTTTGTTAATTTGTTTTATTTTCATTGTCTGTGAAATCTTTGGCCTAGATAGTTAACAAGTAGCAGAAAGGGATTTTTTCCTTCTCATAGCAAGAAGTAATTTTTTAAATATAGTAATATCACTTGTAGAATCAGGTCCGTAATATCTCATATGAATTTAGTCTGACACTAAAAATATCTTTATCCTATTCCATCTTTTTTCCTAATGACTTGTGCATAAAACATTTTTCTTACAATTTTTTCAACACATCGTATATAAGACTTTTTTTTTTGAGGTTTAGACTCTCCAGACATATCCTTTCTCACTGCTGATAACCAATAAACTTCCATTATCCTATTTTTATTCATTGAAGACTTTGGGGCCAGCTCACAACCTAATAGGTCATTTATATTCTCTCTCCTACAGATTTATTTTTCCATGCATATATAATTTGATAATCTCACTGCTATAGACTGAATTTGTCTGTTCCCCCCAAAATTTATACATTGAAATCCTTAATGTGATGGTATTTGGAGATGGGAACTTTAGGGGTGGTTAGGTCACAAGAGTAGATCCCTCGTGAATGGGATTAGTGTTCTTATAAAAGTGACACTAGGAAGTTTTCTCACCCCCTCCTCTATGTGAGGTTATAGGAGATGACTTACTCTGAAGCTGGACCCTTACCAGATTTTAAATCTGAAAGCACCTCGATCTTGACTTTTCAGCCTCTGCAACCATGAGAAATAAATGTCGGTTGTTTATAAGCCACCCGGTTTATGGTTATAATAGCCAAATGAACTAAAGCCATTTGGCTTTAGTTCTGAACCCATTTAAATTTACTGGCCATATCTGCCCTCTCCCTCAATCATCCAAACAGTGGTCATCATCATCTAGGGAGCTGTTCTAACTCAAAATCTGAAAACCCATAACTACTATTCATTTGTCTTCCCTGCTCTTCCAAATTCCATCTAATTTTCTTTACTAAAACTTTGACCACATGAGGACCTTCAGTGCTCTAACTTCTCCATTTTATCCTCCACTGTGAGCCCTCTGTAATCCTTATGATCTTTCTATTTTATTTTAGCCTCTATGATTTCCATGTTCAGCCTTGGCCTCAAAGTTGATTATATGAACTATAAACCAATCTATAAGCCTATAAGCATACCTACATAGTTTTGTTTTATTTATTACTTTTTATGCCTACTCTATCTCCCCTTCTCCTCCCCCTCTTCCTCCTCCTCCTCTTCATCTTTCTCCTTCTTATTCATCCTCCTAGCCAAACTGCAACCAAGCTGGCTAAGGGCTGCTAGAGAAATCACACAGCTAGACAGGGACTTCTACACATTGATGGACTTCTGTACATTCATTCTTTACATTCATGGCCTCTAACCTGAATAGGTTCTAACAGGGTTTTCTAATTTCTGATCCTAGAAATACTATATAAATCTTACCTTAATGAATCTTCCTGCTTCTTTTAACTACTGATTACTCTTTTTTCTTCAAATATTGTCTTCTAAGGTTTTTTGATATTGTATTTGTTGAATTTTCTTTGTGCCTTCCAACTCTTCGTTCTTTCCTTGGTAGAATTCTATTATGCTATTCATATCTTTAATGAGAATATTCATTTCTCCCTCAGTCCACTGAACTACTCTTTATATAGGTTTTCCTAGAGTAATCTCATTCATTTTTTTTACATATTGGTAACTCATAGATCTATGTTTCTAACTCAGCTTTACCCCTAAGTTTATGACTCATACATTCAAGAGCATGCTGAATATTTATTTCTACCAAGTAGGTCTGAACTGTCTTAAATTTATCACTCTTTTCCTGATTCCTCCACCAATGCTCGCCTAATACTTCTAGCTGGTAACTTGGTTCCTCCGCCAATACTTACCCAATACTTCTAACTGATAACACTATTTGGCTAATTTTCTCCCTCATTTCCCATTTGCAAGAAATCACTAAGTTCTGTCAAATTGTGCCATTAAATAATTCTCTAGGCCCGGTGCGGCGTGGCTCATGCCTATAATCCCAGCACTTTGGGAGGCCGAGGTGGGTGGATCACGAGGTCAAGAGATCTAGACCATCCTGGCCAACATGGTGAAACCCCATCTCTACTAAAAATACAAAAAATAGCCGGGCGTGGTGACCCGCTCCTGTAGTCCCAGCTGCTCAGCAGGCTAAGGCAGGAGAATCACTTGAACCCAGGAGGCGAAGGTTGCAGTGAGCCGAGATTGCACCACTGCACTCCAGCCTGATGACAGAGGAAGACTCCATCTCAAAAATAAATAAATAAATAAATAAAACATAATTCTCTAGTCTTTGTTCTCTTCATTTCTATTGTCTTTGTATTGACTTGGGCCTTTTTTTCCTCTGGCTTGGCTTCTGTAACTATCTAATTATTATTTTTTCTTGTCTTTTCTTTGTTCAGAATTTTCTAAGGAGATTGCGACCTATTGACTTTTCCTCCTAATACACTCCCCATGGGAATATGTGATCTAACACCATGATTTCCCTTCTAAGCCTCAAGACTTCTTTCTCTCTTACTCTTGTCTTGTGTACTTAAAGAGATATATCAGGAGTATAATTATGCAACCACATACCCTCTTCTATCTCCCGTCCTTCTAGCAAATTCTGATTCAGCCTTTCTAATTAATATCAGAAATCACCTTCTTCAGGAAGTCTTACAGGACTTCTCTATGTCCTTGTCTCAGCCACATGAAATAGGTGCCGAATTTGGTACCTGATAAGGTTTCGACGTTATGTCCCCTCCAAATCTTATGTTGAAACGTGACCTCCAGTGTAGGAAGTTTACCTGGTGGGAGATGTTTAGGTCATGGAGCTGGATCCCTCATGAATGGCCTGGTGTCTTCCCTATGGTAATGAGTGAGTAGTCACTCTGTGAATTTACATGAAATTGGGTTGTGTAAAAGACCCTGGCATCTCTGTCTTGCTCCCTTTCTCGCCATGTGACATTCTTCACCTTCCACCATAATTGTAAGCTTCCAAGGCTTCACCAGAAGCAGATGCTGCTGTCATGCTTCCTGTATGGCTTGTAGTACCATGAGCCAAAATAGATCTTTATTTTTCTTTATAAGTTACCTAGTCTCATATAAATTACCTGTTCCTTCATAGCAATGCACAGAGACTAACACAATCCCCCCAAGGTCCTGGGTCTAGCTGCATTTGTATAAACATCTATTTATGCTTATATCACCAAGTAGAAAATTTTTCATTTGAAGGTAAGTTCTGGCTTTTATTCATCTTTGTAGCTTCAGCACTTAGCTAAAATATTATTTATTGAAATATTTAGTACTCTGTACATGCCAGTACTCTATCTGGACAGTTTATTCAACTCTCCTCTCTGTGTGTATATCTTACATATTTTGGTAGGCTGTGTTACTTACTGTTTTGGGCTGCCTGAAACATTTTATTTTCCATCATAAATCTTTTATTCCCAAGATTAAATGTGATCCAGGCCTGGTTAGTCATGGTGCTCCATTGTCCTGGACACAGTGGTTGACTCAGAGATGGAAGCTTAACTAAAGCAGAGCCCGTCTGATTTTTTTCCTTGACTTGAGAAATCAGTGAGGCATTCTCTTCCACATGCATTGCTAAGTTGGGGAAATCTGAATTTGTGGCTGATGACAGCCATCTCCACCAGTCACACAGAGGAAATCCGTTTGCAGGAAAGATGAAACCCAGAAGCAGAGGGAAGCAGGGCTGAGAAATCACGGGAGCAAGCCCTGATGATCTTGTATGAGTGTGAAGTCAGCTGTGTCTGAAATCACTCCCCCTTCATACTTCTCTGCTATATAAGCCAGCAAAATACCTTATGATACTTGAATTTTATTACTGATACTTTAGTGAGAGTGATTTTTAGAGCATAATTTGAAATGTACCTTGACCTATAGCCCTGCCCTAAACTCACTGGCCCACAATATATATAATCCACTCTGGGCTGCATAAATCTATTTTATCTATTTTTTTTGGCATCTTATACATAATAACTAAGTCTTTCTTTCTCTCTCTTTCTCTCTCTCTCTCTCCCCGTCTTTTTCGTTCCCTCAATACACACTCACAGTAACAACTATACACATATGTTTATATACCTACTTAATTTGGTTACAGTCTCTTCTAGAGAGTCTGTGTTTTATTTTCTTGGCATGTCCCAAAGTCCTAGGATACGTGATTTTTAAAAAACTGTTTACTTTTATTAAATTAGTAACATTTATTGAATGTCTGCTATATTTAAGTCAGTGCTGTAGGTGTTAAAATTGGGGGGTGGATTTTATGTATTTATGTCTGTCCAATGTTCCTGTCATTGAGGAACCACATATCTCCTGTTTCATTTTCCAGAGTCCATCCTCTCACTACATGTGATTCAAGCCTAGCTCAAAAGACAGGCTCTATAGAAAATATGTAGTTCTTATTGCAGATAGAGACATGAATAGCCATAGTAAGTTGTGAAGATGATGTAAGTCTGTCTGTTCTCTTATAAGTCAAAACTAAGCTAACCGTCTTCCACCTTATATCCCAAATATTTCTTTTTCTGTATTCCCTATCTCAGAAAATAGCACCATGGTATATGAAGCACTAGAGCTGGAATCCTGAAAGCTGTGTTCTAGCCTTCCGTCTCTTTTTCAGCTCCACTTCTGCTTGCTGACTGTGCTTTGCTTATTTCAACACATCATCCTGAAAGCAGCCTCTTTTCACCATCCTCTTCTTTCAATCTCTACTTCTATGGTCTCGAGTCTGACATTGTTACCTCTCTTCTTTGTCTAACTCTACTTCCAAAGAAAGAGACTTGCAGAAACAAAGATGGTTATTTGTGAGCTAGGCCAGAGAATAAATAACAACAACAACAAAAATAACAAAAAAAAATACCTGTCCAGAAAGAAAACACCCAGGTCAAATTGAAAGAAAAAAAAACAAAAAAAAATTAAAAAAGATGTGGGGGATGGGGAGACTATGCTTTCGGTTTGGGGGTAAATGTGAAGGAGAGTTATAAAGACGTGGGATTGAAAAGTAGGAAGAAGGAAACATATAGTTGGCATCCCATGGAGAAGGTGTATGTGAAGTGGCCTGATCAGTTCTGAGGCAGCCTGGCAATACCTGTGGTGTTCGTTTTGTGGTCCATGTGCACAACCATGACTGAGCCACATTTATTACAGTGGCCTGGATGGAGTTGACATTCAGAACTTTTGCAACAGTCTCCCTACCAGCATCAAATTTTCCACACTTACTGACCATGTTTTCCCTCAGTTATCTGTTCATATTTCTCTTTTACTTGAGACCTTTCAGTGACTTTTTAATGGATGTTCTTAGCATGAACATATAGGAGAAAATAATTTTTTCTTCAACTTTCACAGGTTCTAGTTGAAATGGAACCCAGTACAAAAGATAAATCAACCAGAGGAAAACAAAAACATACATACATACATATATATATATATACACACACACACATATATGGAGAGAGAGAGAGAACAGAGATGGCCAGGGAATGGATAATTCTCAAAAAGATGGCTTTGAATTTGAGCTTACATAGTATCTTCAACAAAGAACAATAAAGGTTTGGAAAACAGACAATATCAAAAAAAACGGATTTTCACTCTTTAGGGGTGGTAACTTAAAAAAGGCAAATAATTGGCAGACAAAAGCTAATTAGTAAAGGTTTTTCACAATGCCAATAAGAGTCTAAAGTTGTCTTCAGTGGTTAACCTTTGTTCTCCTTGTAGAGGGGTGAGACAGGATATATTCTGTCTTTGTAAATCTATGACCTGCTTTTAGGCAAAGAGAGGGAGGGCAGAGAGCTTTCCTGCATCTGCTCCTTTTTAATTGTCTTCAGATCAACAATCTTCCATATTTGGAATAACATATTCTTGTTTCCCACTAAAGCCATGCTAATGACTGTCAAGAATTGATCTTAGGCCAGGCACCATGGCTCACACCTATAATTCCAACACTTTAGGAGACAAAGGTGAGAGGATCACTTGAGGCCAGGAGTTCAACACTGGCCTGGGCAGTATAATGAGACCTCATATCTACATTGTAAAAATATATTAAAAATAATTTTTCTTGATCCCTTAGTGCCAGTGGACTAGAAAAGGCGGCATTACCAAGGTTGAAGACAGTATACCAAGTAGCATCAGCCTGTGATAGATTCAGTTATAATCATTACGTCTAGACCACAAAAACAGGTAGGTCTATGGGAAAAACAACTGAATTCAATTGACCATAATCTGCCAGCTCACTTTTACTGGTCACGCAGGGCTTTTGTTTTAATGTACTACATCTCTTACTAGCCCTGCTACTTTTATTTCCTTCAACCAAGCCCTCATTTTTCTTTCTTCTGTTAGGATTCTATATAGTTTTGGTTGGACTACTCAGGAAAAGACCAAGAGATGGTTTGGTGACAGATTTATGAGTCTATCTCTTTCTACATGTGGCTCTTCAAGATTGAGAGAATCACTATACATTCAGCAGTGGAAGCTATAATATTAGTATAACAAATAGGCCAAAATGGCCCTACATAGGTCCCTTTCCTCATCATTTGAAAGCAGGTGCCCCCCCTTATAGGCATCTATAGCCAAAAGAACTATTAATGTTTGATTCCCTCCTCTCCTGCTGGAACTTTGCAGTGTGTCCACATGGGTGTATGAGGCCTTTATTCTTCCTTGGGGACAGGGAGACCTTGGCCTCACCCTAGTCATCTTTCTGCTTAAAGCAGCTGAAGTATTAGAGAACAAGGGAGTGAGAAAGTGACTTTGTACCACTAAATAAATAAATAAGGTACATTTACTTGTGGTTCAATCCATGCTAAGACTGTTCATGGCTGAATCAGAAGCACTTTAAATACTGTCTGCTTACCCAAAGCCCTACATGAAGCAGCAAGGTCATCATTATCACTACCATCTATGTCAACTGTGGGGGACCTCCTCACTCAACAGCTACAGACACACGGCTTTCTGCTGGAGTTGTAGTTTTTGCCCTGTTTTTGCTGGCTTAAGCTTGCCTCACACTTTTTGCTAAGGAACCCACCTCAGCGAGGCCATTTTCTGCCATGTTGTCAAGATAACATCTCTTAAAAACCTGTTTTTAATGCAACAGCCGGGAGAGTTTTTCAGGGCAGCAGGGTTAACCACAAGAAATTCTATTTATTTCAGTCATTTCTCATTCTTTAGTGGGTGACCTTTATTAACATTATAAACCCAATTCTCTGCAGTATCCTCAGAATACCAGCAGTCTGTCAATTATGGATGGAACCTAATTTATCTGTCTTAAGGAATTCTCCCTAAAAAGGCCAAAGCTTTCTTAGAGGACAGGAGCTTCTGCCCAGGACCCCAAGACATTATTTTAGATAGAGAGATCAAGGAAGGCCTCACTGAAAAGGTGGTATTTTAGAAGGATGTGTTTAAAATGTGAAAATGAACTGTGGGTGTTTGGTGGAAGAGTGGTACAGAAAGTGGAAATAGCAAGTTCAAGGGTCCTGAAGCAAGAATCTGAGGAGAACAACAGAGGAACAACAGAGAAGCCAGTGTGACTGAAATGGTGTGAAGGAACAGAAATGTGTGGTCGAAACTGTTTCCAATATAATATTTAAAGGAAGACTACTGAAATATTATAACAAAATAATTATGATTTTACCTCATTAGTATTGATTCATGTTCAAAAATACTTTTTTATTTTTGATATCCAGTCTCAGTCTATCACCCAGGCTGGAGTGCAGTGGTGCAATCTCAGCTCACTGCAACCTCCACCTCCCAGGCTCAGGCGATTCTCCTGCCTCAGCCTCCCAAGTAGCTGGGATCACAGACGTGAGCCACTGCTCCCAATAACAAAAAAAAAGTCTGAATACATTTTCTCATATTTTCTTACATATAACCTCTCATATTTATGTGTTTTGCCCTCCTTATCTCCTCCTCTTTTTGGTCTTACCTATTATCTGTCTTCTAAATTACATTGATAGCAAATTACGCTTTACGAAGTTTAATATGCCTGGAGAACTCAGTGTCACCTTAATTCTGAGTGCCAAATACACTTTGTTCTAATGTTGAAACCAGAAATGAAGTGCCCACTTCCTTTTGGGGATGTGGAAGAAGACTTCAGGTTATGCAAGGGTTAACCGTGTATGTGAAATTGTGGATGATTATATTGGCCACTGAATAAACAAAGAAAAGGAGAACCCTCTGCTCTCTTATTGCAATTGCAAATTTATTTTTTATAGCTTCTATTTTCCTTTAAACTGCCTTAATCTGTCTTCCTGCTGTGACCTATTTCCAGTAATGCATATTCAGTATAAAAATAGTAGATCAAATCATATCAGAACTCGAGTTACTCCTTGTAGAGCAGAAACACATACTTTTATACAACAGTGAAATCAATTCCCCTCATACTAATTATTTAATTTCCATAACACACTGACAGTATTCTGCCATTTGAGTATTCATATCTAAAACTTGTTTTGTATTATTTTAATAGCTCTTCCTTTAAACAACACTGTGAGGAAATACAGTTACTATTTTATAGATCAAGGAATTGAGCAGTTGGAAAGTTAAATTATTGATCCAAAGCCATACAGTGAGGCTCTGCTTATGCTTGTAACCAGGGTGTCATTTGGCTTAACTGATCTTTTAGTTCAAATGAGTTGATTGAATGAAAAATTAATCAGTCAAACTGACATGTGACCAAATTGATCAGCTACTAACATTGATCATTTCAGGCTGGTGCTTCTCGAACTGTGGCCCACAAGCCATTTCACATTGCATGCTTGTATTAAAACATCTTACGTACTCCATGAATATACACACCTACTAGGTACCCACAAAAAAATTAAAATTAAAAACTATGAATTCTGTTTCTCACCCCAAATATACAAATAAAAATTTCCTGGGCTAGGGTCCAGGACTCTACATTTTAAACAAGTAACCCAAATGATTCTTATGCATGCCATACTTGGAAAATATGATACTTGGTGGGCAATATTAGCAAAAGTACAACTGAATTATTTCCTAGGGTGTATCTAGCATTCAAATAAGTAGAAATCCTTGATGTTGACTAAGCCAGGAAGGAGTAGAGTGGAGCTGGCTGAAACTCTGATGATTCTACATGCTTTTTCAGATATTAAAGGCAGCCCTTCAATCTATCTGAAGAAATTTAAAAATATTCTATTTTGATTTTACATCTAAGAGCTATCCCCCAGTGGAATTTCATATCCAGCCAAACAAAGCTCTATAAGTAAAGGAGAAATAAAATAATCCTTTCCTGACAAGCAAATGCTGAAGTATTTTGTTACTACCTGGCCTTCCCTACAAGTGCTCCTAAAAGAAAAACTAAATATGGAAAGGAAAAACTGGTACCAGCCATTGCAAAAACCCACCAAAATATAAAGACCAATGACACTATGAAGAAACTGCATAAACTAGTGTGCAAAATAACCAAATAGCATCATGATGGCAGGATCAAATTCACACATAATAATACTAACCTTAAATGTAAATGGGCTAAATGCCCCAATTAAGACAAAAACTGACAAAATTGATAAAGAGTCAAGAACCATCAGTGTGCTGTATTCAGGAGACCTACCTCATGTGCAAAGACACACACAGGCTTAAAATAAAGGGATGGAGGAAAATTTACCAAGCAAATGGGGGGGGAAAAAAAAAAGGAGAGGTTGTAGTCCTACCTAGCCTTGGACAAAACAGACTTTAAACCTACAAAAATCAAAAAGATAAAGAAGGACACTACATAATGGTAAAGGTAACAATTTAACAAGAAGAGCTAACTGTTCTAAATATATATGCATCCAGTGCAGGAGCACCCAAATTCATAAAACAAGTTCTTAGAGACCTACAAAGAGATTTAGACTCCCACACAATAATAGTGGGAGACTTTAACATCCCACTGTCAGTATTCGATCAACAAGACAGAAAATTAACAAGGATATTCAGGCCTTGAACTCAGATCTGGAGGAAGAAGACCTAGTAGACATATATAGAACTCTCTACCCCAAAACAACAGAATATACATTCTTCTCAGTGCCACATGGCACTTATTCTAAAATCAGCCACATAATTGGAAGTAAAACACTCCTCAGTAAATGCAAAAGAAGTGAAACATAACAGAACAAACAGTCTCTAAGACAGCAGTGCAATCTAATTAAAACTCAGGATTAAGAAACTCACTCAAAACCATGCAATTTCATGGAAATTGAACAACCTGCTCCTGAATGACTCCTGGGTAAATAATGAAATTAAGACAGAAATCAAGAAGTTCTTTGAAACCAATGAGAACAAAGAGACAATGTACCAGAATCTCTGAGACACAGGTAAACAAACGTGAAGAGGGAAATTTATAGGTCTAAATGCCCACATCAGAAAGCTACAAAGATCTCAAATCAACACTCTAACATCACAATTAAAAGAACTAGAGAGGTAAGAGCAAACTAATCCAGAAGCTAGCAGAAGACAAGAAATAACTAAGATCAGAGAAGAATTGAAGGAGACAGAGACACAGAAAACCCTCCAAAAAAATCAATGAATCCAAGAGCTGGTTTTTTGAAAAAAATAACAAAATAGATATACCACTAACTAGACTAATAAAGAAGAAAAGAGAGAAGAATCAAATAGACACAATAAAAAAAATGATAAAGGGGTTATCACCACTGACCCCACAGAAATACAAACTACCATCAGAGAATACTATTAATACCTCTATACAAATAAACTAGGAAATCTAAAAGAACTGAATAAATTCTTGGATGTATGCATACACCCTACCAAGACTAAACCAGGAAGAAGCCGAATCCCTGAAAAGACCACTAACAAGTACTGAAATTGAGGCAGTAATTAACAGCTTACCAACCAAAAAAAAAAAGCCCAGGACTAGATGGATTCACAGCTGAATTCTACCATAAATATGAGAGGAGATGGTAACATTTCTCCTGAAACTATTCCAAACAATTGAAAAGGAGAGACTCCTTCCTACTTCATTTTATGAAACCAGCATCATCCTGATACCAAAACTGGGAAGAGACACGACAAAAAAAGAAAATTTCAGGCCAAGATCCCTGATGAACATTGATACGAAAATCCTCAATCAAATACTGACAAAACTAATCCAGCAGCACATCAAAAGATCCACCACAATCAAGTCTGCTTCATCCCTGGGATGCAAGCCTGGTTCAACATAAGCAAATCAATAAATGTAATCCATCACATAAACAGGACCAATGACAAAAACCATATGATTATCTCAATAGATACAGAAAAGGCCTTCGATAAGATTCAACATGTGTTCATGTTTAAAAACTCTCAATAAACTAGGTATCAATGGAACATATCTCAAAATAACAAGAGCTATTTATGGTAAACCCACAGCCAATATCATATTGAATGGGCAAAACCTGGAAGCATTCCTTTTGAAAAGCAGTACAAGATAATAGTGCCCTCTCTCACCACTCCTATTCAACATAGTATTGGAAGTTCTCGCTAGGGCAATCAGGCAAGATAAATTAAAAAAAAAAAATAGGTATTCGAATAAGGAGAGAGGAAGTCAAGTTGTCTCCATTTGCAGATGACACGACTTTATATTTAGAAAACCCAATCATCTCAGCCCAAAAACTTCCTGAACTGATAAGCAACTGCAACAAAGTCTCAGGATGAAAAATAAATGTGCAAAAATCACAAGCGTTCCTTTGCACCAATAACAGGCAAGCAGAGAGCCAAATCGTGAATGAACTCCCATTCATATTTGTTACAGAAAGAATAAAATACCTAGGAATGCAGCTAACAACGGATGTGAAGGATCTCTTCAAGGAGTACAAACCACTGCTCAAGGAATTAAGAGAAGACACAAACAAATAGAAAAACATTCCATCCTTATGGATAGGCAGAATCGTTATCATGAAAACGGTCATACTGCCCAAAGTAATTTACAGATTCAGTGCTTTTCCCATAAAACTACCATTGACATTCTTCACAGAATTAGAGAAAATTATTTTAAATTTTGTATGGAATGAAAGAAGACCCCATATAGCCAAGACAATCCTAAGCAAAAAGAACAAAGCTGGAGGCATGACACTACCTGACTTCAAACTGTACTATGAGGCTACTGTAACCAAAACAGCATGGTACTGGAACCAAAGCTGACATACAGACCAATGGGGGAGAACAGAGACATCAGCAGAAAACACCACACATCTACAACCATCGGATCTTTGACAAACCTGGCAAAAACAAGCAATGGGGAAATGATCTCTTATTCAGTAAATGGGGCTGGGAAAGCTGGCTAACCATATAGAGAAATTGAAACTGGACCCATTTCTTCCACCTTATACAAAACTTAACTCGAGATGGATTAAAGACTTAAATGTATAACCCAAAACCATAAAATCCCTAGAAGAAAACCTAGGCAATATCATTCAGGACATAGGCATGGGCAAAGACTTCCTGACAAAAATGTCAAAAGCAATTGCAACAAAGCCAGAATTGACAAATGGGATCTAATTAAACTAAAAAGCTTCTACACAGCAAAAGAAACTATCATCAGAGTGAACAGGCAACCTACAGAATAGGAGAAAATTTTTGCAATCTACCCATTTGACAAAAGTCTGATATTCAGAATTTACAAGGAATTTAAACATATTTACAAGAAAAAGACAAACAGCCCTTATCAAAAAGTGTGCAAATTATATGAACAGACATTTCTCAAAAGAAGACATTTACGCAGCTAACAAACATATGAGAAAAAGCTCAACATCATTGATCATCAAAGTAATGCAAATCAAAACCACAATGAGATACTAAGTTATGCCTGTCTAATGGTAATTATTAAAAAATCAGGAAACAGTCGATGCTAAAGCTTTTACACTTTTGGTGGAAATGTAAATTAGTTCAACCATTGTGAAAGACAGTGTGGTGATTCCTCAAGGATCTAGAACCAGAAATACCATTTGACCCAGCAATCCCATTACTGGGTATATACCCAAAGGACTCGAAATCATTCTACTATAAAGACACATGCTCATGTATATTTATTGCAGCACTATTTACATTAGCAAAGACATGGAACCAACCCAAATGCCCATCAATGATAGACTGACTAAAGAAAATGTGGTACGTATACACCATGGAATACTGTGCAGCCATAAAAAGGTGAGATCATGACCTTTGCAGGACATGGATGAAGCTGGAAGCCATCATCCTCAGCAAACTAACACAGAAACAGAAAACCAAACACTGCATATTCTTACTTACAAGTGAGAGTGAAACAGGGAAAACACATGGACACAGAGAGGGCAACAACACACGCAAGGGCCAGTAAGGGGGTGGGGAGTGAGGGGAGGAAACTTCGAGGATGGGTCAATAGGTGCAGCAAACCACCATGGCACATGTATACATATGTAACAAACCTGCATGTTATGCACATGTATCCTATCTTTTTGAGAATAAAGGGAAATAATTTAAAAACATCGACCAAGTACATCAGTTCCCCCACATATGGTATGAGCCACATTCATCCACATCTGGCATTGCAACTTTCTGGCCAAATTTAGCTAACCCTCCTTCTAGCATGTATTAGTGCATTCTCACATTGAGATAAAGAACTACCTGAGACTGTGTGATTTATAAAGAAAAGTAGTTTAATTGACTCACAATTCTGCAGGTGCTACAGAAAGCATGGCTGAGGAGACCTCAAGAAACTTACAATCATGGCAGAAGGCGATAATGAAGGAGGTATGTCTGACATGGCCAGAGCGAGAGTTACAGAGAGAAGCGGGAGGTACTATACACTTTTAAATGATCAGATCTCATGAGAACACATTCATTTTCATGAGAAAAGCAAAGGGGAAGTCCACTCCCATGATCCAATCACCTACCACTATGCCCCTTTCCCAACACTAGGGATTATAATTCAACATGAGGTTTGGGCAAAGACACAAAATCCAAATCATATCATGTCAAATAGCTCGTAAGCTGCAACCTTTTTAACAGTCATTTCTACAAGTAAACTTCAGGATTTTTAAGGTAAAGTGTTTTATTTCTGGTAGCACTTATGCATTCCTTACTTAATGCATATAAAATAGTGCTACCATTTTTATTATTGCATCACTGATGAAATTGATTGTTGCCTTTTCAAGTCCACTTTCTCTACAACGTCTATGATTTTGATTGCATGGTATAGCATAGTTTGGTGTGATAATTATTTTTATGTGTCAACTTCACTAGGCTATAATACCCAGATAATTGGTCAAACATTTCTCTACATGTTGCTGTGAATATATTTTTTTAGATGAGATCAATGTTTATCGGTAAAGTTTGAGTAAAACAAATTACCTTCCATAATGTGTGTGGGCCTCGTTCAATCAACTGAAGGCCTTAAGGGAAAGCAGGCTGAAACTCCTGAAGAAAAGGAAATTCTGCTTCCAGACTGTCTTCAAACTCACCCTGCAACATCAACTCTTCCTGCAATCTCTAGGCTGACAATTACTCTGTAGATTTTGGACTTGCCAACCTCCAAATTAGCAAGAGCCAATTTCATAAGACAAATCATTCTCTCTCTCCCTTTCTCTCTCGCTCTCTTTCTACACACACACAAACACACAACACACACACACACACACACACACACACACACACACACACACACACACAATTTGTTCTATTTCTCTGAAGAACCCTGACTAATATACCTGGTGATTTTTAGTATCATACATCAACAATTGGGAACTGGCTGCACCTCTGAACTCCTTATTGTTTTCCCAGCCATTTCTAAACTCATTCTTATGAGTTCTGACAGCTATTTCAGAGAACAAGGCATTTCTATGCAAGGCAGATTTCTCCATCTTTGTTCTATACTCCATCTGGAATCTTAGGACTTCACATTTTTCTCCTTGTTTCTTATCCTGTCACTTTCTCTTTCCTAACTAGCTCTTTTCCTTCATCATGTAAATGTAAATCACAAGAAGCAAAACTGGAGAAGAATGGAAAACTGTTAAGATCATTTCATCCATAGAAAAAGGGAATTATAAAATCATGTCTTAAAAGAATGAAGATTGAGTAAATTTTGAAAAATATGCTGGCAATTGGTAGATGGCCAATTTGGAGTGAGGACAAAAGTCTCAATTTTTTCCCCTGATCATCTGAGTAAATAGTAGTGAGAATTTTACAATAAAAGGGGAAGACAGTTTATTTATAATATAATTTTAGTGTTTTGACACGGTCTTCAAAGGTCTTTTGAGTTTATTCTCACCTACCTTCCTGACTTTATTTCCCATCACTTCTCTAAGCCCTTTTGAAATTCCCTTAATGAGTCAAGCCTCTTCATAACTCTTTCAACTTGGGAGTGCCCCGACCCTGCCACTACTAACCTGACTTGTTTATGGAATAATGCCTAGGTCATATTTAGGTTGCAAATCAAATGCCACGTCTTCAGTGGAACAACTCCTGACTCTGAAATGATTTTACTATACTAGGTCTGTTGTCATTTTTAACTTGTTTTCCATTAAGACTATAATCTCCTTGAGGAGACCTATGCTTAATTTATCCCTGTATTCTTAGCAAATTCCACAGTGCTTGGCACCTCTAAATTACTCAATAAATGCTTATTAAATGAAATTTTTCAGCCCAGTAATATGACTGTGCTCTGCCTTCTTGTCCACACTATGTCTGACCTCTAGAGTTAAACTCCAGCTTGATTGAAAGAGACCTGTTGATTGACCTCATTTTTAAAAGGTTCTTTATCTTTAACTATAAAATAATGTTTCCTCTGAAAATTTTAAAACGTTGTAAACCAAATGCCATTGAGACAACTTTTTTCCAAACAATATGATGGGAAGGTTCACTTTCTCAAAAAATTTATCACCTCAACTTTGGCAACAGTTGCATTGTTGATTAGGATACCATCCAGGCACCATGTGAAGTGCAGCAGATTCTGATAATGCCAAGGAATTCTTCATAAATTCTTAACATAGTCCATTGGGTTTGTGTGGAATTGGTGAATTAGAAAATTTCCCTAATGTTTAGTTGCATTAATTCCCTAAGGGGTTAATTCAATGGTTCCATGGGACATATCGCAGGATGAGATTCCCAGGTGGCACAGTGAAGAATTACAACGAATAGAATAAACCAGATCTCATATAATTTACCCTAGACCTTAAATGTCCTAAATTGATTACTATCTTTCTCAGCCATGTGACTTTTCCATAATGTAAATAATAAATACAAGTTAGCAACCAAATCTATAAAATATATCTTTCATTTCTAGTTGTGTAATGGTGAACAACAACCACCACAAAACTTCATTTGAATCCTAGTTCCACTCTTTTCTACCTGAGTGACTTAGGACAAATTACTTAAATGCTCTATTTCTTTATCAATAAAATGAGAATTGAATAGTTATTTATAAGTTGGCTTACAGAATAAAATATAATTGTGTATTTTAAGTATCTACTACAGAGACTGTTATTTATTATATGTCCAATGAAATTAGTGTCTTTATAATTTGCTCAAAATGTAAGTGCATACTACATTTATACTACCAAAATCATTTTGAAAAAATCAATGTATATAATCTGATTCATTTTTCAAATGTAAAAACTAACAGTTCTTTCCTATTATAATATGAACATGTATATTATAAAAATGTTCCACAATTCAGGAGTATGAGTAATAAGAGAAAGTCCCTTTGTATCATCCTCAAATGATAGCCATTATTAACTATTTGCTGTAAATGCTGTCACATATTTTCTGAGTATATTTTTCTATAAACCTGAGTGAATAAACATATACATACATTTATTTCTGTGGCTTTTTATTTAATATGTCATAGAAAATTTTCCTTGTCATCTATACCACCCTTTTAAAATAACAAGAGTACTTATTTGTGTCGGGAGCCTTGCTTTAGTCCATTGCGCTGTTATAACAGAATACCTGAGACCAGGCAATTTATTAAGAAGAGAATTTTTTTTCCCATAGTACCAGGAGCTGGGAGGCTCAAGCTCCAGGTGCTAGCAGTTTCAGTTGTCCGGTGAGGGTTGCTCTCTGCTTCCAAGATAGCACCTTTTGTTGCATCCTGCAGAGGAAACTAGTGACATGTCCTCACATAGCAGAAGGCAGAAAAGTAAGAGAACCCAGCGTTGCCTGAAGCCTTTTTATGAGAACCTTAATCCCATTAATGAGGGAGGAGCCCTCATAGCCTCATCATCTCTTAAAGGCCCACCAACACCTGCATTTTAGAGGGAACACATTTAAACTATAGAAAACCGAATTGATAAAAAAAATTGTCTTTTTTTCAGCAGTGCAAGAATTCCTAGGAAGAGGGAGAAGGCAGCCTGTGTTAAGAAAACGCTATGACAATCCCACTGTAAGATGGAGGGTAGTGTCTAGGACTCAGAGTCAGACTAGCAGCAAGAAGGTCTGAAGAAGGAGGCATCTCCTCTCCCTGCAAAGGGAGAAGGACGTGAATGCTTTTGAAGAGGTAGAGGGGGAAAGGCCAGAAGCAAAGAAGAAAGAACTAACAGTGTTAAGCTCTGTGTGTGTGTGTGTGTGTGTGTGTGTGTGTGTGTGTGTGTGTTGAAAGCTGGGGGGTGTGAGAGGGTTGGGAGAGAGAGATAGAGAGGGAAAGAGAGGAAGGAAGAAAGCAAGAAAAAGAAAGAAAGAGAGACAAAAGAAGGAAGGGAGGGAGGGAGGGAGAGAAGGAAGGAAGGAAGGGAGGGAGGGAGGGAGAGAAGGAAGGAAGGAAGGGAGGGACAGAGGGAGGGAGGAAAGGAAGGAAGGAAGGAAATAAAAAAGGTTTGTAGGGAGGGTATCGTAAATATATACTTTTGCATTTACTTATGTCATTGTTTTATTGGGGTTATATTTTCATTTAGATATTATACCTAATTGACACTCTATTGTCTAATATGCTAAGTTATACTCCTTTCCTAGCATCTAAGAACTTCTGAAGACCTTTGACCTCTTCTTTTCTACATGAACTCTGTTCCAAATGAAAAGTTCAATATCTGTTTCCCAAATACATGGTAAAAATCTCATCTTAGAGCTTCTTACTTACATTTAACCACACACTTGTAAATTTAAATTTTATGCACTTCAATGAAACTCCCTGAATTTAAATTCTGCCTTCTCTTAAAAGCCAAGTTTGAGGTTTACCATCTCTATGAGGCCATAATGGGTTATTTTCTCTCAAGCTGTTTGTCGTTTATCAATCACCCTCAAACTTGCAAAGAAAAGCTAACTTCAACCTATTATTTTATTAAAATGAATTAATCTAAAAAATTATTTGAAGAGTGAATCGACAAAAGCTGTTCAAGAAGTGCAATTCAATTTCAGCATTAACTGGGAATCTGGAATAGTTGCTTTAAGCCACGACTGTTGGTTGAGGATGCTTGCTGTCATCATCTATGCATTCCTTATCTGAGAAGCTGGATCGCAGTGTCTGAAGTTAGGAGTCGCACCTTATGGACAGCACTTCTCCTGAAACTCACTCTGTGAAAGTCTACCATAAATATTTTTAAATGTTCATGTTTTGAATATTTTAAGGAATTTCACAGAGAAATCATATCCCCAAATTCTAAACCATTACGATTACCCTCAGAGAAAAATTCTGAATTAAATACTAGTTTATATATTTCCTGTTATAAGCCTGGGTACTGAAAATAATGATTAAGAAGTAGTTAATAATAACCATATATTTAGTGCCTATTGGGTGCCAGAGACTGTTGTAAATCTTTATATAATCAGTGTACTTAATCCTTATGACAATCAGAAGATAGGTAGTATCATTTACTGAAATTTAATGTTCAGTATACAAATAAGTAAAAGAGCATAAATAACATACAAACCTAAGCACATAGAGCTAGTAAGTAGTAAAGTTGGGAATTAAATTCAGAATTGTTTTACTCCAGCTTTAAGCCACTACTCCAGACCTTCAATTAATGCTTAAATTGAACAACAGTTCTTGAAGAGCTTGTGTTGATTCATTCTTCAAATAAATTTTTAGATTAATTCATTTTCATAAAATAAAAGGCTGAAGTTAGCTTTGCTTTACAAGTTAGTTTAATGAAGCAATAGCCTCTTGAAAATCCTCTAGGATTTTAAATAAACTCTAGGTCAAAACAGACAAATTAGCATAACATTCATATTAATGCCTCTGAAAGTGTGTTACAGAAGAAGTCAATGCTTTGGAATCTATGCAATGCCAGACACACGATTTTCAAAGGGGCTTTGGTTACTCATTATAGTGATGGATGACTGTGATGAAAATATCAACATATGTCCAAGTCTTTCCTTCAGTGTTTCTCCCATAAGCATCACACAGTGACACACAATGAAGATTATTTAGTGAGACTGGCAATGGGATTATTTGCTAAAAGTGTAAGTAAATTTGATTTTCAAATCACACAGTCTGACATTCCTTGTGACATTATCTACTGATTTTATTTGACCTTGCCATTGCTAGAATTAGGAAATGTCTGAATAGACAATAACCAGTTCAACAATTTTCAATATATTGATTGTACCTCATTATAAGATAAATTCAAACACTCAAGAGAGACATTTTTGTTTAAGAAGAAGTATAAGACTAATGGAATACATATCGATTGGTCCTTAATATACTATATACAGTGTAGAATTTGTGATCACGGTTATTAAAATTATACTTAAGCAATACACAAACACCTCAAATTTGAGAAAATGTATACACAGAAATCCAATTAATTTAACAATATCATAAAAAATGTAGTAGATATGTTTTTTGCCTTTGCTATAGTCCAGCTTGCCCAAACATCACAGAGAACAGGTTGATAAATATATTTCTTATTTTTTCTTATAAAAAGAAAAGAATTATTCTCTATAGGATTATGATCCTGTGACATTAATTTTTTGGACAAAGGAAATTACAAGGAGTATGCTTGCTTCTTTAAGTGCAAGGAGATAGTAACTAATTTAACTAACTGGCTTGAGCTTGCAGTGCTCAAGAGAGTAAGTCAAGATATCCCTCCTTGCAGTTAGTAATGTTGTGCATATTTTGCATAAATAACTATGTTTTCTAAGTAATACCTAACAAGATTTTGTTCAAAAGGAGACTAAGTAGGAACTAGAAGATAGCAGAACCAGTATTAGAAGTGGACTTCAGATTTCATGCTCGTGACCCCTCTGTGATGCTCCCCTCTTCTGAATAAAATTTAGCTAATTACTGTTTTCAGAACAAGAACATCCTATATGTTCAAATAATTCAGCCCTCTATTCATCGGTCAGTATTCTACATTTCTGAACTCTGTTAGCAAATTCCTAATTGAAATATTATTTTCAAGCTCTTGTTTTTGCACAGCAAAATATTCTGGAATATTGAATTGTGAGAAAAGGCCAACTGTCTCCCAATGGGACTCTTGACTGCAACCCTAGTCAGGCAGGAGACTGGTCATAAAGTCTCTTGAAACTACAAGTTAATATTGGAGTAGTCAGTTAGAATATGAGGCATGCTTGGAAGAGCTGTCTAATGCTTGAGTTGTGATTATTGCCTTTCTACCTTGTAACTGCGTGATCTCGGAGAACTTAGATTTTCTTTCCTGGCCTCAACCATATGCTTTGCATATGGCTCAGTACCTGAACTGGATAAAAATGATATGGATAAAAAATCTGTTTCTGAAAGGATCTCAGTGCTAACGAAGCTACTCACGCTAACAAGGGACCAAACTGAGACAGCCTGAATCCTTGTTAAACTTGCACATCTAATAATTGAAGAATAGGTTGACAAATATATTTCTTATTTTTTCTTATAAAAAGAAAAGAATTATTCTCTATATGATTATGATCCTGTGACATTAATGTTTTGGCCAAAGGAACTAACATAGGATATGCTTGATTCTTTAAGCACAAGGAGATAATAACTTATTTAAATCTGTGAAATAAATAAATTAGTTGAGAAATTATTACTGAGAGCAGTTCTCCCTGATATTTTGAATCCACGATAAAATGCAGTTTCTATCTCTAAACAGGAAGCAGTTGTTTACCCAGGTTTTTTACAACATGTATATTCACAAAATGCTACGGAAATAGAAACAGTCTTTTCCTTTGGAGAAAAATGTTAAATATAGTTACGGTGATGAGAGCTAGATCAATACATCAATATGGTTCAGGTGTTCTGATTTCCAGAGAGACGTGAAGCCTAAAGCAAACAGTACATTAGTGAAGTCAGAAAAAGAACCATTATTAGTTAGGGGCATTTTTGTCAGGAAAATATTTGTCAGCCCCTTTACAAATCATGCCTGTTTTGTGAATAGCAGTTTTTTGCTAAGTATTGTGTTGATCAATTTACCACTAAAGATTATTTCTCACTCTTCATTCCTGTTAGTAAGTGTGATGGTTAATTTTATCTGTCAAGTGGCCTAGGCCACAAAGTGCCCAGATATTTGGTCAAACATATTCCAGATGTGTCTGGAAGGGTATCTTTGGATGAGATTAACATTTGAATCAATAAACCTAGCAAAACAGATTGCCCTCCTTCATGTGGGTAGACCTTTTACAATCTGTTGAAGGCCTGTAGAGCACAACCTTTCATGAATGAGAGGGAACTCCTCCTGCCTGACTCTTGAGCTGAGGCATGAATCTTTCTCTGCCTTTGGACTTGAACTGAAACATCAGCACTTGGAGCTCATGCATTCTGGCTTTCAGACTGAATATCATCAGCTCTCCTGGGCTGCATCTTCATCTTCCCGTTTGAAGATTTCAGAACTTAGCCTCCATAATCACATTAGCTGATTCTCTGACATAAATAAGCAGTCAGAGAACCCTGACTAGAAGAGTAAATTTTACATACATTTAAATGAATGTGACTACACAATAGAAGAATTTCATCAAATAACTTGAGGTAAAATAATTTCTTGTTCCCAAATGTGAGCTTAATTAATTAGGATTTGTATCTAATAATAAGATCTTTATTTCAGGATAAATGTCATAGTTTAGAAAACATTTATCTACAGCTAACTCTATTTACCTCTATGTAGAAATATTTATTGAAAAATTGGCTGCTTGCCACCTACTTTTATCAGACTTTCTCTCTATCCCTATCAAACCCAAGGCTTTTCAAGAGTTGCAAAAATAGTTTTTCTTAGTAATGAGAGAAAAATATAGTAAGTGTTTAGCTTTAATATAATTAAGAGTTTTTGAGCTATTATCTGTTTTATTAATTTTTTGTCCTACCCTCATTATTGTAGATTGATAACTACAGTTTAATAAATAGTTATTGAGCCCTCCTTACATGCTACATTCTGTGCTAGGAAATGGAAAAATAAAGGGAAATAAGACAGCATCTCTACATTTGTGGGGCTTAAATACAGCTATAGACTGAACAACGTTTAGTTCAATAATGGACAACATGTAATGAAAATGGTCCCATAAGATAAAATATTGTATTTTACTGTACCTTTTCTGTTTTTAGGTGTATTTAGATGCACAAATACTTACCATTGTTCTATAATTGCCTACAGTATTCATTACAGTAGCTTGCTATACAGGTTTGTAGCCTAGGAGCTCTAGGCTATACCATAGAGCCTAGGTGTGCAGTAGGCTGCCCCATCTAGGTTTATGTAAGTACACTCCATGCTGTTCACGCTAGAAAATTGCCTAACGACAAAATTCCCACTCTTAAGTGAGGTACAATTATAATTTATTCCATACTCTCTCCCCTTTCCTGTTCTTTGTTAATGCATTTGCTTACTCTATTGTGAGAAGTGTAGTCAGTGAATTTACCAACGTCCAAATTCACAAGTAGAGAGGAATGTCTTTGACACATCTCCAAAGAGGATTTATTTATTTAGTCAGAGGAAGAGTCTAGACTTTGTTCCAGAATTGACCTTGGCACCTGCTAGTTGCAGAATATTCCTATGATGGCCTGAGAAAAATGCAGGCCCACATGAATAATAATCTTCCTATTCAGCTCATGCTGCCAGTGGCAGCCTGAACTTCTCCCAGTAGTCTCTTTGTCAGTGAATATGGACAAGTGGAAGAGAAAAACCACAGAGGAGAATTTGAGCTGAATTTGTCTTTCAACTATCAAGATTTATATTTTCCTGTCCTTTTTTTTTTTTTACCTTGCTTTTGTTTCTTTATTCTTTGCTCTATGGTGTGTGGGTACCTGCCACAAAGTTTATGTTTTACGTCTAAATGTATAACAAAAAAAGGATTTCAAAAGATGAATGTGAACTTTATAATGTAGTAGTAGTTAAATACTAGGGCTTTCTAGTCAAATGGACATGGATTGAGAGGTGATTCTTACTGTTTTATAGGCAAATTTCTTAACCTCTCTATGCTCAGGTTTCTAAAGGTAAAATGGGAATAAAAATAATACTAATCTGTTTGTATTGTGCCACACACTGTGTGCAATGATATTTTAAAGGGTAACTACAGACCAATCATTCTCAGGTGGTAGAAGGGGTGGGATATGGTCCTGAAGTAAAGGGTTCAGAAGATGGGGAGGAAGAGTGAGAGACTTAGTAACTTAGTAACTTGCCTTTTCTCCCTTTAAGATTTCATATCTTAGAGTCTGATTGCTACATTATACCAAGACAAAGGTTATGATGTCAGATAACATCATAACCAAATGACAGTCACTTTTGGATATTATGATAAGTGAATTTATATAAGAAAATTAATGATTGAAAACACATTTTTTTAACTTTTAAATATATTATTGTAAAATAATCTCAGAGGTAAGTCAGATTTTTAAAAACCACAATTGTTCCCAAAACCACTGTTTTTATTTAGAGTGAAAAAATAAAATATGTCTTAATCTAGTTTAACAGTATAGTAAGTCCTTACCTAATGTCATTGATAGGTTTAGGAAACTGAATCTTTAAGTAAAACTATGTATAAAGAAACCAATTTTCCCATAGGTTAATTGATATAAATGAGAGTTAAGTTCCTATGGCATATTTCTGGTTACAAAAACATCACCAAATTTCTAAATGAAGGACAAAACACTTCCAATAGTAAACATAGAAATAAATGAGAACTATGCATACAGTTAAGAAAGATTAATGAAAATAAGTAAGAAAACTGTATTAGTCCATTTTCACCCTGCTGATAAAGACATACCTGAGACTGGGAAGTTTATAACAAAAAAGAGGTTTAATGGATTCACAGTTCCACGTGGCTGGGGAGGCCTCACAATCATGGTAAAAGACCAAAGGCATGGCTTATGTGGCAGCAGGCAAGAGAGAGAATGAGAACCAAGCAAAAGGGGTTTCCCCTTATAAAACCATCAGATCTTGTGAGACTCATTCACTACCATGAGAAAGTATGGGGGAAACTGCCCTCATGATTCAATTAATTCCCACCAGGTCCCTCCCACAACATGTGGGATTTATGGGAGCTACAATTCAAGATGAGATTTGGGTGGGGACACAGCCAAACCCTAACAATGATTATTTACCCAATTATTCTATTTCAGGTCTAGGATGCTGCATCCCATCCCCCACAGCCCAAGGAGCAAGGGAGGAACCCACTCTGGACAGAGCACCATCCAATTGCAAGGCACACTCACACACATACATGCTCACTCAGACTGGGACCACGCAGCCATATGTCCACACAATTCATTTGGTGTGGACTTTTTGGGGATATAGGACATTATAAAAAAGGAAAAAAACAGTGTACCCAGAGAAAGAAAACCCATGCAGACATGGTCCAAATCTATAAACATCACTTATAGATTGGCCCCAAGCAGGAATCGATGTTTTCTTCTCATCAAGGTTATAAAGAAACAACACTGAATGAAAGGATGTTATTCAATGGTGAGCTGTATAAAGGAAGCCTAGAATCAACTACCAAAAAGAGCACAAAGAGACAGTTTTGAATACAGCCTTATGTTCTCTCTACCCATATCACGGAGCACCATAAGACAGAGGGATTCACTGCAAAGCTGGGGAGAAGCCATGCAAGAAAATGAATGGGAAGATTTTTACTCAGATGTAAAATGTGACACATTTGGGGGAATTTGGGGTTTGCAGAATGGGAAAGAAATCACTTCAGAGGAAAGATTTTGTTCTCTAAGCAGATGATATTGAGCTGTCCAGACACTGTATTATAAATTAAATAAAGCGCTTTAGACTACTTGGCTCCCACCTTTGGGTGGGCTGCAGAGGGTAAGCTAGAGGAGCATTCTATAGAGGAGCTATGAAAGAGAATTTTAAAAAGTCACAGGGCATATGACAAATGAGGTAGTTCAATGAAGACCAAACAAGATAGACACATACCAAAGACAGAGACTATTTAAAAATTTTGCATAATTGGTCTTTTAGCTACAATTATTATGGAAGTGTAACTAAAATAATTTAACACAAGAATCTTTATTCCTTCTTCACCAGCACTATACATTTATTTAGTCTAATACTATGGATGTTTCATTATAAGAGTTAGAAACAAATAGATACAAATGTCATTCTATACAAACGGAACCTGCGCTGAAAACATTTCTACCACTGGATTTTTCAGGTGTATTCTTCACCATAAAAGAAATTAATTAGCAAACAAGAGCAAGACTTACATGATTGATGATCTAATGACCTTTTAAACACTGACAATTTGCTCTTTTCTGGGTATTTCCAATGGCACTATATTATTAGTACCCTATTAGAGTCATGTTTTATATTTTGTTCCTAGACTTTGTATCTGACATATTTCTCTTTAATTTCTAACCTAGAAAAGACCCATAAAGAATGTCATGAGAAAGGCAGCTCTCCTCTGAGACTTGGTATTAGGCAAAAATAAAAGGTCTGTTTTTAGATCAGCTGCTCAGGTGGAATTACTCTCCAGGGGCAGTCTCGTTTCTTTGAGGTGAAGTAGATCTTCTCCCTTGTTGTCCTTCAGGGACTAATGAGATATACAGGTCTTCAATACCAGTCACCTCATGGACTCACCACATACTTTATTAAGGAGAAGTCGATGCTGGAGCAACTGCAAAAACGAAGCTACTCTGATTTAGATGACACAGAAGCGCAGGCGAGGGTTTCTCCCTCCCTGTCTCATTTGATCATTTTTCATGCTTTACCTGTGCTTCTAGGGGCCAACTTATCTTTTATTTTTTCTGCCTTCTCTGCTCAAATGTTCCCATTTCTGGCTGGAACTTGTCTTTGAACAACAACAACAAAAAAAAGATTTACTTCTCTCTTGGTTCTTTTCTTCCCTCATTTTTGTTTATTCTCTTCCTGGCTCTTAGAGCTTTACTCTTGACATTGTGAATGGTGCATCTGTTTTCTTTAGCTCTTACCTGCTAAACATGATCTTCTTTATGAGGAAATGTGTAAGATAATAAAAAAGGACAACAATTTGGCCTAAAGGGCTGTAGCTGTGTGATTTTAGGCACATCAGTTAACTCCTTTAAACAACAGGTTTCTTTTCTCTAAAATGAGGATGTTGGATTCTATCTCAGTAGTTCATCTCAGCACTAATTTTCTATGGTTCCTTTTCTCACAGAGCTGTCTACCTTGCAGCCCAGTAGATATATATTAGTTCGATATTGCTGCTGTAACAAATTGCCACCAACTTAATGATTTAAAGCAAGGCAAGTTTATTATTTTGTATTTCTGAAGATCAAACATCTGACATGATCTCCTTGTGCTAAAATCAGAGTGTTGACAAGGCTACCTTTCTTTCTGGAGACTTCAGGGAAGAATTGGTTATCTGCATTTTCCAGTTTTTGAGAGCACCTGCATTCCTTGGGTTATGTGTTGTTCCTCCATTTTCAAAAGTCCAAAACAGGATGTCAAGTCCTTCTCTATTTGCATCTCTTTGAACAACTGTAGCTAAAAAAGATTCTCCATTCTAAGGACCCATGTGATTTGCTTGGGTGCCTCTTCATTACTCAGCATAATCCTCTGATCTCAAGTTCTGTAATCTGAATCACATCATTAGGTAATATATTCACAGGTTATGAGGATTAGCATGTGGGCATCTTGGCAGGCAATTATTCTGCATTCCACAATGATACAGAAGAGCTGGGCCATCTAAACCCCACCCTTAAGCCTGGGACAGTGGCCCTAAGTGAAAACAACTGATCCCATTTTTCTGCCCAAACATTGCCTTTTTGTCCCACTCTGCCCTATCCTGTGCACATAACAGACTTCAGCTGGCAGAGCAACACAAGCAGTTAAACGTCGAAGAAGCAGCAACTGAGCATCCAAGACTATGGATAGATGTGGCTTAACTTCAGACAGCACAACGTCAGAGAGGAGCCCAGATGGAGATGCCAGGCTTCAGAGAAAGATCACCTTCTTGTCACACCATCCCCTTTCCAGCTCCCCTTCTGCTGAGAGCCACTTCCACTGCTTAATAAAACCCTCTGCATTCATCACCTTTCAAACCATTCAGGCAACCCGATTCTTCCTAGATGCTGAACAAGAACCTGGGTACCAAGAGGACAGAGTGTAAAAGGATGTCACCCTGACTATCCACTGAGCTTGTTAACACTTAGCCCTTCACAGACAGCAACTGCTAAAAGAGCATTAATTGTATCACACCCCTAGTGCTGCTGTGGGGCTGGAACCCAAAGGTATTTGCCCCAGCTCCAGCACCCGCTTGCTGAGTGCTCCCTTTCATGAGAAGTTGAGCCCAGTGGGTTTGAGTGAGTGAAGTTCATCCCTATTGGCATCAGAGTGGCCAGCTGGACCCAGAGCCAGTGTACTCCAGTTCCCACCTGCAAAAGGGTCAAAGGAACTGTCCTGTCTCAACAACATGTTACTAACACAAGCATCTTATCCCTAGTAGCACCAACTAAGCAAAGGTAATCAAGTACTTCTGTTCTTTTTCCCACTTTTCGTGTTTCAGATGGCATCATAAAACGACCCTGCTCAGCCTCAAACTATCACCATCTAGAACACACTCTTCTGAAGCCATCCCCACACTGTGCGCTCAAATTAGATCTTTCAGAAACCTACCCTACATTCCTACCTGTAACTGTTCTGTCTACTGTCCCTGCTTGGACTCAGTTTGCTGTTAAGTGTATTTCAAAGGTTTCCCCTTTCTATGCTAGCTTCTCAACATCCAACTTCAGCTTTCCATTATTGTTCGCCTCTCTTTTAATCTCTGGTCATTCTAAGTGACTACTGCTCTCTGGGTTTACACTCTACATTCCCAATGGGGACAAACTGTGACACTAAACCTTTGGCTTCCTGCTGTGGTTTCAAAACCCTTGAACATAAAATACATATCTTCTTTTGGACCTCTCAAGAATCTCTTGAGATTCTTGCACCAGCTATGAAGTCACCTCTTTAATTCCTTCCAGTTATCATAATCATTCTACAGGACCAACTCACAGGTAATTGACCAATGCAACCACACAAGGCTCTGTGCTCAGAAGAGGGCCCCATGCTTGGGGTTGAATGCTGTGTCATCAGGTTGAATAATTTTTTAAGAAAAAATTTCCCTTGTTAATCTGTCTTTTATAATAAAGGCCATGAACTTAAGAGAGTAGAAGGAAAATTTCTAATGCAAATCAAAACTACATTGAGATACCATCTCACACCAGTTAGAATGGCGATCATTAAAAAATCTGGAGACAACAGATGCTGGAGAGGATATGGAGAAATAGGAACACTTTTACACTGTTCGTGGGAGTGTAAATTAGTTCAACCATTGTGGAAGACAGTGTGGCAATTCCTCAAGGACCTAGAAATAGAAATTCCATTTGACCCAGCAATCCCATTACTGGGTATATATCCAAAGGATTATAAATCGTTCTAAGGACACATGCACACGTGTGTTCACTGCAGCACTGTTTACAATAGCAAAGACTTGGAACCAACCCAAATGCCCATCGATGGTAGACTGGACAGGGAAAATGTGCCACATATACACCATGGAATACTATGCAGCCATAAAAAATGATGAGTTCGTGTCCTTTGTAGGGACACGGATGAACCTCGAAACAATCATTCTCAGCAAACTGACACAGGAACAGAGAATCAAGCACCACATGTTCTCACTCATAGGCAGGTGTTGAACAAAGAGAACACATGGATACAGGGAGGGGAGCATCACACACTGAGGTCTGTTGGGGGAGGACTAGGGGAGGGACAGTTGGGGGTAGGGAGTTGAGGAGGGATAACATGGGGAGAAATGCCAGATACAGGTGATGGGGAGGGAGGCAGCCAACCACATTGCCATGTATGTACCTATGGAACAATCATGCATGTTCTTTACATGTACTACAGAACCTAAAATGCAATTATATATATATATATAAAGAAAAAAGAAAAATTTCTAAATGAACATAGTAAAATAAATGGAAAAAATCAAAAGACAGTATATATCAAAAGACAGTATATTTGGATGTGTCTGTTTTTTAAAAAATTGTGTATAAACTCATTTGAAATGAGGATATGTGGTTTCTATTATTTAAAAAACACATACTAAAATTCAGAAATCTTTTTTTTCATGAAACAGATGATGAAATGTAGACATAAACCTAATAAAACTTAAAAGGAACTGAAATATACTATTTACCTGATGTTAAAGACTGAAACTAAATCTTAAAAATTAGAATTTAAAATTAGAAACCTCTTATTATTGAAGAAATATATACCAATCTCGGTTGTATTTTGGATAAGAACTTCTTGAAAACGGATGACGTACTCTTCATAACCTAAAATGTTTCATGCATATTCATTTAAATTCCAAAGAGGATCTCATTATCTCATCCAAAAAAAAATTAATGATCCTTAATGGTTTCCGATGACACTTATCTTTGTCCATTTCTCAAACGTGCAGACGACTTCAAGCATACAAATGTTTCTGCTCATGCTTTGACCTCTAAAGTTTCCTGCATGATTACAGGATTGAAAAGAAATCATTCTTTCTAGACTTTGTTAGGAGTTTTGTATGCCTGTTTTACATATGTCAAAAAGCTATATGTGGCTTTACTTTATGTGTTTGTACTAAGTGTTTAGAATTTTAAAAATTAGCAAAATAAGAAGGGGCGTTTGTTGAGTCACAGAGTGAAACAAAGTACTGATGGTAAAGGTCCCTGTGAGCCCTAGTAGGGGTTGGGATCTACTCCTAAATGCAACAGGAAATCACAGAAATGTCCTTAGAGAAGAGCAAGTCGAACAGACCTGGGTTCAAATACAGCTTTACTGTCCACTCAATGCCCTCAGCTATTCGACAGATGCAAAAATAGTAACTATTTCATTCGATCATGACAACGATGATGTGAATGTGAATGACTTAGTATGGTACTGGACACCTAATAAAAACACACATGTATTAATACATTAAATTCAACAGTTCATTGAGAATCTCATACTAGATATAAACATGAACTAGTTTGCTTTTTTTCCAATAACCACCTTCAAACTGTATTACCAATTCCTCCTTGTCTAACTTTAACAGTGTCTTGGACAAATTTTGTAACTCTATAGTTACTTTAGGTCCATTTTGAAATTCTAGTATAATACATTATTTTAAATTCTGACCGCAGCTACTCTGATGGTTGAAGAGGACTTGAAGTGGACAGAGGGACAGAGCTTCTTTTATTCTTCTCCCTGCTCCTTTACTTTAGAGAGTCTAGCCTGGTCTGATTTTGAGATAAAGACAACCTCTTTCCTGTGGCTTGTGTCCTCTATTGTTAGATGGTGCCATGGTCGGAATGTCCTATAATTCATATTTTAAAACTTAATTCATATTTTGAACCTAAAATTTATATATTGAAACCTAATTCATATGTTGAACAGAAAATGCATACATCAAAGCCTAATGGAGGCGAAACATTTGAAAGGTGATAAGGTCATAAGGACCAAGCCATCATAAATAAGATTAGTACCCTTATGAAACAAGTTCCAAAGAGATTCCTCACCTTTCCACCATGTGAAAACAAACAAAAAGATGGCCACCCATGAAGAGGGTCCTCAACCAACAGAAAATTGGCAGGAGCCTTGATCTTGTATTTCTGGGCCTCCAGAAGTGTGAGCAACAAAGTTCTGTTGTTGATAAGCCATCCTGTCTATGGCATTTCGTTATAACAGCTTGAAGAGACTAAGACAGATGGTGCTTAGGAAGAGCAAAGAGTGCAGGTAATTGTCTGCTTACATTGCTGGACACCTGTCTGGATTGGAGTTGTCGCACATGATATTATTATTTACATATAGTGGTTCTACCAATATGGTAGTCTCATGTGAACTGCACGTGGTTTTCTAGTAATGACTTCATCTTCACTCCACTACCATTCAAAGCTGGTAACTCCCTCAGAAAACAACAGCTACATTTCCAAATGGCCTGACAATGTGTCCAACCCCAAACCCTATAGATATTGTCTTGCTTTGCTAAGCTGCCATTAAACTAGTCCAAAAGCTCCTCCTCCTTCTTTATCTACTGTGCTTCTTCCTGTAGAAAGATATTGTCTGCTAAATATTTTTTAAAAATCTGTTGTGGGAAAGGCACCTTTTTCTTCCTGGGCACCCTGTAGTTACAAAGAACTGGGGAAAATTTTTCCTGAAACGTCACCTTTGAAATCTCCATTTGAAAAGTGTGAACCATACTCTAATTTCATAAACATCCCCAAACTCAAACTGCTCAAGAACTTCACCCTGTTTTTCACTGATATAACCCAGGCTGCTTGAAGACTGTAACCCAGAAAGCAACCAGACTTAGGCCAAGAGTTCAGTCTCTCCTTCTTGTAGGACTTTCTAATCTCTCTAGTGATTCTCTCTAAGCATAACTTCCTCTGACTAGTAAAAGTATAGGAGTTGGTGAGCCTAGATACATTTATCATAAACAGTTCAACCCCTCAAAATAGATGATCCCAAACTCTGATTCATCTCTCCTTATCCCCATCCCCAGATGCCTTCTTGTATGAAGTAGGAGGGTTAGATGATAAAAAAGTAGACACAGTTCTACCACTTTCTGATGAAAATATAAGGGATTTCTCCTAGTAATTTTGGAGAAAATTGGGCTACTTCCTTATGTAGGAATGATAACAGTCTAGTGTTCAGACTAGACTGAACAAAGATGAAGCAAAGATGAAGAAGCAGCTGTGATTTTGGAATGTAAAAGAACACAAAGGAGCAGGTTGAATGTTTTGAGCTTAAGCAAAGTCTCACACCCTAAGTAGGATAAGAAAAAATTACCAAAGATGGGGGAGCGAGGATACCACCTTGATAATCTGTACCTAGATTTGGCTGGCAATGTATAATTTTTTTCCAAGGTTCCATTATTATGTATACAGTTCAGCTAACAAAGACATTTTAGGAGATAAGAAATATCATCAAGAGCCATAGGTAATATTTTATTCCCCGAAGATATGGATTCCATATCACAGACGAGCTTTTCTCCATCACTTCATTGGCTTTGTTTGGAAAATTCTGCTGGTTATTCATTTAATTGTTGACATGGCTCCTGCTGAATGCTAGCATTGTGGTGGTGAGTTATATAAGATTTTTCTGTGAGAATTGCTTTATTGTTAGGAATGCAGGCAAAAATATATCTAATAAATTTAAAAACATACATATATATGTATGCATACGCAATTGTACTCCAATTTCTTTTTCACCATCTGTATTAGGAGCTTTTATTATTTAACTTATTAATTAATATCTCAATTTGATAATTTGAAACCATTACTGGCAAACCACTTATTTTCAGTTGCAAGTAGTTAGGGAAAGTTACATTTTTGTCTTATCCTTAGGCATTACAAATTCCTGAGTGTTATGCAAAGCATTACTAGAATGATTTGCACAACAGGGGGTTCAGTTTTTAATAAAAGTGACTCTTGTTTTTAATTATAGCAATTAAGATCTTCTTATTGGCAGGCAGATTACTGCTTTGCAGTCATGAGACTTTGCTTCTGCCATTCCACTGGGCTTAGAATATATCCTGCTCTTTCGGTTATGAGTCTCAAGATTATTTAACATACATAAGTAATATACAGAAGGCAGAATTCTTGAAAATAAGTCTGAGGAACTGCTTTTATCTCGGTAGGCTCAGATTCTCCTCATACGTTAGGAAAAGGAAATAAAAGAGGCAATGCATAAAGAATGAATATGTATCTTTGCAGAAACCATGGTTGGAAATATTTTGTCATTGTAACATATTGTGAATGAATATTACACTTCAGCTTGGTACATACTTGAACAATATGTTTTAAACAAATGACATGTTCATTTTCTCACTCTCTATATGTGATCCTCATAAAGAAGAATACCCATGCAGGAATTAAAACTGCCAAAATGCTAAGCCTTGTGACAGTTCTATTTCTGTGGTAGACCTAATTAAACCTGAAAATTTCCAATATTTTCACTGTCGTCATTTATGTTGTAATTAACACTTTTTACTGGTAAAGACAGTTGTTTTCAGATGAAGTCTTTCATCTTGTTGTGGTTATAACTACAAAACTGAAATAATAAAACCATAATTATGAAAATTTCATAGCCACAAGTTTGCACATGAGACTGCTTTAAATCTGAGCAACAACAAAAGGTAATTAAATACAGACGGGAACAAGATTGCAGAATCAGAGCACTGCCTAGTGTTTCTATCTTTCTGATACATTTTAACAATATTTGTAATTTGGCAAGCTATGTAGATGATAACATTATTATAAACCTAGAAAAATGTATATTTTGAGCAGATGGAGCAGCTAACTACAACAGTGTGGATGAGGAAGAGTCAAAGAACTATATATAAATATTATGATGACACCTGGAAGTCTGTACAATTTATGTAAACTAGCAGAACAGTTGGTAACATAGGAATCTGTAGTCTGACATACATATACACACACATACATATATGTATATCTTCTTGGATATAAAGTGTTAGGCTACATAGTAATATAAGTATCCTGTAGATAATTGATCAAATTCACTTCTTAATCTTACTATAAAGTCCTCAACATGTATGTTTTTAAATTCCATATTTTACCCCAGTTCATTTCAATAAAAAATATTATAGAGAAATAGAGCTCCAATTATAGTAGTTTTCATTTAAGTGGAACAAGTTTGAAATAAATGGAGAAAATTGACATTCTACCTTATTGGTCATCATAAAAAACGAAGAGAAAAAAAATGTTGCTGTTACAGAGTGATTTGATCAATTGTATTGATGGGCTGAGATAAAAGTGCTGAGAACTGTACCTCAGGTTGGCACAGCTCACTGAAAGCAAATTTGCTGTGAATGATGATAATTTGTACTGAAAGAAATTAGTGCCAATTTGATTAGGAATTGCCCTTCTGTTCCGATTTCAGTCGCTAATATATCCTGTCATGGTTACAGCTTTATCTAGAACAGAAGAGTAAAACAAAAATGGTCCAGAGAGGAAAAAGAATGATTGCAGGGACACTCTCCTCCTTTGATTTGTAATTTTTTTTAGGGCCAAGAAAGCTGCACAAAAGAGATGATATAATCATACGTTACATTTCATGAAAAACTATGCATTTTCTCCACCTGAGGACATGATAATTTATCTTAAGCTTGAATGAGGCATGAAATGAAAATGTCTCTAGCTCCTGTTTCCCCTTCATTTTATGAGTGAGAATAATAGATCTTCAATTAAAAAAAACTAACCTTTACACAGAGCACATTATTTGTAAAGTGCTTTCACAACTTTAATTTTACTTAATTTTTACAGCAACTAAAACAAAATCATAGGAAGACTAAGATTCACGAAATACAGGTGTTCATAGACAGTTCACTTTACTGTACTGAACTACTAGGCGTGTCCCTCATAGGGGAACTGAATTGTCTCTCTAGCTGTAATTCGCTGTCCTTCTATCCAGTAAGTCTGTGCAATTCTTTAAAACTTTTGGAGAGGTTCTACAAACAGGTCTTAGTCAATAGATTTCTGAACTTCGATATGTCAGGGATAATAAGAAAGGTATTGGCTGGCCTTCTTTATTACTAGATGGCAAAGTTCACATCTCTTCTCTTGAACTTTCAAATATAATTGGTGCATACCTGAATAAAACCTTTATTGAAGTATTAATGTAAATCAACTGAGAAATCAAACAATCATCAAATTTTATATATGCAATATATACTATATATAAATATATATGATACATATTTATAGTATATTATATACTTGTATATAACATGTATTATATATTATATGTTATACATATATTATGTAATGCAAGGAGTTTGGGGAATAGGTCACGGGGGACAGCAAAATGATGTTCCTGCCTGAACATTTATAAGGCAGAATTTCCTCATTCATGTCTCTTTTCAAATGTCTTTTTTTGGAGAGTCTTTCAGTCCTCACTCTAAAGAAATTACAACCCCTCACCCACATCTCCCTGCCACACACACGTAGTATACCTTGTGTCTGTTTTTATTTTTCTTTAGAGCAATTACTACTACGTCTGTTTTACTAGTACAATCATGCTCCACAGAATACCATTTGTCCACAATGGACTACATACAGTGTTCCCATATGAACACCAAACTGGAAAATTCCTATCATCTAGTGACATCATAGCCATTCTAATACTGTAGCACAACACTATACCTTTTCTGTTTAGATAAACAAATACTTATCATTGCATTACAGTTGCCTACAGTATTCACTACAGTACCATGCTACACAGGTTTGTGGTCTAGGGACAAAAGGCCGCACCATATACCCTAGGTGGGTAGGTAGGCTAGACCGTCTAGATTTATGTAAATACACGGTGTGATGTTCACACGATGATGAAATTGCCCAACAACACATTTCTCAACACATATTCTTGTCATGAAGCAATGCATGACTGTATTTGTTGATCTGTTCATTATATCTCAACATGTAAGTTCTACGAAGTCAATCATTTTGCCCTGGATCTAAATAATGCTTGACACATATTAGTAATAAAAACTAACACTAAAGAGCTCTTATCACATATTCACTTATTTACTTAATTTCCCTATTAAATAGATAATCCAGCTTCTCCATTTCAGATATGAGAAATCTGAAGCACAGCAAGTTTAATAACTTGTCCAAAGTCACACAACCAGGAAATGATATAGCTGAAATATGATCCCAGAGACTCTGACTCAACCACTATGTTGTAGACCCCTAAGATATACACATGCATTAATAAGTGGATTAGTCAAAGAATGTTGTTATTTGATATGGTTTGGGTCTGTGACCCTACCCAAACTCATGTCAAACTGTAATCCCCAATGTTGGAAGAGGAGCCTGGGGGGAAGGGATTGGATAATGGGAGCAGATTTCCTGCTTGCTGTTCTTGTGATAGTGAGTTCTCACGAGATCTGGTTGTTTATAAAAGTGTGTAGCACTTCCCTTTCTCTCTCTTCCTCCTGTTCCAGCCATGTAAGACGTGACTCTTTCCTCTTCGACTTTCACCATGATTGTAAGTTTCCTGAGGCTTCCCAAGCCATGCTTCCTATGTAGCCTGTGGAACCATCAGCCAATTAAACCTATTTCTTTATAAATTACCAGTCTTAGGTAGTTCTTCATGGAAGAATGGACTAATACAGAAAATTGGTACCTAACAGTGGGACATTAATATAAAGATACCTAAAAATGTGAAAGTGGCTTTGGAACTGGGTAGAGGTTGGAACACTTTGGAGGGCTGAGAAGAAGACAGAAATATGAGGAAATGTTTGGAACTTCCTAAAGACTTTTTTAATGGTGGTAAGCAAAAAGCTGACAGTAATATGGACAGTGAAATCCAGACTGAGAAGGTCTCAGATGGAGATGAGGAATTTATTGGGAACTGGAAGAAGGTCACTTTTGCTATATGTTAGCAAAGAAGCTGAAGGCATTGTGCCTGTGCCCTAGAGATCTGTGGAACTTTAAACTTAAGATTGATGATATAGGGTATCCAGCGGAAGACATTTCTAAGCAGCAAAACATTCAAGATGTGGCCTGGCTACTTCTATCAGATCACCTCTATGCTTAAGCAAAGAGGTGATGTGAAACTGGAAATTTCACTTAAAAGGGAAGCAAAATGTAAAAGTTTAGAAAATTTGCAGCCCGGCCATGTGATACAAAAGAAAAACCTATTTTCAAGGGAGGAATTCAAGCTGGCTACAGAAATTTCCATAAGCAAAGAGGAGCCAAATGTTAGCAGCCAAGACAATGGGATAAATGTCTTGAAGGCATTTCAGAGACCTTTGCAGCAACCCTCCCAACACAGGCCCAAAGTCCTAGGAAGGAAGAATGGTTTCTTGGGCCAGGCCTAGGGCCCTGATGCCTTGCGCTACTTCAGGACACTCTTCCCTGTGTCCCAGTCACTCCAGCTTCACCCGTGGCTCAAAGGGCCAAAATATGTCTCAGACCAATGCTCTAGAGGGTACAATCCATAAGCCTTGGTAGCTTATGCATGGTGTTAAGCCTGCGGGTGTGCAGAGGGTAAGTGTTGAGGCTTGGGAGCCTCCACCTAAATTTCAAAGGATGCATGCAAACTCCTACATTCCTGGCAGACATCTGCTCTAGGGGTGGAGACCTGATGGAAAACATCCATGAGGCCAGTATGGAGGGGAAATATGGGATTGAAACCTCCACACAGAGTCCCCACTGAGGCACTGCCAAATGGAGCTGTAAGACAATAGCCACTGTCCTCCAGACCTCAGAATGCCAGATCCTCTGACGGCTTGCACTGAGTGCCTGAAAAAGCTTCAAGGACTGAATGTCAGCCCGTGAGGACAGCTGAGAGGGCTGTGATCTGCCAAGCCGGAAGAGAAGAGCTGCAAAGCCTTGGGAGCCCACCATTGCATCAGTATAACTTAAATGTGAGCCATGGAGTCAAAGGATATTATTTTGGAGCTTTAAGATTTAACGATTGTCTTGTTGGGTTATGGACTTGCATGGGGCCTATAGCCTCTTTGTTTTGACTGATTTCTCCCTTTTGGGATGAGTGTATTTACCCAACACCTGTTTACTCATTGTATCTTAGAAGTAACTAACTTCTTTTTTTTTATTTTATAAGCTCACAAGCAGAAGGAACTAGCCTTGTCTTAGATGAGACTTTGGACTTTGGATTTTTTAATTAATGCTGAGATGGATTTTGACTTTGGGAGACTGGTTGAAAAGGCATGATTGTATTTTGAAATGTGAGAAAAACATGACATTTGGGAGGGACCAGTGGAAAAACTGTATGATTTGAGTCTGTGTCCTCACCCAAATATCCTGCCCAATTGTAATCCCTAATGTTGGAAGAGGGGCGTGGTGGGAGGTGATTGAATCATGGGGCTGGATTTCTCTCTTGCTGTTCTTATAATAGTAAGTGAGTCCTCATGAAATCTGGTCATTTAGAAACGTGTGTAGCACTTTCCCCTTCTCTCTTTCCTCCTCCTGCTCCGGCCATGTAAGATGTGACTCCTTCCTCTTCCCCTTCTACTATGATTGTAAGTATCCTGAGGCCTCCTCGGCCATGCTTCCTGTACAGCTTATAGAATCATCAGCCAGGTAAACCTCTTTTCTTTATAAATTACCCAGTCTTCAGGTAGTTCTTCATAGCAATGTAAGGATAGACCAGGCATTATTAGTTAAGACTTGAGTAGTAAACAAATAGACTTTATTGAAAAACATGTCTGACTACAGTCTACTTTTGGAGTTTTGAACCATTCATGCATGGTCCTTGCCGAAAATACTATTAATTAACTTGAAATCTGAAAATAGATGGGAGTTTACTCAAGATGCTTTGTTTAAAATTCTCCTAAACGACCTGGTCAAGAAATTTTATAAATATTGTTGTTTGGTTTTCTTTTTCCCCCTTTATAGACTAATCTTTTGTAAAATGAGAACTGCTATTAGCCAATTTGCTAATTAGGGTCATGTTTACTCTAGCAGAACAACGAAGCATCCACTTGATCATTTATTACTTCCCATAATAAGAGTTCAAGCACTTGAATTTCAAAACCAGGCAAATTATCAGTTAGGTCTCAGCATTCTATTCCCAGTAAGGGTGGAAGTTAAGAGTTCGTATTAAGTAACTAGGCTTTTCTTTAGCTGAAATAATGAATTTACGATAATATTACAATCAGCATCCATTAACTTGTTGATGAGTTCTTCTGTTAGCCTGGAATTCAAAATTTAGTAATAGCAAGTACATGATGCATGTGTAACTATATTGAGGATTAAAATTAAATGTATCTTGTTGTAAGTATTTATAATAAAAATGACCAGCCGGGTACGGTGGCTTACACCTGTAATCCCAGCACTTTGGGAGTCTGAGGCAAATGGATCACAAGGTCAGGCATCTGAGACCAGCCTGGCCAACGTAGTGAAATGCTGTCTCTACTAAAAATACAAGTAATCAGCCAAGAATGGTGGCAGGTACATGTAGTCCCAGCTAATCGGGCAGGAGAATCACTTGAACCTGGGAGGCGGAGGTTGCAGTGAACCAAGAATCATACCACTGCACTCCAGCCCTGGTGACAGTGCGAGAATCAGTCTCAAAAAAACAAAAAAAAATGATCGTTAAGTTCTCCTCTAACAATATATAGTTTTTAAACATACTCAGTTTTCCTATCTATAACCTATGATTCAAGGTGAATCTAAGATTTTAAGGGAATCTCATTTAGGAAAGTCACTTGTGTTTTGTTGCTCAGCCTGAGCTCCCTGAAGCTGGTGTCTATAGGATGTACTTTTCTAGGCTTCAACTCTGATCTGCTCTGCAGCCCAAAACAAGATGAAAAATGTGCTGCAAAATCTTTGAGAGTCAAGACTACCTGGAGTTTTATTTAGTCAATTTATAGCTCTAAATCAAAAGAAAGCCTGAAGGATTGGAGTAATAACTAACATTTATTTTTAATACAAATATAGAATATGCCATTCCTTTCATCAAAATTCTTACCCTATCTATTATCTTAATAACAAGGGTTAGCAACATCGATGTTTTACTATTTGGAGTGTACAGCCTATACAAACGCTTATACATTAGAAAAGTAAAAACAATGATTTAACATTGAATATGGGATTATTTACTTATTTTATACAATGTGCTCCAGGTCTCTGGATAAAGGGAAACTGGTGTATTTCTTTTCATTATGAATAAATTGTAGAGACTCAATTTGTATGGCATCTTACCAGTAACAATACAATATGTTTCAAGCTACATTCAAGGCAGGAAAGCAAACAGTTTGCCAAGTTGTAAGCATACTGTTTTCACCCAAACCAATTCTTCAATATAATATTTAATAAAAAGGCTGAATAGCATGTGGTTCAGTGCTTGACAATTCATATGATCCAAATACATATTTTGAATTGAATTGAATTGGCTGAAAACCCCACATACAGACAGACTTTTTTGAATGATGTCAATTTATTGTCTCTGAAGGAAAGAACACTTAATCTCAGGCAAACATCCTCTAGTGAATTCTTCTTTTGATTTATACAAAGGGCATCTATTACAGTAGTATAAACATGCACAACACTCTCCAAGAAAAAAAAGAAGAGAAAAATATGAAAGAGTAAATAGCGAAACATTTAAAAATCTTTTTTATGCGTTTTGTCTCACTTTGTTTTTTGTATTGAACATAGCACAGTTAAGTTAGAGTAGTGCTTAGTGCAAATTATTTCTGAGCTGATCCAAGGTAATAAATAGGTGATTACTTAGCTGCAGGGCTTCAGAAATCCAAATTGCCTTCTTGAAACAAAGTCCTGCGCTATTGTTCTGATCCCAGTAAAATATGTCATAAAGGCGGTGGCTGTGGATTCAGAAATCTCATCTTCAGCATTAAAAATCTAGTTATTATCTAAGTACAGATAGAGAATACACTCCCTAAAACCTCTTCTGTAAATTATTAAACTTTTCTATTTTTTCATGCTACTTGTGATTTTGTTTGCCCATAGTAATTAGTAGAAAACCCTTAATATTTATTAACAGTTAACATTTGTAAGCATTTACTACATGCTGGGTTCTGTTCTAAGAGACATATATTAGCTTTAATCCTATAAAAACCATATGAGAACATTTAATACTACAAGCTAATTTCCACAAAAGAGGAATTAGAAAAAAAGAATCACTGGCTCCTATTCAGAGTTGGGTATCCTTCCTTGGAACACCTCTGACTCCTCGACTCCATACATTCCTCCTTGGGTATTGTTAACATATACCTGATGCCCACACATTTGTTCTTTCCTGACCACAAGTATAAGCATAGCTGCCTTGTCTGGAGATGCAGCATCTCACATGGGTATCAACACTATGTCCTACAAAGCAAGTAAACTCTTTGCCATAGGACCTGAGGGTTGTGTATACAGATAGAGAAAGAGAGAGAACTCTTCCACTTTATAATACATGTGGCACCACGTGGGCTATATCCTCATCTAATCTCAATGCTAGATGTCCAGCTCCCTTTCAACCTTTATCACATCTAAATCCTTTACCCAGTAAATCCAAACCAACCTCCTCCTGTCTCTGGCCTCAGCCAAAGCTGTTCCCACTAGGACATGACCCCTATTTTCCCTGTTAAGAAAAATGTCAGGGCCAGGTACGGTGGCTCATGACTGTTATCCCAGTGCTTTGGGAGGCCAAGAGAGAATAGTCACTAGAGTCCAGAAGTTTAAGACCAGCCTAGGCAACATAGTGAGACTCCATGTCTACAAAAGATAGAAAAAATTAACTGGGCATGCCTGTAGATGGAGCTACTCAGGAGGCTGAGGCAGGAGGACTGCTTGAGCCCAGTAGATTGAGCTCAAGATCATGCTACTGCAACAGGGTGAGGAAGGAAAGAAAAGAAAAAGGGAGAGAGAGAGACAGAGAGAAGAAAGAAAGCAAGAAAGAAGGGAAAGAGAGAAAGAAAGAGAAAGAAAAAGAAAAAAGGAAGAAAGAAAGGAAAGAGAGAGAAAAAAAGAAAGAAACAGAGAGAAAGGAGGGAAGGAAGGAAAAGAGAGAAAGAAAAAGAGAAAGAAGGGAAGGAGGGAAAAGAAAGGAGGGAAGAAGGGAAGGAGGGGAAAAGAAAGAAAAAGAAGGAAGGAGAAGGGAGGGAGGGAAGGAGAGAGAAAGGAGGAAAGGAAGGGAAAAGAATGAAAAGGAAGGAAAGGAAAAGGACAGAAAGGAAGGGAGGGAGGAAGGGAGGAAGCAAGGAAGGAAGGGAGGGATGGAGGGAGGAAGGGAAAGAAAAGAAAGAAGTCAGAACGTTGCCTGAGAGAGACAACTCAAAGAAAGAAATTAAGAAAGTTGCTAGTGAGCCTCTGTAAGGAACAGAGTAGTTTCAGTGATTGTTAAAGAAGCCACAGTTGGGGGAGTCACCTGCTAAGCCAGAGTCCCCTCCTGCTGCTCCAGCCTTGTTCCCAGCTGGGTCATCCAGCATAACTGCACCTGCTTTTACTATGCCCTATGCAGGAGCCCACTAAGAGGACACAGGCTGTTAGCAAGAAGACAGTAAGCAAGAAGGAGAAAATAGAGAGGAGAAAGAGGAACAAACTCAACAGACAACAGAGAAAAGTTGGCTCAAAAGGTGGCTGAAGAGAGGACTCACGGTGAGGAAGACTGCTGAAAGTTAGGAGCTGGACAATCCAGAGGGAAGGTAGAGCAACTGTAAAGGTGAGCAGAAGGGAGAATGAAGGTGGCAGGAGGAGATGAAATGCATTCAGCAACAAAAAGAAGAAGACAAAGTCCCACAGGATGAAATAAGCATTTTCAAGGACAAGAACAGGAATGCTGTGACAAAGAAGCGACTTGAGCAGATTATGAAAGAACCAGCAGAATGGAAGCTACCGACAGGAAAACTGTTGACCTACGAAATGGTGCTATCAGTATCTACACTTCCGTGTGAGGCACGCTCTCCAGGAAACAGAATCCTAGCAACTAGCTCATCTGTCCAGAGCTCAGATTAGTTGAGACTGATGATAGAGAGCCCTGTCCATTTGGAAAAATAACCAAGTGAAGATAGAGAGTCTATTCTGAATGAAACATTAAGAGAAATTAGAAACTCACCCATTGCTTGGGTCCAACAGTCAAGGCTGCAGGGAGCCGAGATCACACCACTGCCCTCCAGCCCAGGTGACAAAGTGAGACTCTATTTCAAAAAAAAGAAAAAAAATACTCTTCTAAAATCTGAGTGGGGAATGGGCACAGATTTAATAGCAGGCATGTCAATGTTCTCATTCTCTTCAGGTTGAAAGGCAAGGTCATCTGCTGAGGAAGGGGTGGACAAGAGTCAAGAAAGCCAGAAAACGTTGGGAACAATTGCTGACAGAACAAGATAGAAGATGGCAAGACAAGTAAATCAGTGACAAGTAATGTAAAGTTTTAGTGAATATTGTTGGATAAAATAATGCCATAATTAACATAGATATGGACCCTGTATTATTAGATATTAGGTATTAGGTAGTATATTTGGTGATATTTAATAGAATATTTAGAAATACACTGACTTTGATTTAATACAAATAGACTAGTAGTTTACTTCTTTGAGGTGATATGTCAATAGGGCCCTATATCTAAAATGCTTTTCTGGCTACCTGGAATTCCTCTACTAAAAATTCACTCATCTGACTGTGAAGAGCTTTTCAAGGCTGGCGTGGTGACTCATGCCTGTAATCCCAACACTCTGGAAGGCTGAGGCCAGAGGATCACTTGAAGCCGGAAGTTGACGACCAGGCTAGCCAACATGGCGAAACCCCATCTCTACTAAAAATACACAAATTAGCCAGGGGTCATGGCGCACACCTATAATCCCAGCTACTTGGAAGGGTGAGGCATGAGAATTGCTTGAACCCGGGAGGCGGAGGTTGCAGTAGGCCAAGATTGCACCACTGTATTCCAGCCTGGGTGAGGGAGTGAGACTCTGTCTCAAAAAAAAAAACAAAAAAAAAGACTTTTTAATTCTAATAATTTTCTTCTAAGTTATTCTAAAACTCTGAGCATTATTAGCTGAGGACAAAGCCACAGAGTAATGGGAACCTATTTTTTTAAATAGAGGGTTGCTTCCTAGGGACAGATACCATAGAAGCTTTGAAACAGGACTTGGAGATGTAGACCCTGAAAATGAGCAAATTAAACCTACATTGATTTTTAAATTTTTACTGCTGTAAAAATCTCACTATTCATCTCAAGAACTTCTTGATAAATAGTTACCACCCTGGAAATGTTTCTTTCCACAAAAGATCAAAATTATTTTTCCCCCAGAGTTCCTTTTATGATCCATCTCTATTGAAGTGACAGGTGTATTTGTCCTTGGGTTTCTCTCATCACATAAAAGCTGCTAAATGCCATCTATTTGTGTGTGTGTGTGTGTGTGTGTGTGTGTGTTTTCCTCACTGAAGCTACAATGCCGGAAGCATTGATTTTGTTGACTGAAAGGTACCATGCTCTCAACAGAAATGGTAACTGGCCATTTATTATGAAATTTGACCTTGGTGGCACAGCAATGAAACTATTGAAGGGGATCAAAGTGATATCTTGGGGGAAAATACCATTTAAAGTTAAGGTTGATGAAGGTCATTCTGTCTTATAATTCTCTCCTGTACCATTTGCAGTCAGCAGTGAAAATGGGAGAAAGAAAGAAGACCAATATTTTTTTCTATGAAAAACTTTGACCTTGGAGGAGACCTATTAGTTTAGTAGAACGCAACAATGAGTCTCCATAATGGTGGAGAACAAAAGTGTTTTGCATAATTAAATTGGGGCAGCTCCCAGAAAGGAAGCATAAGAGATTTAAGGATGAGACCAAGTACTTGGGCAGAAAGCAAAGCAAAGCTGATGAATGACACTGCATTCATGCAGAGCAAAGAGGTGAGAAGGAGACAAAAGTCAAATCTCATCCTGGAGGATGAGATAAAATCAAAAGGAGTGAACTAAAAGTTGAAAACTGGACTTGGAGGGGGCCCATGCCAATGTAAATTCTAAAAATCACATATCATTTGGTGAGGACCTTCCCACAGTACTGAAACAGTGTTCACCTCATTTTATTCAGGTGTCACAACAACATGATTTCATTTGATATCTAGGTTACCACTCTAAGTTATAAACTTCATGAAGATTTACTACATTTTAGAAAGTGTTAACTTAATTGAAATATAAATGCCTTATTGACATTGTATTCTACATATTTTATGCTAATTTTTGGTTTTAATGTGCTGCTTTTTTTCAGTCTCTATACTACACATAAGAAAATGCAAGTGAATATTTATTGATGTACCTCATTTCACTAAACACTTCAGTTTAAGTTTAACTGATATGTTTTGTATCATCGGTCTCATTGCAACATCTACTAAACAAACTGAATTCTTTTATGAGATACAGTTAGTATAAATACAGACACATATACACTATACCTGATACAGATTGTTCAACAAACATTATCCATTGATGAATAAGTGAAATACATGAAATAAATAAATCCCAAACTAGTTCATATTACACTGTACTTTTTAAACGTTCATTACGTCTGCAGCAGATATTTTTAAAGTGAATATTAAATATGAATTTCAGCAGATTTGGCATTGGCATTGTACTTCCAAGAGAAAAACAAGGGAATAAAACTTCTAGGTAACTCAAAACACGAACAAAATCATACACTAATATGTTTACTAAAAGGCACTTGTTTAACAGTCAAAACATTTTTAACTGTCTAGTCAACATTTTGAAATAACAAAACATGACAGATGAATTGTCTTATTACTTTCCTAAATATTTTTTTTACCATGCACTCACACCACATATGATTCTTTTAAACTGATAAAATGCATACCTATTTATCCTTAGTGTTAAATGTAAAAATGTGAATTAAGTCTGAAATCATAGGCTTGGTACTTGTGAGGTTAAAAAAGAATTAATTTTGGCCAGGGGCGGTGGCTCACACCTGTAATCCCAGCACTTGGGAGGCTGAGGCGGATGGATCACGAGGTCAGGAGTTTGAAACCAGCCTGGCCAACATGGTCTCTACTAAAAATACAAAAATTAGCTGGGCGTGGTGGCACATGCCTGTATTCCCAGCTACTCATGAGGCTGAGGCAGGAGAATCACTTGAACCCAGGAGGTGGAGGTTGCAGTGAGCTGAGATGGAGTCACTGCACTCCAGTCTGGGTGACAGAGTGAGACTCTGTCTCAAAAATAATAATAATTATTTTTAAAATAAAACAATAACTTGTGTTTTCTTGATCTAATTTCTCTGGGGGTTGAAACTTCATTTTACTTCACAGTTAAATTAGGTAATAACTGAAGTCTCCTCTTTTACCAAGTTGTGAATTTTGTATGAAAACACTGCTTAGAAGCTCTCAGCAAATAGCTCGACGACTCATGCCTAAATTAAGCAATTGAAGTAATGCACCATTGTTTGAAGATTATAGTTGTATTTAATATCTATAACTTCAATGTGGCAAGTGGTACCATGGGGTTTCCCCATTTTTCTGTAACACATGCATTCACATCAAAATATGCACAAAAGAGACAAAGTAAAATCATCAACATAACTATTTAAAGTAAAATAATCACATAATTCAGTTTTTAAAGTGAAAATGAAGTCTTACACTGATAAAGATGGAAAAGCAGTAAGTCAATATTTGAAGAGAGAGGGTGAATACCAACTGCCAATTTGCTAATCAGCTCTCATCAATGTCCAAGATGACTGTCTTTCATCGAGAATGCATTTCAGTCTCTGTTTATTAAATTTCAGATGGTTTACTAAAACTGCCAACAAGAGGACTAATTGATGCCAATTACAGGGTCTTTCTCAGAGGAATTGGAATGAGTCCACACGATCATTTCATACACATGACTCGTCTTCACTCAATGTAATAATGATGATTAGCCACCTTGATATCATTACAGATAAAAATATAATCTCTGAATTGTATTATAATCTTATCAGAAGTTAAATCAAGAAAATGTATTACTGTCATTAATAGAGCAAATTTCCCAGAATTTGGATTTAATTTTTAGTTTTCTCTGTATTACCTTCTCTGCAGAAATGCAATATCCAGTTTCATAAGAAATAGGAATATATTTTTAAAATATTGTGGAAATGCTACTCTTGAAAAGTCTTTTTTTTAGAAAATGCAAAAATAACACAAGCTGTGCTACTATAACACACGTCTGACTTAATAACACAAAAAGCATTTTAGTCTAATTCTGAATGACAGCTGCTGTTTATGCTCTTGCTTTTTCTAAAGTAAGTAACTGATCATATCTCCAGAAGTTAATGTCCTGCCTCCCTAAACCCCATTGAAATACTCTCTTCCATTTAAAAGCTATTATAAAACTCTACAGCATCATATTGTATTTATTCTTGTAGGTAAATAAATGGAATGGGCATAATGTCTCACACCTGTAATCCCAGTACATTGGAAGGCTGAGGTGAGAGGATTGCTTGAGGCCAGGAGTTTGAGACCAGCCTGGGCAACATAATAAGATGGTCTCCTTTAAAAAAAAAAATGAAATTCTTACCTGGCAAAAAGAAAGTCTCTTCTTGGCATAGTCTTAATTTAAAAATGGTAGGATTATGCCTTAAAATGAATGAGAACAGAGGATAAAATTATCATTTATTGATTCTAGGATATACTTGCACTAAGTGTTTTATACATATTGTCTAATTTAATCCTCAGAGTGGCTTTGTGTTGTTGATATAATGATTCCTTCTCAAGAATGAAGAAGTGGAAACTAATACTCTGGTAGCACCATTATGCCAAAAAGAATACAGAATGGAAATGAAAGGAGACCTGGAAAGTATGACTCATAGCCACTATGGAGTTCAAATGGTGAATGACTTTGTTCTGAGTATAAATGTTTTTCATATGAGTCAAAATTATTATATATATGCTTAAGTTCATATAGTAAGTAAATAGATTTCTTTGTTTTTACTTAAAATATATAAAGAAATTGAACCTATTTATTTTGTTCTAGATAAAAGTACAACATTTTGGTTCAAAGACTGGCAGAGTTTCTCAGCTAAGTAAAATTATTATTTTTTAAATCCATTAGCCGATCAGAACCCAAATGTCATCTTGAGAACACAATATACATATCCACCTCTAGTTTAAAAAAAAACAAAAGAGCCAAAACTTAAATTTCCAAACATTTAGAAGGAAAGAAGAAAATCCTGGAAAAGTAAAAAGTATTACTGGAAAAGAGACTATCAGAAATCACCGACAACATGATAGAACTGGCCTACACATTACAACTATCATTCTCTCTACCTTGAGTCCAACTTTTTCCTTTTCCTATAGGTTTCAGATGAATTTGGAGCACTGAAATGCCTTGTTTCTCTCTGGACTGACATGTATACTTTATTCTATAAACTCTTCCTGATAATAACATTGTATGAACTCTCTTACTATGATCAGCATCACAGAATCTATAACTTCTATAGTAGTAAACTATACTTCATCATTTTTAAAGGTGCACTAAAGATTAAATGGTTAACATTTACTTAAAAAGTAACTCGTTTATTGCATATTAATAAAGTCTCTGAGAGAGTATTCGCCCATTTTCATTCTGCTATGAGGAAATATCCTCGACTAGGTAATTTACAAAGATAAAAAGGTTCAGTGGACTCACAGTTCTACATGGCTGGGGATACCTCACAATCTTGGTGGAAAACAATGGAGGAGCAAAGGAATGTCTTACACAGTGGCAAGTAGAGAGCATGTGCAGGCTAACTGTCCTTTATAAAACGATCAAATCTTGTGAGATGTATTCACTATCCTGAGACCAGCATGGGAAAAACCTGCATCCATGATTCAATTACCTTCTACTGAGTCCCTCCCATGATGTGTGGACTATGGGAGCTACAATTGAAGATGAGACTTGGGTGGGGACATAGTCAAACCATATCAGATAGATACAACACTTTTTCATCTCCCTAAAATAGGTTTTAATTTTTTATTTTTAATTTGAGAATGTTAAGAATATCCTTGAAGCCCTGAGAGTTTGCTTTTGAGGAACTCAAATTTCAGTTTATAATTACCCACCTTCCTCATCCTTTTAAAGTAGTTTTAAAATATCTTAATAATGAAACAAATATGTCCATATCATCTACCCAGTTCCTAAAAGGAAAATAGTGGACAAGCAAATGGGCAAAAAAAGCAAAAATTTAAGAAAGATAATTGCATACAGTTCTAATTACCTAGTCCCAAGACATTGCAAAGTCACATTGAGTAAAAAGGGATAAACTATACTTTTGAAAAACCTACATCAGCTATTGTATTTGAAAATTTAGCCACTGCATCAGTTTTACAGATTTAAATTTGTCACAACAGCAACAAAATCAAAAACAACAAAATAGAAATATATATCTTTGACTTTAATTCTGGTATTACTAAATGTATTCACAGAAACATTCTGTCTATTCTGCTCTTTGCTTGTTTTTGGCAGGTTTGTGATTCCCAATTTTCTATTAATTTCAAGCTTAAAATCAAGCAATTTCTTTGGCCTGAGAACCCTGGCACAAGTGGACTAAATGAAAATGGTGCAGGAATACAAAAGGATTTACTTAACAAGAGGTTAATGAAATCTGATAAACCTTCCTAGAAATTTCAGGATAATTTTCTCATTAATTAAGATCAAATATAGAAACATGTGCCAAGGGATTTCAGAAGTTATGTTAATAAAAGCACGGAATTTTCTGATGTCTCCATAGATAAGAAAAATAAGGTTATGGTGTAGAGATTTTTTTTCTTTAGATGCCATCACCTGGAACCTAGGGCACATGAATGAATGAATGAAAGGTGTAAACAATTGACTGAAGTTCACACTTAGTACAAGAAAAGAGTTTAATTATTTTAAAATGCTTTTTAAAATATCAAACATCAGAGCTGAATAAAATTATTTTCTCCTAAGCCTATTTTCTGAAAGATATGTATCAGACATTGTATATTGCATCTAAAAGCTTTTTTTTTATAAAAATGTTAAAAAATGTCTATAGAGAATGGAGCCCTAACATGTTGGTGATTTCATTTTTAACTGTATAATTTGTATACTGGGAATTTCTCATGAAGAAAAATATTTCAGTCTTGTAGTAGAACAACATTTTGAATGTCAAAAAATTCTCAGAGGACATGATAACAAGAGCCATTCAGTACGAAATATTCCATGTACTGTCACATACTGAGAACTGTTCACTAATGAGAAGCAGAAAACAGTAAGAAATAAATTTAGGTGCTTAAACATTTGCTGGTATTGCCAGAGGAATACAGGGAGGCTCTGATCCATATGTTATGGGAATGAAAAAGAAGACACTTGTCTAGGAGATTTCTATCAGAATTAACTTAAAATACTCACATACTCTGGTATTACTACCTTGCATCTAGATGTTTCAACAGAATCTTTCATTTCTAAACAATCTCAGCCAGAGATGAACATTTATGCCAATAAATATCTAAGGTCTGAAATAATCACTGGTAGCTGTCTAAATCAATACAATAAAGAGAATTATTAGTTCAAATGAGGGAAGGAAATACAGGGATTGTATGATATACTCTAGGAATTTACAAGCTATTAGTAATCTAAATATCATAAATAAAAATAAACCAAGTGAATTATTATTGAACTCATTTATTACAAAATGGGCAGCTTAGTCCTAGACAATACTTCAATAATCAATACACAGCCTATGCAAATCTTAGGTCTTATTTATAAATAAATACATGGTATAAATATATTTTTCTCTCAAATACTTTAATGAGAATTCACATTTTCTTCTCATTAAAGAAGTTATTAAAATACATCTTATGTACTTGACATATTTGGTAATGCTTTATGTAGAAGTAATTGAGATCCACCTTGCTTTTCTTATAATTTAGGGGAGAAAGTTAAAAATTAACAGAGGATATTTTTGATTGAATGAAAATAAAGAACATTTAAGTATAGAATAATGAAACTTGAGAACAAAATCTTAGTGGATAATATAAAATGAAAGATAAGTAATAAAATGTTCTTTCTTATAATAGGAAATACGATTTTAAAAGATACAATGATATGAAAGAAACAAGAACTTTTTACTTAAAATGGAAAGTGCTTATAAGATAAACAATATAAAATTCTTATGAACAATAAGATCATTATTTACTCACCTCTTTGCATCATTATGATGGTATATAAAATATGCTTAATTCATTTAGCATATTAACATAACTTTTATTAACATAACTGTAGAAGAGATAAAATATCTTTTCTTGGGCTGGGCATGGTAGCTCACACCTGTAATCCTAGCACTTTGAGAAGCTGAAGTGGGAGGATCACTTGAGCCCAGGAGTTCTAGGCCAGCCTGGGCAACATCTTTGTCTCCACCAAAAATTTAAAAATTAGCTGGATATGGTGATATGTGCCTGTGGTCCCAGCTACTCAGGAGGCTGAGGTGGGGAAAATCACTTGAGTCCAGGAGGTTGAGGCTACACTGAGCCGTAATCATGCCACTGCACTCTAGCCTGGGCAACAGAGTGAGATCCTGCCTCATTCATACATATATATGTGTGTGTGTGTGTGTGTGTGTGTGTGTGTGTGTGTGTGTATAATCTAAACGCTTTTTTTAAATAAAAATGTATATTTTACTTCATGGCCGAGTCTCTTATAACAAAAGACAGATTAATGAGAGAAAAAACATAAAAACGTATTTAATGTAAGTTGTACATAGTGCGGGAACCTTCATAAGGAAATGAAGACCCAAAGAAAGAGTTAAATCTGCTAAACAATGAACAGTTTCTTGGAGTAGGTTTGATGAAGAGTGAATAGTCATAGAGAAATATGGTAAGACAAATGGGATATGAGCTAAATGTAATAAACTCAAGAGACAGAGCAAGGCCTGCTTGTTTAGATTCCTGTCTGTGTTCTGTGTCTGAGAAAAGGATGTTCCTTTCCCCCAGGTAGCTTGCTAGGGTCTGGTTCTGTGTCCCCCACTCAAATCTCATATTGAATTGTAATCTGAATTTTAATCCCCCATGTGTAGGGAAAGAGATGTCATGGGAGGTGATCAGATCATGGAAGCAGTTCCCCCATGCCGTTCTCGTAATAGTGAGTGAGTTCTCATGAGATCAGATTGTTTTACAAAGGCCTTTTTCCCACTTCACTCTGCATTTCTCTCTCCTGCTACCTTGTGAAGAAGGATGTGCTTGCTTCCCCTTCTGCCATGATTGTAAGTTTCCTGAGGCCTCCCCAGCTGTGTGGATCTATGACTCAATTAAACTTATTTTTTTAATAAAGTACCCAGTCTCAGGTATTTCTTCGTAACAGCATGAGAATGGACTAATACAAAGCTGAAGAGGCAGAATGTATGCAAAACAGTATACACTTCTTCACGATACAAATTTGAATTTAAATCCAGTTTTTGCTCTTTGCCCACTTACTATGTGACCATGGGCTGATTATGTACTTCTTGGATTCTTGATTTCTTCTCTATAAAATGGCAATGGCAGCAGGCTCTTCCTCATTTGTTGTTATGAAGATTAAGCATTTATGAGCATTAAGTACCTAGCACAGTGCCAGGCACATGGTATACAGACACAAAGTAATGTCTGTTATTATTGGTACTTCATAGAATTTTTCTGAAGATTAAATGAGTTCACATCAATTTCTTAGCAGATCAAATATATTACTTTTAATCTTTACCATTGTCCTAGAGAAAGACACAGTGCACACCTCTTGGGCCAAATAATTCTGGTTTTCTATGATGTTGAAACCCACAGATAATTAACAGAAAATTATAGACTTAGCCTAATGAAAATATAGTTACTATTAACTAAACTGTTTATAAATCCAGTCTGGGTTTTGCAGGTTATATGACAATAAATAAACAGGAATCACCATCCACAAGAGGTCCTTCTGCTCAAGAAAAAAAAAAAATTCTTGCTTTTTTGTCTAATATGTCTAAACCAGAAAGACTACATTTACTATCTTTGGATTTTGCAAACAATAAATATTTATTGAAAGGGTGTATGATTCTTCTTTCAAGATCTCTCTCTCTCTCTCTCTCCCCTGACCCGACCCTCTGTGTGTATGTGTTTCCAAATTAGTCTAACTCAAGAGGAATACACATATAAGAGAAAGAGCAGGTAAGGAAAAAGAATTGTGAAGGATACCAAAATATGCTATCCCAAAATATGCCTCTTTGGCATCTGGAGTATTTTGAACTAAAGGCCATTGAAAAGCAGCAAACTTAGGAAAACTAAAAACAGGGCACAAGTTTTCTATCTATAAAGAAAAGTTTTATTTGGAAAAGGTATCTCTCTCTCTCCTGTACCAGAAGTGGTAAGACTCTTAACAATTCTTATCAAAGGAGAAAGCACCAATGAAAATCTGCATAAAAATCTTGTTAAATGGCTCATATTTAACATACTTTTTTAGTCACCTTTCTATAACCTGTCTCTTCCATCTGAAGATGAAAACCTCTTTTTCTTTGTTTAGCCTAAGGTGGTATACAAACCCAAGTTCTAACTACCCCTTTGGGTTTCTCCTCATTGAGTGCTCTCATGTGTATGTACAATGCACATCTTATAAATTTTGTTTGATTTTTCTCTTGTTAATCTGTCTTTGATCAGTCTTATTTTCAGAGTCCCAGCCAGAGAACCTAATATGGATAAAGAAAAAAAAAAAACGTTTTTTTCTTCCTTTGAGTTGGAAGGAAAAAAGCAAGTTTGACCTTGGGAAAATTCTTGTCTCTTTTCTTGTTGCAATCAATAGAAGTTGTTTGGTTCTCGATGGTTGTGACCCCAGAGTAATGGAAAAATCTCTGGCAAAGTGTTGGAAAAACAGAGTCTGAATCTGCCTTTGCTGTATCTCTTTATTTATGTGAGCCCCTTCTGTAAAACTAATAATGATGTCTAGCAAGTACTGAGCAATTACCATGTCAATTTCTTTATATCTATGTAATCATTTAATCCTACAATGAGATGGATATAGATGAAGGGCCATTGGTACTAGAAATTTTTTTCAAACTTTTTCATTTCAAAGCTAGTTTGCACTAGAATCTGCATTATAACCCAGAGATTCTAGCAGTAGAGATTCATCCTCAACTCTAGGGGAGGAAATATTACTTCCGTCTGTGCTGCTGGGTTCTTTGGCTGGTCTAAAAATTAAATTGACATAAGACAGATTAACAGGAGAAAAATAATTTAATTACTTATGTATGCATAGAATCCCACAAAAAGATGGGACTCAAAGAAACTGGATAATTCAGGCTTATGTATTTTCCTGAGCTACGGAAAGTAATAAGAGTTTGAGGGAGTTGGGATGGGGGCAACTTATGAGTGAATAAAGAAGAAGGCCTAGTTAAGACAAGATGGTGAGTAAAAGCACCATAAAATATACATAAGGTTTGTTACGCAAGTTTAAGTCCATGATTAAGGGTCCATTCATTAAGAGTCTCTAGTGATTTTGTCATCTTCTATTCCTGAAGCAGAGGCAGACACCCTTGCAAAAGGAGATTTCCTTTATAAATGTAAATTTCTCTTACAAATGGGCAACTTCTCACAGATATTTCTGTATCAGGAGTTTCTCAAAATAACCAACTCAAAATAATATGCAAAAGAGGCATATTTTTGGTGGGTGTGTCCTGAGTCTCAATACAACCAACACACTATGTGTAAAAATGAAAGAATGAGTCTAGATGGGCTCAAGGACTCCCTTTCAACACCAGCATTCTTTGCGCTTATGTGGGTATGAAAAAGATGACTTAAAAAAAATTGACTACCTACAAGTGTGGGAATTCTTTTAGCTCACAAACATGATGCTTCACAAAAAACAAATTCTGTTTTTCAGATGTAACAAGTAGAGATAGAACCTTTAATTCTTAATAACAACTTTCACAGGATAGTTCGTTTTACTTTCAAAGCATAACTCAAGCTCTTCTCCTAAGGGATGTTTTTACCCTCTAACAGAATTATATTGGTAAATGGTTTCTCTTCCTACAGACCTTTTTCTTTAATGTCAATATGATTTCTTTTTTACACATTTAAAACATTGTGTTATATTTTTGCTTGTTTGTTTGTTCATTGTTTGTTAGCCCCTGGCAATATTTACAAAATTGAGAAAAAATACGGTCCCTAGCAGTGTGGCTTAACATCTTAAGAAAATACTAACATAGGCATACTTCATACACAGACACACACACACACACACCCTCCTCATAAATAAATCAATTCAGAGTTTCAGATGCTAAAGTCTGACAGTTGCCACCATTGACAGTTTCAGCTACAGAGGGGCGAGGGTGTCATTCTGTCTTTATTCATTTTCACTTCTATTCTGTAACCATATAATGTGAGTGAAACCTGTATTTTAAAAGGAAAGAAAGGGGTGGGCTATTCACTCTTTGGGTGTATGCAAACCACTTGAAACCAATTAGGTGTCAACAGAATTGTTAATTATCCTGGGGTCACCACCTTTTGTGAAGCCTTTCAGAGTGAAAGGGAGGTGTAGCTTATCACCCAGCAGGTTCAAACAACCCTTTAATTGACAAATTTTATACTCAGCAGTTGGGTTGGCTGGAGTGGTTAAATCACACTTACTCTCCCACACAGGAGAAAATACATAGACCATTATGTTTGTTATTCATTCATTTATGAAACAAATATTTATTGATTCCCTAACTTTAGGATTTGGCTACCAGTGGTTAATAAGAGAAGCAGTTACTGCCATGTGAATATTACATTATTTCTTTATGAGAGGATACTCTCAATTCCCAATATACAAATAATTAATTAAGAGAAACTGATTGTAGGACACATCAGAAAACTCTAAATCTAGAGGCTTCTAGAGCCTAGGCTGCTTTGTCTCCTAATTCTGGACCTGAAAAGTCAAGGTGCCATACCTTTACTTAGGTTAAAGAATTAACAAGGTCTTCATAAGCACAGACCTACTCCAATAAAATACCAGTTTTCTCCAACTACATTTTTAATTCCAAGATGACTATTCCCCTTTGAAGAAGCCACCATCACCACCTTCCTTTTACCACTATCTCAAAACGTACTATGGATTACATTGAAACCTACACTTTCACGCAGAATCGGTTAAGAATTATAGTTAAATTGATTTTAAGTATCCTTAGTAGTTTTAATATGCTGTGGGAAAAATATCCTACATCAGAAGCAAAAAACTCTGAGTTCTGATTTCTGCTCTTACACTTAGCAGTCAACTAATAATTGGGCAAGTTTTAACTTCTCTAACCTTCATTGACCTCATCTGTAAACTGGGGCTAAAATGATCTCTTATCCATTTAACAGTGTTAGTATAAAGCTTTCAAAATGCTATATATAAAATTAATTTGAAAATTCATCAATAGTATGCATAGAGCATATAAAATTGCTATAACTGTATTTTACAAACTGGAAATAATAATGCCTATAATCCACCCTGCGTAATTGTTCAGTTAAAACAGTAGTTTCCATGGTCAAATCCAAGAACCTCTGATGGTTCCTCACCCTATTTAGGAGGTACATGAAGTCAGAACCAAGTTGATAATAATACTATTGTGAGTCCCAAAATCTGAGACAGGTCTGTTACCCAGATCATGGGTAGGGATCCCTCTTGGTGTGGTGCTATACTCACAATAGTGATTTCTTGTGAGATCTGGTTAAAGTGTGGCACCTCCCCCTGACCACCACTCTCTGTTGCTCCTGCTCCCTCCATCTGAGATACCTGCTCCCCCTTTGTCTTACATCATTACTGGAAGATTCTTGAGGACTCCCCCAGAAGCTGATGCCAGCACTATGCTTCCTGTACAGCCTGCAAAACTGTGAGCCAATTAAACCTCTTATAAATTATTCAGTCTCTGGCATTTATTTATAGCAATGCAAGAATGACCTAACACACCCATATAGGGACCAAATAAAACTTTCTCTCCATCTTCTAGAAGTTCACTGAAAATGAACTAACAAAAAGTGGATTAATAGGAGATAAAGGCATGTGAAATTTATTTTAAGAGGCATGTGAAATTTATTTTAAGGTGCATATGGATATGAAAGCAATACACAAAGTGAGAGACTCAAAGAGGTGCCAAAAGATTGAGGCTTAAATATTCTCTTCATCGGGAAGAAATGTATGGACTCAGGAAGCAGACATTATTTTGAAAATGATTCTCTTTGGAAGCTGAATCCCATTCAGGCTATGGAAAGTTAAGGGGCAGAACTTCACAGGAACAAAAGTTGTCTTATTATACAGATAAAGTCCTCGAGGTAATCTCTAAGAGCTTCCCTCACAAGAATAAATACAAAGTCCATTTGGGTGTGGTGATGTCTTCCAGTCTCATCTCCTCTACGGTGGTTAATCTTTCCTGGTTAATCAATGATGTTTCTTGGAAGGGTGCATCCCCTATAAGTTTTACAGCTTTATGTTTCACATTTAGGTCTATGATTTACATTGAGTTAATTTGTGTGAAGGTTGTAAAGTCTGTGTGTAGATTCATTTCTTTGCACGTGAATGTTCAGTTGTTCCAGCAGAATTTGTTGAAAAGACAATCTTTGCTCCATTGAATTGCCTTTGCTCTTTTTTCAAGGATCAGTTGACTATATTTATGTGGGTCTATTTCTGGGCTCTGTTCTGTTCTATTTATCCTGCTTAGAGTTCTCTGAGCTTTCTGGATGTGCAGTTTGGTATCTGATCTTAATTTGGAGTAAATTCTCAGTTATTATTGCTTCAAATATTTCTTCTGTTCCTTTTTCTCTTTCTTCTTATTCTGATATTCCCATAAGGCATATGTTACACCTGTTATAGTTGCCACACAGGTCTTGGATAGTCTGTTAGAGGTTTTTTGTTTGTTTGTTTATTTCCCTTTGCCCTTACATTTTGGAAGCTTCTAATGACATATCCTCAAGCTCACAGATTCTTTTCCTCAGCCACCTCCAGTCTACTAATGAGTTCATCAAAAGTATTCTTCATGTCTGCTACAGTGTTTTTGATCTCTAGCATTTGTTTTTTTTTTTTCGCTTAGAATTTCCATTACCTATCTGTCTTTGCAGATTGTCTACTTTATCCATTAGTGCTCTTAGCATAATACTCATCATTGTTTTATATTCTCCATCTGATAATGCCAGCATCCCTGCTATCTCCACACCTGGTTCTAATGTTTGCTCTGTTCCTTCAAAGTTCCTTCAAACTGTTTTTTGTTTTGTTTTGTTTGGTCTTCAGTCTTTTCTTAACAGTCAGACATGACATACCGGGTAAGAGGATCTGTTGTAAATAGGACTTTTGTCGTGTAGTGGTAAGGTGCAGGGAGTGAAAGAATTTTTCTGTCCTGTGATTAGGTCTCAGTCTTCTAGTGAGTCTGTGCCACTGAATTGTAAAGTGTACAAGTGTTTCTCTCACTTTAGGGAGATACGATGACTAACAGAGACGGAGGCTGAATATGTTCCTCTAACCAGGTAAGTTAGAGTTTGGTAAACCCAGCAGGTTAGGCTCTGATAAAATATATTCTCCCGAATATGGGTCTTGTTAAGAAAAACAGAATGCCCTGGCATATATCAAAATGGTTCCTTTCCCCCCCTCCCTGGCCAGAAGCACAAAGGAATTTTTCTCCAATATTCACTATGAGAACCTGGTTGAGCTCCTGGAGGTAAAACTCACCAAAATTTTTAATTCTCAGACTTGTCCATGCTGAGCCTCCAGGATTTGTCAATTACAGTTATTTTTGTTTCCCTAGTAAATACTAGTTCTGGAGAAGTTCGCTTGTGGGTTTCTGCCTGTCTGTTGCTCCAATTTTAGGGGTAGTGGTTTACCCCATTCTCTAACAAATCTATGAAGGGTTGCTGATTTTTCAGTTTCTGAGCTTTTTACTTACTGTTAGGACAGAGTGAAAACTTCCAAACTCCTCAGATGCCAGATAGAAAATCCTCCTTTTGCTTTTGCTGTGGTTTTACCTGCAGATTTGATTTCATACATTCCCACTTGTATGTACCCCACACAATTTTTTCCTAATTAGCCTAGAATTGCCATTGCCACTTCCAGAATTTGACCAAAAAATAAAATTATCTAAATATGCTGTCTTTCTGGTTATAGTAAATGTCATGGGAATACTATGACGAACAGAAAAATGCTTCAGATGTGGCATTTATTTTGTTCACAAAAGGTTATCAATGTGAGGGGGACAAGCAATGAATTTAAAAACAGTTTCTTCTTGTTCATAGGTACTAAATACTGTCCAGCTCTTTAAACATTTTACCTGCCTATGGGCCCCATGGTAAAGTGATTTATACTCTTAAGTATTTTGGATTGCAGTTTGTTAAGCGGAGAAACACTGAACTGTGAATTAAAACTTCTAATAACACTGGAGACACATAGAATTTTATCCAGATATTATAGAATATTAATGTATTTAAATTTTATTAAGCATGTTAGTGGGAGTCATTTCATGGTGATATGATATCTAATTTCATTGCCTCCATTGGCCCAGCTTTGTCTCATATTTTGTCCATTTTTTGCAGGTTTATAGCTTAACTGTTCTACACAGAGACATCATCTTCTCTATTTTAAAATATTGGGATACCTGCAATAACATATAGTCATAAAGCTCTTTTACATTGCATTATTCATCCTTCAGCTTGTTTTCATTATAGGTCTATTGGAAGACTTCCACTCTCAGCCCTATTCTCTTAGCAGTTAATTAAAATATTCTTGCTACTGAAATGTACTGTATAGTGCCTATAAATTAAGGGATTTCAAATACTATAGTTTTCACAGAATAGCTAGGATTCTTCCTTTTTTAAAATTCCCACTATTTCATACTTGCAGCAATTTAGAAAAATTGCCAGTGCATCAATTAACACAAATTGTCTAAAGACTTCTATAATTTGAGCTTAAAATGCTAGCTCCAACCATGGAGCTTTGTATTTCCTGAACTGCGACTTAAAATACTGGGTTCAATGTTCATTTACCTAATGTTCCCCGGTAATAAAGACATGTCTATTAAGGACATCTGTTACAATCTGGTAACCTCTAATTTTAATGGAGAATAATAGAGTTCATGTCTGTAAGATTAGAGGTTATGGACTAGGTCTTTACACTGGTTTGGCGTCCTGGATATAATGTTCTGCCAGCCAACCTAATACATTCGCAAAAGGCCAAAGTCTTGGTTCTGCAGGCCAATAAGAAAGAAATTTAAAAAAAAAAAAACTTTTATCTCTTGTCACTTTGATCATTGCCTTGTTGAAAATCTGTCACCACCTGCTAGAAAATAATATTTTGTTTCTCTTTTTAAAAAGCACATGAGGAGACAAAAAAAAAAACCTGAATAATTACACAGTAAAATGTACTCTGCCAACGAACTACAGGAGGGAAGAAAAAGGCAGAAGAGAAGAGAAGTAGGGAAAAAGGTAGAGATGAAAGTCTCTGAAATTCCGTATAGTACCCAAAGCCCCCCATGGAATTCATGGGCTCTCACTGATGTTTAGGTTTTCCATATTTTTCTCTGTGTAGGCGATGGGGGTTGGGGGTAAGGGAGAAACAAAACCTTTGCCTCTTGAATTGACAACCTACAGATAGTAAAAAGAATGCATCTGAGAAAACAATTACGTCTGCCAACTTCAGCAACTGTAACAATGAAATCGTGGTTGTTTTTAAATTCAAGCCAAACTTTAGCATTCCTTCTGAATCAAAGTCCTTAATGGCATTTATGACTCTCACGGGTATTTATTTTAGCTCAATACCTTGCATTTGCTATGCCAAGAGCAATCCAGAGTAAAAAAGATTCCTGTCACTTTATTCAGGCTTCAACAAAAAGCACCCAAGCCAGTAAATCACTAAATGGAACTACCAACTTCCTATGACATGCATGAATAATGCCTTAGCAGTCAGCTCACCGGAAAAATTAGAATGGGAGTGAATAAAACCCTGTAAAAGTATGCCTACACAAGCGGAGCCCAGAACTATCAAAATCGATTTCTCTATTTGACATCTGAGTATGTTGAAATGTTCTAACAGGAAGCAACAGAATCAAATTTCTTTTCAACTTGCTTTCTGCATAAAGAAAGAATTATGATAACCAAGTTCACAAGACTTTGGATATTACTCAAAGTCCAGTGTTAACTTGAGGCCGCCTTGAGGGAGGAAAATCAAAGACGAAGGCAAAAATTTGGTGTTGGACACCTAGACTGACAAAAACTGAGCAAGTCAAGTTTTCACATCTATGTTTTTTCTTTAGTGGGGGCAAGTTGGAAAGGTCCTTGATCCAGTTTTACACTGGATTATCGAAGAGAAGGTAAGTTGTATAAGAGAGTAACAAGATTATGGAATATGTGTAGACAGTTAAATATATTTTACTGTTATCAGTCTTCTATATAACAGTCCTTACAAGCTCATTCATCAAAACCATGAGAGCCCCTTGTAAGTGAAACTATGTGTTTAATATCTCTATTGAAGGAAACAGAAAGTCATTTAAATGCATTCAAATGTGTTCCTTTTGCTTTTTAGTTAGACTGTGCTTGCAGTTACCTTTGCTTTCTAAATATAATAAACCCGGAGTTGAGTCATTACATGTTGTCACTGAATGTATAAATGGCCACCTTTCATATTTCTAAATGAAGATCTCATTTTACATACTTTTTCCTTCAAAAATATTTTTTTATCTTAAATTGGTTACCCATTACCTAAATGACAAAGAAACTTTTTAAAAACTAGGAAAGAAACACGGTTTTCATGGCATAGCTAATGAAACACATTTCTGTTGCTTTTTCTAGTATATTAATTAATTTCAAAGTATTTCTAAATGTACCAAAATTTGTATGTTTTGCTGTTTTTTAAAAATGATTTAATAGTAATAAAAAGTAGAGTTTTCATATTATACTAATTAACATTCTTATCTTGAAAGATCTGATCTGTCATTTTTTATTAGCAATAATACAGGATTTTTGAATTAAAAATAAGAAAGCTAAGGCATCATTTTTTTCAGGCTTATGTGGCTCTTTTGGTGATTTATAATCAATCATTAATAGAATTAAAGGCCATTTATACTAAATAAATTGCTTATGGCCGCAGCAAGTTGTGTTTTGAGATTTACTGGTAAAGACTATAAATTGCCAGTCATGTTATTAGACATATAAATCAGAGAGTTACTGAAAATTGATTATCTGACTTCAATTTTTCTGAACATATTGTTACTCTTGTTTATTATTTTTCTAACCTAGGTCAGAGGAGTTCAATTCTACACTGAGTGAAGAAATGTGCATTTCTAGTATCTAAGTATCTAATACTCAAGGGGTTTTTGTTGTTGTTGTTTTCTTGTTTTGTTTTGATTTCAATGGACGTTCTTTGAGATGAAGACAATAAGATTTCTGCTTTGGTGTAAATATTGCAGTGTTGTTTTTGTTTTTTCTATTTGCTGTCTGCTATGGTTTGAATACTTGTGCCACCCTCAAACTCATATATTGAAATCCTAACCTCCCAATGTGATAGTATTTGGGCCTTGGGGGATGATTAATTGGGTCATGAGAAGGAACTCTCAAATAGGTTAGGTGCCTTAAGAAAAAAAGGGCTCCCTTCTACCATGAGAGATTACAGTGAAAAAACCATCTAGAAAGAAGGCCCTCACCACAACCCGACTGTGCTGGCAGCCTAATCTTGGCTTTCCAATGCTGAGAACTGTATGGAATAAATTTCTATTGTTCATAAGCCATCCAGTCTATGGTATTTTATGACACTAACCCAAATAGACTAAGACACTACCTCAGTCTAATTATCCCAGGTATGAAAACTAATATATTTTTTAAAAATCATTGTAAAATATCTCTTGAGTTTTATGATGGAAAAATACTATAACCAACCCATAATAAACATAGCTTCTTCCTCCTTCTTTGGCATTTTGCTAAGATCCCAAATATATAATCTGCTTCTAAGAATAGAGAAATTACAAGAAGTTAAGGCATGCACTAGGAATATTTATGGTGTTTTGATGGCCTGTATGATAACATGCCATTATTTAAGAGATAAGGCAGCAGTGTGCATTTATTATTTGCTTCCAGATGAAACATTGGTTTAGGAGAACATTCTGGATACAGATTTGGAGTTCTAAATTAGTATGCTAGTTTCCCTGACACTTGTCTTTTCCTATATGATATGTGATACACCCCACACAAAGTTACCAGAATATTCTTTTTTTTTTTTTTTTTTTTTTTTGAGACAGAATCTTGCTCTATTGCCCAGGCTGGAATACAATGGCAGGATCATAGCTCATTATATCCTCCACCTCCTGGGCTCAGGGGATCCTCCTGCCTCACCTCCTGAGTAACTGGGACTACAGGCACGTGCCACATGCCCAGCTGAATTTTATCATTTTTAAATTTTTTTTATAGAGAGACGCCTTGCGTAGGCTAGTCTAGAAGTTCTGGCTGTAACTGATCCTCCCGCTTCAGCCTCCAAAAGCATTGGAATGACAGGTGTGAACCACCATACCTGGCCAGAATATTCTTACACATGGCTCTCATGGTTCCTCCATTATTTGTAGTATAATTTTCAAGAATTCCATTTTCTCAAACTATTCTTCACAAGCTCTATTGTATAGTCAATTCCAAAAAGTGACTGTTACCTTAAACACCCTCCTGCCTGATCCACGACGACTGCTCCATCCCTGTGATGGTGCTCGGCACCCCCACCCGTACCATCTCCATCCTTCAGAGCCCAGCTCAGAGACAACCTTCTCCAGAGAGTACGCATGATCCCCTTAGGAAGCAGTACAAAGTGTCAGTTCATGTCATGTACTTATATTTCTATTTGTGCATTTACCTACTCTATCTACTTTTAAAATTTGTTACCACAAAATGTATATGCCTTCTTATAATCTACAACAGGCAGAATGCAAATTTTAACAAATTGTCAGTCATAGCTTTTTATCTCAGTATTTCAGGTATGACATACTTTATAGAACAGATAAGTGTCTTCATCAAATCACTTGCTAGCAATCTGATATACTGCAATTTGATAGTAATTCAATAATATACAATTATCCAATGATTTTATTAACCTAGAAACAAATATCTGCAAATTAGAAACTAATTTTAAATATCTTGCAAAATTCTCCATTCTCATCAGGTCCAGTATGTAAGAACTTGGAAAGAAAACAAGGTCTGATCACAGATGAGAAAATTCAGAGTATGCCATCCCAAAATATGCAACTTTGACCTAAGGATTACTTTGAACTGAAAGCAATTAAAAAAGAAACAGACCCGAGAAACTCTCTGCCTTCCCCTTTCCCCTCTCTACTAGGAAAGACAGGAGGATTCCTAATCAGAGGAGACAACTCTAGACCCTTATCAGGCCAGAGATGGCACCAGAAGCATCTGCCTGACAAAACTTACTAACTAGCCCTTATCTTCCCTTAGAGCCCACCCACAATTTGCTGCCCTAGAAACTCAAGTCCTTTTCCATTGTCTTGTCACTTTTATTTTCTTTCTTTTTTTTTACAGGGAGTTGGGGGAAGACTGAGTCTCACTCTGTCACCCAGGCTGGAATGCAATGGCGTGATCTCAGCTCAATGAAACCTCTGCCTCCCGGGTTCAAGTGATTCTCCTCCTTCAGTCTCCCAAATACCTGGAACTACAGGCACATGCCACCACACCCAGCTAATTTTGTATTTTTAGTAGAGAGGGGTTTCACCATGTTGGCCAGGCTGGTCTCGAACTCCTGACCTCAAGGGATCTGCCTGCCTCGGCCTCCCAAAGTGCTAGGATTACAGGCATGAGCAAGCATGCCTGGCTGTGCTGTCACTTTTCCACAAAATTATTTTTCTTTGCTAAGATGCTATAGAAGTTCAAGTTCTAAGCACCCCATTGAGTTCCTCAGCCCTGAGCATCCATATGTGCATGGTGCACATGTTAACAAACTTCTGTCGGTTTTTCTCTTTTAATCTGTCTTTTGTGCCCAATTTACAGGGCCCCAGCCAATGAACCTAAAATAAACTGTTTCCTTCCTTACAAGAGAAAAGGATGCATTGCTTTCCTGATGGATGACCACTGAGCCACGCTGGTGGGACAGTAAAAATACAGAAGATGAGAACCTCTGGAATGAGAAACTCCTATGTTCAAATTTAAGCTCTTACCTATTTACTATATTATGATTAAAAAAAAAAAACACCAGCTATTATTTGATGCATGTAATAAGTTTTAGCTTAAACTTTGCAACAAATTTATGTAAAATCATAACTTGGTCCCATAATTCTTCAAATATATAAAAAACTTGTGCTCCTTTGGGAATAAACATTTTTTGAGCAAAGATGTAGAGCAAATTGCTAGCACTGTTTCTTACATATTTGCTCTGTGTTTAATCATCATAAATGTCATGACTTGTGCTTATACATACAAGCTGAAGTTTAGGACAGAAATACATATCCAATTAATTTTGTCTCAACTATAAATACCAAGAACTCTTTCAACAGCCAGAAAAAGGGGTTTGTTAGTTGTTTTTTTTGTTTGATTCAGTGTTAGTTATGTTTAATAAATATGACTTCCCTTCTATGAGTATACAGAAATTTGCAAAGGAAACATCCGATTTTATGTATCCTTAAAGATTTTTAAAGTAACCCATTATATTCATACCTTTCTGTCACTTGACTGCAAAATCACATTTGAACTATGTACAAGATCTTAGGATGTTGGAGGTGGTAGGGCTGTATTTTTCTTTTCAGGATGCTAGGAGTACCATGAGTAATTTCTTCTGAACGAAATGTTTTCCAAAGGTCTATTATGGCAAGATGTCAAAAATGCTGGTAAATGGTCGAGGGTTTCACTAACAACAAACCTTTCTGCAAGTTTTTTTTTTTTTAAATATATGTTAAGTTGTCCATGGGTACATTACTTCTTAGGAACTATTTTTCTCATGAAATGGAATAGCTCTTTGGTTGAAGGAAATAAAAAGATGTTGTTGTTTTTCTTAGCCATTAAACCAATATTTGCTTTAGTTATAATAGAAGCCAGTTAAAGGAAAATTCCTTCAAATTTATAACCAAAAAAAAAAAATTAAAAAAATCCCTTCAAGACTATATGCTTTTAAAGATAAACTATACATTTGAGGAGAGGTGTCACCAGAATGATTTCAAGAATTCTTTTCAGCTATAATAAATTAAGCTCTTGTCTTCTATTAATTTTTTTTTCTTTTTGCTTTCTCCTTCTGTTTTGAACAGTTGCCTAACTAAGTGATACTGAAGCCAAAGTCACTAGCACTGGAATATTCAGGGTGTGCAAGAAGTATAAAAACGTTTCTGTGAGGAGAACAAGCTAAAGCTGATTTTTGAACTCTTTAGATTGCACCTGACTAGAGCTAATAAAGACTCAGGATTCAGGTGACCCACAAGTGCCATGCAAAAGCACTTAAGTCACAGACAGAGAACAGTCTTCTTTGCCATGTGAAAACCCTTAAGTCACAGACACAGAGAACAGTCTTCTTTGGAACACTCATCAAACTTGCCTAAGTGAATATGGAAGGGAAGAATCATTGCAACTTCCATAACACATTGAATCACATTAATTTTAGCCTATACAAAAGATATAACACTTTTTTGAAAGGGTGTTGCTTGTTTAATGTTGTCTTTACCTTCCTTTTTTCCTTCCTTCCTTCCTTCCTCTGTCTCTCTCTTCTTTCTTTCATCTTTTTCTACTTCTGAGCCAATCTCCTAACCTCCTGCTAAACTGTGTCAACTAATGGGCAGAACAACCAGCTAGCATCAAAATGGCAGGATCAAATTCACACATAACAATATTAATCTTAAATGTAAATGGGCTAAATGCCCCAGTCAAAAGACACAGACTGGTAAACTGAATAAAAAGTCAAGATCCATCAGTGTGCTGTATTCAGGAATCCCATCTCACATGCAAGGACACACATAGACACACAAAAAAAGGATGGAGGGAGATTTACCAAGCAAACAGAGAGTTAAAAAAAGCAGGAGTTAAAATCCTAGTCTCTGATAAAATGAACTTTAAACCAACAAAGATCAAAAGAGGCAAAGAAGAGCATTACATAATTTTAAAAGGATCAATGCAACAAGAAGAGCTAATGATCCTAAATATACACACACCCAATACAGGAGCACCCAGATACATAAAGCAAGTTTTTAATAACCTACAAAGAGACTTAGACTCCCACACAATAATTATGGGAGACTGTAACACTCCACTGTCAATATTGACAGATCAACGAGACAGAAAATTAACAAGGATATCCAGGACTGCAAATCAGATCTGGGCCAAGCAGACCTAATAGACATCTACAGAACTCTCCACCCCAAATCCACGGAGTATGCATTCTTCTCAGCACCGCATCACACCTACTCTAAAATTGACCACATAATTGGTAGTAAATCACTCCTCAGCAAATGCAAAAGAAGGGAAATCATAACAAATAGTCTCTCAGACCACAGAGCAATCAAATTAGAACTCAGAATTAAGAAACTAACTCAGAACTGCACAACTTCATGGAAACTGAGCAACCTGCTCCTGAATGTTGACTGGATGAACAATGAAATGAAGGCAGAAATAATGATGTTCTTTGAAGCCAATGAGAATGAAGACACAATATACCAGAATCTCTGGGACATATTTAAAGTGTGTCTAGAGGGAAATTTATAGCAATAAATGCGAGGAAGTGAGGAAAGATCTAAAATAGGCACCCTATCTTCAAAATTGAAAGAGCTAGAGGAGCAAGATCAAAAAAACTCAAAAGCTAGCAGAAGACAAGAAATAACTAAGATCAGAGCAGAACTGAAGGAGATAGAAACACAAAAAAACCTTCAAAAAATCAATAAATCCAGGAGCTGGTTTTTTGAAAATCTCAACAAAATAGACCTCTAGCCAGATTAATAAAAAAGAAAAGAGAGAAGAATCAAAAAGATGCAATAAAAAAACGATAAAGGGGATATCACCACCGATTCCATAGAAATACAAACTACCATCAGAGATTACTACAAACAACTCTATGCATATAAACCAGTAAACCTGGAAGAAATGGATAAATTCCTGGACACTTGCACCCTCCCAAGCCTAAACCAGGAAGAAGTTGAAACCCTGAATAGATCAATAACAAGGGCTGAAGTTGAGGCAGCAATTAATAGCCTACCAAGCAAAAAAAGCCCAAGTCCAGATGGGTTCACAGCTTAATTCTACCAGACATACCAAGAGGAGCTGGTACCACTCCTTCTGAAACTATTCCAAACAATACAAAAGAGAGAATCCTTCCCAAATCATTTTATGAGACCAACATCATCCTGATACCAAAACCCAGAAGAGACTCAACAAGAAAAAACTTCAGGCCAATATCCATGATGAACATAGATTCAAAAATCTCCAATAAAATACTGGCAAACCGATTGCAACAGCACATCTAAAAGCTATCCATCACGATCAGGTATGCTTCATCCCGGGGATGCATGGCTGGTTCAACATATGCAAGTCTATAAATGTAATCCACCACATACATAGAACCAAAGACAAAAACCACATGATTATCTCAATAGATGCAGAGAAGGCCTTGGAAAAATTCAACAACCTTTATGCTAAAAACCCTCAAAAAACTAGGTATTGATGGGACATATTTCAAAATAATAAAAGCTATTTATGACAAACCCACAGCTAATATCATACTGAATGGGCAAAAACTGGAAGCATTACCTTTGAAATCCGGCAGTAGACAAGGATGCCCCTCTCACCACTACTGTTCAATATAGTATTGGAAGTTCTAGCCAGAGCAATCAGGCAAGAAAAAGAAATAAAGAGTATTCAATTAGGAAAGGGGAAGGCAAATTGTCTCTATTTGCAGATGACATGATAGTATATTTAGAAGACCCCATCATCTCAGCCCAAAATCTCCTGAAATGGATAAGCAATTTTAGCGAAGTCTCGGGATACAAAATCAATGTGCAGAAATGACAAGCATTCCTATACACCAATAACAGACTAACAGAGAGCCAAATCATCAGCGAACTCCCATTCACAACTACTCAAAGAGAATAAAATACCTAGGAATATGACTATCAAAGAATGTAAAGAACCTCTTCAAGAGAACTACAAACCACTGCTCAAGGAAATAAGAGAGGACACAAACAGATGGGAAAACATTCCATGCTCATGGTTAGGAAAAATCAATATTTTTATAGAATCTAATTTATAGATTCAATGCTATCCCCATCAAGCTACCAATGACCCTCTTCATACAACTGGAAAAAACCATGTTAAGCTTCATAAGGAACCAAAAATGAGCCCACATAGTGAAGACAACCTTAAGCAAAAAGAACAAAGCTGGAGCGATCACACTACCTGACTTAAAACTATACTACAAGGCTACAGTAATCAAAACAGCATGGTACTGGTAACAAAACAGAGATATAGATCAATGGAACAGAACAGAGGCCTTGGGAGGCAACGTCACACATCTACAACCATCTGATCTTTGACAAACCTGGCAAAAACAAGCAATGGCAAAAAGACTCCCTGTTTAATAAATGGTGTTGGGAAAACTGGCTAGCCATGTGCAGAAAACAGAAACTGGACCCCTTCCTGACACCTTACACTAAAAATAACTCCAGATGGATTAAAGACTTAAACATAAGACCTAACACCATAAAAACCCTAGAAGAAAGCCTCGGCAAAACCGTTCACGACATAGGCATAGGCAAGAACTTCATGACTAAAACACCAAAAGCATTGGCAACAAAAGCCAAAATAGACAAGTGGGATCTAATTAACTCCAGAGCTTCTGTACAGCAAAAGAAACAATCATTAGAGTGAACTGACAACCAACAGAATGGGAAACAATGTTTGCAATCTACCCATCTTACAAAGGGCTAATATCCAGAATCTACAAAGAACTAAAACAGATTTACAAGAAAAAACAAACCCATTCAAAAGTGAGCGAAGGACATGAGCAGACACTTTTTAAAAGAAGACATATATGCAACCAACAAACATGAAAAAATGCTCATCATCACTGGTCATTAGAGAAATGCAAATCAAAATCACATTGAGATACCATCACATGCCGGTTAGAATGGTGACCATTAAAAAAATCTGGAGACAATAGATGCGGGAAAGGATGTGGAGAAATAGGAACACATTTACACTGTTGGTGGGAGTGTAAATTAGTTCAACCATTATGGAAGACAGTGTGGTGATTCCTCAAGGACCTAGAAACAGAAATTCCATTTGACCCAGCAATCTCATTACTGGGTATATACCCAAAGGATTATAAATCGTTCTATTACAAAGACACATGCACACGTATGTTCATTAAGGCACTGTTTACAATAGCAAAGACCTGCAACCAACCCAAATGCCCATTGACGATAGACTGGACAAAGAAAATGTGGGACATATACACCATGGAATATTATGCAGCCATAAAAAAACAATGAGTTCATGTCCTTTGTAGGGACATGAATGAATCTGGAAACCATCATTCTCAGCAAACTGACACAAGAACAGACAGTCAAACACTGCATGTTCTCACTCATAGGCAGGTGTTGAACAATAAGAACAGATGGACACAAGGAGGGGAACATCACACACTGGGGGTCTGTTGGTGGGGGCTAGAGGAGGGACAGTGGGGGCTGGGGAGGTTGGGGAGGGATAATATGGGGAAAATGCCAGATACAGGTGATGGGGGAATGGACACATTGCCATGTACACACATTGCCATGTACGTACCCATGCAACAATCCTGCATGATCTGCACATGTATCCCAGAACCTAAAGTACAATAAAAAAAAAAATTCTAATCAGTATTTTTACATTTCCCTTCCACATAGCATTATATTTCCATACGTGCCGCAGACTTTAAGTTTTATTTAATGTAATACCACTAACCTAAAATCAAATGAATGTGTAGATGTATTTATCAAACAATAAGAGAAGGGCAGAAAAGGCAATAATCTGAAGAATCTATGCCTTAGTTCCATTTGTGCCATGTCTATATTTCCAAGGAAGTACTTTCTACCAAAGTACCCACAATATTGTTTCAGTTTTTTCATGTGCTTTTCTCTGCTTAGATGACCTATTCTTAAAATGTCCTGTGGACTTTGTGTACAAAGAGTGTCAAACTCAGTGAAATATTTGAAAAGATTTATTCTGAGTCAAATATGAGTGACCATGGCTTGTGACACAGCCCTCAGTATGTCTGGCAATCATCTGCCTAAAGTGGTCAGGGTGCAGCTTGGTTTTACACATTTTTAGGGAGGCACGAGACATCAATAAAATACAATTGAGAAATTCATTGGTTTGGTCCAGAAAGGCAGGACAATTTAAAAAGCAGCGGGCAGAGGGGAGGCTTTCAAGCTTTAGGTAAATTTAAACATTTTCTGATTGACAATTGGTTGAGTTTTTCTAAAGACTTGGGATAAATAGAAAGGAAATGTTCAGGTTAAGATAAAAGATTGTGGAGACCAGCGTTCTTTTGAAGTATCATAGTGGCTGCCCTTAGAGACAATAGATGACAATTGTTTCCTATTCAGACTGTTAAAGGTGCTGGACTCTAAGTTAATCCCTTTAGGATTGGGAGGGCCTGGAAGAAAAAATTCTAGCTACGTTAACAGAGATTCTTTGCAGATGCAAATTTTCTCTCACAAGGGATGGCTTTGCAGGACCATTTCAGAATAAAGCAAAGACACATGTTTTAGGGCAAAATATTTTTATTTTCTTCTTTGGCATGTAATGTTATGCCAGAGTCAGACTGGAAAGTAAGTCACAAGGAGGCAGGAAAATAGGGTCTGGAGTCAGGGAACATAGGCCAATTCACACTTCCGCTATAGCAGGAAACATCCTCTCCATAGGGCCTATGCCATAAATGACTTTGTAACTTTACTTCATCCTCTCCATTTACAGAGGGCATACCCAAAGTAACCAATGGAATCATCTAGCAGGTATTTAAACTCTCAAAAATTCTGTAACAGGGCCTTTGAGCCTCTATGCTCAGGCCCGCTCCCACACTGCAGAGTGTACTTTGATTTTCAATAAAACCCTTTATTCCTTCCTTGCTTTGTGTGTGCATTTTGTCCAGTTCTTTGTTCAAGACACCAAGAACCTGGACACCCTCCATTTTTAACAATATATAAAGTATGTAATGATAATTTATGGTTTGTAGGGTATAACTCCCCACACCCCTGAGATAGGAATTTGGGCAAGATGAGAAAACTCAGAGCTTAGTCCTCAACTACAAGGCACCAAAAACACATACTGAAAACTGAATGATAAATAAAATCTTAAATTTTCTTTTTTTTTAGTGTTTAAAAATGTTTCACATTAAATTGAAATATGGCTTTTGATTAGTTAAATGAGTATGAGTCAGTTTCACAAGAAACTTGGCTCTTTTATGTTATCTTCTACCAAAACCAAGTTCATTAATAAACGTCTGTGTTTTCCATTTAAATCCCTGCACACAAGTGATGGAAACATGAATCTCTAAATTGAAAAAAATGTGTATGTGCTGATGCCATTGGCTACATGTTCAATCCTATCATCTAATATAATCTGCAGTACCTGTAATTTCCCCTAAAATAGAGTTTGTCAGTTAAAAGAGAAATATTTTCTTTCCTTTTGTACTTTGTGATTCCAATACTTTATTAATCTGTTTAAAAAAGACATTCTAGCTCTCTTTAGGTTCTCTACTTGGTGGCATTGCCACCACTGAGTTTTTATTATGTAAATTATTGCAATCTGGTTAGCTCCTTCTGTCTTTTTTCTTAACAAAAGGGGTCTGCAAGTGCTAATCAAAATGTTGCAATTTACATATTAATGAAGTTTTTATAATGACATTTCCTTCATACACAGGGTGAGCAAAAGGGAGACTTTTTATCCTTTTTTCAGAAAGCAACCACAAAATTTTGACCTTAGGAAGTATCTGTGTATCTGTGAAACTTTCCAAAGCTGATCGGGATAGCGTTGATGTATTTTAATCAGATGGAGGAAGACTTCAAAGTGTGAGCTGCACACATGCTGTTGTAATGCTTATAAGCACTAAATTTGTGTATACATTCATGTACTTGTAATTGCCCACGATGCTAAGGATACATTTGGTGGTGAGGATGCCGTGCACAATCAAGTCCTAATGACTTTCAGGAAAAGATAAACATTCCACTAAAAATGAGGAAAAACAAGAAATCTTCAAAAGCTACGTCAAAAGTGTCCAGCTGTTTTCATAGAATATAGGTGACTTCCTGGTGCTAGCAGAATCCAGAGGATATGTTATAATAACTAGAAATGTCTACAATTGTGAAGAAAGCCAAGTACGAAGATTCACAAAAATAGCATAAGTGGATGAAATTAGCTAAAACAATCTTCTTAGTAATGAGGTCCTCTGATTATAAAAGTGCTTTGACTCTTTAGAACGTGTCACTGAATACCAAGGTGGAAAAACAAATTAACAATCTGTCACTAGAACGTGGTTTCCCACAGACAATACACTCATAAATGAAAAGACAGAGATTCTAATATTCATTATTATTCAGTCAATGACATTATTAGGAAATTCAGGCAAGGAACAACTTGTGTCATATTTTCTTTAATTATCAAATAAGCGTATATAAGCGCAACATTTGTAATGAGAATTATCTTTCAATCAATAGCATTCTGAAAGACAATTTATATATAAAAATATGTATATTTAGTGTAGATATATATATACACATATATACGCTAAAACAGAAAAAAGGTAAAAGTGGCCCAAATATTTTTGTCTGAATTCCTAATTGTACTATATATTTTATGTGAAAAATTTATTGTCACTAACAAGTCTGAAAAATTGCACTGTTTTTCCAAATTCAACTCCTTCCCCTCCCCGCAGAAAATTAGGTTGAAAATTAGTAATTTGTTAGATATTTCTAAGAGTAGCAATGTAATATTTGATTTGTTTCCTCTAAAATAATTATGAGACAACTTAGTATCTAAGAGGAGCAAAATTTTTAGAATGTTGAACACTTAATACACTACTATTCAAAATTATCTAATGTATCATAAAATAGTTCCTAAATCTGAAAAATAAACATATATGTAGGTCCACTTAGCGTGGGTTAAATATAAGCTAAATATTTATTTTGAAAATGGCTGTTATTGAGAACAGACAATTTCTGTTTGGGATTCATGGAAAGACACCCCAACAAGTGATAATAATAAGACAGGTCTTATTTCTTTTCAAAACAGGACAAGCTCACCCATTCAACTGGATTAGATGACATCATGCCAAGAGCCATTAATCCAATCATTGACTTGTGCCTGCAAGTGCTACCATTTAGACACATGGAACCACTTCCAGTCACATCTGGCCACTTGGGCATGTGAGTTGGCACAAGCGTGCTGTGGAAAGGGTAAGTGCCCCTGCCCCAAACTACCCCAAATCATTTAATATTTTGAGGTCATTTCTCTTCACAAAGAAGAATCCTTAAAACTGTAAAACTCTCAGCTGTGCATTTATGATCCACAGAAAGTTTATTTTTGTTTGTCTTCTTCACTTGAGTGGTTTGGTTACTGAATAGCTTCAATCTAGCTCCAGGCTTTTGAACCGTTGATTGCTCATGGTCAGGCATTGATTTCAGGTTTTGCCAATTCTTTGAGATTGTACTTAATTTCAAAGGACTTCCATCACTTGCTAGAAGACCAGTTTGTGTAGAAGTGAACAAATGACTTCCCTCTGGGGAAACTGACCTTTACCAACCACAGGTATATATAGGCTTCTCAATGACAGAGAGTAATGGTTCTAATCTTTTGCTGATTATCTCACAGATCTCACAAGGATTTCAGTCTCCAAAGGGGAAAAAATATTTTGCTTAATTTTGTTTGCTATTGCGTAACCCCATTCCCATTTATAATTAGTAATGCTAAACATGACTGAATTCGCAGACTTGAACTGTTTAAAATACATTAAACTATAAACTCTGAAAAACTGAATTATATATGTCAGTTATCCATCTTTTTTTATGGTACATTGTCCTCCAAAATTAAAACCACACATACAAACTTATACACATATACAACTCTCTCTCTCCTCCGTCTCTCCCCTCTCCCCACACCCCGCCCCCACTTCAATAACTCAGCAAGCATCCTGGGAGGCTGAGAATTCAACATGTAGTATAATTCAGCCACTCAGAGGATGAGACTAGGTTTTGTTTTTGTTTTTTTTGTTTTTTTTTCCCCCAGCAATTTCAGTCCTGCAGCTATAAGGAAATAAGTATTGGGCACACAGAAAAGCTTTCAGTTCTTTTATATGGCACCTGAGCTGGGAATTCAGATCCATAACTTTATCCTTTTCTTTCCCTGCTTTGTCCAATAACATTAGACCAACCAGCCAGCCCATTCTACTCATTAGTTGGACAAAAGTATTAAGGGTATCATATACATAGTCACCCAGATCTTTGCTTCTTATACGTATTTGATTAGGAATATCCAGCGTTGACACTTTGCAAATCTCCCTTGCCAGAACATGCCATGGATTATTCGTGCTTTACTACTAGAAGTTGATTATTTGAATCTGTACATATTAGAGAACTAATTCCAAAAACCACAGAACCAATTCAGAAAACTTATCCTTAAAATGTTGGTCTTCTAGCTTCACTCATGGTACCAAAATCTATCAGCAATTAGCACACACTGTTATGGAGGAAGAGAAGTGTCGAGATCTGCAGTCGGCAAGCTGGAGATCCAGGAGAACTGATACGGTGCTAGTCTGAGTCCAAATGTCAGAGAACCAGGAGAGCAGAGGATAAATATTTCAGTTCAAAAGCTGGCAGGCTGTAGACATAAAAATAACTAATGTTTCAGTCTGAATCCAAAGACCAGAAAGGGAATGTCCCAAGTTATATAATTAGGGAGAAAAAGTTCCCTCTTACTCAGCCTTTTGTTTTATTTAGGTCTTCAGTTGATAGGATGAAGCCCATTCACATTAAGGAGGCAAATCTGCTTTACTGTCTACCAATTCAAATGTTCACCTCATCTATAAACACCCTCACAGACAAAACCAGAATCATTTTTGGCCAAATGTTTGGTGAAACCCCGTGGCCCAGTCAAGATAACATATACAGTTTATCATCACAGTCAATTTTAGAGAGGAGCTGAATGGTAAGGAAAGAAAAACAAAAAAATAAATTAACAAAGCACTATTTTAAATTTGAAAAAAATCACTTAATAATTTAGCTACTTGAAACTTTACCCAAGATGAGTTGATCTCATTTTTGAGAAATCTCTATTAGTAGTTTTTGCTTTTCCTGAAATATTAATGATATCTAATTGATCTTATTTTTAAATATCTAAATTCTGACTAGAGTTGGTGAAAATTTTTGTGCAATATTATGTATTTGTTTATTGCTTGAGTTTCTATGAACATTTTGAAATATCAGCTTTTTACACATTCTACACAGCAAAAGAAACTCAAATGTGGCCATAAGAGCGAAAGGTTGTTAGGAGCACACAGTGGGTGGCATGTGCCTGGTAAAATTCCAGACTGCATTCCTAGACTAAACACTTGAACATAAACTGTGTTGTATTAATTCACCGCACAGAACTTCCCTCTGAAAGACATGACTTCAAGGGGTGTGTGTGTGTGTGTGTGTGTGTGTGTGTGTGTGTGTTATTTATTGGCTGAATATCCTTCTGAAGTTCATGGGGACAGAGGTCTTGTTTCTTTTGTTCATTATCATATATCAAGCACCTGGCATCGTCGCTGGCAGGGAAAAGGAACTCTGCAAATATTTGTTGAATGACCAAATGAATAAAGATGAATTATGCATTTTCTAGGTATTCTTTTATTTTCTTCCCAAGAGCAAAAATTGTAGGCCAGTTGCAACACATCCAACTGTAATTCTTTTTTACCATGTAGAAAAATAAAGGGCATGCTCAACACCTTTTGATTTAGAATTTAGGCTGGTTTGCCCCTTGTTGTATAGGTCCCAAGCCAATTTAAAAATCTATGAGTATGTTTTGCATATAAATTAATATAATAGAAGATATAAGAACAAAAGTAGAGCAATCAAAAGATATAAACATGCAAAGGACAGAGTTAGTAGATTCTGACTATGTCTCCAAAATTTTATTATAATTATTTTACATGTCCTAAGGAGTGATTTGTTTTATAATCTCACTGAATACAGGGTAGAGCTACCATCATTTTTGTTTGTTTGTTTATTTTGAGACAGGTTCTCACTCCTGTCACCCAGGCTGAAGTGTAGTATGAACAGGACTCACTGCAGCTTTGAACTCCCCCAGCCCAAGCAATGCTCCCACCACAGTCACCTGAGTGGCTGGGACTACAAACAGGCCTGTGCCACCATACCCACCTAATAAAAAAGGAAAAAAAAATTCTAGAGATGGGGTCTCTTTATGTTGGCCAGGGTGGCCTTGAACTCATCAGCTCTAGCGATCCTCCTGCCTCAGTCTCCTAAAGTGCTGAGATTAGAAGTGTGAGCCACCGCACCCAGCCAGCATCATTTATATTTACTTTTCTGTTATTTAGGAACAAATATGCTACAGCATAAATTGACTACCAATAAAATTCTTCTCATTCTCTAATAACTAGTTTCACTTTTATTTTTAATTGTATATATAAACTAACACTAAAAATTTCAAAAGTAGTTTACAGAATCTTATGAGATGAACTATCTTACATAAATTATAAAAATTATATGAGGAGAAAGCCAACAGTAATCAAACATAGCACTAGTATTTAGGTAATCTGTATTACAAACCCTTTTCAGCTGGATGAGCATAGTCAATCTTCTTGTATTACCCGGATTTTTCCCTTTTAATGTAGAGTAATAAAAGCACTTTGTAAACTGAAAAATGTATATAAATGAAAATTATAATTACTGGTCATAAAAACTGATAACTGTATAAAATTTTAATTTGGAAACATTCATTTTCTAAATAAAGCGGTAGGATGGAGAAAATTTTCAGAGAGCAATGCGGTAAAATTTATCTTAAAAATTTTATGTTTATAGAAAATTCAGGCCAGGAGTGGTGGCTCATGCCTGTAATCCCAGCACTTTGGGAGGCCAAGCCAAAAAGATCACTTGAGATCAGGAGTTTGAGACCAGCCTGGTCCCAGCCTGGCGAACAAGATGAAACCTCTTTTCCATTAAAACTACAAAAGTTAGCTGCGTGTGGTGGCACACGCCTGTAGTCCCAGCTACTTGGGAGGCTGAGGCAGAAGAATGACTTGAACCTGGGACGTAGAGGTTGAAGTGAGCCGAGATCCACCATGACACTCCAGCCCGGATGACAGAGCAAGACTCACTCTCAAAAAAAAAAACAAAAGAAAACAAAATTCAATTTGGATAAAGCAATGAAACCTCTTACCTTCTCCCAAACCCCAAAAACATGTAGTTAATTGATGGAGTATTTCTCATCTTTAACAGAAATGCAAATAATGGTGGCACTACTACTATAATAAACTAGATTACAAAACAAGGTTTAATCATATATAGATAGTACAGGAATGATATAACATAGACAGCAAAGTCACGCCTTCTCTGCATTTTCCTGAAGCATTGCTTAACTCTCTAATTGCTCTGAAAATGTGTCCTTTTTTCATTTTATGCCAATTATTACGAGAACTAATCTTTTACTATATGTATTAGCAACTGGAGTTAGGCAAGTATCTGAACATAATGTAGAAAAACATAAGAATATCTTCAGAATTAACCAGAAAAAGAGAAGTGGTTATCCTTATCAAAACTTCAATCATGGAGTATTATGTTCCTAGTACATTATATCTCCAGTGCACAAAATAACAACAGTTACTCTTTAGTGCCCACACATAATTAGTTATTTCCTTTTCTGATACTGCCTGGCAAGGTGACTTAGCTTGAAGTCACCTTTCATTCAAAAGCCATCTTGGCTACATGTTTGCTAAAGCTATTAACTTATAACGAACAAAGGCTCTGCTTTTGTAAAAGTGCACAAAGCCTTGAAAAGCTTTCAGTTTTGGACAGTCACAACTGAGTTATTTGTAGAGGTATAAACACTCATCAAAGACCACCCATCTCTATCATAGCACAATGCCAACCAGTTTAACGGTTGTTAAATCTAGGTAGCAAGAATGTGATTAGCAGCTCTTGTGATAGCACTTCTTTATTTTTTTTTTTGCCAAATATGTGCTCAGAATTAAACGGGATAATAATTTAGATATGAGATTCTGAACAACAGAATGTGATTGAGGCACTTTCCACAAGAGAAAGTGTATAGACATTCGGCAAAAGCTAAAGAGGGGCCATATTTTTAAAAATCTCAAGCACTACTTAATATATTTATGCCACCTTTAATTTTGCTTTGGAAATGTCAGTCACTAATAGGAAATCCTTCACTTTTCCACAATCAAACAACAAATACACCTACATTTACCTTCTTTTCTTCTTTCTCACTATTATTACAATAGAGGAATTGAGTTTCCCTCTGTCAAAGGCCAGCTTTTCTGCCACTACTCTTGATCTCATCTCCCCTAGCCATCGTTAACTACCCCATCTAAAGTATACCTTATTATAATTGTTTCCATAGCCCTTATCAAACCTGGTACTACTTTGCTTAAATGTCCATATTTTTCTGCCCATCTAGAATGAAGCTATATAGAGACAGATACCGTAGTCTGTATTATGTCATTGATACATTGTAGGTGTTAAATTTTTAACTGAAGAACAAAAGATTATATGAGATTGTTACTGTGCTTGAAGATACTACAAATTGGCTTGCCAATGAATTCTAAAGTTATTACCAGAACTTAATAAGTTAATGTTAATGGGTATAAAATATTTAAAACAGCTCTATCAAAATAAGCTACACTTTGCTAGTAATAACACTATTTTCATGAAAAAATGAGCTAGACTTTAAGAAACTAGATATAAGGCAGCAGCATTCTGGCAATTAATTTGTAAAAAAAAACCTACTAACTATTATTGTTTCACTATATGACTTGGAAATATGTAACAAATACATGGGTTGGACCAATGGATATCTTACTTCCTTTTCAACTAAAAAATTCAGCAGCTCTGCAATTTGAATCATTACAAAAGTGATAACATTATTATGGCTAGATTCAATAACAAAGCTTACAAAAGGATCTGTGATATCAAATAGGCTTTTTAAAACAACCGATATTAGATATAACTTTCCAGATCTAAGGCCTAGTATGTAATGCACAGATGGAGGTGGCTCTTTTCCCATTTGCTGGAGCTCAGCATCTGATGAGGCTGTTATTTAAACTAATAATCAGAACACAGTGTGATCAGTGCTAGCCTATGAGAGATGTGTGTAGGAGTTGCTGTTAAAATCCAGTGGAGGAAGAAATTAATTTAGCTTCAAAAGTCTGTAAAGGCTTTATGTACAAACCAGGAAAAGACTAGGAATTTCCTCGACAAGTAAAACGGTGAATGTTAATCATAGGGGGATAGAATAAATAGATATACAAAACCACACACGTACTTGGAATGTTTTAGAAATGGCAGTAGTCTAGAGCATACACTGTTTCAGAAGAGGAAATAAATGGCAATTGTACGGATGAGGAAATTGAGACACTGAGAGTTTAAGTAACTTGTTCATGGCCACACCACGAGGAAGTAGTGCAGCTAATTCAATAAAGATGAATAAGGTGTCCTTTTTTACTAGTGTGCTAGTCATGCTTCAAATATACAGAATTTCACTATAAAAGCATAGGTGAACATGGTTTTGTGTCATTACAAATTCTGATATGATATATACATCTTTGCTTTCAACTAGGAAAAAATAGATTTTTGTATTGTGGGGGAAAACTTATTAGTCTAAAGCAACAGTGAGAAATATTTTAACATAAGATGTAAAAGCATTTTGTAAGGGCTACCCTCTTTTAGTCTTAATTTGAGGCTCCCTACAGTTTTCCTTTATGCCTATAAGTATTATTTTGTCAGAAGCCAATGCCTGAACCTCTTTGCTGACTAAATACCACGCAACAGTTGATTTCACTATCCCTTTCTTTCCAGCTAGTTATTGGAAGAATAATTGCATTACAATCTCAGAATGACAAATGAAAAGGTGGCCAAGGTCATTGTGAGTGTCAATTTTTCTCTAAAAATTACAAAACCAGAACAAAATAAATATAGCTTTTATAAAAACTACAAACCTCATCCAAGCAAAAAAAAAAAAAAAAAAAAAAAAAAAAAAAAAATTAGAGTCTTCTAGATCAAAGAATATAGATCCGAAGGTGATGTAGATCTAAATGTTACTTCATTTTCAAACTATCAGCTTTGAAATTCTACTTCTTAGCTACATATCAATGTCTGGGACCTGGGTCCTTGTCAACTACAAGGCAATGGAAAACAAGTGGGAATAAAAGAGTCCTGATAGTCTGTCAAAACCCACGAAATTAAGTACGAGTACAGACTCTACTGTTATAAACTGCCTGGATTTGAATCTTAGCTCTGCCACTTTTTAGCATACGACCTTGGACAAATTATTTGAATACTCCATGCCTCAGCTTTCTTATCTCTAAAATGGGAACAATCAATATATCTCTCTAGTAGTATCGAAGTAAAGATAAAATGAGTTAATATATGTAAACAGAATTAGAACAGTACCTACATATAAGTGAGCTCTGTAAGCTTTAGCTATGGATGTGATTGTCCCTACTCCAAAAAACTTCTTGGAAGAGTGATCAATAATAGTTGTCTTCGTTTTCTTTTCCTCCTTTCTATCTTCCACTGAGTTCGATTTGTTTCCAATGATTACCAAGCCATTGGAATTGCTTTTTCAAAGATTATCAGTAAAATTCATGTTTTCAAATTCAAAAGTCATTTGTTGTTTTTTTATATTTCCTAACATCTCAGTGATATTCCATATTTTTAAGCACTGCTTTCTTAACAAAACATTTTGTTTTCTTGGCTTCCAGGAGATCACATTTTCCTGATCTCCATCTTATTCAGTGACTCATTCCTGCCAATTCTAATTCCTCCTTTATTATAAATAAATATTTGAATGCCACAGTGCTATTAATGAATTGTAGATTCTTTTCACATATACTGTCTTGTTCCAGGTAATCTCATACAACTTTATGGCTTTAAATAGCATTTTTATGTGGAGACTGAATTTATAATTTTGGTTCCGACAGCAGTTCAGACTTCTCTACAGGCCTCCAGATTCATACTGAAATCATGCAATCACTCAGGTGATATCTCCACTTGCAAATATAATAGAAATCATGAACTTAAAATGTCCAAACAAAATACACCCAACCTGCTATTTCAGATCTCCTCAAAAAGAAGATAGTCATTTCATCTTCCTATAAATCATTTGTTACAGACTTTGTTACAACTTATTTGGGATAAACATCAAAGAAAAAATTGTAATATGTATTTAGATTACTCTTGTATTACAAGTTTCTGAGAGTTAAAAAAAAAAAAACCTTGCTTTACTAATCTTGGCATCCACTGAAAATTCAGGAGATTTTACTACCGAAAGGAAGGAGAGAATAAATAATGGAAAACAGCAGTTTCTGCAACAAAGGTGATTGATAAATATTTTGCTAATAGAAGAAACTGATGTCTTCAGTTTAGAAAATAATTATTAAATTAATCCAAGTTATCATGGCCCTGAATTTATTTTATTTTATTAATATTAATAGTGTGAGATTTGTCATTTAGTCCATGATACACATCAAAAATAATTCACATCACTGTAGTATTATAATGCTAGAAAATCCCTATTTCTTATAAATAGGAAAAGGAAAAGGCCAAAGCTACATCTGTTGATTGATCATATTAGTAATAGGTATAAAGTATTTGTTGACACTTTTTCGGATTAAAATATCTCAGAATCTAACGGCCAGAAATAATATTTCTATCTTACAATATAACTACATGAAGAACGTGCTTGGTCTTTCTCCTCAGTGACTTTGCAAAGCTACCCATCATCTCCATCTCCAGTTCCACAAGAAAACAAAACAACAAAAAAACAGAGAGGCATCACTAGAACTCAATGTCTAGACTTGATTTACAGAGTACAACTGCTCTGGATTTAGAACCAACTTCTTTTTCCTTACTTCAAATTATATCACTAATGTATTTGGCCCTAATATTTGTTCACTCAGGCTTATGGGCTTCTATTTCTACATTTGGAGTTGGAAAATGTATAAATATAATAGAAGCAATACTAACCAAGGTATCCAGCCTTAGGAGTCAAATACCAGTTTGGAGTTAGCCTTGACTCAAGGCCCTTTGATTGACATTTCCACTGCTAGAGTTAACTGAAGTCATTTTAAGATCCAACTAAATTTTGTTTTGCCTTATCTGCAGGTTATGAGTCTTAGAAGAATCATCTCACCCTGACAGGATCTGGATTTAAGTCTTTACAATTTAGTGAGGCTCAAAGAAATTTTGCAAGTTTGTAAACAATGTAGGTTTGTTTGGTAGTACAAAACCTGAAGATGGAATGCCAGCTCTTGAAAACTCTGGGCAATAGTTAGACATGTCACATACTATATTCTCATTTACAATCAGGATCACTTTTAAAGTGAGTGATTCACAGTTTACTCTTATGAGCTGATTTCAATATTTCTTTCTGGTTTTCACTTATAAGTCTTTGTTTCTCCACAACACATTCACCTCTAGGGAGAATGTCAGAAAAGATATTAGTATCAGTGAACACTAACAGCACACTCCGAAGGAATATTAATTTATCACATTTTTACTCAAAAAGATAGGTTTTCCTCCTGTGGAAAGTTGCTTTTAGTCCTGTAAGTCATATATCACATAGAAGCCACTATAGATATACAAGCATCTATGAATATTCAGTTAACACTTGAACAACACAAGTTTGAAATGCACAGGTGCACTTACACATGGATTTTCTTTTACCGCTGCCATCTCAGAGATAGCAAGACCAACTCCACCTCTTCTTCCTCCTCCTCAGCCTTCTCAATATGAAGATGATGAGGATGAAGACCTTTATAATGACCCATTTCCACTTGTCAACAGCAAGGGTCCAACTGCAAAATCTTTGAAGAGATTGATTCTGAGCCAAACATGAGTGACCATGGCCTGTGACACACCCCTCAGGAGATCCAGAGAACATGTGCCCAAGGTGGTTAGAGCACAGACAGGTTTTATATATTTTTGGGAGACATGAGACATCAATCAAATACATTTAAGATGTACATTGGTTCGTGACAACCGAAAGCAGGTGGGGGACAGGTGGGGGGAAGGAGGGTCCCAGGCTATGGGTAAATTTAAAAAATTTCTGGTTGACAATTGGTTGAGTTTATCTAAAGATCTGGGATTAATAGAAAGGAAATGTTTAAGTTAAGATAAAAGATTGTGGGGCCGGGCGTGGTGGCTCATGCCTGTAATCCCAGCACTTTGGGAGGCCGAGGCGGGCGGATCACGAGGTCAAGAGATCGAGACCATCCTGGCCAACATGGTGAAACCCTGTCTCTACTAAAAATACAAAAAAATTAGCTGGGCGTGGTGGTGCATGCCTGTAGTCCCAGCTACTTGGGAGGCTGAGGCAGGAGAATTGCTTGAACCCAGGAGGCAGAGGGTGCAGTGAGCCAAGGTCGCGCCACTGCACTCCAGCCTGGCACCTGGTGATGGAGCGAGACTCTGTCTCAAAAAAAAAAAAAAAAAAAAAAAAAAGATTGTGGAGACCAGCATTCTTAAGTCTCATAGTGACTGCCCTTAGAGACAATAGATGACAAATGTTTCCTATACAGACCTTTAAAAGATGCTAGACCTTCAGTTAATCTCTTCATGATTGGGAGGGCCTGGAACGAATAAGACCTAGCTATGTTAATAGAAATCTTTTTTTTTTATTTTTTTTATTTTTTTATTGCATTTTAGGTTTGGGGGTACATGTGAAGAACATGGAAGATTGTTGCATAGGTACACACATGGCAGTGTGATTTGCTGCCTTCCTCCCCCATCACCTATATCTGGCATTTCTCCCCATGCTAATGTTAATGTTAATAGAGATTCTTTACAGATGCAAATTTTCTTCCACAAAGGATGGCTTTGCAGGGCCATTTCAAAATATGGCAAAGAAACATGTTTTGGGATAAACCATTTTGATTTTCTTCTTTATCTGTCATGTAATGTTATGCCAGAGTCAGGCTGAAATGTCAGTCATGATATACAGGGATAAATAAAACCCATCTGATGAGAATTTATGATTCGTAGGACATGACTCCCCAGACTCCTTAGATAGGAATTTGTGAAACATAAGAAAAAAAAATCAGAGTTTAGTCATCACACTTAATGAATAGTAAATATATTTTCTCTTCCTCATGATTTTTAAAGAACATTTTCCTTTCTCTGGCTTACTTGAGTGTGAGAATAAAGTATAAAACATACAAAATACGTTTTGACTGTTTATGTTATCCATAGGGCTTCTAGTCAACTGTAAGCTATTAGTAGTTAACTTTTTTGGGAATCAAAAGCTATACACTAATTTTCAGCTGTGCAAGAAGTTGGTGACCCAGCTCCCACACTTTTCAAGGGTCAACTATACACACAGAAGCATCTATAGACATACAATTAGATATTAGTAAAGAAAGTTTGTTAGAGTGTTGTCACTCTATAATGATATGTTGTTACTAGTAGTAAGGTGGGTGGTTATTTGCTATTAATATTGGCAAAATTTCTGAAGTTTAAAAATATGAGGAGTGATATAAAGGGGAGAAAAAGGCTAAGAAGGCATTTAGAAGCCTTACTGAAATATATAATTGAGAGTATTCACCTGAAAGTGGTAAATGGGCTGAGGTTTACAGACAACCAAATTTTTTGCATGCATTTGGGTATGTCACAACTATTTTTGCTATAAATTTGTATTATGCATCTGTGGAATAATGATATTGTCTTTCAATTTCAAGGTGGATAATATGGCATTTTAAGTTATTTTGTAATTTATATCCATATTGAAGATTTAAGGACTGTTTAATTAAACTGTGTGAATATGTTATATAACACAAAAAAGAGTTTATTGTATACATATGCATATGTACGTTAAAGAGTTAATAAGCCATCGTACTTCTCTTGCTGCTTAGCGTAAGCAAGATAGCAGGGTGAAGAGAGCACACATTTGGAGTCAGGTTGACTTTGACTTCCAATCAGATCTAGCATTTGCACTTAGCGTGATCTCAGTCTGATTCCATAAGCACTCTAGGCTGCAGATTCTTCATCTACTAAATAGGGATGTTAAAACTTACCTCAGAAGATTATTGTAAAGTGAAATAAGTTAGCATTATGTAAATCACTAGGCACTTAATGAATGTTCATAAATGCAGATTTTTTTTTTTTAATTTCTTTTTGAGACAAGGTCTCCCTCTGTCACCCAGGCTGGAGTGCAGAGTTATGACCTCAGCTCACTACAACCTCTGCCTCCTGGGCTCAAGCAATCTTCCCACCTCAACCTCCCAAGTAGCCGGAACCAGAGAACTCACCACCACGCCCAGCTAATTTGGTGTGAGCCACTGGGCCCAACAATAAATACAAATATTTTTAAGTTTCTGATAAAGCTTGGTAGTTTTGGAGGGTATAGGATAAGAGTAGTGCCATCCAATAAGGTATATGGTGATCACTAGTGGTAACAAGTCATTTGTTATTAATGTTAGCAAAAGTTCTCAAGTATGTAAATTCGGAGAGTGATATAATGGAGACAAAGAAGGCCACAAGCCCAGCCACACACACTTCACCATCAGGAGTCCGTGGGCCATTAAGAAATAAGAGGTATTGTTATTAAATTACAGTGCATATTGTTGAAGTCATGTTGATCCAGTGTTAGCTTCTTTGCTACAATTTTAGCTCCATGACCACAAACTAACTATTTGTAATGTGTCCAGATATCTTACAAGTGTGTATTTGGCTTTAAGGACAATCATGTAGGAGAGCATGGCAGAAGCCACATAAGCTGTCTTTTATGCTGGAGGAAAACTCAATGAATCTCTTCATTGTATGACTTAGACATTTTCTATGTCATGCTGCTTGAAAATATTTTAGAGGAAAGTGTTTAATGAGATCAGGCCTTCCCTTAAAATGTAAGTCTCCTCTTACATTTAGAGCTGGAACCAAGCAATAAAAGTGCCCCAGACTCATCATATCTATGGAACAACAAAATGGTGGAGTTTGTGGGGCAGGAGGGAAAAGAGAGAAAGGAGGCAGATAGGCATAGAGGAATAGCTAACAGATAGAGGGTCCTGATGATGTTTGACTTACTGTCTCCAATTACTCCTGTGGTTCAGACTTATTCTCCATATTCCTGAATCTCTTAAGAATACCTCAGATGCTTATCCTCTCGAATTATTTTCTTGCATACTCTAATTTGAATCAGATTTCCGTCTTGTGTAACAGAAGCATTTGTGCAACAGAAGCTAGACACATGCTTTCTGCATGCCCTTCTGTATACGCACCTTTCTCCTAAGCAATCCATTTTGCTCTATTACTTTAAGTTGTCTAGAGGAACCACATTTCAAGCCAACTATTATCTAAATAGCTTCGTATCATATTACTTCTGCTCCCTCAAAAATTCTCTTTTGCCTCTACTACTATTTTAGGACAATTTCAGTTTGCTCATTCTCCTCAGCCAGAATCAGGAACTTTCTCAAGAGTTCCTTTTGTTTTCTGAGATAAATAATATTTATTACAATTTTAAAAATCAAAACTAATGCAAAAATATTCACGATGAATAAAATACCACATTACAGATGAAGACAAATTTACCAGTATGCTGTGTGGAGCCATCCTTCTCTTTTTGAGCCTCACTTTATCTCCTCTCTCTTCTTACACTTAACTTTTTAAAGCTATTATCAGTATTTTCCTGGCTATTAAAATTCTTTCTAACTGTTCTCCCCACCTAGCCTAAAAGCCCTTCCATTTGTCCTTAGCTTAGCTAACAAAGTCATTTTTAAGCATGCAGATCTGATTATATCTCTTCAATGCTTAAAACCTTTATAATGGTCTCCATTTTCACGTTACCGAATGTGCTATATAAAGCATTTTATGATCAGGTCCCTAAATCTCCAGCCTCATCACTTACTACTTTCCCTAGCAACACAGAACTTTACCTTTCCACAATGCTAAACTTCCTTCTGTTCCTTAAGTGCACTGGGGCACTTTACTCATCTCTGCCTTTGTTCCATGCTATGCCTTTGACCTAGACTGTGTTTTACCACTTACCCCCAACCTATTAAGCACTTTTATCTTTCAAACCCAGTCCAGATTTACTTAATCCAGGAAGATGGGTATCAAAAGTTATTGCTCTATAATTCTGTTTTACTTTTTATCCTGTTCTTTATAATTAATACACTTTCTCCTTGGATTTTCTCAACCACTTCTCATATCTTATTGATGACTCCCGAAGTCAGGATATGACCCCACTCTCTGAACTTCACACACATATATCCAATTGCAACTTATATGTAAAACGGACAGCTCAAGTTCAATATGTACAAGAATAAAATTTTATTCCCCCTTGAATCGCTTCTTATCCAAGATCTCTGCTTCAGAAAATTGCATGACACATTATTTAAGGAAAATATAATTACTGGAAGTCTTCCTTGACTCTTCCTTCACCTTCATGACTAGTGTTATCCAATATGCAGAACCCTGAAGACACGCCAGCCATCATGTTGGCATTGCTAAGGTTTACATCTTTCCCAATGCCATGGTCACCAATGCTGCTGCCAACACCATTGCTGGCATTTACATAGTAATCTCTGCCAATGCCATGCCCCAATAGTGCTGCTAATACCATCAGCACCAATGCTGCCAATGCCTCACACTCTTCAGGTCCCACAGCAATTACAGAGCAACAGCTCTTTTAAACTGGAGCTTCTTAGTTTATGTTTCAGCCCTCTTGTCCAAGGATTTGTGTGTGAGATAATGAGATCTGGGCTATGTACCAATCTCAGAAACACAAACCCTGCTCAGAATCATCCCTTCCTTCTGTGTACAGTAAGTGGCTACAATCCTTCAACAAAACCTACCCATCTTGACCCTCTTTTCCCCTAGGATGAATTTTTTATTTTTCTAGGAGGTTTTTTGATTCTCCATGTAAACACACCCCTGGAAGCTATTCACCAGTTCTACAAATTATGCCTGAACACGCATGAATCTGACAGTAAACAGAGCTTAGGCTCATGAAATGACCACTGTCATATAGAACAAATACTTGTTAGTCAATTAATTGTTGTTGAAAACATAGTGAATATTTATTCACTTTATACTTATGTTAAGTTTTGGAGGTTTTTTGTTAGACCTTTATTCTTATGTTTGATTTTCTCTTTCTAAAATACTAATCATGTTCCTAGTGGATTTTCTTTTTTTTTTTTGAGTTCTAAAGGATCATTCTTAAGGAGCTGGGAGCATGTATATTACAACTGTCATTTCAACTGCACAAATTGAAAATATATGTAAATATTATTATCCTATTAATTTTTAGAAATATATTTCTTTTTTCATGTTATAGCTGACCTGTTAAAAGATATAAAAGGTAAAAGACAAGATATCTGATCCTCTTCAGGGCAAGCTCTTTGCATGCTAAGTGCTTATCTCGTTATCTGGCATATTTTATTTTAGGTCCTCAATATGTATTTGTGAAGGGAAGCGTGTCTTAGTCCATTTTCCGCTGCTGTAACAAAATACCACAAAGTGGGTAATTTACAAAGAAAATAGATTTATGTGTCTCAGGGTTCTGGAGGTGGGGAAGTTTAAGAGCACAGCACCAGCATCTAATAAGGGTCATTTCATGGTGGAAGGGCCAAACACAGAAGCAAGAGCACATGAGATTAAAAAAGGGGGGCTGAAGCCCCACAATAACTCACCCACTCCCCAAATCAATTAACATTAATCTATTCATGAGGGTGGAACCCTCATGGCCTAGTGACCTCTCAGAAGCCCTACCTCCCAACACTGCCACACTGGCAATCAGGTTTCAACACGAGTTTTGTGGAGGGACATTCAAACCATAGCAGAGTGTTAAGTTCCTGATGCTTGACTTCTCTCAGCCTAGAATCATCTGGACAAGGAAGCCATGAGCTATGTTCTGAATGTTCCCCAAAATTCACGTGTTAAAGCTTAATTGCCAATGTGATAGCATTAAGAAGTAGGGCCTTGATGAGGTGAGTAGTGGGATTGAGGGAGTCTTCACCCCTTTTTCCTTCTGTCCCTTCTGCTATGTGATGACACAGCATTCAGGTCATCATCTTGAAAGCAGAGTCCGGGCCCTCACCGGACACTGAAACTGCCGTTGCCTTGATCTTGACTTTCTCAGTCTCCAGAACTATAAGAAATAAATATCTTTTATTTATAAATTATATAGTCTGGGGTCTTTTGTGATAACAGCACAAACAGACTAAGACACCGGGTCTCCATCTTTCTAATGGAGCTGGGAGCATGTGATGTTGTTCACTTCATTGTGTTTCTTCGATGGGCTTGTGAGAAAATAATTTGAGAGTCATATGATATGATAATGATTACCTACAAAAGAACCCTAAAACCTGGTAAGATCTACCTAATGTGAGAAATGCATCATTTGAGTCAGAAATGCCAAAACATCCCCTCCCTTCTGTTGATTTCTTTTTTAAAAAGTCATATAGTTCCAACAATAGATCATCCAGATGTCACAACGAATCACAGATAAGTTAAATTCACTGCACATGAACAGATATATATTATTTAATTAATGCCATTTATTTGAGGTAATGTGGTCCTATCTGCGCACCGATTACCTGGTGTGCTTGTTAAACATGCAGATCCCCTGGGGCACTGGGGTCCAGGAATCTGGGTTTTAACAATACTTGAGGTAGTCTGGTGCACACATAGTTTAAAAGCTACTGACTGAAGGAATGGATAATAACAACATGCTGGTGAAACTGGTACATATCTAATTAATTTATATTGGGAAAAGTAGTATATATTTAAATTAGCATTGAATAAAATAAAACATAAGTGAGAGTCAAGAAGAATTTTGCTTGGTGATATTGCTGCCTTGGTACCTGCTTCTGCCCAATGTCAAAATTTTACTTTATGTGCTAGCTAAAACTTGTTACGACTTCAATCACTTTCTAGAGATAATACCAGTCAAAATGTGAAAGTCAACTCTTGGTCAAAATTGTGTGATGCAACCCACATGAGATAAAATTGATATTTATGATTTAGGTACATAATAGATGCAAGAAGGTTGAAAGACTAGTTTGTTAATAAATACTACCTTTTGTTATTTAGAAAATTTGTTGGTATAAAATGTAGAATGGTGGTTTTCCTTTTCTATGAAAGAAAACTAAGTATTTTACACAATATAACCAATCTTCATTAGTATTTCTTTTCAGTCAGATATCCTTTGCCCTAGCTTCTTGTTTTGTACTCTGAGAAACTTGAACATTTTTAAAATCTTCTTCCTTGTTGGAATAGAGAACACATACCTGACTCACACTTAGAAAGTCTATGAATTGCTTGTCCATAAAGGGAACTAGCCCAGTTAAGCAACTCTTTCCATTCCTTGTTGGATATTAATGTAGGTTCTAATGAGCTCAGTCTCCTGGGGAGCATTTTAATGGTTTTTTCACCTCCCCTGATGACCATATTTATGCTGAGTTTTGATAGAGTATACAGGACTTGTGTAGTAATTAGCATTCAAATGGACCAGTGATTTCCCTTTCAGTAAGTGAGTTGCACATTTCCAAGCTTGGAAATGGAATCCAATGAGTTAGAGCTTGTAATAATCAAGATATATTAACAATTCAAATCTTAAATTAAATGTCCAAGAAAGAAGATGTGAAAAGGAAGCATCATCCATGTCATGGACTGCTTAAAAAAAACAAAACGGAATAAAATAATGAAGAGGGCAAACTATCAGGGCTAATGTTTATTAGCAAAAGTGAGTAGCTCTCTCTTTCTCTCTATATATAAAACATACAATTCCAAAGTGATATTAAATGATGAAATATGTCACTTTTAAGGTTTAAAATATTCATATCTTAAACTGCTGTTTGAAATGTTTTCAATATAGTCATTGATAACATTTAGGCAAAAAATAATAAAATACAAATTCCGTATACCTGGCTAATAGGCATTTTACGACATTTGAGGTAATGATCTATAGCCTTAATAAAGATTTGGCATTTATTCCAGATAAAACTTGAGAATCATAATAATTTTGCAGTTTTCTCAAAGTCTGTTTTAGTATCTGAAAACATTTAGCTTTTAATACGATAATATTTTGAAACATAGATCCCCCTGTCAAATCTAACGAAATTCTTGTACATTTTCCTTAGAAAAATGTACATTTATTCATACAAAAGCTTATTAACACTTTTTTTTTATCATTATAGTAAAGGGGTGGAGAAATAAAAGTAAAATGGCTTCATACTTCAAGCCTTTAATAAATAATAGTCATATAATTTATATACATACTATTGATTTAATTTTGATTTTCTTTTTATTCTAAGTCTATGCCTATAATGAATGGTGAAAAAATAAAACAATAGCAATAAAAATCTTGAATAAAAATATATATAAAGATAATTTTACTAAATGTCTCTCAAACACAAAATAATAAAAGGATTATACCTTGCTGAGCAAAACCTACCAGGTTTGCAAAACATCAAAATAATCACTATTATTCACATCTACAAATGAAAGGGAAAGCATAAGAAATCAAACTATACCCATATTTTATTAGGAAAATACTTTTGCTACATTTATGCCCTCCACAAAAAGCATGAATATATTTTTAGCACAATTAACCAAATACCCTTGAGCCTACTTTCCTGTTCGTGGCTTTAGGTTGGTTAACATGAAATTCAATTTGTGCTAATCTTCTCAAGGTCAGTAAAGTGTGAAATACACTGTACACTGAATTTACTCAACTTACAGTAGCAATGCAATTATAAAATTTTAGAAAATAAGGTATTAGAATTTCCTGATAAAAAAAGAAACATTTAGGATCCACTACTGGGGTTGAAACTATGCTAAAATTACAAAGGAGAGGGAGTATTCCAGGTAGGCCAATAGAGACTGCAAATAAGAAGCTTTTAAAATGAATATATGAATTATGGAAAGACTCTACTTAAAGCTATGGTTACAAATTATTTCTTTACAAGCTGAAATTTAAGAGGTAAGGAGATGTCACCTGAATGTTACTCAATCTAAGAAACTCTATCCTCTAATAATATCTAATAATGCAATTGTCTAGTATCAATTTGTCTAGTAATGAAAATTTGAAATTTCTCTTGTATAGAAACTAACTGTCCTGACTCCAGTAAACTAGAAAAATATGTGTCTTATATTTAGGGGAGTCTCTGAAATCATTTTGGTGGCCAGTCTAGTTACATATCTAATTCATCTAAAAGGCATTAGTTAGTGATACATATAAACAACTTTTAAATGCACAGTAGGTGGTAAAGAAAATGGGTGTGGTATACAATTTGTATTCTAAATGCACAAAGCTATTACATTGGAAGAAAATCCTACAAAATATTTAATGGATTAAACTTGAAAAGGAGTAATGATGTGAAAAAATATACAGAAAAAGAAGCAAATTGCATGCAATAAGGCAGAAAATAAAATTCAGTGAGATTTAGGTTTGTACAGTTATCTCAAAGAAGTTTCCATTTTCTGGGAACTCATAACAGAGTTATAAAAATGCAATAAGGGTTGAATAACTTGATTCTACAAAATTAAAATACATGTGTGTGCATATGAATGTATATCTATACCATTTAGATAAATAGTATTGAAAGGCATATATTAACCATATACCAGCATTTAAAGGAAACACAAAGCAAATAAAGTAGAAATTTATTCAAAATAATTCACAGCAACTCTATTACAGTGTTCCATGATGAGCTCAGTAAGGTCAGACAAAATACAAAAAAATCATTGAAATCTAATACATGTGTTATTGTTTCTATCTGACAATAATTATATAATACTACTTTCAACATTATGAACACTTTGAGTTATTCATTAATAAAACTGGTTAATCTGGAAATAAAAAGATAAACAGAAAAAAATTTAGTCATATTTAGAATGGCTCTATTTAAAGGAAATAATAGGAAAAGAGAGGAGTGTGTTTTAAAAATAAACTTTACTTTCTGATTTCAAAAAATTTTCAGATTTTAGATTTATTTTGTGATAGATGCCAAAATTATTTGTAACCTGTCCAGTCTAAACTGTCCAGAGAAGATGTTGATATATATAACACCAGAACCTTTTAAAATGCACTAGAAAGTACAACCAATAATATACTTGGAAGAACTTTAAATATTAATCAGCTTACTGAGATGATGGGAATAATTATCTTTATTGATCAGAATTAGAAAAATAATTTATTATCTCAAATAATGTACTATCTCAAGGTATTCAACACTTAGCTATGGCTATATTTTTCTTATCATCATAATTATTCATATCTGTTACAAAATGGTTGAAACCTTATTTATATGTAACTTTATAATAATATAATTCTCTAGCTTAATGAGGGATTTGAATATTCAAATAAGAACATAAGATTTTAGTGATGACGCTCTGCAAGACAACATAATATATGTGCATTGCATCCCTTAGGCATGTCTCCAAGTTAAAAAGAAAATAGTTGTAACTTTTCTCTACCCATTTACATTCTTTTCATCCTTCAAAGATCAGTGTTGGGTTTCACCTCCTGTATGAGGCACTGTCAATATTTTCAGCCAACACTGATTATTTTCACTTCTGATAATCTAGATGGCCTTCCTTTAAAATTTTCAAAACTTATTAATAAATTACAAATACTAGAGGAGTATGTAGGGTCTAGGCAGAGGTTTCCAAACCTCAGTTCTTGACTTCTGTGTACCCACAGGCTCAACACCACGTGGAGGCTGCCAAAGCTTGGGGATTACACCAACTGAAGCCACGGACTGAGCTCTATGTTGGCCTTTTTTGGCCAAGCTTGAGTGGCTAGGACATAGAGCACCAAGTCCCTAGGCTGTACACAGCACAGGACCCTGAGCCTGGCCCACAAAACCAGTTTCTCCTCATAGGCCTCTGTGCTTATGATGGGAGGGGTTTCCATGAAGACCTCTTAACTTGCCCTGGAGACATTTCCCCATTATCCTGGGGACTAACATAACTAACTAACTCCTCATTACTGATGCAAATTTCTGCAGCTGGCTTGAATTTCTCCTCAGAAAATGGGTTTTTCTTTTCTATGACATTGCCAGGCTGTAAATTTGTCAAATTTTTATGCTCTGTTTCTCTTTTAAAATTGAATGCTTTCAACAGCACCCAAGTCACCTCTTGAATGCTTTGCTGCTTAGAAATTTATTCTGCCAGATACCCTAAATCATCTCTCTCAAGTTCAAAGTTCCACAAATCTCTAGGGCAGGGGCAAAATGCTGCCAGTCTCCTTGCTAAAACATAACAAGTGTCACCTTTGCTCTAGTTCCCAACAAGCTCCTCATCTCCATCTGAGACGACCTCATCCTGGACCTTATTGTCCTTATCACTAGCAGAATTTTGGGAAAAGACAATTCAACAAATCTCTAGGAAGTTCCAAACTTTCCCACATTTTCTGTCGTCTTCTGCACCCTCAAAAATGTTTCAACCTCTGCTTATTACCCAGTTCCAAAATCACTTCCACATTTTCAGGTATCTTTTCAGCAATACCCCACTCTACTGGCACCAATTTACTGTATTAGTCCATTTTCACCCTGCTAATATAGACATACCCAACACTGGGCAATTTACAAAAGAATGAGGTTTAATGGAGAGCTCACAGTTTCACATGGCTGGGGAAGCCTCACAATCATGGTAGAAGGCAAGGAGGAGCAAATCACATCTTATGTGGATGGCAGAAGGCAACAAATGTGCTTGTACAGGGAAGGTTCATCTTATAAAGCCACCAGATCTCGTACTTATTCGCTATCACAAGAACAGCACAGGAAAGGCCTGTCCCAGTTATTGAATTACCTTCCACTGGATCCCTCCCACAACATGTGGGAATTCAAGATGAGAATTGTGTGGAGATACAGCCAAATCATGTCATCAATGTTTTGGAATTTTATACAAAAAGAAAAACAAGTCAAGTGTCTCCTTACTCCCACGGTGCAATTAAATCATCCTATGTTCTTTAGGTTTCTTCACTTTTAAAAGGTAACAATTGTTAATCTGACCAAGTAAGTCATGCTACTACTTGTTATGCTTTGGCTGGGTTCCCACCTAAATCTTATCTTGAATTGTAGTTTCTACAATCCCCATGTGCTGTGGGAGGGACCCAGTGGAAGGTAATTGAGTCATGGGAGTGATTACCCTCATGCTGTTCTCATGATAATGAGTGAGTTCTCATAAGATCTGATGGTTTTATAAGGAGTTTTTCCCCCTTTTGCTTGGCAATTCTCATTCCTGCCTTCATGTGAAGAAAGATGTGTTTGCTTCCCCTTCTGCCATGATTTTAAGTTTTCTGAGGCCTCCCTAGCCATGCTGAATTGTGAGTCAATTAAACCTCTTTTCTTTATAAATTATCCAGTCTCAGGTATCTCTTTATTAGCAGCTTAAGAATGAACTAATACAGTACATTGGTACTGGGTAGTGGGGTGCTGCTGTAAAGATACCTGAAAATGTGAAACCAACATTGGAACTGGGTAACAGGCAGAGATTGGAACACTTCGGAGGGCTCAGAAGAAGACAGGAAAAGGTGGTATAGTTTAGAACTTCCTAGAGACTTGGAAGGCTCAGAACACAGGAAGATGTGAGAAAGTTTAGAATTTCCTAGAGGTTTGTTGAATGGCTTTGACCAAAATGCTGATAGTGATATGGACAATAAAGTCCAGGCTGAGGAGGTCTCAGATGGAGATGAGGAACTTGTTGGGAACTGGAGGAAATGTTACTCTTGCTATGCAAAGACAGGCAGCATTTTGCCCCTGCCCTAGAGATTTGTGGAACTTTGAACTTGAGAGAGATGATTTAGGGTATATGGTAGAAGAAATTTCTAAGAAGCAAAGTATTCAAGAGGAAGCAGAGCATAAAAGTTAGGAAAATTTGCAGCCTGACAATGTGACAGAAAACAAAAATCACATTTTTTGGGGAGAAATTCAACCTGGCTGCAGAAATTTGCATAAGTAGGGGAGAAGTCAAATGTCAATCATCAAGACAATGGGGAAAATGTCTCTTAGGCATGTCAGAGACCTTCACAGTAATCCCTGCATCACAGACTTGGAGGCCTAGGCAGCAAAAATGGGTTTGTGGGTCAGGGTTAGGGCCCCCCTGCTCTATGCAATCTCGGGACATGGTGCCCTGCATCCTAGCTGCTTCAACTTCAGCAGTGAATAAAGGGACTAATGTTCAGCTCAGGCTGTTACTTTAGAGGGTGCAAGCCCTAAGCCTTGGCAGCTTCCAGGTGGTGTTGGGCCTGTTGGTGTATATAAGCTAAGAACTGAGTTTGGGAACTTCTGCCTACATTTCAGAGGATGTATGGAAATGCCTGGATGTCCAGGCTGAAGTTTGCTGCAGGGGTGGAGCCCTCATGGAGAATCTCTGCTAGGGCAATGAAGAAGAAAAATGTAGGGTCAGCACCCCCACACAGAGTCCCCTCTGGGGCACTGCCTAGTGGAGCTGTGAGGAGAGGGCCACCATCCTCCAGACCCCAGAATGGAAACCAACAGCTTGCATCCTGCACTTGGAAAAGCCACAGACACTGAACACCAGGCCATGAAGGCAGCTGAGGGTGGGGCTGTACCCTGCAGAGCCACCGAAGTGGTGCCACTAAAGGATGTGGAAGCCCACACCTTGCATCAGCATGACCTGGATGTGAGATCTGGAGGCAATGGAGGTATTTTCGGAGCTTCAAGATTTGACTGCTCTGCTGGATTTCAGACTTGCACGGGGCCTGTAGCCACTTTGTTCTGGCCAATTTATCCCATTTGGAATGGGCGTATTTACTCAATGCCTGTACCCCCATTCAATCTAGGAAGTAACTAACTTGCATTTGATTTTACAGGCTCATAAGCAGAAGAGACATGCCTTGTCTCAGATAAGACTTTGGACTTGGACTTTGGGGGATAATGATAGAATTAGCTAAGACTTTGGTAAACTGTTAGAAAGGCATGATTGTGTCTTTAAATGTGAGGATATGAGATTTGGGAAGGGCCAGGGGCAGTGTGATATGGTTTGGCTCTATCCCCATCCTAATTTCATCTTAAATTACAGTTACCATTATCTCCATATGTCACAGGAGGGATCAGTAGCAGGTAACTGAATCATAGGGCAGTTACTTACATGCTGTTCTTGTGATAGTGAGTGAGTTCTCATGAGATCTGATGGTTTTATAAGGCATTTCCCCCCTTTTGCTTGGCACTTCTCCTAACTGCCATCATGTGAAAAAGACTGTTTTCTTCCCTTTCCACCATAATTGTACATTTCCTGAGGCTCCTCCTAGCCATTCTGAACTGTGAGTCAATAAAATCTTTTTTCTTTATAAATTATCCAGTCTCAGGTATGTCTTAATTAACTGTGTGAGAACGGACTAATACACTATTAAATGAAGACCAAAAGCTACTAAATATTCTTTTGGAACAAGGCAGAGTGCAGTTTGTTGTTGTTGTTATTGCTGCTGTTAACCAATACAAAATATAAACAATATAGATCAGCCACCTAATCCTTCTGTCCTCTCCTCTCTGGTAACATGCTTGCCTATGGCAAAGTATTTTATTTCCATCTATAATCTGGGTTGAACATGCTTTAACCCAGACTAGTAGGAAAGGATATTTTTCTTCCTCTCAACTCCTACCTCATGTCAAGGAGCTCAAGAGAATTGAGGATAATGAATATATCAAGACCAATATAACTGGAACAGATATCACACTCCCAAGTCACAACCACAGTTCTTCTTCAAATAAGTTAGTGTGTATAAGTAAAGTCTTTCATATGAAAGAATTCCAATAAATTTGTTTGTAATTTAAAAAGAAAACAAAGCATGCCTCTTCATGTTTCAAGATTCTATGCTAAAACTTGGTAAGAAAAAAGATAATTTGGAGGATAGTGTGTGTGTGTTTGTGTTTGTGTGTGTGTGTGTGTGTGTGTGACTTTCTTCAACTTAAAGCAAACATTGAAAATTTGTCCTTTCAGTTTATGTGGTTGGAGTCAATATCATCTCCCAAATTCAATATTTCATGTTGAGATGTCATAAATTGGTTTCACTACTTATTGTATAACAAGTGGCATTAACCCAGGTGGGCATGGTTATGTGAACAAGTGACATTAACCCAGGTGGGCATGGTTGTGTGAACATATGAACAGTTTTATATGAAGAAAAGTCTCTCCTATGTTTTTGAAGAAGATGAATACATTAGGTGCAATTATGAACTTGAGTTAAATATTTCTTCATTATGCATTCCCAAGAGAATTTGAGATCATATTTTGTTTCCTTCCTGAATTCTCTTGGTATAATAGGGACTTGAGTAACTCATTTTGATTTTTGATATATTCTTCTCAGTTCAATGGAAAGAAATAAGCATTTTTAAAATTTCAACTTTCAGAATTTTGGGTCATTAATACTATTTTTATTTGAAGTTTTAAAATGTTGCAAGTATAGATTTTCTTTTGAAGCATGGCTTTGAGTGAAAGGAAGGTCACCTAATCCCCTTATAGCATTATTTTATGCTCTCTCTTCTGTTTCAAGACTTCCAAAGAATTAATTAAAAGTTGATAGGCTTGACCCTAAAACCAATTATCCTTTGGTCTGAAATGCTGAGCATACATTATTGAGTTTTCAAATAAACTGGAAAAAATTTTAGTTAAGCAACAGCATTATCTTAATTTATAAACGTTAACACAAAAAAACATCGGATTTGTTTTAAATAATTACTCCACACTGCATTACTAGTATTATCACTTTCTGCTGTTTAGAAGTATACCAGAATACATTTCCAATCTATAACAATGAACAATCATGCATAATTTTTCTGATATTGAATAAAGTGTTCTAGCTGAGGTGTTTCTGGGATTTAGCAACAGAGCATTACGCCAGATTTGTATTGCATTTCAATTTCTCAGTTGATGAAGCCCTCTAACCTGTTTGTCTTTGCAATCCTGCAGTATGGAGGACTCATGGCTTCAGGGACTTTTGCCCTCTAACCTTTAAATCGGTTTTCTTGTCATTGTAATATGACTGTCCAATTTTCCACAAACACATTTAATTTTTCTTCTTCCACATGTATGCATACACACACACATACACACACAATGTGAGATTTATAAAAATTACAGGCAGAGACTGAGCTAACTTGCACTGTTTTTTTTTCATATTTTCCTTAAAAATGTTAATGAAAGCAAGAAAAAGAGACAGTAAACTCCTTGAAAAAAAATAGCTAATATTTAGATATCCTTATCATGTCAGGACACTGTGTTAAAAGCCTAAATATAATCCTTTAATTTAAAGAGGAGGAGGTAAGTCTCAGAGATGTTGCATAAGTTGTCATGGTCTCCCAGGAGAATAAGCTTTCAGACTAGGATCTATACTGAGGAAGTTTGATTCCACAGTCTTTCATTATGCTACTATATTTAGTTATTTAACAAGGATACTCTGTGCCCAATACAGAGCCAAAGAAAGAGTTGTAAAAACGAATGACATGATGCCCTGTCTTTAAGACCTCCAATAAGTCACCATTCTTAGTTTCTACAATAACTTGCAAATAGTTCAGCTCAATAAAGTTTGCTGAATCAATAAATAACTGAAGAAAGAAACAAGATCTGCACAGGCAATTCCCGTTTTAGGAACAGAGTCAATTTTACTGTTCAGTAATAACACTGTTATTTGAACTTCAAATTAATTTACATTTAAAGGTTTTATCTCAGGGTAGAGGGGGGTGGAGTATGGTTTCAGCAACATCGGGAGATAGTTCTCAATTTATGATTTAAATATTGACTTCAACGACATTGAGAGAGAGTTCTCAACTTAATAATTGATATTTTAGGATATTCTGTATTCACTCTGTAACCTTATATTACATACTTCTTGCACACTCTCACATATTCTTGGTGATATGCTTATTTTCACTTGACAGTCAAAGGATAGACAATGCGCAGCCAAAGAAGCAAGGATGTAACATGATGAAATCTCAATAAAGTCCTTTCTTTCTCCAATCTTTATATAGTAATATATATTAGCATTATGCAATTGCTTGAACATGATTTATCCAGTTAATTCTAGTTTTCCCTTTTATTTTTTGTAGTTGATTGGGAAGATCTTAGAAGAATTTCTTATTAACTCCATAAACCGTTGTAAGAAAGTAAGAAAAAAATTGTCCCAAAATATGACTAAACTTCCACATTTCTTTGTGTGTACAATAGAGCTATAATTCTAACAAATCTCCAAAATTTTCCTAACAGAATGGTTGATTTCCACAAATACATTGTTGCCTCCCACAGAACAGGAAAAAAGTGAAAGAAATATTGCCTAGCTTTCTCTATTGTTGCATCCTAAAATTTCTCCACATGTATCTCCATTTTTATACATAGCAGGATCTTCTGAATTATTTAGTCGTTTCTGGTATGTTTAGCACTTTTCTCTCTGAGCCACCTGAGAATTGCATCAATGTGTTATTTCTGTTCACTAATGAAAATGTCAAAGATCAGGTTTAAAAATGTTAAATAAAACTGAGCCAATCAGTCCCCTACCATTGTTCACTTTGAAGCTGACTTTATTCAAAGACTGCTTTACTCCCTGTTGTTACTTCTCAGCTAAGCCTGTAATTGTCAGTAAACATTATCAAACAGGTTTGACATTGTCCCTGTGAAATAGATGCTCTTGATTATGATTAAAAGTAACCATTCAAAAGCAGGATTAAGCAAGTGTCATTAATTCAGACTGCTCTCTCAAACTTGCTAACATCTTCTCAAGGATTCATTTTATAAAGAATATTTCTGTGGAAAGCATCAGGAAAACAGTGAAAATTTTTAAAATATATTTTTAACTATAAAGAACAAGAAATAGTTCTTTAAAAAACTTTATAAAATTCAGGAAATCACACTGGTAGATATAACCACAATTAACATATCATATTTCCTTCCAAATATATTCATAAATTTGAGATAGTAACATACATAAAATTGTATGTTTATATACTGATTCTTTTTTACTTAACATATATTCCATGAGTTTTTTTATATTCTTAAAAATATGTAATATATAATCTCTTTATAACACAGGATATCCACAAAGTTGAGAAACTTAGAATAAACTTATTTTAAAACAATATGCAAGTTACATTTTCAAATAATACTCAACATGTTTTCAGGTGAAGTACCTCTAAATTTACAGTAATGGGTCCAATTATTAATCTGAAAGGAATATAATAAATATAACACAGAATGTCAGAAGTGTTTAGATAGAAAAAAATGGGTGTATTTATTGCACTCTCTTCAGATTAACACTCGTACACACCACTCTAAATTTAGAGCTGCTTCATCTGAAAAGTGTCTGGAGGCAAAGGAAAATAATTTGGATATATTACTTAAAATCCAAGCCAATATATAATTTAAAAATAAGTTTATCTTACATCTCTCACAAATAGTTTATCTAGTTAAAATAACAAATTCACAGTTAATATTTTTGGTATCTCTCCTTTTTACTGGTAAAATGCATCATCTGCCATTTTACTTTAACAACAACTAAGACTGACAAACTTTCATCACAGCAGTACAAACTCCCAATCCTTTTCTTTGTAATCTCTTTCTCAAATCAGTTCTACAAAATATAACGTCACATTTAAACCAGTTTCTCAGAGCTCTCACGGCTATCATGCTGAACTTGTCTCATCATCATTTTTAACCTCTTGTCACTAGGAAGACAAGATTATCATAAATAATAATTTATGTTTACGTTAGACCATCTCATACTGATATTTTAACATCAGATCATCAAATATAAATACCGAATCAAGAGAGAATTGTTTAATTTGACCTTAAGTCCCTTAGTAGATCATACAAGGCATCTGTTTTCACTATTATAATAACAGTATCATTTTTACTTTTCTGCAAAGGCCCTCTTCTATTAGCCTGGTTAAATGTGGAATAGGTACCCACAACGGGGTCAAACACTTCACCTTAGGAATGAGGAGTGATGGGACAAATCCACAACTCACGAAATTTTATTCAAAAGATGATGCCTGCTATTCAGTAGACACCTGCCAGGTCATAAGGATATGAAGTTAATCAAGCCACAATCTCTGTCCTCAAGAAACCCAGAGTCTGATGTGTGATACAGACAATTTGGTTACTGATTGTAGAATATCATGTTAACAAATGAACAAGTCACAAGAGTGGGTGATACCTAATTCAGACTGTGAAATTAGAAATGGATTCCTGGAGGTGACATTTGAAAGTGAATAGGAAAGAGATAAGTCTTGCGGGTGGTGGGGTAGCAGGCAGCAGAGGCGGTGGCTGTATTGCATGGGTAGCAATGACATAGAACATTCCAAAAGAGAGTGGGGGATGAATTTAAGGAAAACCGTTATTATAAGTTTACAAGGTACTAGGGGAGGAGAAGAAAGTGAAGCAGGTACACAGACTCTAGAAGAAAAAGTGACTTAATATTCTAGGCTAAGATGTTTACCTTTATCCTGAAAGTTTTGAACAAAAACTTAACAGTTTTAAAAAAGAGAATTGTTTAATTAAATTGACATTTTAGCTGCAATATGAAAAAATGAATTAAAGCAGAGGGACTCTCATGAAAGTGGTAGACCATTAAGAAGAGTACATTATCCTCAAATCAGTCCTAAAACTGTGTGGGTGGCAGTTGAGGACAAGGTTGGTTAAAGGAGGGAATTAAGATGCTGAATCTGCAGTGCTGGGGGACTGAGTGGTTTGGTGGGGATAGTGAAAGAAAGTGGGTATCAAGAATGATTGCTATGAATCTAGCTAGGCCCTCTGAGAAGCTTAGTAGAGAATACAGGACTAAATTTGAAGGGAAATATGATGAGTCCAGACTTAGAAATACTGTTTGAAGTGCCTGTAAAACGTCTACATACATGTTCCTTAGTCAAATCTATGCATTTGAGATACAGAGCTCAGATCCATAAGAATATAAACAGTAGTTAAAGTCATAAGCAAAAAGAGAATGCTTAGAAGGAAAATCAAAAGCAAGATCAACATTAAGGGAACATTAACTAATAAAGTATGGGTGGAGAAAAAGATCTTGTAAAAGAAATTTTGGAGGAAGCAGCAAGAAAAAATAGAAGGCAAGGAAGCAAATTAGAAAAGTAAGATTTGCAATCAAAAACAACTTTCTTTAGATTTAGTATTAAAAAGGGCATTGACAATTCAAATAAAATTGTCAAAAATGAGAAAAATGAAGATCTAGAAGAGGGGGGGATATTCAACAGAGAAAGGGACCAAAAGTAGGCAGCAGGGGATTGGACCCAAAGCCCAGGCAGAGGGGTTGCTTTTGGTTTGGGGACACGGCTTCCACTGATACATGTGAAAGGAGAAAATGATTGTCCTTTATATTTGTGGCTAATTTGCAAATTGCCCTAAGTAATAACCTGGAAATTAAAAAGCTAACCCAATCTAGAGAGAGTGAAGAACTACGTAGAAGAAATGTGGGGGCTGATTAGTTATTGACACTTACACCACACTTATACTAGATTTGTTTACAGGCATCCCTCCTTTTACTGTGTATTGCTTTATTGTTTTTCTCTAATTGAAGGTTTGTGTCAAGACTGCATTGAGCAAGTCTATTGGCACTATTTTTCCAACACCATGTGCTCACTTTGTGTCTCTGTGTCAGATTATGGTAAATGTTGAAACTTTCATACTTTTCCATCATTATTTTATCTGTTATAATAATCTGTGATTTGTGATCTTTGATGTTACCATTGTAATTTTCCTGAGCATCACATTAGAGGTCAGACTTAATCCATAAATGTTGTGTGTGTTCTGACTGCTCCAATCACCAGTCATATCCCATCTCTCTCCCTCTCACAATATGGAAATTAGGTCAAGGAATAACCCTACGGTGACCTGTAGTATTCAAGTAAAAGGAAGACTCCCATGTTTCCCACTTAAATCAAAAGCTAGAAATGATTAATATTAGTGAGAAACATATGCCAAAAGCCAAGATAGTCTGAAAGCTGGACCTCTTGCACCAAATAGTCAAGCTATAAATGCAAAGGTAAAGCTCTCAAAGGAAATTAAAACTGCTACTCCAGGGACAATTTTCAAAAATTAACTCACAATCCTGTACTTCAAAAAACAGGGCATACCACGGTTAATCTGAACAAAAATAGAAGCAGATGTTATTAGGCAAAGCCTACACAGAGCCACACTTTAGGCTGGGTATGGTGGCTCGTGTCTGTAATCCCAGCATTTTGGGAGGCGAAGGCAGGAGGACTGCTTGAGCCCAGGAGTTAAAGACCAGCCTGGGCAGCATAGTGAGACCGCATCTCTATGAAAGACTGAAAAATTAGCTGGGTGTGGTTACACATGTCTGCAGTCCTAGCTAATTGGGAGGCTGGGGTGGGAGGATTGCTTGAGCCCAGGAAGTCAGGGTTACAGTGAGCCATGATCACGCCACTGCACTCCCGCCTGGGCTATAGAGCAAGATCCTATCTCTAAATAAATAAATAAATACGCACACATAAAAAATCCCATGGTTGAGTACTCAGAATGGGCTTCACCTGATTTGGTTTCTCAATGTACCCTCAGCTGGGAGATAAGCATAGAGAGAAATCAGAATTTTTGTGGAGGATTTTGAGTCCTAAACACTCCCCTCTTCCAGATCCATAATGCAAAATTCTGAATCCCCAGGGAAAATAACAGTACACAAGGTGCCTTGTCAAGAATGCATCATTGTCTGGTTATTATCCCTGTCATGTCTTGTCATATTATATTTTAGCTCATCTTTCAGGAAGCGAGTTCAGAAAGACAGAACAACCCACAGAAGTTCTTTGTTCATTTGTTCAGACCTTTGTGTGAGCATTTACGCGTGCGCGCACACACGCGCGCACACACACACACACACACACACACAGAGGCACTTCAAACCTCAAAGGGGAATACACCTCTACTGTTGCTATTCATTTATATTAAGAGCACAGTCAAAATTTACCCAAGCATTTCAGACATCCTTCCAATTAAGATTTTGTATATTTCTTTCTGTAATGATCTTGTTTCTTTCCTGACCTCTCAAGAGTATTTTTAAGTGAAGGTTATTGTGATTACAGTGTGAGATAGCAACTTTCTTCTATTTCAGCCTTATTTATCTTACTTGGAGCCATTTCTAGGCTATCGTCCAAAATAGCCTCTAACCACCTAAGTTGTTCACTGAAGTGTATCAGAAAGCAATCCTTGAAACAGCTCTCGAAATACGTTCTCTTCATTCATTTCAACATAGTTGCATGCCAATCAATGCCAAAGCAATTAAAATCCTGCCAGGATCAAAGAACATGCCTTTGCCAATATATAAAAACATTTCCCCATCTCCTTTTCCTTTTGTTAAAGCCCTGGTGATCTACACTAAAGCAATATCCAAAAAGCTACTTACGCTCGTTATAGTTCTTGTTTCCAAATATATGTCAACAAATTTGTTGTTGCAAAATACATACTATCAGTTTCCAGTTTTTCCCACCTTATGTTTGTCTATTTCATAATCCCATTTTTACAGCACCTGTCTTAACAACATCAATATTCCCCTTTTTATCTTAGATATACATATATTTTAATATTTTCATTAAGGATACACTGTTTGGGGATTTGTCTTGTACTCTTAGCTATCATGTATATCAGTTTGTTTTATGTGTTCTCCCTCTGCTAATAAAATAATCTCTTTGCAGATTTTTCTGGTACAATCCATTGAATCCAAGTACATTCTAATATCAGCATCCTTGAGTTAATCAGAATACATTGCTGTGGGAGGTAGATAGTCCCTTTCTGGATTATTCTACTTCTCATCAATAATCGAAACATCAGTTAAGCAATTTTCCATACTGTCTCCTAATTCTTTTGCTCTCCCATGAGTGCATTTGATATACAACTTGCTTATAACATTATACTCAAGAGTTTTGAAGTTTTAGGATGCTCAGAACATAGCTCTCTGACAGAATGTCAAGAAGCAAACAAAACTATTTCTATGAATCCAAAGCTGTCAATAAATGCAAAGAGACATGGAGAATTGCTGCAATTAATATGAATAACTCAAGTCAAAAGTATGTCAGCTAAAAACACAGGCAATTGAGGCAAATTTATGCTCTGGTTTAAATTAGATGAATGATTACCTATATTTCCCACTTTGCTTTGTATATAGTTAAATGCTGTATTACCAGAATTTTCTGATTCCTACAAATTCTAGGGACTGTTAAACTCCACTTTAAAGCTCTTTGCAAAATAGACATTAGCTTAACTTTATCATGCTAGCATTATATCAGGTTTCTAGTGTATTTCTAATAATTGCTTCTCAATTGGCTATTTGCCCAAAACATAGCTTTTCTGAGTCATAATCAAATATGACACCACAAAATGTGCTTAACCCTTCAGTCTTTTCATCAGATTAGCCACATACTACTTAGCTTTAAGAAAAAAAATACCTTTAATATTTAAAATTTTTTTGAAAATAAAATATTTTGTGTTTATCAATTTATTTCAATTCTGCAACTCTGATACACTATGCCTTTTGGCATAATAGTATTTACTTTTGTGTACATACAAAAACCTCATTGATTCTTTCTCTTCTTCGTCATTATCTGCATGTGCCAAGTTCTCATCCTGTTACTCTGTTTTTCTCTTGGAATTGAAAAAGGGGAATAAACTTGGTCCTCTGGTCTAGCATTTCTCAACTGGGGATAGCACTGGCCCACAGAGAGGCATTTGGAAATGGAATGGAGCATTTTGCTCGTCAAATTGACCGTGGGGGGACTGACGCTTATTGGGCAGGGTCACACAAACTGAAAAATAATCTCTAATTATTATGGTGATTTTGTTTTAAATGTAAAAAACATGTTTGAAAAAATTTAAACAACTCCAAGTTGAAAAATGGGGGAATTCAGGTCTTATATTTAATCTCTTCACTTTTCCCTACACACACAGCCTCACTTACAGAAGTGCCAAACCCTAATATTTTAGTCTTTTCCACTTGTCCCTCAAATATATATATATATTTTTAGTATAAGGTCAATACTTAAAAAAATTATGTTTCTCCAGAGCAGTTCCTTTGTCAAATCCATCCTGAACTTGTGACATGAGAAATTATCCTCAGCTGCTGTCATTTCTTTAGAGGCTGAAAGTAGTTACATGCCATGTCATCAATGACCCTTCCATGTCCATTGGTTTTTCTGAAAACATCAAGTGACCTCAATAAGCAAGTGTCACCACCTAAAATCCTCATATGATTTTTAGAAAAACTTAGACTTCCTTTAAAAAAATCAGCTGTATCCAGTATATCTTTCTTTTTAAAAATTGTATGCTGTATTATCTTACTCTATGTATCATCAATCATTTAAATCCTGTGTTGAGATAATCCAAAAGAATTTTTTTCTCTGCAGCTTAAAAATAAATATGGCAATGAACTATTTTGTTCTTCATAAATTCCTCTTAAGATTCATCGTTATTTTTTAATATGAGTTAATTAAAAAGTAGAAATAATTATGAATATTACCTTTAGATTTAAATTTTCAGATTTTTCCAATAAAACAAAATTTATGCTATAAAAATTACAACGATTGACAGGCAGATACCATCAATACACTAATACACAGAACATCAGGAATTGAAATGTCTTCATATAATGATACCTCAATCTAACGTAAAAGACTTGGTGATAAAAACATAATTTCTTAACTTTTTTACTAGGTAATGTCATGCTTGACATATATGATACCTGATGCTATAATCATGTATTTCCTCCTACCCCCTCACTTTAAAGGTAGAAATCTTCAAGATTATTTCATCACATTATTTCCATGTTTAAAAAACTGTTAGTAATTCTCCTTGTTTACAGGGTTAACTTCAAGTTAGATAGTGTTATAATCACGGCTTTCCATAATCTGAAACTGCACTGCCCCATTCTTGGCAAGTCCAGTGCCACATTACTTAACTCCAAGGCACAGTTTATGACCATATTGCTCTCTGATCTCCTGCATTATTTAATAATGTATTCATCCAGTCAACAAGTGTGGACCAACCACTATATGCTTCACATTGTTCTCTAAGGAGGGAATATATAAACTGAGACCTGAACAGCAAGGGGGTTCGGTTATGTTGAGAACTGAAGTGGGTGGAGACTATAATAGGCAAAGCAAACACCTTGTGCAAGAGTCTTAAGCCAGGAAAGAGTTAGCATGTTTGAAAAACAGAAGCCAAGCAAGTGCAGTAGAAGCATAAGATTTTTGAGGACCTTACGTGATAAGAAGACAGAGACTATGCTATCCTTGTAGTCAACAGTAAGAAGTTCAGAGGAATTACACAGTCTGAAAGCTGGGTAGGGAATGAGGAAACAACCATCGTAGCAATGTCAATCAAAATACATTTAGATATGTTTTGTTCCAGCAATGTCTATCTCTAAGATATACTAGTACATGTGTCAATTAAGTGTGAATGAGGTTATTTATTGCAGTATATTAGCAAATTATGATAAACAACTCAAATATCTGTCAATAGGGGCCTGGTCAAATAAATTAAGATATATCATTCAGGGAAGTATTATGCAGCTGTAGATAAGAATGCAAAAGTCTCTATGTACTGTTATGTCAACCTCTCCAAGCCATGAGTTTGAGTGGAAACAGGCTAATGAAAACAGTGTAATAGCATGATTTTCTTTGTGCTGAAAGAAAAATAAGATTGCATTTATTTTTTATTTCTGCCATAAAAGTTACCACAAACTCAGCAGTGTAAAAAAAATTATTTATTTATTTATTTATTTATTTTATTGATTTATTTTTTTGAGACAGAGTCTTGCTCTGTTGTCCAGGGTAGAGTGTAATGGTGCAATCTCTGCTGACTGCAACCTACACCTCCCAGGTTCAAGCTATTCTCCTGCCTTAGCCTCCTGAGTAGCTGGGACTACCACCAAGCCTGGCTAATTATTATATTTTTAGTAGAGATGGGAGTTCATCCTGTTGGCCAGGCTGGTCTTGATCTCCTGACCTCAAGTGATCTTCCTACCTAAGAACTAAATTTATTATCTTGTGGCTTCTGTAGGTCAGAAATCTGCGTTGCCAAGGCTGCTTACTCTTGTTAAGGTCCCTCAAGAATGAAATCAAAGTGTTGGCTGGTCTGACCTCTTACCTGGAGATTCCAGAGGAAAAATACACTTGCAAGTTGATTTACATGGCTGACAGAATTCAGTTCCATGCGCTTACAGCACTGAAGTCTCCATTTCCTTGATGGCTTTTGGCTGGGTGTTGTTCTCAACTCTGGAAGCTACACAGATTTTTTTTTAACTTATGGAACCCTCTGGTTTCAAACCAGAAATGGCAAGTTGGATCCTTCTTACTTTCCAAATCTCTCTGGTTTCATCTTCTGCCTCTTGTTTCTACCTCTTTTTCTCTATTAGAATTTTCTGCCTTCCTTTTCTGTCTTTATAAAGGGCTTTTTGACCTTGCATCCAGGATAATTAAAGATAATCTCCTTATTTTCAGATTAGCTGATTAGTAACATTAATTATATGTGCAAAGTACCCACAGTAGTATCTAGATTAGTATTAGATTGAATAATTAGGGAAGAAAAATCTTGGTAGGACACCTTCAGAATTCAGGCCACAACAAATATATTATGTGCTTTATTATGAGAAAGAAAATTCTGAAAAACTATATGACAATGTAGTAATATTGGCTACCCGGATGTGTATGTTTATAGTACCACAGAGAAGAGGATAATAGGCAAATGAAAGAGTAGAAGATAAGTTTTTTTAAATCATATTTGAACCATGTAGCAATGTAATTCAACATATTAGATTTTTTAAAGCATCACAAAACTAATAAAATTATTTTTAAAACATTTCATTTTGCTGATTAGAAGTTTACAGTGGCAACATGGATATGATACTGAGAGACATAGTTTAGTTTTATTCAAGTTTGGTATCATTTATTAATCAATATTATGTGATATGTCATTGATCTACAAATTTGCCATATTTAAACTCCTGCAAAACATTCTTAGAACCTACAATAATATTATTTGCCTTTAATTTGGGGTAAACATTTGTTTTCATCAACATTGGCTCTGTTCTTTCCTCTTTGGCATGGAGCAACTAAAGTAATAGCATCTGAGACATCTATGATAATTAAACATGCAAATACAGAAATAAAATAACTATTTGAGACGGTCATACAAGTAATTCAGCATATGCTTACCTTATCTTTTCTAGAATACATCAAAATTTATCTACAATATTAAAATTTTATAGATACCTGTCAAACCTAGGATATGTCCCAAAACATGAGAAGTCAGTGAACCCCAGTTTGTGGAACATTTACTCAAATGGCACCAAACAGGAAACATGTTCACTTTGAAGGATTACCAAAGTGATCCTCTCTCTAATGGCCAAGTCCATGAGCTGCTTTCCAGAGCCACCCTACCTTCTTGCATCAGGTGATATGCTGGCCATACCTTTCCTGAAAGTTTCTATTGGGAGAGTCTTCCATGAGTTTGTCATTCTTTTTGTTGAGTTTACCCAAGAATGCAAGGACCTGACCACTCTACCAGTGCCATTCCTCAGGTTTCTGTTTGCAACCTTAAGGGGATGAGGTAATGTCTCCCCCCTGGGACAAAAACCAGGCTTGTTTATAGGCTATGAACAGGTAAGTGTCCCAGGGGCAGTGTCCCTCTCCTGTAATGCAGCCTACTGTGTGTGCAGACATCTATCTATGCCCACTTGCATCACCTCTGTGGGAACCGAAGATCAGAGAACCGACATGACCATGCAGACAATCTGGCTGCTGCTTTGATGTGAGTAATAAAGTCTCTCATCTCTGACCTAGGAGTCTTGTGGCTTCTGTCAGCATCCAGAAAATAACAAAAGGCTAACTTGTTACCTTCCAAGTAAGATAAAAATGTCAGGCCCTTTGCAATTCTTGCCACTCTCTCAATATACTTTGTGAAAATATGCTCTCATTTTTAATTTCTCTCTCTGCTCCCCCACCACCCCCGTCTCCTTCTTTCATCTGATCATCTCAGCCATTTCTGAAAAGTTGATGCTACACAGAACTCTGTCCATGGTCCTGCTTCATTTTTGTTTAATATGCTCACCTTGACAATCTTCCTTTTATCTATCATTTCTATCCTTATATTTGTACCTAAATGCTTTTAAGCACATATTCCAACAAATTTATCTCTTTCTTGATCCTCAGACTTCCTTTTCAACTTCTTAATGTATACTTTTAGTATAATATGCTCTAGACCTATCAAATTTAATTTCATTTAATGTAATCTCAATTCATGTTCTTAAGTGGAAAAGGCTGGAGTCATCTTCAACCTCCCTGAGTATTTTATCAATCACACAGCTGAATTTCTTAGCCTCATATTTTCTTTCACAGCCATTTCTCCCTCACCTGACATGATGTATGATAATATTAACTCTTGATCAAGCTTCCTCATCTTTTCACTCTCCTGTATATTTCACACTCCAAGCTCAAGTTTCTTTCTTAAACACAGATTTGAATACATTACTGTAAATCTCTCTTTTGCCTTTGGTTAAATAGAAATGGTCATGGAATGACAGCCCAGGTGCTTCACAACACTCCTCATTATACTTTTCCAATTTCATTTCAAATCGCTTTGACATTACCATGCCAACTGCAGCACATGCATCCACAAGCGTGTGTACACACATATGCACCCACTTTTTACTTACACCACACCCTCACAAGTCACAACAGACATCTCACTATTCTTACTGTAGTTGATTCTGTATTCTTTGTACATGCTCCTTCTTGCAGAATTATAGCAGCCTTCTGAATGATTGCTACTCCTCCTTTAAATAATAGTGGGAGAAGCATTTCCTCTCTCCCTTAGCCTCCTTACTTGCTTCCTCCATTATTATCTCACAATACTGTATTCTCATTTTCATTGTTTTCTGCACTTTCTTTCTTTTCACCAAATCTCTTACCATTGCCTTTCAAATGTTTCCACTACTCCCATGAAATAACAAACAAAATAATGTCTATTCTTAATCTATTTTGAATGGTTTCTACACTAGATGTTTACTAAACTCTAGCTCTTCCCCACATCATATAGCTTCTATCTGTGCTTCCAAAGGTAGCCTATTCATTATCACACACACTGTCTACCTTTAGGTGGGAGATATATGAACATTCTTTCAGATTTCCAGGACTGGTTCCACATAGCTATGCAAAAAAAAAAAAAAAAATCCTTCTTTTCTGCTCTATGTGTACTTATCTTTGTTGCTTATTCACAATCTATTCACATCACAATATTAACTGAATTCTTTAATCCCTATACCACAGTCCTCTTCTCCATCTCAAGTCCAGCTGTCATCTAGGTGGCTTCAAAATCCATGGGAATAATTTTATCCAAAACTTTAGGCCCATGGTTTAGTGATGTCCTTACCCATATTTGAGCCATCCACTCCCACGGCCATAACATGTAAAATATTTTGCCCGTAACCGTGTTACTTCTGAAATTCTGAACTGAACTGTGCACTGATCAAAACCTCCTGTACTTTCTAATCTGTATTTCATAATCACACTTCATCTGTTCTTTAACTTTATACTTATAATTCCTTAATCTCTCAATTTTCTTTCCTCAAAACATCTGTTCTTTTCTGATTTAGTCTAAATCCTATGAATAGTAAAGTACTTTTTCACCACATCCTGAATTCCTTTCTATTTTATCCTGAAAGGCATTCACCCAGTAAAATGATCACATTGGCAAACATTACTATACATTTTCACTGTTCAAATCCTAGAGGGCAGAGTCCTATCCATGGAACATTTACATATAGACATCATTCCAAATGCCTGCCCTTCAACCACAGTTCTTTTGCATAGTACTGTCAGTCCTTTCATTTAGCCTCACTTACCTCTCTTTCAGATATTCTTCAATAACAAATGTTCACATTTCCTCTCAACTTCTTTATTCAGTCCCTGATCTCGGAACTCTCAGCAAGCAAAGGTGCCTCTTATGTCGGGATTCCACCACACTCAATCTCCGCTCTATTATTTACACATTTATTGATATTTTCACCCTTTCTCACCTAACTTCTGGTTTTTGAGGATGAGATTTCCCTCTAACATTTTAATACAAATCTGTTTTATCTTCAGCTTTGTGCAGTGCCTTGATTTTTTATGAGAATTATATTTTTTATATATTCTTTCTCCATTTTGCTTTCCTGCTTTCTTAATCTCTTTCCACATGCAATTGTTTTCATCCTATTTGCATCCTCCAAACTATCATTTCAAAAAATTACTTCCCTTGACATGAAATTACCACCTAGCTCACTCCATTTTTTCTTTATAAAGAATGATATAAACTCATTGACTCTACTTCCTGACCCCCTATTTGCTGTTTGGCACTGATGATTCAAGCTGGCTTCCTCTTCAATTCCACTGTACATGATTGCCTACAATGCAACATGAATTGTGCGAGACATCAGGCATATGGTTATTAACAAAATAGACTTTGCACTGCCCTCCTGAAAGTTACAGTCTTTGTGTAAAATTTTAACTCAACATCTTTTTCTATGAATCTATTGCTTTAAAATTTTCTTTTCCCTAAAGATCGAGATATGAAACTGTTTCCTTTCTCTTTCTTATTCACCTTATCCCATGTAATCAATCACAAATTCTTGCATATCTGCATGACTGCTTAATGATTTCCCAACCTTTTATTCATACTGACTACCACTCTCCTCATTCATCTACGATCATTAGAGAGCTACTCTAATATACTAGCCCTGTAATTCAGCTCCCTGCTTTATGTCTTGTACCAAGCAAATTCAGTCTGATAAAATAGTGTGTCAAAATACAAATACGGTTATGCTGCTCTTCTGTTCTAAACCATTTTTATTATTCTTTTTGGACTAAAGGGCAAATGTCAATCTGATATGACAGTCAAAGTCATTGAAAAGCTGACCCTGTTTGATTCTCTGACCTTATATCTCACGACTTTCTGCATTGAATTTTACACTGTGTCAACCACAACTGCCAGGAGATCCCCATGTGCAATATATTTTTTCTCACTTTTATATCTTTATAACTTGTGTTCTACTGCATAGCTAACAGCTCCTCCGGAAAACCTTTCCTGGCCCATCAAGCCTGAAACAAGCTCCTCTTTCTTTGTGTTCACGAAATAGTCTTTGCCTATCTCTATACTTATACATAAATATAATACATTATATTGATCCTATGTATGTCTGTCTCCACAACAGGCATTGAGGTAATTGAGGACAGAGGCTATATCCTGTTCAGCTTTATATTCCTAGAAGCTGACAGTGTTTAGCAGATAGTGTTTAATAACAGTTAAAGAAAGGAGTAAATGAATGCCTCTCGTCTTTTATAACATTATCTTGATTCTCAGTTGCCTTAGTTCCTTGAGTGCATAAACTATAGCCTATTTATCTTAATACTTCTACTTCTTAGCAAGTGCTTGGCACATAATAGATTCTTAGGAAATGTTTATTCTATATTAGAATAGAATAGCAATGCATGGTAACTCAGGACATGCCATGATATAGAATGGAAAAGAAGTGTTACCTGTAAAAAAGAAAAATACCAATCTGCTGGGGGAACATTGATAATATACTGGGGAGGCTATGTACATGTGGGGGCATGGGCTATGTGGGAAATCTCTGTACCACTTATTATGGAACTTGAAACTTCTATAATAAGTGAAGTCTTGAAAACATTTACAAAGGCAAATAATTTTACCTAAGGACATTAACTGCTAGAAGTCAGTATTTTAGGCCAAGGGCGGTGGCCCACGCCTGTAATCCCCACACTTTGGGAGGTTGAGGCTGGTGAATTGCTGGAGCTCAGAAGTTTGCCAACAGCCTGGACAACCTGGTGAAACCCTGTCTCTCCAAAAGAAAATAAATAAGCAAAATAAAATAAGAAGGCAATAATATATTCCAAAAATAACTCTATTTTTCTGATTACACTAAAGAGAGCTAAAACAGAGCATGAGGAAATCTTCACTCACAACAAACCGAATTATAGAGTTGTTCTTCCAGGGGATCATCTTTAGATAGATTGATGCCAGTTATGTGTTTAGTTTTCTTTAAGACAACCCTAGTGGCTTCTACCATTTCTGAACCAAATCTGTTCACTATCCTCAACACATATGCATCTGCCATGACAAACAATAATAAAATTAAAGACGAAATTTGCACTAACCTTGACAAAAACTCATTGTAGCAACAGTAGACTCTTACAAGCTGATTGCTGTGGGAAGCTTCAGTGCACATGGCTGCAATGATTCGGAAATCTAGCAGTGTGTTATTAGCTGCCACAACACTGACAAGCAATAGCAATGTACCGATTCTCCTCAACTTCCGCAAACAGTAGCTTGTAATTGTCAGGATTGTATTTCTGATGGACAGACAATTTATTTTAATCTGGGATGTATTTGATAAAAGCAAAAATGAAGAAGCATTTTATTTATTGCATTGCTTTTTGAGCAAGGACTAAAGGATCCAAATAGTTAAGCATCTAGTATTGAAAAGGCACCACATTAGATGTTCTAAATGGTACTAGAGACAGAAATAAGTTATTAACTGTGAAGAAATCCAACCTGATTACTGGAAAACTGACTTGGGAGCTGGAGGAACTGGATTCTAAAACAGAATCTACCATTATTTAGCTCTATTGACATGGAACAAATCCATTTATATTTCTGAGCCTCATTTTTTTTCCTTGTACATGAAGAGTTAAGCCAATAACTCTCTCAATTGTATTCAAACATCACATTTAATAAATTTCAAAAAAAAAAACAACGTGGAAAAAGTTGTCTACTCCCTTCTCACTGGGCTCCCTAATATTTTCTCCACATGGGAATTATGGAAATGTAGAAGGAGAGATAAAGAAAAGGTGGACTGCCGTTGTTAACCCATTTAATAAAGCATTTAAACAATCAAAGGTCTTTTGCATCCCCATATTGGGTTATGGGAAGAGCTAATCTTCACTGATTTTATTTCAGTTTGAATAAACAGATAGCCTAGTCAAGGACTTGTGGCTGAGATTGATGGTTCTGAAAGGGAAAATGTAGTACAGCTATAATCAATGCCATAGACAACCTGGGGCAAAGAATTTCATATCCTTTGTTACTTTGCCCATTTCAACCTTATTTCTTGTGCCCACCACAGGGTAAAAAAAAAATATTGGTTTTATTTCAAGTGTGGTAGACTACTATTGAAGTTTTAAGTAGCAGAAGTTTATAATTTAGTTGATTTTAAAAGTCACCCTGATGTTGGAAAGTAGGTATGCCTGGTTAAAGAATGAGCAGCAAGGTGAAAAGTAGGATAAAGAGTAGGCTTAGAGTAGCGTAGTTATCATGACATGAAAAAAAAGGACTAATTTTGGACAGATATTTAAGGTACAACATAATGTTTATTCTCAGTTTGTCCTATTAATCCTCCAAACTTGTTCATCCTTCTCTGCAGTTAGGAGGCTGATTATCCAGGCCGTGCCACCCATGCTCCCTTTCCAGGTGACTTCTAGTTGGATTTGGCAAACAGGACATGCTAGCAGCAAATTGGAAGGTTCAAAGCTATTTCTTGTTTCTCATACTACCTACTTCAGGCCTGAACTTCTCAGAGTTTCTGCATCTTTTCATGACTATAATTCCTGCTATATGAGCTCTACTTCACTTCCTTGGGTATTTCTGCCTCTTGCAACACTCTTTACCCTTTGCAATGGTATGAATGTTTATGCCTCCACACAACTCTTATGGTGAAATCTTAAACCAATGAAGAATGTGATGGTATTAAGAGGTGGGGCCTTTGGGAGGTGATTAGGTAATGAGATATTCTCATGAATAGAATAAGATTAGTGCCCTTATAAAAGGGACTCTAGAGAGCTCTTTTCCCCTCTTTCAACCTTGTTGGGATATGACAGGATGGCAGCCAGCAACCTGGAAGAGGGCCTTCACCAGGACCCCACCATGCTGGCACCCTGATCTCAGACTTCCAGCCTCCAGAACCATGAAAAATAAGTTTCTGTTGCTTATAAGCCACAAGTCTGTGTTAATCTGTTATAGCAGCCCAGTGAAACTGACTAAGATACTCATTATCCCTTCAGCCCCTGGGACATTCAAGGCTTTCTACTATTGCTAGTCTCTGGTTGCCTCACCATTCCTTATTGGATCCATAATTCTGCTCACATCACTGTGAGTCGTCCTTTCATTGAAGTATTTTTATTTGAACAATTTGTGATGAATTCTGTTTTCTCTGGTGACTGAATAAATGAACAGCCAGTGCCTGCTGATGTGGCAGATGTGGAGAAGAGACGAAAAGTGAACAGTCAAGGTCAACTCTCACATTTCAGTCTGAAGCAATTGGGTGCACCGGGGTTGCACTGAATGCAGTGAAGAAGGCTGGAAGAAATGATTCACCTGTGAAACCCACATATCATCATATAACAGTATACATATCCCTAATATCTGCCAGATGAATAGTCACATGAGCCCAAGTGACTGATAGCTAAGGACTGTATCACCCAGAGTTACACTAAGTTTCAGAATAATCATGAGTTTTGTTTAGTACTACAGCATCTAATACATATGTGTACTTCTCTGCTTTTTTATTTATTGCATTATTTTATCAAATGATCCAAAAATATTAGAAAGCACATGAATTAATCATTTGATAAAACATATCAAAAGAAAAGACAAAACAAATTTTAATTTCAATTATATAAAGTAAAAATAATTGTAGCACATGACAGGGTAAGGGGAAATGTAAAATTATTGCCAAACACAAAAGTTGAGACAAATAGATGCATCTTTATTCAGAAGAGATTTAGTTTAATAAGAATCTAATGAATCCTGTACATCTCCAATATAATAACAAGTAGACATACGATCTTATTAATTCTAGCTAAAATATTTACTAACATTTAACTACATTTAAGAGCTCCTAGAAATATCTGCTTTACTTCCCAAGGGATGGGAACATAATTACCAAAATTCCTTATTGTAAAGTATTACGTGATTTAATCAGAAATCTCATAGAGAAACTCCAGCTTTTTTGTATGACTCAGTGTTTATTAAAACAATTCTATCACTCTTAACATTTTGGACATTATTATCCAAAATGGTCTAGATTTCCTAACTTCCACCTATAACTAGGGATTTTTTGTGTCATAATAATTAATAGTTACATAAATAGAATTAAGATGATACTGTAGGAGAGTAGTGGAAAAGTATGTTCTAAAAAGTCTTTAAAAAGTTAATCAATCTCCAAATATTTTTTAAAATAATCCCACATTTTATCTTATTTCTAAGGTTTCAACACAAACTTTGCCATCTAATTACCATATTATCAGGGGTCCAGTCTAGCTTCAAAACCTGGATGCCAACTGAGGGCACTGTTTTTTCCTAGGAAGTGGTTTGTAGATTTGGTAAATGTAGGAAAATCAGTTGATAATTATGTCACAGCTACTCCCTCTAACTCCCATAATTTCACAAACACAGAGAATCTACACCAAGAACCACTCAACCTGACAACTACTGCCAACTTCATTTCCGGCAGGCTTTTGTATTTAGTAAGTTGCTTAGTCAATTGGAATTATAATTATGTCATTGAGGTAGAAATTACTGTAAACTATTTGATCACTAAACTGATAGTTTACTATCTGATTACTGTAAACTATATGCCTGAAAATGTTTGTTGGGTTTTTGGTTTTATAAATATATCCCAAGTTCTATTATATTCATCAAAAGTGGTCAGTGGCTAGAGAATAATACATGGTATTTTGAGATATTTTAAAACTTTAAGTCTCTTTTCCTGTTTATTTCTTTTCCTCTGGCTTTATTCAAGAATTTTAAAAAGCGGATACCAAAACATAAGCAGAATTCCACACAGAAAACAGAATTCTTTTATCTCAGATGATTGCCTTCTTGTTATTTGAGTTCCCAGCTAAGTCAAAAATGGTCCTGTTGGGGAATGCTCAGTATTTTTCCATTTCAAGTCAAGTAAATTAGAAAACCAATGCCATCAGAAACCTCAATTCTTTTCTCTGCCCTTCAAATGTTGTGACTTCGCATGGGCTTTTCTGAGATGATTAATGACAGGTGTGACTGGGAGTAATTACAGGGAGTGATGGGAAGTTTAAGACTTTGGGGATAAAAGTCAAGGATATGAACATGAAAGTTTTAATGATGAAGTCAACTTCTGACAGGCACAACATGATCATTATGGAAATTTTGAAAGAGAATAAAGATCTAAAAGTGCGTTTGAAATGGAAGAACATAATTTAATCATTAGCCTCTTTGCTATGGAGACTAAAGGTATATCCTGTGTTGAAAGCATTTGTGACTTGGTAGGCTAATTATTCACACCCCTACAATTTTATTCTATTTCATGCCTAAGTTCTTTGCATAGTCCTATGGACTGTGCAATTTTCTCTGGTGTTGAGGTTGTATGGATGGCTACTCACATGACCTGGAAATTCTAAACAGAACCCACAAGTCAGTTAACTTTATACCAATCTTTTGTAGGCATTAAATTAGCTCATATGAAGAAGCCCTAAGTGACAAAGAACACTTCCAAGCATCTGCTGACTTTCTTCTTGGTTGGTCCTTTGATAGCACTGAAAATTTAATTAAATTGTAAACATCTGGACAGCAAAGATCATATTTTCTATACTGTACCTCAGATAGCATCTAGCTTTGTGTTTCACTAATAATAGCTTTAAAATGAATATATAGAATGAGTAACAAGTAAGATCATAGATTTTTTTGGAAGATGATTTAAGAAACGATTGAGTGAGGATATCTAAGCATGGACTTTAGAAAACAGAGTTTAAATGATTTCAAAATAAATTTGCTTTAGTTATTTTAATTTGCCAAGGAAAGAGATACTTCTTATTTATTACATCCATAAAACTATTTGTGCTTCCATAAGAATCATTTTCCACTGATGCAAACTAAAAAGAGCATAGGATATCAAATTTAATTTTTCCCTAGAAATAATAACATTGAGAAACAACCACCAAAAGGGCAGGAAAATAATAAAGCTTTGGTAAGTCTTTTTTCTAGAGACAGTCAGGTAATTTTCAGGGAACAAATTTGCTGACATTGAACTTCAGTTATTTTTGGCATATACCATTTCATAACTAATGGCCAGTAACTGTCATGTATAGAGTCAAATGGAGTAAGTATTTGCTCACTTTACTGTAATCTGCTCTTTATATCACAAGCATGGGTAGATGGTAGAAAATGGTGTATACCATAAAGAACTGAAGTTCAATGTCACTAAGTTTGTTCCCTGAAAATTACCTGACTTGCTTCAGAAAAAACACTTACCCACTTAGGTTAATTCCCACTCCTTGAATGAATAACTCTTCTCACTTTTATCCCATGAATTTAGGTGGGACTTTGCTTCTAGCTCAAAAAGTAGAGAAAGTGAATCAAGCATGGCCAGCCAGCCCATTGCATTCCAAAGTCTTCAATTCTTGGGTCAAGCATGTAACAAAATCCAAGCCACTGGAATATGGTTATGGAAATAGATTGAAATAATCACAGGCTGAACCCACAATGAACCCATACTGCTGACACTAGGCAATTCATAACCAAGAAAAACAAACTTCCGATCACATCATTTGAACTCTAATTCCAACTGTGCCTGAAATTTGAGCTACTCTAACCTTTTTCAGTTATATGAACCATAAATTTTCTTTTATTTCTCAAAGTTAAGTTGGATTTTCTATCAACTGCACCTGAAAGTGTCCTGACACTGTCTTGTTCAAAGACAACATGATGTGTAGTTATCTGTTTCTAACCAATGCCAACAACTTATGCCAGTTGCAGATATGGCTGAATGACCATAATCATCTGAGTGAAGGGTCTCCCAGAATCAAGTACTATCTCTCATGCCTATTGTGGATAGAGTCTCGAGAGGAGGAGGCTGCATGTAATTTTTGCTGTCTGCCACAAAGAGATCTAGACGAGAAACAGCTCCTTTGCTTCAGTGTTAATAACACCCCTCCACAGGTGACAAATCTATTATCATCAGCAAGGTTAGTAAGCAGTGAGTGAATTGGTGGTGGTCCCAAACAATCGTGGTTTGAGAAATTCTAAGCTGGCTGAAGGTTGTAGGCTTTCCAAAAGAGAAAACTCAAGATCATTCAGCCAGGGGGAGATGAAATCCAGAGGAGAAGATCTAGAGAAAGTGACAGCAAACATCGTCTCTTAACAGAATGCTCCCCATGACTGTAGGTCATGTGCATACTAAACAGGGGACATTTATTAATATCCATTGTTAGGTCAAGTGAAAATGCAAGACCTGCCAAATTAGTCCTTAGAGCTTCCAGAAACCCACAAGTTTATACATGTATCAACTGAAAATCAAATCCCTACCTCCTTCCCCATACAGAGAATTCTACTCAGAAATACCTTTTTTTTTTCTTTTGAGGATGGGAATAAAAATTGGAGATAGTCAGTAAGTAGTCCAGTTACACAGCAGTACCTTTCAGCCAGTGGCGAAGACTACCAGGTATAGTCTGACAGGTACATCGCGATAAACGAGACAGGATATGAAAGAGGGGCGGGGACTAACCTCTAGATTTTAAGTCTTGGAGCCAGGTGTTACTGAAAGACAGAGTTTGGTACAAATCAAGTTCAAGAACAAAACCATCCAGAAGAAAACGCAATTCAGACTAGGCAGAAAGACAAAAGCTAGGTTAAAAAGCAAGAGGAACCACTATGCTGTGGAAAGCTGATAAGTGGGTGCTGGCGAAGAGAGATCCTTAAGATTCTTAAATATGGACACAAATAATATTTGAAGGAGAATCTGAGACTGCACCCATGCTCTGGAAACAACTAGTAAGCTTATACAACTACCCTGAGCTCTAGATCATTCTTTCTTGGTTAGAATTAAAATCACAGAATTATTTTAGTTCACAGCTTTTCTATATATTTTTAATAAGTGAATTCACAGAAAAGAAGCGTATTACATGTGCTCCTGCAAAATGAGCCACTCAGTTTCTAAAGGGTTAATATTTAATAGTAGCATCCCCCACTGCTACTATATAGTCTTCATTTGCTAATGTTGTGATTGCTATCAGAAATTCTTCGTTTCTGTCATCTGTTCAGCCGTCCATGGTGAAATGAAGAAAAGTGATAGCAACATGCGTTTTCAAAAAGCTGTGTATTGAATTTAAAAGAGAGTGCAGGATTCTGTGATTATGTTCTTCCTCCATTTTAGTGTTATAAGTTATTTTCTTTTGTATAATAATAGTGATAGGAAATTATAGTTGTTGCCATAATAGTTTTTGCTGTGTAAAATAAAAGCTGATGACACTGTACTGATTTCCAAGTTTTACACACACACAACACAATATTATACAATGCAAAATCCATATCTATCCAAGAGAACTCAGTGGTATCACAGGGGAAGAAATGGTTCAAAATTAGGGATTCTAATTATTCTATGTGAAGTTATTAATAATATTTTGAAGTGCAATTGCCAGTCACCTAGAAGGTCAGAAACAATTGTTTGGAATGGATTTCTTCAAATCAAGTGAAATAAATCTCCACCAATTCCCATATGATGACATAATGTATATTTAAACTGATGTTGCATAAACAATATATTCAACTGGCAGGTTGTGAATACATTCAGAAAGTTATTGATGACCTTTCATCATGATTTTCTAACTTAGTTTTGCTCTACCACTCCTGAGCTATAAGCTCATCAATAACTCATTGAAAAAATGATGTATATAGAGTGAGTGAAAAAATGATGTATATCTAGTTAATCCAGTTGGTAAGAAGCAACTTCTCTGTATACTACTTTTGACATAAATTTATAGACCATGTTGAATACTCTCTTTTTATAAATATCATTTTGGCACTACCTATACTGGTATTTTATTTACAAATATTTATAAGCTAATAATGATTTGAGAATTTGAAAAGTGAACATAAAACATATTAAACAATATTTAAAGATAAAAAGAATTTTGTTTTCAATTAGCAAAATCAATTAGTAAGTGACAATCTAAAACATTCTATATAGATGATATCAAACATGTGGAAGAGAAAAGAAAATAAATCAATTTTTTTCTTAGCCAGATATATTTGATTTAAGGAGACATAACTTATGTACATTGTATTTGTAATGTTTGGTGCTTATATGATGCAAATTAAAAAGTGTATTTAAAATTTTATTTTTGATACCTTCTGGTGTAAGAAAATAAAGTACTCAAAAAATATATATAACGAGGTATGTCAAAAGATACAGACTGAAGTCATTCCCATTAGCCAAATCTGGAACAATTAGAAAATAACTGTTAATAACTGAAAATAAAATGCTGATTGTAATGGATTGCAAACCTTAGAATAATATGAATGTCATTGAATCTCACTGAAATAAGAAAAATAAATAAATACGGGATGGTGCTTCCTTACAGAGGAATTTTGATTAACAAATGTAGAAAAAATGATGTAAACCGAAAATCGCTATTTGGAAAACACATAATATCAAATAGTGATGATTTTGAATTTATGATTTAGAATATTTAGAATCATCAATAGATGCTAAAATTACTGGGTAAAAGCAAAATGAGGAATAAGTATTTGCACAGTCCCAAAGTATCTCTTCACAAAACACTTATTCATTACAAAAGGAAAAACAACTTTATAGTAGAGAAATCTGGCAGACACTACCTTCACCAAGTCAAGTTTAACTAAGAAATGGATCAAGAACCACTGAGCTATGAAACAGCAAGGACTAAACATCACTTCAATTATATTATTGCCAAAAAATTCCTACTATAATTTTCATCGTAAGAAAACCTCACCAAGTGAAAACAGAGAGATGTTCAACAAAATATCTTTTTCAGTACTCTTCAAATATGAAAGGGTCTCAAACACAAAGACAGATTAAAGAAATGTCACAGAGAAGAGGGAACTAAGGTGATAACAGCTAAATGCAGTATGTGTCCTAGACTAGACTCTGAACCAGAAATTGAACATTTTTTTGTACAGTTGGCACAATTTGAATATGGTTTGTAGATTAGTTAACAGCATCATGTCAATATTAATTTCCTGGTTTGATAGCTTTACTGTAGTGATATAAGATGTTAACATCTGGAGATGTTGGGGAAAGGGTACTGTCCATGGAAAACACACACTAACAATGCTATTTTTCTTCTCTCACTGAACAATAATCAACATAAAATACTTCTGTGACCAAATGTCTGGGGATTTCTCCCAACTAACAAGCAATTAATAAATTCTGCAATAGATACCAGACACCAGGTGGATGTCCTCTAATTCAATTTCATTCTGATACTATCTACCTGGGTATAATATCAGATCCCACCAGTTGAGTGTTTGGTCCCAAAAGACTGCCTGCACTTCCAATGCCAATTGCAGCCCCCCGGTTGTTTTACCTGTGCTTTGAACCAGCTGGTTATAAATTGGGGATTTCATGACACTTTCTTTAGTTCAATTAATTTGCTAGAGTGGCTCACAGAACTCAGTGAAACTCTTACTTAGGTTTACTGGTTTATTATTAAGAACATTACAAAGGATACAAGTGAAGAGATGCATAGGGCGACGTATGGGAGAAAGACCACAGACTTCACACACAAGGTATGGCAGAGCTTTCATGCTTTCCCTGTCATACCACCTCCTAGGAACCTCCATGCGTTCAGCTATACGAAAGCTTTCCATACCCAATCCTTCAATGGATAATCATGATTGAAGTGTGAACTGTGTAGAAATGTTATTGAACAAAGAATCATCTAATACTAGTAGATTGAGTGGGGGAAACCCAGCAAGGCCTATCTGTTCAGAGTCTTGTTGGCCTCTGTGCAACATTCCTTCCTCCAGGGTATGAAGCAGGACGCCTTCTGAAATGAAGGTCTTATGATCTGCAATCAGACAAGTTAGGTCAGAGAATATCCTTATGGCCAGCTCCAAGACAGAAAAGTAGGGGAGGAGTGTTGCCTTGGGAAGCAAAAGCAGCAGGTGAGAGGAGGGAAGGAGAGGAACAGAGAGAGATTCTGCCTTCCGAGGCCTAACTTGCCCCATGAGAGTTGTTAGCTGGGAATGATGGATGAAAACCAATATATATATCATAATATCACAGGTACACAGGAATTCATTGTATTCTTTCTGCAACTTTTTGTTAGTCAATTGCAAATTGAAAATAAAATAATAAAAGTAATGTGTTAAATTTTTTGTGAATTTTTAAGTAAGTTAATGCAGACCTCCACAGGAACATCATACATAAGGACCTTGATAGGAATTTAGAGAAAGGAGCCCTCTTGTTCGCCTGGAGCATCTCATTCCCTGCCTATTGCCCCGTCTTTCTGCCTCTTCCTGAACACAGCTGAGACTGATTAGTCCTTTACAAGATCTTCACAGGCCGTCTTTAGACAAAATTTATTTTAGACAAAAAGTGGTACAAAACTCTAATCGGCACAGTCAGTTTTAGCCACACATGAATGGTATTGCTAGTTCAGTCCTGATCTTGTACCCTAATTCCAGTAAGAAAGTGTCTGCTTGTTCTACTAAACTTCTCTAGGTGACCATTTTAGTTCTTATGTCCTTTTAGCACTCTAGTCCTTCCTTCCTCTTGCACTATCACCTATTTTTAAATGATAGACTTCTCATATGCCACATACTTGTCAACATGTCTGTGCAGACATGATTCCTCTGAAATCCTTATCTCTTATGCCATCTCCATTGCTGCACAGTAACCTCACCAAAACCAGCTCGTTTGCATTCTAGGTTATTCCTTGTCTGTCTTCCAGAATCTATGGATGCCTGCCATCATAAACCTCCTGTAGTACATTAATTTCCCAAGGTCATGTCTTATCCCAGAAAGTAGCCTGATTATGGCTACAAAGGGTGCCCAGCCAAGCTTTAGTGCTTCACCTGCTGCCTTCACATAGGTGCATGGTTCTTCTTACATACCCAAAGTGCCCCCTAACAACATAGAAGATAACAATACACATCATAAACTACCCACAAGGAGTCATTCTGATAGGCAATGGGGAGGGATTTTGAGACTATAATGTTTAACGTTGCTTTTTGTGGTCACACTGTGAAAAACGTAGGCTATCAGGGGAATAGAAACTAAAATTAGGTAACTCAGCAAAAATAATCAGGAGCGAAGGATGATATTTCCTAATTTTATTCTCAAAGAAAGATCTACACTGCATTTTTTTTTAATATGGAAATTTTACTCGATGAATTGAACCTTGTCTGTCTGGACTAATTGTAAAGAAATTGAAGGTCCATGATACATTGTAATTTGTGCTTTTTCTGAGTTGTAGACCTTATAATGCACATAAATGGAATTGACTGCCCAACCCCTGCATTTCAGCATGATTTTATTGTTCTCAAATAGAAAATGTGTGTGCAGCAGCACTCATGAAGAATGTGAAGGTAACCTTGCTCAGAGATACTTCACTGTAATTTAAATGCCCAAATTGTTTATTCTAGGTATATATTGGAAATTAGAAAATTGACTTTTTTCTCGTTATATGAGTTCTGAACGGCAAAGACTTTATGCTTGGTTGTATTTTATTTTTTCTCATTTCTACATGTGATTTTTTTTCTAAGTTGACTTAGTTTTTCTCCGGGGTAAAGGTTCAATAATCTGAGAGAAGCGTCAACCTGTGTTGTTGCATTGTTCAAGGTAGTAGCCACATTTAAATAAACACAGGTGGCTATTTAAATTAAAATTAAAGAAAATTAAAGATTCACTTCCTCATTTACACTAGCAACATTTCAAATATTCAATAGTCACATGTACCTAGTGGCTATTGAAATGTGAATGCATTTCTATGATGGGGAAAGTTCTCTTGGACAACATGTAAATCTAAAGCATGAATAATTTTAGAGGTTTTCTGATGGTAATATGTATGAAATATGTAAACGATATGTACAACATGTAAATCTAAAGCATGAAGAATAGAATTTTAGAGTTTTTCTGATGGTAATACGTATGAAATATGTAAACAATATATACAACATGTAAACCTAATGCATAAAGAATTTTAGAGGTTTCCTGATGGTAATATGTACAAAATATGTAAATGAAATCACAGAGAAATGGGTAACTCTCAAAAGGATGTGGTAACATCATAGTGAAAAGCAGGAGAGGTTATAGAATACTGAATGCACATTTTTCCTCACTAAAAATATTCATGACCTTATGAATTGAATTATGCTAAATTTCTATATAATGCTCTATGCTATCGTGAGGTGATTTTCTCTGCAATGATATTAGTCAAAAGCATATTTTTTGCTATAAGTTTTAAACATCAAATCACAATTTTCTTCTGATTCATTAGTAGACCACAGTAGCTTGGAAAATGTAAGGTACCTGTCTTAAAAAATTGCAATCTAACATATAATGCCTCATTTAGAAAAATACATCCAGGATCTGTTTCATACAAATTTGTGCAGGTCAATTTTCAAACCTTTTCAAGTGTTAAAACCCATATAGTATTGAATTAAATCAGATTTAAAAGAAATAGCTGTAACAATAATAATATCCATTTAGATGATCTCAATATATAGAAAGCATTTGTTTTGCACACATGTAGCTTAAAAACGTTAAACACATTGAAGATGCTAAGTACAGCAATTAAAATAGATGTAAACGTGGGAATTAAAAAAATATATGTATAGTCCTATCATGATTCTACTTGAGAAAAATCACTTTGATTCATTCATATCACTTCTCACATAATTTTAACTTTGCAAAACAAAAATGCTGGGCAAGCTAATGGAGAATTCTCCTGGAAAGAACCACAGAGATGAATAACACAAGAAATGTCCTTTGAGAAACTCACAGTCTGCTGAGGTAGGAGACATGCACACAAAAGCAGGATGTCTGATACAATTTAGTCTCTTTAGCAGCGATGATAGACCATTTTTAAAAGTTTGGCCGACTAGACAGTCTAACAGTTTGCATATTTTGGCTGGCTGCAGTTGTCCAGCTATGCTAAGAATTGGCCAGTCACGCCTAATATGTCATGCTTCAACTTCAGATACAAAAATTGTTAAAGTGGGGTATGATGACAGTTTTCAAATGCCTCGACCCTGCTATAAGATCTGGCTTTCAAAACTTTCATTTATATGTCTCTGTCATTGCAATAGTAATTTTTCATAAGTAGAACTTTTCATATATTCTAGTCAGTGTTTCTCTTTGAACCCTCAATTGCTTCATGCATCTCAAAAATTGGTCATTTAGTTTCTCCTTGATGTGGATCAGTCCCACTGAACACTCCTCAAGAAGAGTTGAGTTTGTATTTTCCTCCTTACCCATTCTATTGCAACTGTAATAGATCACAAGTATGATATTCTGCATTGCATTTATTTGTTTAAACGCCTGTTTCCCATACCAGATAATAACATTTTATGGCAAGAAATTATGTCATAGTCACTTTGTGCTTCACATTTTTCAGTTCTAAATCTTTGTTGAATAATAAATAAATACAAATAAATAAAGATACTGCTACAAATAACTTATTATTTTTTCTATTATATTATTTCCTGAAGGAAACCTTCACTGTCTCACCCAAGCTAGATTCCCCTGGATGTCTCTTTTGTTGTACTTATCAAAATATAGATAGCACTTTTATAAATTGAGGAATTTATTAATGTTTGCTTCCCACCTTGAAAATAGGTCCTTGAAAGAACAGACCCCATTGGTTGGATGAAATAGCAGAACAGTTAGCTAAGGTTGTTATGTGGAAAGTGGAAATAAATAAGAACACAGCAGAAAGATCACAACTGGGATTGTAGGTTTGGCCTTCACCTAGTTTGAGTGATATTTATAGTGTTGAAATTCAATGACTATGTTTACAGCGTGAAAAAAGAGGATCAAGGAACCAGTGCTGGAGTTTCAGGTGACAGCCATAGTTAAGAAAGGAGGACAAATGAAGGAAAGAAGTAGAAACAGTGACCAAACAGGGAGGAGAATTAGAAAATACAGAGTCATGAAAGGTAAGGAAAAACAGACTTTCAAGGAATGGGGATTTAATGACACTGCATATGCCATAAACAGGTCAAGTAGCACCAGAAAAAGGTAATTAAATGTGAACGTTCTAGGTTACACTTGAAAAATTAATTTCAATAGTGAAGTGGGAGTTTAACCACATAGAGTGAGATTTGTAAGAGATGGACTCTTCAAAGCAGCAGTTTTGGAGTACATGTAACATTAAAGGAGTTGGGTGGTCAGTGGAAATAAAAATTACAGTATTTTAGCAAGAAATGAGATTAAGTTTAAAGTCAAATCTGTGGACTAAAATCAGTCAATCCTGCCATAGGATGGAGAGTTGAGTTATTTCTACATTAACAGATAGCATATTACATATGTGCCAGGTGTGAATAAAAATTCTGATTTTCTGCAAACTTATTTTTAACTATGAGCAATATAGCATATGTAATTAAATAGAAAATAAAAGTTTGATATTTATTAGCAAGTGCAGTCTTCTTTTCCCCTGATCAAAGATTATAGAACAATCTAATATTACCTTTGAAATACCTACAAGATAAATATTAATAGTTAATACATACACATTTTAAAAGTACGTAATTTGCCTGAAGAGTTTTTAAAGTTAAAACAAAAGTTCTGGGCTCCTTTGTTTGTTCTTGTTTGTTTGTTTTTTACTATTTTGTATATTCAATAGACATTATTCATTCACTCGAGTATTTATTGCAAGCTTACTTTGAGCCAGGTATTGCTTTAGATGTTTTCATATTTTCCCTAGGAGCAGTGGTTCAGTATTTGTTAATTCATTGGTCACAACAACATTACATATAAAATACAACTACTGAAAATAAGAAGAATCACTTCTATTTCATTTGTAGGTTGACATATGTTTCCTTCATTTGGCTATGAGCTCCTTAAAGAAACAGACATGTTATCTTCATTTTGTATTCTCAGCATACTATCTGATCCCTGGAGCAAAATAGCTCCTCAGTCAGTGTTAGTGAGTAGGTGAACAAAGAGTCAAAATAAAGTAAAAATGTTAGGTTTTCTGTTTCAATTGCAGGTCCATCCAAAAAAGACATGGTTTCTGCAAATAGCAATTTCACACTTTACCAACTTCAGAAGTGAGAAACCTGGAACACTGAATGGTGAACCAGCCACAGAACGCACCAATAAGTATGTTCATGAAACATCATTTTGTTTCTATTGATTGTAAATTTTGTGAGTGTTTTTAGGTTAGGAAGGGGGGGGAAAGGAAACAGGTCAGCTAGACAGTAAGTGGCCTTTAGATGGTTAAAGAAACATACTCTTCCTAGAAGTTCCTTTGCACTGTAGATACAGACTTTCTGTCCTTCCATTTTTTTTTTAAAGGAGGTGAAGTTGTTATTTGAAGAAGCTTGAACCTACCACTTAACTAGCACGCTATCTCCTCACTTCCAGATTCCATTGGTTAATTCCTCAAATTATTATTCTGGTGCTGTCCTTTTTGCTACACTTTCTGTTTCCCCAGGTTTCAAAGTCACCTGTCTTACACATTTCTTTAAAGTCAAAGGTCTTTTTTACTTCAACTTCAAACACCATCCCAATGCCTGCTTCTAAGATTTACTGAAAGACTGTGTCCTCTGAGAACTAAGAGAACTGAATCTTCACATACAGATGCTAATGTGCACAACACAACTTTAATTGTAGTATAAAGATACCTTTATCTCATTTCTGAGTTGTTTGACTTTCTCAGTATTTCTGCCTGGAATTGTACGTATCATATTCATGTAAAATATACTGTGATTTAATGTAAAAATTTCAGAAGGACAGGTATTGTCTTGTCCTTATTTTCACAGTCCTCAATACAGATCATGAATATACATCTATTTAATCATAATTTCACAGCTTCTAATTAATACCTGTGTGACTTTGGCAAATTTTTTAACCTCTATACAGTTTAAAGTCTATGCTGAAAAACAGATATTAACTGGTGTAACTATATCATTTTTTGCCAAAGAGATATTTTGTGAATGGTAAATAATACTAAATACTCTAGCAAAACAGACATAAAGTTGAACTGTTCAAGATAATCCAGGACACATGCGGTCACCTTACTAGTAACAGAGCCTAACATTACTAAATGAGAAAACACCCAGAAAACACTTAGACTTAGAAATTAGAACTCTAGGTACACAATAGGTGTTAGAATATTGTTATTGATATTTGTATATATTATTATTGGCTTAGGAAGACCCTTGAGGTCATTCTTGATCTACACTAAGTGTCTCTCTATTGAGACAATTAGACCATTAAGGACAATGTAGTTATTATCCCATTTTTGTTTCTTTTACATTTTTCGACGGCATATTTTGAAGTTAAACAATTCTCATCATCAATACATTTCTATCATCTGAATGCAATGAATAAAATATTTTAATGAACTAAAAAATTGTTTGTTAGAATTCTGTCCTCATTAGAGATTTAGAAGAGCTGTTCAATTTTTTTGAATGAGCCTGAAGATTATTTTGAAATGGGTCTCAGTCTCCCATTGTAAAAGCAGAATCATTTTCATTCCTTTAATTTCTCCTGAGTATAATTTTCCAGCTTTTTCATTGATGTGACTCTCCAATGAATCCTACACAAAGTTCACCAAACTCCTTTAGGACCTCAAATTGGACAGTATCCTTATCTAATAACACTAAAATGTTGAGTATAGCAAGAGGATAACACTGAAATTGCTATATGCTAATCTGACATTCTAGTAAAGTATTTCCATATGTATACTGAATATCATGCTTTATTTGTTACTGTGTATAGAAATAAACATAGCTCTTGTCTCTGAGGAGTTTACAATAAAAAAAAAAAACCTCCAGACTTCTTTAGGTTATTGAAGTCTTTACTGTGTTGTAGACACTGGACTGAAAGCTCCACAAGGACCCAGATCTTGTTTGTTTTTTATTACTGATGCAGAAAAGCTATTATTCTTGGCACATCATGGCCTGCTTGCAAATATTTGCTAAATAAATTAATGAGAAGATGGAAAAATGAATAGAACACAGATGAGAGCATACTAAATAAATGTAGCAAATCATATATTAAAGTTATGTACAAATAGAAATATCGGATGCTAACATCTATTAATCCATTTACTCAAGCAATATTTATTGGACACCTCTCCTACTAACACTAAAAATGTAAAAGGAAACTAAGATATTGTCGTTGCTCAATTATAAACATAGACAAAAATTATAGATTAGATAAAATAATACCAAGTAATCTCATATATGTGAAAATAATGCAGTATGAACACTAAAGTTCAGCCCATAATTACAAAGATAATTTGATTTCAGGTCATCATGATGCTAACTAAAAGTGAATAATTAATCATGGCAGTACTTCACAAAAAGACTTTTGATAATATACAAATATTTCTGGTATTTGTGTTAGCAAAATGGAAATAAAAGGAAATATTCTTAACACACAAAGTTTAAATTAGAAATACTGATAGAGATTATTTTAAAAGGATGAGTCATTAGAAAATGTCCCACTTGACCAGATGCAGTGCCTTCTTGCCTATAATCCCAGCACTTTGGGATGCCAAGGCAGGTGGATCACCAGGTCAGGAGATTAAGACCATCCTGGCCAACACGGTGAAATGCCCTCTCTACTGAAAAAAAAAAAAAAAAAATAGCTGGGCATGGTGGTGGGCTCCTGTTGTCCCAGCTACTCGGAAGGCTGAGGCAGGAGAATCACTTGAACCTGGGAGGTGGAAGTTGAAGTGAGCCGAGATTGTGCCAATGCATTCCAGCCTGGACGACAGAGCAAGACTCCATCTCAAAAAAAAAAAAAAAAAAAAAGAAAGAAAGAAAGAATAAAAGCATATGTCCCACTCAAATCAGAAACAATGCCTCTACATTGCACTATGTTCCAAACATCTGGAAGTTATTACTTTTCTATAAGGAAACAACAAATATGTTTATAAATACTAGAAAGGAAGAGATGCAGTGATAATTGTGTGTGTGTGTGTGTGTGTGTGTGTGTGTGTGTGTGTGTGTGTCTGAGAGACAGTGATTATGCAGAGATATTCATCAAAATGTCAATAATTACTATCTTGAAGATGGTGAAACTGCAGGAGCTGTCATTCTGGTTACAATTTTGTATTTGGGAGGGTGGGGGTGGATATAGCTTTGTATTAAAAAACACATTCCCTTACCACGTGGAGCTGCATTGAGGAAGAAAAACATAACTATAACCAAATAACTCACATTGTTAATATGTAACATGACAGGAGCCCTTACGAAAAGAATGTAGGAGGAAATAACCAATGGAATGTCAGGAATTCTCTTGGAGACAAAAGAAATGTTTTCAAGGATGTAAAAATAATGTGTGAAATTAAGGAATATAAAAACATAATTTATTTTTCAAGAGCAAACAATCCTATATGATTAAGAGTATCGAGTATGGGGGAAGAAGAGAAAGAGAGAGTAACATATTGGAAAGGGGGATTTGGGCAGATTGTAAAACTTGCCTATCATGCTGAAGAGATTAGGCTTAATTTCATACCAGTGGTAGCTATACATTTTCTTTCACATATACCTGAATGAATTGTTTAAAACTATTTATTCCTTGTAATATGGCTATATTAGATACAGTCTAGCTTCATCTTTAATTCACATAAATTCACTCACTTCTGAGTAAGGTAAGTAGGCACTTAGACAGGTAGGTATGTAGGTAGATAAACAGTCAGACAAATAGATTAGATAATGGGGCCTTGACAAAAATGTATTACCTGGCTAAAATAAGGTATGACACCTTTGAAATTTTTTTAAAAGGAAGCTCTTTTTGCTTTGCTCTCAGGGAAATTGCTCTTAGAGTTATAAATCTTGAAATATCCCTTTGTTTATGACCCTGGAGATATTTTTTACCTGGGAAATGCAGAAAATATCACCCAGGTGGATGACAAAATGGACAAGGATAATTATAAAAGGAGTTTTGGTAAAGGAGACCTGTAGAAAGCAAATTGTTCTCAGAAAGATTTATTTTAGGAGAAATATATATAGAAATGGAAGATCTAGAAATGTATTTCATTAGAAATATCTACGACCTCATACTATATGCCCTGGAAAGTCCTTCTGTGGCCAAGAGGTTGAAGCATCTTAGTTTGCAGACCACTTCCATTGACAAGAAAATGCTGCTATATAAATACACTTCATATAAATACAAAAGTGACCTGATGATATTTGTCTTTTAGAAAGATATCTGACTATCATATCACTATTACATCTCCAGTGCCTAAATCTGAGCCAGAGACATAGAAAGTAATTAATAATATCTAAAATTGCTATCAATAATCAATAAATAACTGATACACAAGTGAGTAAATTAGGAAGTACGAAGACAGGAAAGATATGTTTCCTAAACTTGAGATCTCCTCCATCCACTGTCTTACTTGTCTCTCTAGATTACTTCCATCTTTCAGTGTAGCTTTACCTCTTTTGAAAAAATTTCCCTCAAGTTAACTGTGTCTCCCAGTATTCTCTGTGAGCCTGTTGTGCCTTGTGAATATCCTCTGTCATATTAATTATCATATTGTTTTGTAATTGTTGACTTCTATGTCTGTTTCTTCTTCTAGCTTATGATAACATGAATCACTCTGGCCAACATATTTGGAGTGCTTGGATATAGTACATATTTAATTAAAATTTAATTAATAAATATACAAAGACATGAAGATTGTATATTTAGATACTTAGTGTTGTCACTGAAAAGACTATTTCCTGGCTTCCACTTTATGGGGAGATACAAGTAATTTAATAACTGTACATTTAATTTTAACTGTACAATTAAACTGTACATTTAATTTGAGGATCTCCAGAAGATATCTTTCTTATTTCAACACATAGGTTAGTCAGTCTTCTTCAGAGCTACTAGTCTGCTTTTGTCTTTGAAAATTAAGAATCATATAAATGGTTGGATGTTTCTCCTTGTATGAATAACAAAAGGCTTAAAATCAAATTTTTCATTACTAGAAAAACAATACATGCATATTTTATACAACTGTATTGCTGGCTTTGTTTTATCTTTTTGTCTTCAGTTTATTTTAGTCCTCATTTTCATCAATGAATTTGTTGCAGTGAAAAATATTCTTTTCTAAAACATAATCTGTACAGGTAAATAGAAATAAAACTATAATAAATACAAAAGTGAAATTATTTTCTACTCTTGACTCATAGACCCCTTCCCGGAGGCAACCACTCTCACCAGCATCTTGATTATCTAGTACATTGCTTTTGAAGGTAATCTACACATACACAATTGCATAGGCATATTGTATAATTTACATAAATTATGGTGTTACACAACTATTCTGCATTTTTTTCAGTTTGGAAATATATTTGTTTATTTCCAGACTCTCTTATTGTAACATATTTTTGATATATTTTGGATTTTCTTATTTCACTTTCCACATATCTTAACCACTTTGATACTAATCATCTACTTATCTCTTTGAACTGCCTTTTGGAAAATTCTGTCAGCTCTATCTTTCAGTTCATTAATTATCTCTTCATCTATGTCTAATCTGCCTATCACAAGATCTCTTTGGATTGCTTGATGCCAGGAGTTCAAGACCAGTCTGAGCAACATCGTGAGATCCTGCCTCTAAAAAGATTAAAAAGTTAGCCAGGCATAATGGCACATACCTGTAGTCCTAAGCTACTTAGGAAGCCAAGGTTTGCTTGAGCCCACAAGTTAGATGCTGCAGTGAACAATGATTATGCCATTGCTCTCCAACCTGGTAACAGAGCAAGAACTTGTCCCCCATAAAAAAGAAAAGAAGTTTGTCTTTCTGTACCTGGCTTTCACTTAACATAATGTTTTCAGTTCTATTCATTGTTGCAAATGACAGTATCTCATTCATTTTTTTTATGATGGAATAGTACTATGTTGTGAGTATGTACCACATTTACTTTATCCATTCACCTGTTAGTGGAGACTTAGGTTGCTTCCAAATCTTGGCTCTTATGAATAAACATGGGAGTGCAAATATTTCTTCAATATACTGATTTCCTTTCTTTTGGGTATATACCTGGCAGTGGCATTGTTGGATCATATGGTAGCTCTATGCTCAGTTGTTTGAGGAACCTCCATACTGTTCTCTGTTGCATGCTCATAAAAATTAAAAACAAAAAAAAACAAGACCTCCTTCGAGTTTTTTAATTTTATTGACTATTTTATTATTTCCAGAAATGATATTGAGTTATTTTGAAAATGGCTACATTGTAACTCAAACTGAATCTGGTTTAGCCTGAGAATTTAATCACAGTTTTAGATATTTCAACATTTTCTTCTACCAAGAAAATGTGAATCATGGAGAAGAAAAAGAAGGAGAAATTGGACTGTTTCTATTACTCATTGCAGTTGCACCAATTACTTAGTCCCTGGTTTGTGGTTTCTTTTTCATCCAGATGTTTGCTTCTTCCTCTACCCTTTTATTTAAATAAATAGGACCGATAAGGAAATAATTCATTCAAGTTATACATATAATATCTATTTTTAAATTTACCTGATGTTTTTCACATAGACTTGCCATGTATTGTGTTTTTAATTCTTATATTTACATGTCAGATTAATGACTACTACACTTTTATTTAAATCAGTGTTTGTTTATTTAAATAAATATACTTATTTTAGTTGTGTCTGTGACCTTTTCGGCACTTAATGCTCCCGTTGGTTTTGTCGAGTGACAATTCCAGGAGATTTTTCCCCAAGGTGCCCTGTAATTTTGAACAATGACCTTGTAGGGGGAGAAGAAGATTTATTCCTCTCCTCCTCATCATAACGGTCATGTCTAACACTCCTATGACAAAGACAAGCTAACAAGATAAAAGAATAACAAATTTATTTGACCATAGTTTTACATGATGTGGGAGCCTTCAGAATGAAGACCCTGAGATCCAGGAGTGAACTATTCATTTTTATGCTTAAGTTCATTGAAGCATGGACAGTCATGTAGAAATGTGATTGGACAAAGAGGGTATGATCTAAAGCAGATCTAATGACAGTGAGGAAACCTAGCAAGTCCTGTCTGTTCAGATTCTTCTTGCCTTCTCTCTTGTAACATTTCTCTCCCATGTATCTCTCAGAACCCTTACTGGAATGGGTGAATCTTATGACTTACTATCAAACAAGGAACGTCGAGGAATTTCTTTATGGCCAGCTCTTATACAGAAAGATAGGAAAAGGTCTAAGTAATATTTCTAGGCTTTATGGCTGGCTTTGAGGTAAAGGGTTTCTGGTATCTAAAGGAAAGAAGTATTCCAGTTTCCACGGCTACCCGCAGGGGAGACTGAGGAGTGAGGAACAGGTGGGCAGGGCAAAGTAAGAGTGAAACTTTAATTTTGAGGCTGTTTCTGAGGCCCTGATTTGGGCATATCATTTTCTGAGCCCCAACTACCTGAACTTCAGCAGGACTTTAACTGAAGTATCTTGTTTAACCTAGGGTGAGACAGTCTTCAGAAGCACTTTTTCATTTACTCACACATGTCAACTACTTTGGCATCACTTTTTATGTTAAAAATCACAGTTTGGAGAATCTTTGTTTCCTCAAAACTCAGACAGAGGTAGAAAACTTCTTTGTCACTTTCTGTACCTGCAGGTATTTTATGTTTTCAAACTCACATTTTACGCAATGTGCAGCTCTTCAGAGATTCTAGTTTATGTAGGGATCTCTGCTTGGGATTTCACTCTTACAATCCAACAAAGGCTTGCATCTTGTCCCAGTTTAGACATTAAAACCAAATCCAGTTGGGTGCCAGGACAATACTTTCCCTTTCCTTACACTGCCTACCACAAAGTTACGGAAACACCAACTCCTGCAATTAGGCTCTGGTTTTCAATTTGCTGGTTCTTTTCTCTGTTTCTGGAACCTAGATACTGTGTTCCTTTTTTTATTTCCAAGATTAACAGGTGTAAAAATGTATTTTTGAATGTCTTTTATTCAGAATTTTGATGCATTTGTACTGACAGAATTTTGAAGTTTTCTTATTTTACTGTGTGCCATAACAAGTTATACATCCAGATTCCTATTACATGTGAACATTTTCACATGAATTTTATACTCAAATTGTCAATAATTCTATAGTTTACATATAGATTAATTTAAAGAGAATTGATTAGAGGCAATGCATACATTGATCCCATACCAATATTTTCCTATGCTGGAATTTGCATTGCACCCCCGTTGTAAACTGAAACGTGCAAATAATTGATACTAATCACTGACCTATAATTAATACCACAGATCTTTCATTGGTAGAAAGTTGTTGTTGCTACCTTTAAATAGAGGCCCTACTTTCTTCTCTCCATCAAGATACTTTCACAAGCCAAAATAGTAGTGAATTTTGCCTTGAGTTTGAAGCTTTCCATGAATTCATTATAACACAAGTAGTCAGGCACCACTTAAATGTATATATCATAAAATATTTTTATTCTTAGTTTAGATTTTAACATTGAAAATTTATCCTGGCCCACTTCCAATAAATTGTTTCTAATCATTACCAGAGTTTTAAGGAATTCATTATGAGAGTTTCTATTTTAGTTCCAGCATCACTTTTTTATATACGTTTAATAAAAATGAACTGTTTTCATTTTCCAGATATGTTTGACTACATTTGTATTTTAATTTATTCCCAAATCATCATACCTAACTTCCTGCTTAAGCTATATTGTCCCTACAAGTCTGTTTAGTTATCCATGCACTGTGGTGACCTGCTTTACTTCCTCCTTTTGAAAAGATGTTCATTACTACTTGAGCAATTCTGACACTTTATTTTCTCTTCTACATCTCCCAACTATCTAGTTTCAAGTATAAGGACAAGGAATGTTTTATTCCTTGATACCAAACTCATTTCTTTTTGCTCCTATATTTGATGCTTTTAAAATGCCATATCAAAAAACTTACATTTCAGGTAATGAGTATGAGTATTCACAACCTTCTGCTTTATTATAGACAAATTGCCTTTAGAGTTATTATTTACCATAATAAATCATAATACTATGTTACCATAATAAATAATTTATACTAAATTCTGTGCCTCAGCAATTGACAAATTACCAAGAGAAAGTCATAAAGTTGTATTCATAAGGAGACTCATCAGAGACCAATTATCACTGTGTAGATTTACCTGGTGTAGGTATCTAAAATAACTGGAGCTCTAATTTTAGAAACTGTCAGCACAAAATGGATAATTTATATGTATGCAAATACTTGCTAGTAAAATCTATCTTTTTCAATATCTTCCTTAAGTAAATAAAAATGGTAAGTAATTTGAAATCAAGAGTCATAGTTCATGTATTTTTCCACATCACCAGCTTCATTATTTTCCTCATAGTCACCCTTTAATAGTATTTATCGAATAAAATTCTATTAGAATCAGCCCACCAAACACAACCCAGAGGTTCTATATTCCTGACCCCTTCACCTCAGCAATGTAAAATTAGAAAGGTCAGTTGTTAGGTGCTTTACATGCTCATCTGGATCACCTTAATAGTTTTTGCAAATCTGAAATAAATGAGGTCTATCAGGAAAATGTCCTGAAATTACTTCTGAAAAGCTGGAAAGTCCTTTTATCCAATATGCTAGACAAAGAACTTAACAACAACAAAATCCAAGTCATTGAATATATCTATAAATAACTGAGTTTGGAGGCAGCAGTCCATTGCAAAGCTCTTTTTGTTGTTCCTTTTAAATGAATCCAGGATCTTTCTCTATTTTCAAGAATTTTAATGGAATAAAATTTTACTGGTGATTCTCATATAAAATTTTATAAAGAGCTTGCTGAAATACAGATTGTTGGGCTCCATTCTTAGAGTTTCAGATTCGGTAATTGGGAACTGGGGGGCTCAAAAAGTTGCATTTTAAACAAGTTCCTGAGGATTACTGATGCTGATCAGGACTGCGCCTGCCACACTTTGAGAACCAGTAGACTACTATATGCATTATTTTTAACTTTAAGCATAAATTATTGAACTCCTCCAATTAATATCCTATATAAGGCTATTTTTTTTTTAATATAACAGTTAGGACTCTGTTGGTCAAATGTTAGTATTTTCTTTCTTTTTTTCTTTCTTCTTCTTTTTAAACATGCCCTAATTTTTTTACCTGATTGCTTTTTATAGCATTTTTGAGATGACCCATTAGTGTTCACTATGCAATGGGTCAAAGATGGCTATGGATCAAAGTTTGTGCTATGCACTTACTTATTTAGTCACTTCTTTGTTTCCCATCTTGTTTCAAAAGGATTTAAGACAAATCGATCAAAGTAAAGCTAATGAAAACACAGACTCAACAAAACTGGGAGCTGATTTCTGCAGCTCCTTGTTCTGGACTGAGTCATCTTGGTCCTAATTAACTTACCACAATTCAAGAAACCACAGTGGCCAAAGAAGAATCATAATGATAATGGTGAGTTAACCCCAAACTCTTGTCTCATTTTCAAACACATTCCAAATACGTATTCCATAGCATGCCTGATCTTTCTACATGACAGTCAGCAAGAAAGTCACCTTAACATCTCCATCTATCTGCCACCTGCCATAAAGCAGCTGCAACATATTTACCGTCAACCGAGAAAGAAATCTATATTTATCTGGATGTGGAAGATGCTGAATTTACCGACAATTGACAAATTAGTCTAGAATGAGAAATGCATATAAAAATAGCCTACAGTGTTCCATTATGTTGCGACAGAAATATATGGTCTCTTCCCCTCAATTTATGCCAGAAGCAAATGTACAATGTTTCTGCAACATGAGTAATTTCTCATCTACATTAGCCTGCCCTTATTTTTTTTTTCTTTTATCTATCTGAGTTTTCAACAGTGATAAGGGAAAATCATAATAACCATAGTGAAAATCTACCTGCTGAAATCCATATATTAGTAAAATCTCTATATGCTATGTGTCCAATTACTAATTTAGTAGAAAATTAAATGTAAATTTACTATTTCTCACTCCCCATCTCTGTATATTTATCTGTATATTTGTATGCATATACTTATATTTCTGTAATAGCAATGCACTCTATATCTTAATATAAAATTCTTAGACTTTTCATAATGTAGTCAGACAGATTTTTCCTCTTGGCTACAAATGAGTGATTTGACATTTCTGGCCCCAAATCAAATCATTTTCAATGAGGCGGTACAGTCTGGCAATTAAAAATATAGATCAGAAATCCTTGTGTTAAAAGCCAACCTTATTTTTACTCTGTGTGTGATATTTGGTTAAGTTAGCTATACTCTCACAACCTCCATTTCCTTACCTTTGAAGCAAATATCAACCACACAACCTTATTTAAGTACTAAATCCACATTATATACAAATCTATAGTTTAATGTGTTACATTTAATCTAATTGAATTATGAATAGTGCTTATATTAGTAATTATTAAATGGTACTAGTCATAAAATAAATATAGCAATAATATAGGCCTATTCGGTATACTTTGTCAATCATCTTGGCCATTGATCCCCCGCATAGCACTGAAAATATTTTAGTTTATTTTCCCTAAAGATCAGTTTTGAGTAATAACTTACAAAGCTATCATATAAACTAGACACTCATACATCTTGCTCTTTTAGATATTACAGAGCTTTGCTTAACATATTGTAACTTTAGTTAATTCAGTAACAGCCAAATCCTCCTGAAGCCAATGTAACAGATCCTTCCTACTCCCATCTTCCATAATAATTCACTGCACTCTTATTATCTATTGACTACATTACAGATAAATACTAATGTTTACAAGAGTTGATGAAGATCATAGAGACTGGTTCAGTGGGTGCTCATTATACACTTTCGAATAATACAGTCTTATCATCACAAATCTACTAGATACAGGAAAGATCACAGATTATGTTTTCCTGTGTGTTTGTATAAACTATTGTGTGTAACTGTCACTTCAAAATTGGGAAATAAAACATTTTTAACACGAATGACAGTCAATATTAGGTCAAACTTTTTTCAGTTTGTATTATGGCAGTTCCTTAATCTCAGATATTTGAATGTAGAAATAAGATATTTATTAGATAAATAGTTTATCTAAAGCTCAGTAAAAGAAGGTTTATGCCCATATTTTCAGTGACTTTTGAGGTTGCTTCCAGATCTCCTTGTGAAAATGCCTGATTCAAGGAAAGGACAGAAAATGTGTAAGAAAAGCCTAGAGCATCGTAGTCCCAGAATATAAGAAAGCATAAAAGAAAAATGTAAGAAAACAAAACAAACAAACAAAAAAACACAGAATGATAAGATATGCAACAGGGATACAGGAACCAACTGAAGGACCTCCCAATGGCCAGTGCTGGAGCAATTTGAGCAAAATAAATAAGTTCAAGAAGTAATATTGTATTATAACCTAAAGTATAAAATAAGTAACCACCAGTTCATACTGATATGAACAAGTTATTACTAAATAAGTAGATGAAGAGAAGAGACAAATCTCTTGTTCAGAAGAATTTCAAATAATTTATATAGATACTCCACCCCTAAAGGAGATGAAGCACAATCCCCACTCCTTAACTGTAGGCTGTACATAGCAAATTTCTTTCAATGAGTAGAATACATAAAGGAAACAAAAGAGTAACTTTACTATGGAAAAACCTGACAAACACTACTGTGGCTAGGTGAGCAAGGTTAACATTTACAGTGACAAGTCATGCTGATAGTATATATGCTTGATACGATGTCATCAGAATGGCACAGCCTTACTTCATCTTGGGCAACCGTAACAGAATACCTGAGACTTGGTAACTTATTTAAATAAAAATAAAAGAGAAATGTCCCCCACATAGCAGAAGAGAGAGAGCCTAACTGCTATCGCTTTTTAAAGAAGCATGAATTCATTCAAAGGGCAGAGCCCTCATGACCTAAACACTTCCCAAAAGATACCATCTCCCAGCACTGCTACACTGGGGGATCAAGTTTCCAGCATGTGAATTTGGAGGGAGACATTCAGACCATAGCAGGGAGGTTACGTTTATGGTATTCCTCCCCAAAAGCTATAATCCCAGTCAAATCATGACAAAAACATCAAACATATTTCATTTGAGGGGTATTCAACAAAACATCTCACCAATAATTCTTGAAATTGTCAATGGTATGAAAAGCAAGGAAAGTCTGAGAAACTGTCTCAACCAGGATGAGCCTAAGACTTGACTACTGAATGCAGTGTGGTATTCTGAATGGGATGCTGGAATAGCAAAAGGACTTTAGAGATAACCTGAGGAAATATGAATAAAGTATGAAATTTAATATGTCAATATGCATTCAGTAACAGTGACAAATATACCATACTAACATGTGATATTAGTAACAGAGGAAGCTGGGTCTGGTATATACAATAGCTGTCTGTGCTATCTACACAGTAATTTTGTAACTCTAAAATCTTCTAAAGTAAAAAATTACATTTTACAAGATCCATTTGTGTCCTATTAGAGTAATTTAGTATGCATTTCAAGAGTTTCAAATTCAGTCTTCATCAAGGAAAGAACTTTCTGTTGTTTTGTAAAATTGCATGAATACACAGGTGGCATTCATTGCTGTATATCAACTCTATGACACAAAGATATTTAACAAATTATTTGAATGTGGTATAATCAAGCAGAAATAGTGGGTGGGTATAATTTTAAGTACCACAAATACAATTGCAATTGATTTTCAGTAATTCTCCCTCTCAGCAGAGTTGGTTTTGTATTTGAAAATTGTTTTAAGAAAAAAAACTAAAGCCACAAACAGAACTGACATGTTATCATTGTTATTTTAAAGGAAAAGTAAATCCCCAAATCACAAATAATTGAATTTTTCTTCTCCCTTAATTCTTTTCTCTGTTACACTGAAGGTACTTTTAAGAGTACATGCAATATTATATATAGATTCTTTAAGAAAACAATTTTTAATAATTAACAAGAATTAGTTTCTAAATTATTCATTTTCCTGGAGCAATTTCTCTCCTTATATACAATTAACTAAAATGAAGGTGAATGTTATGCCTTTAAAACAAAACTGAATTAAATGATAATGCAGTAATCCATCAATTCCAAAGAGCCTACAGATGGATCCAGATAACTTAGCATGTAGATACTGTGTTGAATTAATATTATATTTAATGCTTTGTACTCATCATTATAGCAGGGAACAAAATACTGTTTTAATCTCTCACTATCAGTGCCTGGAAAGTTTAATAATCAAAAGGATTATTTTTTACCTATATGTGAAAATGGACAACACTATTTGAGAGCCCCTTTTAAAATATTTCAAACCCCAGATTCACAGCAATAGTCAATAGGGAAAAAAGGTCATTTAAACCTAATATTAGTTACCAAAACAACTATTTATGATTAAATGTATTATACTATTACATTTATGTTTCTTTTTTATTGCAGTTTTTGTAAAAAGCACTTCCAATCATTTTGTATTTGTGTATATATTCAATAAATGTTTAATATTTAAATTATAACTCTATAAACAAACTGTATAATGAAATTCTGGCTTTGAATGTGCTTTTGCTTTATACTAGCCAAAACACCTAGTCATTTATAGATGGTATTTCATTCATCAATGAAATAGTTTCATTAATGTTTCTCCACTTAAAGTTGTTTTCACCGGAATGGTTTTATAATTCTGGAAAGCAACACTGAACTCTGCAGAAACAAAACAACATCCCTTGCAGTTTAGAATTTCTGAGATTCTTCAAGGCCAAACATTGTTTTTAACATAACTTTAGTCCAGAATATTCAACACTTTAGGCCACATTTTATTAGTTGTGTTACATTTCCTGCAAAATTGAAATGGGGATACTTCAAATAGCAAACCATATGGTCTGTTCCACATTTACAAGTTCTCTTTTTTATTTCTGGAGGAATTTCTATACATCAAAAACATACAGTAATATCTAAACATATTTACTGTACAAGGAAAAGATTAATTTTTGAATTTCTTTACCCCCTCTTAGCAATAAGATTATGGAACAAAGGTGGAAAAGGGAGGGGAGTCAACTTGGCCAATTCTCATGGTTCAGAGCCAGCCTTGCAGAATCTTCTCACCCAAAGTAACATGCTGTGTATAGCACAGTCATTTTTTTTTCCTTAGTGAACCCCAATCATGGGTCACTTACAGTGAAATGAAAAGAAGGCCTTTTCTTCCTCAATTGAAGAACATCAAAGGAAGAAAAGAGACACAAGAAGAATGACCATGATGAAAAGGAAATTAAAATAATTTTATTGAACTGGCTGCATTCCTAGCCACCTAGTGTATGAAGTAATAACAATCAGTCACATTACCGCACATGATTAATACTTACGGCTAATCCTTACATCCCCTACCGTCTATCCATCAGTATCTCAAGGAGGAGTTAATCATATTGCTTCTCAGAGGTTTTCTCTGTTACAACATTGTCATTTCACCTTCCTTGTATAAAACAGTCTGCAAAATGCAGCTTTTAAGTCAATTAAATGTGGTAGAGAATGGAGTTATTTTTAAATGGTACGCATAGCTTTTTAGGAGGCAATGGTCTCATCAAATTAATTGCAAATCCAAATTATTTTACTTTGAAATACACCTGAACTCTTACATGTGGCTGTAATTTATCACCAAAGAAAATGTTAAGGTAAAAACATTTTTTAAATCTAAATTCTCTCTTCTATGCTCTTACGGAACATTTTGTCCTTCACTATAATAAATTCTCATTTCTGTTGAAGTGGAAGTTTAGGAGTAGGTTTGCAGTAGCCCTTAGAGTTTAGGTTGTGGCATCCTTTACACAGGAGCCTTTAATATTTAGGGGAATACTAGCCTATAAGCTACGGAAGTAATGATAATAGCTTTCATTCACATAGTGCTTAAAGTTTCACAATACTCAGGCATATATTATCTGATTCTAGCGGTAGGTTTTATTTTTCTCCTTTTAAATATAAAGAAACTGTAGTTGAGAGATCGTACAACTAAAAAATGGCTACGGTTAAACTTTATATTAAATATTGACTATACATTTAGTGTTATTTATTTTTGCTCATTTTTATACACTATTAAAAGAGTGGCATTAATTATAATTTTATAAGCTATCTTCCTTCAACACAAAAATTTCTATCATCGAAGAAAATTTAGTAAGTGCCAAAGCTGTGCTAGGTATATGGTATTTTCACACTTATTAATTGGGTAGCAAACCAATTATTCTTTAAAATGTGTCCCATTTTATGAATAGGAATATGAGTTATGCCAGTAGAAAAATAATTAAGATATGTCATCAAGATAGCTGACTAGAACACCCAGTACTCACGTTTTCCAAAAAGAAGAACCAAACAGCAAGTAGATAACTGTGTATCAAATAGAGCATTTAGGGGAGAATATGAATTCAGCAAGGAAGTGATAAAAACCCAGGCCCAATAACTCCTGCATTGCCACATCTCTGGGTCCTGTCAACATCCAACCATATCCACCCAAAAACATGGAAACTCAAGATGGCATCATAGAGAGGAAAGTGACACAGTCAGGAGGATCAGCTCAAAGCCACAGGGAATACACGTTGTGGGGGAAAAGGTAAGGAGATTTCCCAGCAGTCATATTCCCATCATAGACACTTTTAATCCTTACTACAGGAGAGCCCTCTGCCCTCATAGTCTCTGAGCCTAATAAAGTAAACACTTGGAGTCTACACAACCACATTGTTTCAGACAGAAAATTCATACTGGGCTTCCAATACCTTCCAGAACCCAAGCTACTGCAGCACAGTGCTATTTTAACAGTGGAGACATGACCTGAGTACATTCTGCCCTGGGGTCCAATAACCCCTGCATCTCCATATCTTTGGAGTGCTGCCAACATTCACCGAAAACCACCCAGAGGGTTATAGCATCACAACACCAGCTGGGCCCTTCAGTACAGCCACATTTCTGGCACCTGACCCACCCAGCAACCTATACCCCAGAGAATCTGCAGACCCGCACATCAGGGAGGTTGCCTTCAGGACATAAGGAGCCAAAGCACATGCTCCCTAGATCCTGAGAACCATATGCCTAGTCTCACTGCCAACTACAACAACCTCACTCCCCTCCAGCAAGGAGGTTGCCATGCACCAATGCTTGCGGCCTGGGGGCTCAAAGTCAGGTCTGCCTGACCTGCCCATTATGCCACAGAGCCCCCTTAACCCTTGCATGTGGCACCCAGAGGCCCAAGAATTGGCTCAATCAGGACCCACTCCTAGCACCCATGTGCACTGTTTGGGAGCCCAAGGACAAGCCCATCCAGGGCCCATGTGTGCCACCCAGGGGCCCAAAGACCAGTCCAAATGTCAGCCTGTCCAGGGCACTCTAGTATGCCATCCCAGAAGCTCAAGGACTGGCATATCCATGGTCACCATCACAACTCCTGGTACGAACATGCACTGTTTGAGAGTAGTAATTGTCCAGAAATTCATAAAACTCACTAAATCTGCAAGTGAACAGACCATATACAGCATCTTGTAATCACAAGAAAGCATAAAAATTAATGATAGAGCAGATACACAAGAAAGATAAGGGAGTAAAAAGTTATAACCACAGAACCTGCTACCAAAACTGATGAATAAACCCATGCCTGTCAGTATCAAAACTGCCATATGCCTTCATGCACTGACCAGTATCCTGAGGACTGACCTACCCTGGGCCCACCAATACCAACCACTGGTGCTTCTGCATGCACCCCAGGGGTTCAGGGACCAGGCATTCCAGCATGCCAGTCTTAGAAGAGCTGTACCACAGCCTTCACAAACAACTGCAATCCAAGACACTGAAGAACTTGCAGACACTGCTGACATTAACTATAGCTGAAGAAATCACATGGTGAGTGAACTACTGCACTGATTCAGAACCAAAGCCAAAGTACCATACACAATGGACACTACAGATACATCTACAGAAAAAAAGGCTTTTCATATGAAATCCACTTCATAAAATTGTGTTTATACCAGATGTGCAGATATCAATGTAGAAACACAAACAACATTAAGCAAGAAAACTTGAAACCTCAAAAGGAACACTATGATTTTTCAGTAATAGACCCTCAAAATAACGGAAATGTATATGCCTGAAAAATAATTCAAAATAATAATATTAAGGAAACTTTGTTAAATACAAGACAACACAGATAAAAAATACAAATAAACTAAAAAACATGATCTGAATGAGAAATGCAACAGATAGACATAATCAGAAAAGAACCAAATAGATGTCCTAGAACTGAATAATGAAATGAATATAAATACAAATACAAATCAACTACAATACAGTACAATACAAACTACAATCAAGTGCTTCATCAATAGATTAGATTTCAAGCACAAGGAAGGATTCTTGAACTTGAAGATAGGTCTGTTGAAATAACCCATTCAGAATACAAAAAAGAAAGAAGAAAAGAGACTATACAAAGCCTACATGATAGCGGGACATTAAAGCAACCAAGTATTTGAATTTTCATTCCCCAGAAGGTGAAGGGAAAACAAAATGGATAGATAACTTATTTAGCAAAATAATAGATTAAAACCTCCCAAGTCTAGCCAGAGATTTAGACTTTAGACACAGGAAGCTCAGAGATCTCCACATATATACAATTTAAAAGATCTCCACATCACATTCTAGTCCAACCTGTCAAAAGTAACAGACAAAAAGAGAATTATGAAAACAGCAACAACAACAACAAATTAAGTCACATGTAAAAAACATGTGACCCAACAGCTATAGAATATGTGTTCTTTATCAGCATATGGAACATTCTTCAGGATAGATCATATGTTAGGACACAAAAATATCTCAATAATTTTTTTAAATCAAAATAATTAGCTAGTTGTGGCAGTGCACATGTGTTTTCCTAGCTACTCAGGAGACTAAGGTAGGAAGATTGCTTCAACCCAGGAGGTAGAGGTTGCAATAAGTCATGATGGTGCATTGTATTCCAGCCTGGGTGACAAAGACTGCATCTTTAAAAAAAAAAAAAATCAAAATTATATCAAGTATCTTATCTGACCACAGTGAAATAAAGTAATAGTAAACACAGTGAAAGAGGAGCTTTGGAAATTATACAGATACATGGAAATTAAATAATATTCTCCTGAATGATCAATGCATGGATTTAAAAAAAATGAAAGGATTTATTGAAAGAAATTAAAATAGATACACAACATACGAAAACCTATAGGATATAGCATAAGAAGTACTAGTAGGGTAGTTTATAGCAACAAATATCCTACATAAAAAATATATATATATTTTAAATATGTTTAAATATTTAAAAACAAGTGATGCATCTTAAGGATCTATAAAATCAAGAACGAACCAAACCCATAATGAATACAAGTAAAAAATAAATAAAAATCAGAGTAGAGCTAAACAAAATGCAGTTTAAAGAATCAATAAAACAAAAAGTTGTTTTTTTAAAAGAACATAAACAATATTTTAAAAACCACTAGCTCAACTATCTTTCAAAAGACAGATAAGAGCCAAATAAATAAAATCAGAAACAAAAACCAGACAGATATTATAAGTCATATGACAGAAATATAAAGGACTATTAGAGAACAACTAGACAACCTAGAGAAAACAAATAAATTCCTGGACACATAAAACCTGCCAAGGTTGAACCAAGAAGAAATAGAAACCTGAAAAGATCAATATCAAGTAATGAGACAAAATCAGTAATAAAAAGTTTCCCAACAAAGAAAAGGCCAGTACTGATAACTTCACCACTGAATCTACGAAGTTTTGAAAGAACTAACAGAAATTCTCAAACTACCCCAAGAAATAGATGAGGAGGAAATTCTTCCTATCTCATTTTATGAGGTTAGAATTACCCTGATTCCAAAACCAAAGGCACAACAAACAAGGAAAACTACAGACCAACAACCCTAATGAACATAAATGCAAAAATCCCAACAAAATGCTAATAAACTAAACTGAACAACACATCAAAAAGATGCTACATCATGATCAAGTAGGATTTATCCTAGTGATACAAGGGTGGTTTGACATACACAAATCAATAAATGTGATACATTACATCAACAGAATAAAGAGCAAAAATGTTATGATCATGTTAAAAGATCCAGATAAACCATTTAATAAAATTTATTAGCCTCTCATGATAAAAACTATCAACAGATTAGATATGGAATGAACATACCCTAGCACAACAAAGGCTATAGATGGCAAGCCCACAGCTAACATATATTGAATGGGGAAAAAACAAATGAAAGCCTTTTCTCTGAGAAACGGAAGAAGACAAGAGAGTCAGATTCCAACACTCTTATTCAACATAATCCTGGATGTCCTAACTGGAGCAACTGAGCAAGAGAAAGAAACAAATGACACCCACACTGGAAAAAAAGGAAGTCAAATTGTCTCTCTTTGCATACAGCATACTCCTATATAGAGAAAAGCCTAAAGAGTTCATAAGAGAATTCCCACAGTTTATAAACAAATATAGTGAAGTCATAGGATACAAAAAATAAACAGAAAAATTGGTAGTGTTTCTAAACAACAATAAGAAACTAGTTGAAAACAAAATCAAGAAAATAATTCCATTTGTAATGGCTTCAAAAACAAAAAAAAACTTAAAAATAAATTTAGCCAAAGAGGTAAGATCTCTCTATAATTAAAATTATAAAATACTGATGAAAGAATTGGAAGAGGACACAAAAACATAGAAAGACATCCCATGGATCAAAAGAATTAACATTGTTAAAATGACCACACTAGTCAAAGCAATCTAAAGATTCAGTGCAATCCCTATTTAAAAAATGACATTCTTTACAGAAATGGAAAAAAAATCTAAAATTTTTATGGAATCACAATGACCTGGAATAGCCAAGGCAATCCTGAGCAAAAGAAACAAAGCTGAAGACATCATACTACACCTGACTTCAAAGTACACTACAAAGCCATGATAACCAAAACAGCATGTTACTGGAATTAAAAACAAAATTAACAGTAACAACAACAAAAAAAGATAGACAAATCAATTAATAGAACAGAACAGAGAAACAAATCCATATATTTACAGCCAACTGGTTTTTGACAAAGGTGCCAAGAACATGCAATGGGGAAAGGATGATCTCTTCCACAAATGACACTGGGAAAGCTGGATACTCATATGCAGAAGAATAAAATTCGATCCTTGCCTTTCACCTTCTACAAGAATCAACTCAAAATTGATTAAAGACTTCAATGAAATACCGATAACTATACCAGCTACTAGAGGAAAACATAGAAGAACCACTTCAGGACATTGGTCTAGGCAAAGTTTTTGGTAAGACCACAAAAGCTCAGACAACAAAAGAAAAAATAGACAAGTGGGATTATATCACACTAAAGAGCTTCTACATAGAAAAGGAAAAATTCCACACAGTGAAGAAACAACCTGTAGAATGGGCGAAAAATGGCAAATTGTATCTGACAAGCAACGAATATCCAGAATATGCAAGAAACAGCAAAAGACGAATAATCTAATTTAAAGGATCTGAACAGCCATTTCTTAAAAGTAGATATACAAATGACCAACAAGTATTTGAAAAAATGTTCAATAAATTTAATCATCAGGGAAATGCACATTAAAACCACAATGAAGCATCACTTTACTCCACTTAGGAAGGCTATTATTAAAAAGACAAAAAATAGCAAATGCTAGCTAGGATGCAGAGAAAAGGAAGCTCAAACACTGTCAGTGGGAATGTAAACTAGTGCAGCTACTATGAAGAACAGTATACAGCATCCTCAAAAAATCATTAATACAAATAGAACTTTCATATGATTGAGCAATCTCACTAGTGGGTATTTATTCAAAGAAAAGGAAATCAGTATTTCAAATAGAAACATCTGCACCTGTTTATTGCAGCACTATTTTTAATGGCCAATATACGGAATCAATTTAGGTGTCCAAAAACAGATGAATGTAGAAAGAAAATGTGTTGAATATACCCAGTTGAATACCATTGGGCCATAAAAATGAATGAAATCCTGTCATTTGCAGCAACATTGGATAGAACCGGAGAACATTTTATTAAGTGAAATAAGCCAGAAACAGAAAGTTAAACACACATTTTCTCACTAATATTTTGAAGCCAAAAAACTCATTTCATAGAAGTAAAAAGTAGAACAGAGAAGATAAGAGACTGGAAAGAGTAGGGGAAAGGAGAGAGTTATTAAAGGATTTAAATTACAGCTAGACAGGAGGAATAAATCCTTGTATTCTATACCACAGTAGATGATACTGTTAGCAATAATATACTATATAGTTTCATACAGCTAGAAGAAGGATATTGAATGTTCCCAAGATAAAGAAATGATAACTGTTTGAGATTATAAATATGCTAATTACACTGATCTGATTATTAACATCACTACATACCCTATAAATATGTACATTTATTACATGTCTTAAAAGAAAAGAAGGCCAGGCGCCTTTTTTTTGCCTGTAATCCCAACACTGGGAGGCTAAGGCAGGCAGATCACTTGAGGCCATTAATTGGAGACCAGCCTGGCCAACATGGTGAAACCCCGTCTCCAATAAAAATGCAAAAATTAGCCAGACATAGTGGCGGAGGCCTGTAATCCCAGCTACTCGGGAGGCTGAGGTGGAAGGATCGCTTGAACTCTGGGAGGCAGAGGTTGCAGTGAGCTGAGATCCTGCCACTGAGCTCTGGACTGGGTGGCAGAGCTATACTGTCTCAAAAAAAAAATAAAAGTAAAGAAAAAAATATTTTTATGTTGTAAGACTTTGACCTGACAGGCAACTCAAACTACAGCAAACAATTCATTATACAGAATTTCCAAACAAGAAACACTAGTAGATCGCTCTCAATTCCATTATTAAAACTTATTATTTATACTATTTATATAAAAAATTAACATTTATTTGTATATGACATTCGATGTAAGTAAGGTATAAATTTACTATATTCAAGCAAGTATTTAAACTGCTTACTTATTAGTAGATTGAAGAATGTGGAATTTGGACTAAAATATTACTTCATTTCATGATTTTACACTTTTACTCAATCATATATATAACGTATTATGTTACATATATAAATGCATTAAATATGTATATGTAAATGTGTTATATAATAAACATATAATTAATAAATGTATTAATTATAAATATAATTATAGTATATTACATAAATATAAACTTACACATTTATGTACATAAATGTGAACTTACATACAAATATATATATAATGTGTACATACAAATATATATGAATGCAAAATCAATATATAAATATAAGCTTACATTTCTCAAAATGTACATATTTATATTCACAATCCAAATAAATGGTTTATCCTTGAGAAGAAATAATCATGATTATATTTTTACTCAATAATTCAATTTCTTATTAATGTACTGGCACAGAGCAAATATTTTTAAGTGATCTATTGATGAAAAAATACTTTTTATGTTTAATAAAAGTATGTAGATGTCATACTTTCAAATCAATAACAATGATAAGAGACACCACATAATTCGATGTTGAGATGTAATTTTGGGTGCTGCCTTCTATATGAGATTGCCAATTAACTATAACACTTTTAGAGATAAAATCATTATCTTAAATATTAGAACAAGTTTTCTACTTTTTCAAATATTACCATTTTCATATGGTGTTAAGATGCTTTGATGAGGGAAAAGCTATAATATTCTGACTCCAGGGTCAAAGATTCCAGTGGACTTGTATTCATAGTCATAGAGAAATGCATGCATGCATTTATTCTTAATAAAATAAACTAACAAAAGGTTTATTCTGTCACTTGGTTATTTCACTGAATAATTAGGCAGTGAGTGTGATATCATTAATATACCTTCTTCAATTAACTATAATTCTTGTGAAGTACAATAAAGGGTTAAGCAAGAAACTAAATAGTTCAGGTTGGGCACAGTGGGTCATGCCTATAATTCCAGCACTTTGGGAGGCCTAGGTGGCTGGATAGCTTGATTCCAGGAATTTGAGACCAGCCTGGGCAACATGGTGAAACCCCTTCTCTACAAAATAAAAAATAAAAAATTAGCGGGACATGGTGACAAACACCTGTGGCCCCAGCTATTTGGGAGATTGCTTGAGCCCAGGAGTAGGTGGTTTCATGAGGTGATCTGAAACGAAGGAAAGAAAGGAGGAAGGAAGGAAGGAAGGGGGAAGGAAGGAAGGGAGGAAGGGAGGGAGGGAGGAAGGGAGGAAGGCAGGGAGGGAGGGAGGGAGGCAGGGAGGGAGGGAGGGAGGGAGGGAGGGAGGAAGGAAGGAAGGAAGGAAGGAAGGAAGGAAGGAAGGTAGGTAGGTAGGTAGGTTGGTTGGTTTAGCTATTGCAATTAAAAATCTTTCTAGATTGGAGGCTCTTTGTTAGGTAGATTCCTTTTAGAAGTATGTTTCCAGTCTGTAAGCCCTCCCTACTTCTTTCCTAAGTGACTTTACCTTCACTGAGAACTGCTTCCTATTCCAGCAATGTGACCTTGACTGCCTAGGTTTTAATAAATGTCCCTGAGAAACAGAAATAGGGCATAAGTTGGATAAATTTGCAGAAAATATCAAATATGCTTTGTTTTCAGAAAATATCCAATAAGCTTTTTGAAGAGATAGAGAGAAAGCTAAATAATCAATCTTGTAATATTGTATACTTTGATAAGTGTTTGGTTGACATGATTAAAAACACATTTTCAGTTGCCCTACTATGTGATTTTTTTTTTTCCCTACAGCAGTATTTACCTCATCAGGGCAAACACAGAGAAGACAAATACTTGATCAGGGCTTGAGTTCTGGCTCCACATCTTACTGGGTGTGGGCCTCTTGGCTTTAGTGTCCTGTCAGTGGGGATGATCCTAGCACTTTAGAGGTTTCTCTGAAAATCAAATGAGATATTTGTGACAGAATGATACTACACTGAAGAACATTTTAGGAACCCTATGGCTAGGTATAATTCAATTTCAGGAATGCTCTAGCTAGGTGGAACTCAACTTGAAAGTAACAGATGAAATAATCTAGCAAAACTATAACCATTTTATAAATATGAAATTCTTTATTGATTAATAAAGGATGAAAACTGGTAGCCCACCAGCATTATACCTTACAAATCATGGAGAAAACAGTTTAACAGAAATTATAAAAGATGTTCTATGTACATTTAAATAGATATATTAATCATGAAATTTTACTCACCTCTTATTCATTCTCTCTCACACACACGCACATACATACACAGAGATAGAGAGAAAGAGACAGAGACAGAAACAGAAATTTGAGTACATTCCGATATGTTCCAATATGCTGCCAAATATTTCCTACTCCACTAAGTCAAAAACCAAGAGACGGTGTACTGTAATTTCAACATAATATCCGTGAGACATTTTATTTTTGTGGGCTTGGTAGAAATAATCATGAGAAATTGCACAAGTTGGCATTATTTGCAGAGGTGTTAGCTGTGGCTGAAGTGACTATTTTGTTTCCTAATGTGTATGCCTGTTGTCTACACTGCGTTGTTCCAACCCAGCCTAGAGGCAAGATGCCCATGTCTCACCAGGTGACAGCTTCAGGCCCATGGTCGCTTGTCAGCTAATCCTGATCTTCTCACAAGTGGAATCTGAGAGACACTCTTTAAAAGAATAGAATCAACAGTGTGTTGAAATATTGCTCTGATTTTTTTCTGCTTCTGTTTACTTTCCATATTTATACACATTTTACACCCTTATAGATTTACTTTCCTGGTAGACACTTTAAAATAATTTTTTTTTCTAATTTATGTTTGTGGTGGTATGACATAATACTATTAAAACTATTTTATGGTATCTCACATTTTAATTATTATGACTTAATCATTATTATTACATTAGCACAAATATTAATGTTGAACTAGTCGCTGCCCCTTGTTTGCCACTCATTTCTTTCTCTTAGTCTTGGTGACTTAGTTTCAAAATAATCCACTCTGTCTCTGATCTGGATTTATCTTAAAATGCAGATGCTTGTATGACTCCCAGGGAAGCATCTATAGGGGTGTGACCAAGCATCTCTGTCTCACCGTGTTCTGGAATTTTGGACACTGTTCTTGCTAGGCTCACAGTAGGACTTAGCCTTCTTTACTAAAGCAACCAGATTCACCTCCGTAGTACTTCATTATGTAACTCCAAAATAAAATTTGAAAGCCCCCCCCCCCCCCCAACCATCTGAATAAACTCCCTTGTCTTGGCCAGGGAACTTCAAATGTAACCTAAAAGACTGGGTCAGGCCATGGTAGGAAGCGGGGGGTCCAACATGTCTCATTATGCCCTCTTTCCTTAGGAGTTCAGGAAAAGTTGACTGGCATTTAACATCAACACAGACCTTGAATCTGATTTTAAAAAATAAATTAATAAAAATAAAAAACATTTACAATCTATTCTCTCTGATGGCTGCTACTTGAAAGCTTCATCTGCATGATAAAACTTTGATTTCCCACAACTTCTTATCATAGCCTAGACATTCCTTTCCATTGATAATATCTTCAACCAACTGCCAATCGGTAAATGTTTAAATCTTAAATAACCTGGAAGCCCCAACGTGAAGTTGTTCTACATTTCTGGACCAAGCCAATGTATATCTTAAATGCATCTCATTGATGTCTCAGGTTTCCATAAAATGTATAAAACCAAGCTGTGCCCTGACTACCTTGAGTACCTATTCTCAGGTCTCCTGAGGGCTGTGTTATGGGCTATGGTCACTCATATTTGGCTCAGAATAAATCCCTTCCAATATTTTACAGAGTTTGGCTCTTTTTGGCAACAATTAGAATTTTCAAAGTATATTTTAAAAAGAAAATCTTGTTGTGGAGGAAAGAAACAAATGTACCTGGTAACACAAATACTTTGTGTATTTCTAGATATAAAAATATACATGAGTAATTATGCATACTGTGTTATATTTCCACAAATGTGTGCATTTTAAGAGTAGAGAGCAAACTGTTCTCCAGCTCTATTGAACAGATATCAGAGATGAAATGGAGGTATGGATCAGAAATTTTTAATGGGGCTACTGGTTTGAAATAATATATATAGTATTAGTTCACATTTAGTTCAAGATTAACGTTTGTGATGATGAAAAATATCTCCAGACCTTTCCAAATGTCTCCTGGGGAGCAAAAATATCACACAATCAATCCCTATTGAGAACTACTGTCCTTAAGTTATGTTAATTATTTTTGTGACCTGACATAAAATTTACAGTGAGATCATGTGATATAAATCCAAAGTGTGTCTCCATTAACTCAGATCATAGTGAATTTGATGTCTTCCAGAAAATGATGAGAGGATTCTAGGGATGACAATGACATGAATATTGATACAATTGTTTTATAAAATGTTAGTGAAAAGTAATATTTTATTGAATATGTGATTTGAGAGACATGTACTTTTAAATATGTGAGGCAACTAAATTGATAAATTATCTATCAGAGGCAGGCATTTGACTCTTATAGCACTAAATGTGGATACTATTTTTATTAAGAGAATGAATCAACTCGTATTTTGATTTTTCCTTTATGTAGCAATATAGTAGTTTTCTCTTGCCTGAAATCCATAGAATTTAAGCATTTAAAGTGTATCACTGTCAGTCTATTCGTGTTGCTGTAAAGGAATACCTGAGGCGGGGTAATTTACAAAGAAAAGGGGTTTACTTGCCTCACAGTTCTGCAGACTGTACAAGAAGCATGGTACCAGCATCTACTTTTGATGTGGGCCTCTGATTACTTCCATTCATGGTGCAAGGTGATAGATAGCCAGTGCGTACAGATCACATGGCAAGAGAGAAATCAAGAGGGAGAAGGTGCCAGGCCCTTTTAACAACCACCTCTAGCAGGAACTACTAGACTGAGAATTCACTTATTACCACAAGGAGGGCACTGTTGGGATTCACTCAGGGTGGCTGGCAAAATATTAAGGATAGTCAGAAGATTATAGTCTCAAACCTTTTGGAAGACTGAAGAGTTTAATGGAATGGGCTGAAGGCAGCAAGTTTATTATGTTAGAACTTTAAGTCATAAAGTAAGATCAAGATAATAAAAGCTTCCCCAAATAAGTCTGCTTACCCCAAATTCCTTTGTCCCTACTCTTATTTGTTTGTAAATTTTGTGCTGGATGGTCCTCTCAAGAGGAAGTCAAGAAGAATTACCTGTTAATAGTATTTATTCTGAGCTCCAGAATCAAAACCTTTTATCGTTCGTAAAACCACTCTTTTAAGTATGCTAATTATCCACAAGCATGTTGACTTAGAACTTGTTATTAAATCTATGCTGAATAAATATAAGAAGCAGCAGCAAGTACTAGTCAGCTGCAATTGCCCTGTGAAAGCAGTTGACGACCATCCCTAGCCCACTTGAAACAGTATTCTGTGTGTGTAAGTGCATTCATTCATCCAGTTGCTAAGTCAGGGTCTGCAGGACAGACCTCTGCAAGTATTGATCAATGTCTCAGGTAGTGACCCGACATGATCCAAGTCTCAGGTGGTGTCCCCGACCTGACACTCATCACAGGGCACCTAACCATTTATGAAAATGCTCCCATGATCCAAACACCTCCCACTAGGCCCCACTTCCAACACTGGAGATCCAATTTCAAAATGAGGTTTGAAGGGTCAGATATCTAAACTGTGATAGTTATCTAATACTAGTACGGCACTAGCCACATGTGATAGTGAGGAAGTCCAAATTCAGATATACTACAAATGTAAAATGCACATGGGATGTTAAGAATTAGTATAAATAAAAGTCATCTAATTTACATGAGTTAATTTTATAAATTTTGAAATTATAATATTTTAGATATATTGGTTTAAATAAAGTATATTATTAAAATCAATTTTGCCTGTTTCTTTTTACTTTTTTGAATATGTCTACTGGAAAATTTAGAATCACAACTGTGGTTCACGTTATATTTCTATTGGACATTGCTGACTTAAAGCATGACCATACAAGTGTTTCCAAATATACATCATTTTATAAAAATCTAGACATTTCATTTTTTCTTTGTTATAAAATGAATTGTAAGTTTATGTCAGATGCTGGAACATAGATGAAACTTGAGGAAGCTGAGTGAAATAAGCCAGTCACAAAAGCAAAAATACCATATGATTCTACTGATATGAGATATCTAGAGTAGTCAAAATTACAGAAACAGAGGATAGATTGGCGGTTTCCAGTGGCCAGGAGTGGGGGAAATTGGGAGTTGTTTGATTGGTGTAGAGCTTCAGTTCTGTAAGATGAGAGGGTTCTGGTTCTACAGTCACAACAGGTAACTACAATTAATACTGTTCAATTGGACACTTAAAAATTGCTAACAGAGTAAATTTTATCTTGTGTTTTTTATTAAAACTTGAAAATTAAATAAATACACAAAAATAATGTGAAGACCAAATAAAGGTTATTTTTCTCTGTTTCAAGAAATAAATCAGATTACCTAGTGTCTTCTTTATACATTTGTGTTAATCATTTAACACTACCATGGTAGGGGCAGGCAGATACTTAGGACCCTGTGACTTAATAGTAATAGCAGCTAATATGCACTGAATACTAGACATTGTGCTAAGTACTGAATACATACACTAAGATAATATTCACAACCACCATACGAATTGATGAGAAAAACTAAGCTTTAAAGATGGTTATATTTATAAGGCAGTGTTTCCTGTTCATGTGTTTGAGCTACTATGGTAATCACTTATCCTGGCTTAAAATCCCAAATGCAATACAAATAGGGTTGGTTGAGCCACAAAGGTTGGACATCTGTGGCCTAGAGATGGCAATAGAATATAAAAAATCCTGGAATCCACATCACTGGCTTTAGGACAGAGGAAGAATTTGAAACAAGTTGCCACAGCATTCTCAGGGGACTCATAAACCTGCAGTAGGCCTTCAAATCTTTCCCTCTTTATTTACAATTTTGCCATATAATTTAGGGGAGTTTGAAGAATTTTATAATATTTCTATAATTTAACTTCTTCTAATTCCATCTATGTATTTAAGAAAATTTTAAGTATAAATATCAAATATTTTTTATAAATAAAGGCATTTATTTTATTTAAAAATAAGAATAAGAATTTATGCAGAACCTTGACTCACTTAAGAAGTATTTCCCATAAACAGATAAACGATCATTAATTAAGGGGAAAAAGACCTATTGATATCATTAATATTTACGTCTTCAAAAAATATGTATATTTTATAGATAACCATCACAATTCATTATATATTCATGTTGTTTTGTATGTTTTATACTAGTAACAATTATGATACTAATTGAATCCTGGAGAAATTTTTTAATGCCTAGAGTTTTATGAGCACACAATAAAAAAATATTTCTAATTTACATATATTTTTGTTGAATAGATATATGTAATGGTGACAATAAAAGACTGTCAAGCATACCAATATATAACAGTAAGAGTTTGTAATACTCTGAGGAAGAAGAAGTAATTCTAAAATGTCTCACCATCAGAGAAAAGTTACCTTAATGAATGACAAAACATGTAAAATTAGTATGTTAGGTTACTTTGAGATACACTTGAAAGTGATGTAATGGTTTGAAGTCAAAATTATATATTCACCATGAATAAAGGTTTAAACTAAAGATAATAAATTTTCACAACTTTCTAATATTTGAGAATATACAGATTTTTTTCAAAATTTCTGAAAAATTTTGTTTGGTATATGAACAAAACCAATGTTTTTTAAAAAGAACATAGCTATAGATAATAGAGAGCCACTGAGGGATCTCGGTACAGAGGAAGGTGTTGTCATGGTCCTTATGAACTTCCATCCCACTGTGTGGGAGATAAGAGAGGTCAAGTTACATGAGGACAAACAGTCTGGGACAAGATCCAAAGGTGATGATAATAACCCAAGAAGATATAATAGAAGAATAAATAATGATGGCAGTATGAGAATGGCAAGCAGATTAGTGGATTCGACACTGTAAATGGCTGAGATAAACCAAGGTGATTTCATGATTTGGGTCTCCAAGAATGGAGGTTTCATTTTTTAAAAGGATGGAATGAATGAATGAAATATGTTACAAGGAGTTGAATGGTCTTGGACATGTATTGACAGTATACCCCTGTGAGGATATCCAGTAGATAGACATTAGAACCTACAATAAATACCACTGACATTTTCAACAAGTCTTTCTTTTAACAATCCTAGTTGGTCCTAGTATTCTAATTTATATATCTTTTTAGTATTAATTTGTCAGAAGAAATTGACTGACATTTTTGTCACTTCTTATTTACTTTATTTATTTTTATTCTATTTCTTTTTTGAGACAGGGTCTCACTCTGCTGCCCAGGCTGGAGTGCAGTGGTGCAATCACAGCTCACCACAGCCTCAAACTCCCCAGGCTGAGGTGATCCTCCTACATCAGCCTCCTGAGTAGCTGGGACTACAGGTGTGCACCACCACATCCTGCTAATTTGTGTATGTTTGGTAGAGTTGAGGTCTCACCATGATGCCCAGGCTGGTCTCAAACTCCTGAGTTCAAATGATTTGCCTGTCTCAGCCTCCCAAAGTGCTGGGATTACAGGTATGACCCACCACACCTGGCTTGTCACTTCTTATTTAATATATTTTTGAAATTATGATAATTTTGGAAGTTGTGTATAATAAATTGAATATAAGTATCCTTCCTGCCAATCTACTTCAAAAGAAATCATCAATGATTTTTCACAGTGATTACTCAAAAAGTTGGCATAAACTCTTCAGTACTATAATATTTTTTAGGTTCTGCAATAAATATAAAGTTAAGCACAAAATCAATATTACATTTTGAAAGATCTGTAACTTTGTCCAAACATCATTTATTTCACCATAAATGGGTTTTGTGTAAAAAATTAAAATTGTTAGCAATAAATACTTTAAATACAGCACTTAGTTCGGGTCCTCAATTTTGTTTAAGGCCTAGCTTCAGAAGTATTTAATGGACCTTTGAGCCTTACAAGAAGCTATTTAATTCCCTAGAAGTTTCACAAATATGAATTGATGAAAGTAAACAAAACACTACCCTTTCCCAGTGAAACATTCGAATCAAGTATATTTTCTATTTTAAATGCAATTTTAGGGTGGAAATTAGTCACCCCTGCCACATTAATCCTTACAATCAAATTAAAACTAATAACCATAACTTTTTATTGAAATAGTTATAATTGCTGTTGCTGAAGGTCTGGAAATTAATGTCTTTGCATGGAGCACCAACAAAATACATGTTATACAAATAAAGTTCACGCTCTCCATGAGAAAAATAATTGAAACATCTTCTGAATTTATTACTATAATTTATGTGCTCTCTTTTAGAACATGAATTATAATTTGAAATATCAAAAGAATCCTAGATCAATAAACATAATATCCTCAATATTATCACTGTAAAATTCTAAAAGGAGAGGCATATAAACAAATAAGTGTGTCACTGATTGGACAATCACTAAATTTAAAAATCTTCCTCGTAAAAAGAGATACCCCATTAGTCACTAATTAAAATCTAGCCTTTCTGCTAGAATAGCTAATGAGTGCAGACATAAAGAACACACCCTATAAGGTTTATACAGCAAAGACATGGTTTTCAGGCAAAAGATAAAATTCAAGTGGGAAAGAAAAATGAGTCTTACTGCCAATTACACATATAAAATGGTATTTTTTAAAATGCTTAATGCTTTTAAACTACGGCTTTAGAAAAACAGATTTGAGTACAGTTTAAGAAATAAAATTAACCCTCGGAGGTCTGGAATCTCAAAATTCTATGAAATCTTAACTTTGTGCTTATTTCTTTGTTCATGCTTTAAGAAAAATGGAAAAGTATATTGAAAATTACATAATGATGCATACAAGTTCAGATTTAATTCAGACGCTTTCCTTAGATTCCTCATTCCAGCCAGGTTAGCCAATTGCCAGCTCTGTAAAGTAGTTACTTGTGTCAATTTACAATTTTGGGTTGATTGTGCCATGAAATTGGCCCACTACCCAGTAGAAAATATACAAAATCCTCCGGAGTGAGACAGATATTTGGCTTGGTTGCAGGGTAATTTCCTTCCTTGTCTCTAACATCTATTGCCTGGGCCATTTCTCGGAATTCTTCTGTATTACTGTTTTCCAGATTACAAAATTAGATTTTAGATTTCCTTTGTTGCAGACTCTGCTATTGGCCTGCCCAACCTCCATTTTTCCCTCTTCCCTTCTTTCATACTAACGTTTTTTGCTTTTTGTTTTTCCCAAAGTAGCACTGAGTCTAGCTAAAATACTCTATCTCCAAGCCTCCCTTGAAGCTAGGGTATCTATTAGCAAACTTCTAGTCAGTAAAATTTAATTGGATTTCTTTCAGAAAGGCCTAAGGCTTTTTTTTTTTTTTTTTTTTTTTACTTTCTAAAAGAAAGTCCTTGGGCTTTTTGTTCTTGGCTCTTAGCTGTTAATCTGTGTTCTTTCTTCCTGTCCAAAATGTTAATGTAATGCCTGGAGGTATAAGAGACAGCTTGCAGTCATAAGGATAGGAGCCAAGTGTAAACATAACAGAGAAGGCAGATAGAATGATTTGGGTCCTTGGGAAACCTTCAGCAGTCACAGAAATTCTGAACTGCCTACTTCAGATTCTTTGTTATATGAGGAAAATCACCCCCCGACCTGTTTGTGCTTCCTCCTTGTTTTCTGTTATGTAGATAACACAGTCCCTAACTGACACACAGTTCATTGTGGTGATTTGTTTGCCTGTGTTGTAACTTAAACTTGAACCTTTTCAGTAAGACACTAAGTGTCTCCTGTTCTGGGAACCACCATTGTTGTTCTATTTCCCTGTAATGCAGCATCTATTGCCACGTGTGAAGGACCCATCACGTGTTTTCCAATTAGCTGACTTTATACACATTCAGTGCCCCCTTCAAGCACCAGAAGCTGGGCCAGCTTCCCTAATAGTTGCCCCATACAAGTGGCCAGGGTGAGGCTCTTGTTCACAGTCTACTTCATTTAAGCCACAACTATTACATCCTGAAGCACATTACCTCCTAAGTCACTTGGTCGTCCTTTTTGCTGTAATTAAGAACAACAATTTCATTTAAAATTCTTTTTATTGGACTGTGGTCTAGTTGTAGAGCACCAGTTCTCAAATGGGGGGTGACAAGGGATATCGTTAAATATACAGCAATGCACAGGAAGGCAGGAAGCCTCCCACAACAAAAAATTATCCAGCACAAATTGGCAGTAGTGCCAAGGTTGAGAAAGTCTGATCTGGAGCAATGATTTTAACCCTAGCTGTGCTTTAGAATAAAATAAATTTTTAAACATTCTCTACTCTTGGAATTAATTCCCCATTGATTCTGATTTAGGAGTTCTGAAATGTAGTCCACACACATTTGCAAACACCCCAATTTATTTAAAATACAGCCAAAGTCGAGAACCACTAAGATGGGCATAACTCTTCATGCTAGAAAACAGGCTGAGTCAGAGACTTGGCCAGGGATGGGGGAAAAGAGAGGCTAAACTCACAGAGAAGTAGGCTGAGAACAGGACTCAAAGAGAAGGCTTTCTGTGAGAGAATTAATCCCAAGGTGAAAAGCGAAGGCAGCCGGGAAAGGTTGTCCAGGAAATCATGAGGTGTGTTAGGAAAAGGTCCAGATCAAAATGAGTAACTTGAAGGTGTCAGAGGCCCTGTTTAGATTATTTAAATGTATGTCGCTTATATACCTATATTCATGGCTTTATAACTATACCTAAAACTATCTAGCTGTCATTTATCCTGTTTTTAAGAGTGACACAGATGGAAAAATGAAAGTGATTATATGCCAGGGTAAAATTTGTGCTAACCTTCTTTGTTATTAAAAATATTTAATATCATTGTATTAAAACTAATAATTATATTAAAAAGTTAAAAGTTAAAATGAGTATAATGTTAAAATTTTGAAAAGCAAAAAGTAATAAAAATTTCAAATGATGTCAAATATCAGCCTGTAGAAACAATATCAGTTTTTCAGTCTTGTTTGTTTGTTTTTACCTTTGTTTTTGCTTTTGCTCATAAGAGATCTAACCAAAGAGTTTAACAACTCTAAAAGGGAACCAAGTTATCGTCTCTAATTCCACTTTTTCATCCTGGCTTTAAATAATTTTGCCACAAAAACCTCAATATCTGAAATTTTAGACTAAAATGGTTATGATTGTTTCTACCAGCTTATAACTACTAGTTTATCTTCATTTCACAAAAAAACTGAGATCAATGTCATTATAATTATCAAATATTGTACTTAATTATCAAATATTGCAATTATCAAATATCACAACTAATTTGAATATAAAATCATTATCAATGAATCCATGCTCTGAGTTTCTGTGTGCCTAAGGACTTTTTTTATTTTCAAATTCATAAGAACCTATTTCGGTTGTGTGGTGATTGCTTTGCTGATCTGTTATATGTGGCTAAACTCATCTTAATTTTGCAGCATCTACAGCCTGTATTACATCTTTGACTTCTGTTTAGTTTCATAATTCATTTGAAATATGGTTATGAAATGAAAACATGTGCCTGTAATATTCCAATGCCAATTAAGTAATAGCCAGCTTTTCTTGAGGATGTTTTTCATCAACCATTGATACATAGATCTCTGACAGTAAAATGATTAAGTCTAACACTCCATTTTTCATTCTTAGAGGTGATTCATCAACCATCATTGAAGTCTTGATTGCCATTGAAAGTGGACCACTTGATCATATTCATTGTGTTGAGACACAGAAAATGACACCCCAAAGTAAAGCCCTAAGAAACAAAGTCTCTCATTGACCTTCTGCTATTCTGTCTCTGCCTCTCATTCTCCCCAGAGAAAAGCCAAAAAAACTAGAAACCCTCATCCCTAAGCCAGGTTATAGAAAGAAGAAACCATTTTCTCCAAAGCCAGCAATAAAACCAAAAAATATTACCCTATTCTCCCCAACTGCTTCTTCGTGTAATAGCTGTGGATAAAGAAACTGAAATCCTCATTCTGGAGAAAACTTATCCCATACTTGGGAGGAAAACATGCTGCACAGGCAGGAAAAAAAAAAATCTAAACAGACCAATCTTGTTGAACTTTCCAACTCAGTGTCTTAGCAGATCATACTCTTCTTTTCCAATAATAGTTCCAAACAGCTGCTGTATTAGTTCGTTTTCATGCTGCTGATAAAGTAATTTATAATGAAAAAAGGTTTGATGGACTCACAGCTCCACGTGGCTAGGGAGGCCTCACAATCGTGGCAGAAGGCAAAAGGCATGTCTTATATGGCAACAGGAAAGAGAATGAGAACCAAGTGAAAGGATTTTCCCCTTCTAAAACCATAAGACCTCATGAGACTTATTTACTACCATGAGAACAATATGGGGAAACTGCCCCCAAGATTCAACCATCTCCTACCAAGTCCCTCCCACAACACCTGGGAGTTATGAGAGCTACAATTCAAGATGAGATTTGGGTGGGGACACAGCCAAACCCTATCAGTTCTCCATACTTCATTGAACTTAAGCATAAACATACAGTTGATTCCTAAACAACATGGATTTAAATTTTGTGGATCTGCTTACATGCAGATTTTCTTCTGTCCTTGCTACCCTTGAGACAGCAAGACCAACCCCTACTCTTCCTCCTCTCCTTCTCAGCCTAGTCAACATGCAGACAATGAGGATAAAGACCTTTTTGATGTCTACTTTCACCTAATGAATAGTAAATATATTTTTTCTTCCTTATGATTTTCTTAACATTTTCTTTTCTCTAGCTTACTTTATTATAAAAATACACTGTATAATAAAGATAACATAAAAAGATGTAATAATTGACTATCTGTAAGATTTCTGGTAAATAATAGGCTATTACTACTTAAGTATTGGGAGAGTCAAAAGTTTTACGCAGATTTTTAATTTCATGGGAGGTTAACTGCCCTAACTCCTGCTTTATTTGAGGGTTAACTCTACATAGTGTTCCCTGTATCTTTGAGTCTTTATGTTGAAGGCTCCCATGCCATGTAAAACTATGATCAAGTAAGTTTGTTATGCTTTTCTCTCATTAACTTATCTTTGTTATAGGGATGTTGGCTGTGCCCTTTATAATTAGAAAGAAAGGACTCCCTTTCCTCCCCTTGTTTCCTGTACAGCTCCTCATCACCACTACAGTTCTGGCAGTGAGTACAGGAAGGCCAACACCTGACTCGTTCCAAAGCCTACAGATAAGATCCTGGAAAGACTGACGACAGTCAACAAAAAAAGGTAAGAATTTTTACTAAGGTCAGTTCTCCCAGATCTCTTCCTATGGTACCTGCTCAGGAATGGAAGGTAAAACTTTCTTTTTATCTTTTCCTTTCTAAGTTCAGGTTAGCAGGAAAAAATCATTTGTTTGGACTGTGAGTTTTATGTGAACTTGGTTTGGGGATATCCATTTGTTGCTGATCCTTTTCCTTCCACAGACAGCTATTGTTTTCCTGTTTGTCTTATTTTATGTCCTGAGAATGTGGCTTGGCTTTCTGCCTGTGGGCAAGTACAGGTTATCAGGTCTGTGTGTGCAGGCAGTCAACTGAAAGGTTGGGGTCTCCTGTAAAAAGAATATAGCCATACAGAAATGTGAGTCAAATGCCTTTTGTGGCTAGCATACCAACTGTTGCCAGCTCTCAAGGATAACTATTGCCAGTTACTTAAGCCTCTTTTTTTTTGCTTTTAGCTATCTTTGGGGGATGGCTCTGGACCTTGTGATAACTGCTTCTTTGCATTTGTTTGGAGGCAACTTGTATGTGTTTAAGTCATGAAGGGCTTATTGACTTTGATTCTGAGTCACTTGATAGATACTTTTGTTTTAAAAGAAAAAAAAATGAAAAGAAGAATATTACTATTTGTTTCTGATCAAACCTGATAAAAGGTTTGACAGGGATTTTTTTAAAGATCTCTATGGTCAGAAGTCGGCTTAATTAAAAGCTGAAATTAAGGCTATAATGTTTTATAATTTCAATAGCTTTGGGGTGCAAGTATTTTTTGGTTATATGGATGAGTTTTTTAGTGGTGAATTCTGAGATTTTAGTGCACCCATCATCTGAGCAGTGTACACTATACCAAATATGTAGCCTTTATCTCCCAGCCCCCTCCCAATCTTCCCACTCTGCTGAATCCTCAAAGTCCATTATATCACTCTATGTCTTTACGTCTTCATAGCTTAGCTTCCACTTATAAGTGATAACATATGGTATTTGGTTTTCCTTTTCTGAGTTACTTTACTTAGAATAATGGCCTCCACGGAGGTTACAGTGAGCCAAGATTGCACCACTGCATTCCAGCCTGGGCGACAGAGAGAGAGACTGTCAAAAAAAAAAAAAAAAACAAAAAAGGAGAATGGCCTCCAGCTCTGTCCAAGTTACTGCAAAAGGCATTATTTTGTTCTTTTTATGGCTAAGTAGTATTCCATGGTTATATATACCACATTTTCTTTATCTACTCAGTCAATGGGCACTTAAGCTGGTTTCATATCTTTGCAATTGCAAATCGTGCTGCTATAAACATGCGTGTGAATGTGTCTTTTTCATATGATGACTTCTTTTCCTCTGGGTGGATACTCAGTAGTAGGGTTGTTGGATCAAATGGTAGATCTACTTTCTGTTCTTTAAGGAAGCTCCATACTGTTTTCTAAAGTGGCTGTACTAATTTACATTCCCACCAGCAGTGTAAAAGTGTTTCCTTTTCACCACATCCATGTAAAACTATAATTTTTGTAAGGCCTCTGATCCCTTTATTGGATCCTGCTTCTTCCATGGGAACATCAGCGTGCTAGCTACACTATAGAGGGAGTTAAAGATAACTCTTTGCAACTCTGAAATCCTTGAGGAACACAGAAAAAGTGCCACTGACCCCCTTTTGGGGGTCCCCTGTCTTCTTCATGGAAAAGTTGTGGGTGATTTCTTTCAAGTCTAAAGTTCTGCTTTCTTTCACATTGAGCTCCCTGATCACTTTGGCTTTGAGGAGTACCAAGACTTTATATTTTGAGAAGATACTTGGCCTTTGGGTATATGATAATTAATGAGTCACTGGTAAGGGCAGCAATGTTTAAGGTAACTGACATGAGTTGCAATGAATGGTCATTACTTCCAGGGGTGAACTCTGGCCTTTTATCTTGTTTCTTTACACAGAAACAAAGAATTTGAGAAAAGACTCAAATTTATGACTGAGCCGAACAGAAACTGACAGTAAATGGAAATGTGGTACAAGAAAAATAATTGGCTAAGTTAATCAAGGGAATCTCAGGGCCAAAGCCACAACTTGACAGTGGGCATGTTTTAGGCATTTAGAGGCTGTTAGCGTGCTCCCAGTGTGGGTGGGCTTGCCACAAAGTGAGCTGGATGGTGTTGGATGGCCCACCAGCCTCAGAGGGGATATCCTTGCAGTGAGGTGCACAGTGAGAGCATTGCATAGCACAGCCACTTGGTCTTTCCCTCTTGGGCTCTTGTCTCAGCTCTGAAAGAACTGGGATTCAACATACCATTGGAATCCTCGCTTTCTGGAGACCTAGATGCTCTGCCTTCTAGCTGTACCTGCCTTTCACATGTATAAGTATTAGGCTCCCAAAAGCTACAGATGCTTTGTGGGTCTTTTTCATTAGAGCCAATAAATTCAGCAATCCAGTTAAGAAATGAAAGCTAAATTAAAAAGCCACCTATAATACCTAGATTTATCTTCAAAATATGACTTTCCGTCATTCAGCTGGTTATTTTGAACAAACTTATACATTTTTTTCTGGGCTCACTTGTATGTTTTCTTGTAAAATTCTGTCACAAATCTATGATTTTATATTGCCTGGCTATCCATCATTGAATTCTTCCTCTGTGTCTAATCCAATTGACATACCTAAATCGGATTTGTCTCCTAATCAGTGTTCTCCTAGAGAGTGGCTATCTTGATAAACCTCTCAGGACAGGGCTAGAGTTTACAGTCACTTTACAGAGAAATACCTCAAGAACAAATTTAAAAAGAAAAAAAATACAGCTTTAGCAAAATGAATATTTCCTCTATCCAGATGGGCTTCAAAAACATTCAGACCTAAAACTTAGTCCACAGCCTCCATAAAATTTCTGGAGGTTCTTAATCTCTGATAATAGGCAATATGTCCTAAGCTTTTTCTTGGAGAAAAAAAAAACTACATAAAATAACATAAAAACTAATTAAAATGCCTTTAGTTTATGTGACCTGAGATAATCTTTGGTAAATAAAGTTTGTTTCAAAATTGTTGGTAAAATAAAAATAGAAATGACTTCAGAATTATCCACATATATTTTTGCCTGGGTTTGCTGATTAGACAGGTTTGTGCTATCTGTGACAGATGCTTTAAAATTATTAAACTATAAATGCAACCTAAGAGCAGAATATACCATAATAATGAATTGTTAAATTATGTGATACATAGTCATAAACATAAAAGTTAAAAAATAGTTTAACCTTGACTTTTTTTGTTTTGTGGCATTTTTTGATAATTGCTCAATTTGTATATGAGCAAAAGCTGTTAGGACTCCCTGCTGGACTCCTCAAAGCCTAGCACACATCTTGCTGTGAGTTTATATTTTTGGTTTTAAGTGTCTGCATCCTAGGTTTCAGAAATATAGCCATAGTAATGCCGGGGGACATGTGTGTGTCTACAGCAACTGAGACACTAGCCATAGGAAAGGGCTAAGCCCAGTACAGCCACATCCTGTGTCCAGTGTCTTAGAGGCCTTGGCTAAGAATAAGGCTGGCTGATTCAGAGTTAACTTGGTTTTACTTTTTCAAAAATAATTTAAATTGTTTTCCACAATAAATTCAAATATAATTGTTAAGAATGAGTACATTGGTTAAATGTAACAGAGATAAACATTTGTGGATAAACTTGTCATAGTTTCAAAAATCTTTTCAATAATTGAAAATATTAAATATGTTATATTAATGAATAATCATAAAATACTGAGTCATTTCTAAATAAGTTTAAATACTGAGATATTAATTATTCATTATTAAGTAAAGTATAAGTTTATATACTTTAGCATCTTATTTTTATATGGTTTCTGAAAGGTTAAATATATCTAGTTTTGTCAATAATCGTTTAAAAAATTAAGAAAATATATCTTTCTGAAATTATAAAATGGTATTATATTACAAAATACTGGTTTCCACTTGCTAAAGATTAAAGAATATGTAATTAAAACTATTAGATATAAGAGAAACAATTTTATACACAGGAATACAAAGTAAATATGCTGTAAAATATGAGAATCACCATTTTGTAAAAAAAATTTTATCTAGTTTAGAGGCTGTTTAAAGATTGTTTCAAAACAAAAAAATAGAAAAATGGTATAGATAAAACTAAATATATATTAAAAGTTATAAATAAGAAAATTCTAAGATATTATAAAAGCTTTGTAAAAATCTTACAGGTCAAAACTGATTCAAATTGGATGGATTTTTTTTATAAACTTTAATTAAAATTAGCTTTATTATTTATAACACAATGATACAAAGGTAGAATTTGGCTTTCTTTTTTGAAAATTTTTGTGTGGTATTAATAAGAAATAGAAAAGGAGTTTTGCTCACCTTTGAGTAAAATGCAAAAGCAATCACAAAAACAAAAAAAGAGGGGAAAGGGAGAAAAACATATTCTGTATGCCTCATCACCTGTATTAGGTATTTTGATTATCTGGAAGACTGAGTCACCTTTTTATCCAGGATCAAGTGTTTTAAACCTTTGACATATGTGACAGATTTTAAAAATCAAATTTTAAATTCTAATTTAAGCCTTTTTGACCTCAAACTGACTTTTGGATGTTTCAGAGGACATCGAAAGCACTGAAGGAAAGATAACAAGCCAAATTAGGCTTATCTGATATGTTAAGTTAAATGGGAGGTGTTGTCAAATAGGAAATGATGTTTAACCTTCTTTGAGTAATATTTGTATGGATGTGCTATTGATATGTGTTTTATAATGTTATGAGATTCATAAAATTCTGCTATGTCTAATTATGTGTCGTAAGTCACTATGACTATTATGTTACATTATTGTAGGCCACAGAGGAGAAAAATATAGCCTTTTTTTGTCAATTGCATCTTTAACCATGGTCATGTTAAGTTTTGCTGCTTCCAGTTAATTGCTTGACTTGGATACTCTGAAAAGCATTTTACTATAGCTACACTCCAAGGTTATTTTATTTGCCAAAGCATTTATGGAAAGGACCCTAACAAGTACTTGTCTGTATAATTTTTTATTACTTTAGGATCATAGTATTGGAATGGGCAAAAATTTCACAACCCTAGTGAAAAACACTAGACTCATCAGATTACTAACCTAATATGAAGCAGACCTAGAATTAATTACAAGGAACTAAACTAATAAATGATTATGTTTTTAATGGCTTTTTGTCTGAAACAATGCTGATTCTTTTCATGTCTGGCTTTCCAGAGTTAAGAAAACGTTTTTCTCTTGAATTATCTATAGATTTACAACAATTTGGTCAAGTCTACTTTTGTAAGCAGAATGAAAACCTTTAGCTTTCTCTCTGCTTTATCCACCCAAAATTTGGAAACTATTTGTATCTTATTTTATTGCAGTATAGTTACTTACATAAATTCAGTAAGAATCTATTCTTCTTGTAACAGGACAACTGGAAACACTGGTTATTTTACCAAAGCTGTTACTGTAATGTCATATTTTCAGATATGATTAGACTGTTTTGAGGAATGGAAGTTGGCTAACTCTTCTGAAGCAAATAAAAAGACTCTTGGAAAATATGGCCTGGTACCTTTATACAGCTCTCTGACATGCTACCTAGCCTTGTGGTAAGTAAATCATGTTTTATTTATTTATTTATTTAACCTTAGAGATGCAGTCTTTCTCTCTTGCCTAAGCTAGTCTCAAATTCCTAACCTCAAGCAATCCTCCCGCCTCAGCCTCCTGAGTAGCTGCAAGTCACTGGCTAGCTCAAGAATGTTACAGGCCCAGAAATCTAAAGACATTTTAAAAATATCAAGAAGAGAGGAATTCACCCAATTCATACAGGTATTACAGACACAATTTGAGGATATCCTTGACTTGGCTCCTAAGCCTTGGGAGACTTTTAAAAGTCTAATCTGAGATTCCTTATAAAAAGTTTCAGCAAAGCCAACTTCCAAAGAGCTTATATGGTAAATTGTTCTTTTTACTACAATTTATACAAATAATCAGGCCAAGTTAAATAGACTAGACTTATTTTATAAATAACTTAGTTTTTCTCTGTTTATCTTTGGTAAATGTGCCTCTTCTCCTTAGCGCCCCCTCCATGATGATTTACACTGACTCTCAGGTGCAGAGTCTTCTCTTGCTAAGGCCACACCATACTCGAACTCCAGTTATTTCTTTCACAGTGGGGGGGTGGTGAATAATAGGAGGACTTGGTAGTGGCATTGGAGAAATTACTACCTCTACGCAGTTTTACTATAAGCTATCTCGGGAGTTAAATGATAATGTGGAAAAAGTTGCTAATTCTCATGTATCTCTGCAGAAGCAGCTTAACTCTTTAGCTACCATGGCTCTTCAAAATAGAATGGGCCTGGATCTGCTAACAGCAGAGAAAGGAGGAACCTGTCTCTTTTTAGGAGAAGAATGCAGCTACTTTGTAAACCAATCGTGTATTGTCTTAAACAAAGTTAAAGAACTCAGGGACCAAATCAAACACAGGGCTAAAGACTTCCAAGAAACAGGATTGCGGAGCTTGTTTAACAATTGGCCGTCCTGGCTCTACCCTTTTCTAGGCCGATAACCATTCTATTATTGCTGGCCTTTGGGCCTCTCATCTTTAACCTTCTTATCAAATTTGTTTCTTCTAGAATTAAATCCATGAGGCTACAAATGGTCCTACAATGGAACCCCAGATGTCCTTGGCTCATGAGTTCTGTCGTGAATCTCTGGATCAACCTGCACCCTGGGAGACTCCCCCTCTACAGGAAACCTCAACTGCAGGGCCCTTTCTATGCCCCAGTTCAGCAGGAAGTGGTTAAGAGGGATCATACCCATGTCCCAATAGCAGTTGTTCAGAGGGGGAACTGAGGGACTGTGTTAAAGAAAAACTTCTCTTCCTGGGTCCATGATGGGTGTGGTTTCAAATGCAGGGATTTCCTTTGAGCACCTCCACACCTCCATCCAAAATCCATGCCTCCATCCAGTAACCAGAGGGGTTTCAAATGTAAAGTTCTTTGTCTGGGTTTCCCATGCACAGGCTAGGTAGGGAAGGCCAGGTGAAGCTCCTTTGTACCCCCAAAAATCCGCTGAAAGCTCTGGGAGGAGGGGGTTCTGTAACTCAGAGTTGTGGACCAAGTACCCAATCCAGTGTCAGAGCCAAAGATCAATCACTCCAGAGCAAGTTTGAAAGAACTCCTCTCATTGGACAAAAACAGGAATGGGGAGGAAATAACTAAAGGTTTAAACTCCAGCTGCTCCTACCTATATGGATTCCTTCTCTGGGTCCCCTCCCACGACAGTGTGGGAGCTGTCTTTCTGTCTCTCTCTCTCTCCATATAATAAATTGCTCTTCCGCAAAACTCTTTGGGTCCACGATATTTATTGAAATGGCAAACTCACTGCACTTCTGGGTCCCTTTCCCCATTCTTCTGGTTTAACGAGGTTAAGAACCTCTTTGGAACCAGGAGGGAGCTAAGTACACTCCCCCATTACAAAACTATTTCCAAAAATTGAGGAGGGACTCTTCTCTAATTCATGCTATGAGGCCAGCATCATCCTAATACCAAAACCTGCTAGAGCCACAACAAATAAATAAAACTTCAGGCCAATATCTTTGATAAATATTGATGCAAAAATAAAAACTTTTCCTAATCTTCATAAATTCTTAGCTGGGACACCTTTGTAAGAAAAGACAAATTAACATGGAACAAGATACACAAATTTATTAATGTGCATATAGACACAAGAGCCATACACAAAATATGAGCCTCAAAGTATGACCCAGATGACTGAAATGTTATACCATCCTCAGGTTACAGAAAGAATAGGGGCTTCAGGCTTCAGAAAGGGTGGAGAAGTGGAAGAACAGGTTATGGGAGAGTGAACACAGAAAAGTATGTCAAACAAAGGCTATCTTATTATGAAGATAAAAATACATCACGTAATCTCAGCACTGTTCTGAGAAAAAATAGATGGTAGCCTGTAGTGAAAGTTTCTCTATGGGATCTTTAGTCTCCTTTACTTATGAGTTAATCTTTCCTAGATCCAGATAAGGGGGCCTGAAGAAAGCCTATTTACAACGTTTAATTCATTTTACTAATGCAGATTTCCTTTACAGATGCAAATTTCTCCCCCACAAAAGAAGGCTTTACAGAGCAGTTCTTGTGTTTGCCGCCCTTCAGAATAGCCATCTAAAAATATTCCAAAGAAGTATATTTTGTGGTGAAATAATCTGGCTTGCCTCATAAGAATGTTTCTTTTTAATTACTAAAATAAAACACGAGATACTATTTGGCCTAAGTCTAAATATTCATCTGTATATTTTTACTATAAAACTATTAACTTATTTAAAATTTAAAAATATAAAGCAAAGAAGTCAATATTTGTGCATCAAAGAGTGCTGAAGTTTTAGAGTTGGGCTACATCCAACTGAAAATTTGTGATGGTGATGTATAGAAAAAAAAATGGATTCTCTTTTGGTCACTTTCATACAGAAATTTAAGAACATATTTTTCTTTAGTTGAGAAGTTAATTGTAGTAAGGTAAAGGATTTGAAGGCACTTTAATTTCTTAACAAAGAATATGTGCAAGCTATGTTCAGGAATAAAAGAAAACAGTCAACTTTAAATACTAAGATTTAGAAATACTGTCAAGTATAGAGTTTATCTGAGCCTAAAGCTGGAAATTGCCATCCCTGAAACATGGACTCCAGAGAAATGGGTTCTGTGTTTCAAAGCTAGCAGTTAAGGTCTTCTTTATATAAGAATAAAAAAAAATAACAGAATTACAATTTTTTCTATGCAAAGCCTGTTCCAATTTAATTAGTTACAGTTTGCTTTATTTTCCCTATGGCTTTTTTTTCTTTTACAGATTGTTTTCATTTTCTTTCCAATCTAAGAGAGTAGATCTGAGAATCTTATATTCCACCTTATATAATGTGATAGTCATGAAGTCATTGTATGAGAAAAGCAAGAGGAAAGTTAATCTTCAATGAGGATCAAAAGTAAAGAGGGAAGGGGTCTTCTCTGATTCCTAATTTGCAATATTTTACAACACAATCTAGGTAAGAAAAAAAGGTTAATGTATAATCAGAGAAACAAAGGTTTCGGCTGCCCTGGTTATTGCTGCCTAGGTTACAACTGCCTATCGTATGACTCAGGTCACTTCATCACAGTCCCTTAAGGCTCAAAATATTTTAAAGTTTCAACAGCTTAGATTTTGTTTTACTTATTTTCACAGAGCACTAAATTGAGTATTCAAAAGCAACATGATATATTGGTCATAGCACTGTGAACCTATGCCACTATTCTAAGATAATATGTATACTATAGGAAATATGTATACTATATAAAATATGGCATTTCAAAATGTGGCTCCCTAGTATAATGATTACAGGATTAAAGGCCCTTAAAGTTCAATATACATGACCAGGTGCAGTGGTGCACACCTGTAATCCCAGCACTTTGGGAGGCCAAAGCAGGTGGGTAACCCGAGGTCAGGAGTTCAAGACCAGCCTGGTCAACATGGTGAAACTCCATCTCTACTAAAAATACAAAAAAAAAATTAGCTGGGTGTGGTGGCAGGTGCCTGTAATCCCAGCTACTCAGTAGACTGTGGCAGGAAAATTGCTTGAACCTGGGAGGCGGAGGTTTCAGTGAACTGAGATCACACCATTGCACTCCAGCCTGGGAAACAAGAGCAAAACTCCAGCCAAAAAGAAAAAAAAAAAGTTTAGTATACAGTGGAAGAAACTTTTTCCCTGTCTATGTAAAGACCAGATTAACTCACCAAGGAGAACACTTATTTTTTCTACCTCCTCCATGTTGTTTCAGTATCTATTACAGCAAATAAGACTTTCCATCTGAAAACCACACCTGAGCAGACCCTTTCACAAGGTAATATCTGTCTCTCAGGATCATTCCATTTTCAAAGAGAACTATTTACAGGCTAATCTCTGATCCCTAATCCATTTATTTGCTTTAAAAATTGTTTCATCAACTTTCAACAGAATTACCTATATTCCTCATCTACCCCTACCCCTATGAAAGAAGATATATAAGTATCTGAGTCCCATTGAGATATTTGGAGTAATCACCCTGTGTTTCTCCTCCAAGTACATTCAAAAAATTTTATTCCTTCTCTCCTAAAACTAAAAATAATTTATTCCTTGTCTCCTGTCTTTGTGAACTTATTTTTCAGTGAAACATTAGGGGACAAAGGAGAAGTTTTCCCTTGGTGCCTACAATACTGAAAAGGTTTTTAAATATATGCATACGTATATTTATATACACGTATATATACACGTATATAAGTTTTTTGATGTGCATGTACAAATATGCATTGTTTTTAGCCTTCTATATTTTGATTTTTAAATAATTATTGCCTGTTGATTAATAAAGTTTTAGGTGCTTTTACGTTTCAAAATATAAACTTAAATGTGCTAAAGGTAAAAGCTGATAATTCCCACTGGGGCTTGGGAGTAATAACTGTTGGCTTTTGTATGACCTCCTACTCTCAACACTTTCACAAACACAAACACACTGAGTCAATCTCTGTCATCAGATACTCGCTCACAACTCTCAAGCTGAATCTGGTCCTCAGCAGCATCCCCCAAAGAGCCAATTAGAATTACATCGCCACTGCAGAAGACAACAAACATCTGGACATGACGTTTTACCTAAGTTAGTAACAACTAACATTGCCCTAGCACTGTCCATATTGTTTGGTCCACTTTGGCAATAAGTGAGGTAAGATATTAAAGCATTTAAAGACTGTTTCAGGCGAACATTTAGTACGGACATTCGAAATGCTCTTCAGCATTCAAAAAATAGGTTATTTTAAACTCTGCCACAAATTTAATTTTATAATTTTTTTCCCTACGGTAATTCATATGGATAAACCAATCTCAATATTTCTTGAATGAAACTATCGAATTTAGTTAGAGAGCAAAAAGTAATGCCTTTTTCATGTCAAATCACATTAGTTTAATAGTACAATAGGGACCAGCCTGTGTTCCAAGAAAACAATTGTAGCCAACACAGTTTAGTTTTACACATAATCAAGATGACTTTTGTCTGATTTAAATCTAAAAATCAACTTTTTTGATGCCTAACCTGAATTATTTAATGACTTATTTAATAAAATCTTTACAATTTATGTATTTACTCAGAAATAACGATGTAAAGGATAAAGCATCCATGATTCAGATGCATAAAACTTTCCATGGGAGAGATATTTATTTTTTTATATACATAACACACACACACACACACACACACACACACTCCTTAATGTCATCTGTTTCAAATTTAGTCATCAAAAACTGATTACAATGTGCACATTCTAATGCCAATCTCTATATTTATATCTTCAAATATCTCCTAACTGGTGATGACCTTCCTCACAATTTTTTTGAAAATTCCAATATCTTCTTGCAGCACTTTAAATCACCTGCCTCCACCTTTTTTCACTTTATTGGACCTACTGCTAATCATCTGACACGTTACATATTTTTAGTTGCATACTCTCCTCTCACTAGAATATAAAATCAATGTGGCAAAGATTTTTTGGCGTTCATTCATTCATTGATATAGTATCTTTAATGCCTGGAACAGTGTCAGTACATATTAGGCATTCAAAAAACATTTGTCAATGAATAAATAAAAGATTTTGTTCTGCAAGCAAAGGATTTTGCTTAAACTAAATTATGTGTAATTTTTAAAGTGGTGAAACTAACAATAACGATTTCACTGAATAATATTTTTTAGATGATTCTGATATCTTATGGGGTAAGGCGGAATAAGCACACCCTCTTTATTCTCTCCCATTAGAAAGTAGCTATGAAATCTGGAAAGAATGCATGAGCAGCCACTGGAGAACTCTGAAAAGTAAATAATAGCACATCAATTGCACTGTACCAGAATTGCAATGATACTGACAAACTCATAGGGAATTCACCTTTTTTTTCCCCCTTCAGTGTTTTCCAGTTTGGACTCAGGCAGCAAAAATGTCAGAAGTGAGTACTGGCACCGAGTACTAGAAGCCCACCAGGTCTAGCTTGATGCAGTGAAGATGCACATTATTTTTCAGTGCACATGTGTATTTACTATAATCCACCTAACCTGGGTTATAAAGCAAACTTTAACAAATTTAAAAGAATTGATATTATACAAAGTATGTTTTTAACCATAATGGCATTAAACTTAAAATCAATAACATAAGATGAAAAATATTCGGAAAGTTTTTTTAACCACACTTCTAAATAACCCATTGATTAGAGGAAGTATCAAAGGAAATTAGAAAATATTTTGAAACAAACAGTCCTGAAAATGCAACACATCAGAATTTGTAGGATGTAGCTAAGCACAGAACTTATAGGAAAATATATAATGAAATGCTTGTATTAGAAAAGAAGAAATGTCTAAAATTAATTACATAAACTTTCACTTCAAGAAAGTAGAAACAGAGGAAAATAAACACAAATCAGGGAGAAGAAAGAAAATAATTTATATGACATTTTCAAAAGACAAAATAATAGTGATGCTGAGTAATTTGCTACCCACGGACTAATCAGCACGCACTTCCTCCCTTCTGAGCCCGTAAAAATCCTGGACTAGCCAGACTCAGACAGATGTGGGGGACTACCAGCTGTGCAAAGTAACTACCCACTTCGGATCTCCCCCAACTTTTTGGAAAGAAGCTACTTAAAGTATGTGTTTCCTCTCCGCTGAGAGCTGGATACCTGTTGGGATGACCTGTCTGCAGAAAGGAGCTACCCATTTTGGGTGTCTGTCACTCAGTGAAGCTCCTCTCCACCTGGGTCATCCTCTAATTGTCTGTGTACTTCATTCTTCCTGGAGATAGGGCAAGAACTTGGGACCTGCTGAATGGTTGGACTGAAATAGCTGTAACACAAACAGGACTGAAAAATGCCTCCGCCAACTCTCGCCACGTTGCAGGTGACAGGAAGGAGAGATGTGCTGTGGCCCTTTGGGGAGCCCAGACCTGGGGGCTCCCTGAGCCAGGGCTGTGACCCTCTTTTGGGGCTCTGTGACTACTGGCATCTCCAAGCTACTGGACACCACTTCGTTCTCCTCATCTACACGCAGGTGCCCTCAGGGGAAGTTGCAGCTACTCATGGAGCCAGCACCTGTGCTGGTGCCTAGGGCTGCCCATCTTACCACAGCAACTGGCATGCCTGGCATGCACAGTGGCCAGACCCTGTGCTTGCTTGCCCACACACCCCTCGCCACTCCACACCTGGCTCGCCCTTGGCAGGTGTGGGATCTGGATCTGGGCCAGGGGAGTGAGCCAAGTGCACCCTGCTGGGCAGACTGGGCAGAATGAGCCCAGCGGGCGTAAGCAATACTCAGGCAGAGGGTGCCACTGGCCAGAGAGGTTTCCAGCTGGCTAAGTGACACCCCAAGGATCCTGTTACAAAATTAAATATAATACATATCTCACTATAGTCTGTAAAGTCAGCACCCTAAATAAACTGACAAAATCATAGTTACAGTTTTTACATTCTATAAAACAAATAGTTCAACACTGAATTATTTATATTAACAATTATGGATTCCTATAGATGAATTCTGAAGCACTCCACTCAAAAGTGAAAACCAAAGTATAGACTCAAACAGAAACAAAATCTAAAGAATTACCTCTGAATTCTTTGTTTATACGTGTGCATTCTATTTTTAGAGACATTGTAAAAGACTCCATTTGGTGAAGGAAGAGAAAGCAGTTTTTTTCTCCTATATCATTTGTACTTTTTGTGTTACAAAGAGAGAAAACCAAACTTGATCTGAATTTTTGTAGACTTAAACGTGTGAAATTTTAGAGGAAGCACAAGCCTCTGACTGTGGCCTCACAGCCCAACAATGTTACCATAGAACAAGCTCTCTCTGATCCCCTCATCTTGCTTTTCATGGGTCTACCTTTTCCTCAGGCTCTGTGAGATCCCTAAAACTCTAGGAACACCCCTGATTTGAATCATATTGATTATAATAATGCCATACTGCATATCTTCATGCCACACAATCCTATTCCTATGAAAAAAATTCCTATGAAAGAAAAAATGTATACCTTCTATTAAACTCTTTAACGAATAAAAACGGGAAGTTTTCCCTTTCTCAGAGTCTCTAAATTTCTTGCTTCTCATTGCTCCATTTGGGTTATAAGCCCATTTTACAAAATAAAAATTACTTTGGCTGGAATGTGGCATTTCTCATTGGCTGTAGTTAATACTAAGCCACGTGTAATGTTATACGTAAGTTAAACATACCAAAAACCATATCAATTTAAAAAAATGTAGAAGAAGGCAATGCAAGTATTCACATGCCACATCAGTAATTGTCAATATTCTAAATAAATTATACATGCCTCTAGAATTTACACCCATTATAAATACAAGACAAGAAGCAAGTGTTATTAAGGAGCAATACAAAATTTCATCGTCTCTTTATTCAAAATATTTTATTGTATATATGCCAATATGAAAATCCTGATTACATATTTTGACTGAATTTTTAAGCTGAAGTAGTTAAATAAAATATTTTATGCTTTTCTTTAAATAACATTTGTTTAAAATGATTGATTTCATTTATTATGCATTGAGTTCCTTCTTTGTATTATTTACTATTATGAGCACTATAGATACAGTGACGAACAAAACAAAATATTTCTGTCTTTATAAAGCCTACATTTTTATGCCAAGGCCTATATTCCAGTAAATGTATTGTGTTGATATGGTTATCATTTATAGAAAAATCTAAAATTTTGATAAGCTAACTAAAGAATGCCATTTTTCACATATTCTTAATTTTATTAGTAAATTTTTCATACTGAAACTCTAAATTATACTTATATATTTATTCTTTTAACAAATAATGCTGTAGACTTACCATGAGCTAAATATTCTGTCAAAAGCTAAGGAAACAAAAGTAAGCATGTGAGTGAGCAATGTCCTTTTTTTCTGTAATTGTGGCTCAAGGGAGAATGCATATTCTAAATCTAAAAGACTTGTCAGCAATTGCATTTACTAAAATATTAGCTTCAAATTTCTCAGAAAGTAATTGCTGAAAAAGTGAAATCTGCCAATTTAGAGAAAGTGAAGGTAGGCAGATAGATATGAAATATACATATAATGTATTTTTATATAATTTTAAGAATAAATACATATTTGAGGCCTATAGTTCAGTTTTGCATCAAGTTGTTGCTTCAGCTACTCACAAATCAGCCCGATCATTGTTTCTGTAAATCTCTGTGTATCCATATGCAGTACATATGACAACAGAGGTGCTAGCACAAACATTGGCATCCTTAACTCTTGTGGAGAAATTTCCAAAAGGGAAAGTCTCTTGGATGGACTTAGTTTCTAAGAAGGTATAATTTTTTTGACACAGAAATTTAAAGCTAGAAATGTAAATTTTAAAGCCAGATTTTTATCTTACACTGGACTTTGAAATTACAAAACAAAAATGAAACAAAACAAAAATCATTTTTCACATGAGCCCCAGCAGTTAACACAATGTTCAGGAGATGAGAAGAATAGAAACTTTGCAAAGCTTCTATTTGCATAAGCTACAAGTTTCAAGTAAAATATATTCTTAGATCAGGAAAAAGTCGTATGGTTTCACATGGATTAAAGTTACATATGGATATAGTTACATCATAATTTATAATTCAAATTATAATTTATAATCCAACTAGTTATGTTTTCTTCCATGAAATAAAATGCAGCAATTAAAAAGAAATAGATTTCTGTGTATTGAGACATAAATATTTATAGGTTATATTAGCAAATAAAAAAGGCAAACTGCAGAAAAATATTTACAAATTTGTATTTTTAGTTTAAAAACAAAAAGAGGAAAACAAGAGGATTTACCTTTATTTCATGTGCATATTTCCTGAACGAATAAGATATGAGGCCAGAAAGCAAGCAGAAGCTAAACTATCCCATGCTCTGTGGATATTAATGAGGAACTTAGATTACGTTAAAGAGGAAATAGTCTACTATAGACTCTTAAGAGTAGTCTGATAAAACCTAATTTTACTTTGTAAAGGGAAATTGTGTGAATTTCACTTCTGGCTTGATTGAAAAAATGGGGACTGGATATATGCTTCTCCCTCAAAAAAAGAAAATGTCAGAAATAAGTGAACAACAGATTTCATGACAATGGATATCAAGTAATGGACAGTGATCCCTGAGAAACAGGAAACAACCAACCGTAAGACTGCCTTAGCTTCCTGCTTTAAGAGAGATTCTAGGCTACAGTGAAGGAAGAGGGAAGCCAGGTAGAGCCAGGCAAGTTTCTTGAGTTCAGAAAATTAAGCTATGTGTTCAGGAAGGGAAGTCAATCATAATCCCAAAAGACACAATCCTAAACACCACAATGTTAAAACTCTGAAAGATTAAAATTGCTAAAGCCCGAAATTCTGAAAATCACAGTCCCAAATGATCAAAATGCCAAAAATATAATTATAAAAATTTAGAAATTATTTTAAAGATATTTATTTACATTTTTAAGAGGGGGATTTATTTGAGAAACAAAACCATGACAAAACATTTCACAGGCCACTTTACACAATAACATAGGCAAATAATAACACACATACTTTTGCAAGCATAAACACTCAGGTATACTAATGATAGTCACTTGGGTATAACAGTTATGAGAAAACAAACCATATTTATAAAGAAATAGGTCAAATATATATATATATATATATATATATATATACACACATATCATTTTGGCTGGTAATTGTGTGCACCCAGCTTTATAACAGTGATCATCTGAATTATCAGGATGAACAACCTAAGTCTTGACAAGATTGATCAAAAACTGAAATGGGTAAGACCCCATCTAAAAAACAAAACCAGCCAGACATGGTGACATGTGCCTGTAGTCCCAACAACCAAGGAGGCTGAGGTGGGAGGATCACTTGAGTCCAAAAGTTAAAGACTACAGTGAATATAATCAAGCTACTGCATGCCAGCTTGGAAAACAAAGAGAGACTCCATTTCTCAAAAATAAAAAATAAAAACTCAATGGGTCACCACTGCATATGCAGTTGCTGAAAGAGCCTAGATTTCAAGAAACTTTTTCTTTCACAGATGTAGATGTACAAAGAGGACAACTCTTCCTTATTGAGGAAGTTTCATTGATTGAGAGTATACATGCTCGATGCTTACACAAAAAGTCAGTGTTGTCATAATGCACTTTCATGGAGTTAGATTTCTGATATCCAAGGCAGTAGAATAAAGTCTGTCCTAGCCCTCAAACAGAGACCAATTCGCCTTCTGTATTTATTCTCTCCCAAGCTGCCAGCCAATGAGATGGTGCCTGCCAACACTGAGGGCAGATCTCCCCCAAAAAATTCACTTAGACTCACACACTAATCTTCTCTGAAAACACCTCCATGGTCACACCGATACTAATGCTTTACTAAGTTTCTACATATACATATTTCTTAATCCAGCAGAGCAAGACAGTAACAAGGTAATGGTTTCACCTAACCTGATGCAACTATCCTGAGATGATAGTGATATTTGGGATTTTATATGTTAGAGACATTATACATTAGCGATTTTAAACCTTAGTGATTGAGACTTTAAAGATTTTAATGTTTTAAAATGTCAACATTCAAGATTATAGAATTTGGGATTTTGTCTTTTGTGACAATGATCCATACCCATCAGGGAGACTGACACAACTACAGTTTGCAGGATGGACTACAGGATAGAAGAGGCCTGTACAGAGAGAACACCCCAGAACTCTCGAGTCATTTGTGCCTATTCAGCAGAGTATTGATCACTATATGCACGTGAAGAAACTATTCAAAGTTAGAGATAGAACAGCCTAAAAGCATAAGAAAGAATAATGACCAGAGATTACAGAAGACTGGGAGTCATGTTTCCACTATCCAGACTGAAATAATTCATAATGCATGGGTGCACACCAAACATAGTCTTGTAGATGGAGAAGGTCTTGTCTTGTAGGTGGAGAATAATTAGCCCTAGGCTGTGTACCAATCTAGAACTGCCCCAAAAAACATAGGAGCAAGACTTGAAAGGATCAAACTCTTTCCTAAAAACTTAACTGTATTCTAGAACACTCCTAAAGCTATATGGATGTATAAGAATACAAAAATTTCCGGCACCTAACAAAATAAAATTTACAACATCTGACATCTAATCAAATATTACCAGGCATGCAAGAAAGCATGGAAACACAGCTCATACCAATTAATTGAAATTATGCCAGAACTGTCTCACATGCAAGAATTAGGAGACAGAAAAACTATAAGTTATTGTAATAATATTTTATGTTCTAAACATGAACAAGATAAATAGGAATTATGTCAGATTTCTAGAGATGAAAACTACAAAATCTGATGTGAAAAATACACTATATAAAAATAGCACTATAAACAATTTCATAACATTAAATAACTTGAAGACATGGTAATAGAAAATTTACAAACACAAAGAAAATAGAATTTTTAAAAATTACATCAGTCTCCGGTGGGACAACTTCAAGCATCTTAGTATAAATACAATGTACAATTGTAACTTCTAGTAGAGAGGACAGAGGGGAATAGAAAAAAGTATTTAAAGAAATAATGAACAAATACTTTTTCCAAATTTGATGAAAACTATAAACCAAAAAGGCTCAAGAAGCTCAACAAACCCCAAGTACAAGAAGCAAATCAAAACATAATAAGAAACACTACAATCAAACTGCTCAAAACCAACGATACAGGGAAAATCTTAAAAGAATCAAAACAAAAAAAAATGTATTATACACATAGGAACAAAGATAACAATGATAGTAGATTTCTCTTTGGAAGTGATGTAAGCAAGAAGACATTGAAGCAACAACTTTAAAGTTCCAAGAAAAGAAAACTGTCAATCTAGAATTCTATACTTAGAAAAAGTATTTTTCAAGAACAAAGTCTAAATAAAGATAATTTTAGATGCACCAAAGCTGGAAGGCTGTTAAAGGTAATCCTTAAGACAGAAGAAAAAATGATCCCAGATGAAAATAGAAATCTACACAAAGGAATGAATAATTATAAAATGATAAGTGTGTGAATAAACATAGACATTTTTCTCATTACTTAAATATTTTTAAATGGCAATTGGCTATAAACAAAATATAACATAATGTGGAGATTATAACATAGATGGAATTAAAATGTTTTACAACACTGGAACAGGGGTTGAGAAGGAATACATAGAAACACTCTCTTATAAGGTTCTTATACCATATATTAAGTAGTGTATATAACTTGAAGAGAGACTATGAGAAGTTAAAGATAAACATTACAAAGCAAATAATAACCACTGGAATAACAAAATAAAGAGTTACAACTAATAAACTGATGAAGGAGATAAAGTGGAATAACTTTTTAAAATCCAAAAGAAGTCACAAAAAGAGAAAAGCAAAAAGAAATAGAAAACAAATATCAAAATTATACACTTAAAACTAACCATGTCAAAATTACAATCAATGTAAATGGGCTAATCATTCCAATTTAGAGGCAGACATTGTTAGATTGTATAAAAGAGTGAGACCCAGCTATATGCTTCTTCCAAGTAATGCACTTTAAATATAAAGACACAAATAGATTAGAAGAATGGAAGAATTAGTATGCAGGGGTCATACTGGTACCAAAGAAGAGTTTGACTAAGAATATTACCAAGGATAAAGAAAGAAATTTCAAAATGCTGGATCAATTTATCAAAAATACATAGCAATCCTAAATATTTATATATCCGGTGACAAGGCTTCAAAGTATATGAAGCAAAAACTGATAAAACTTCAAGGAGAAAAAGACAAATTGATAATCACAGTCAGAGATTTTAATACCACTCTCAATAACTGGTAGATTAAGACCGAAAATCAGCCAGGATTACATAGAAAAAACACTGTCAATCAACTTGGTCTAACTGATACTTACAGAAAACTCAACCCTGCACGAGCAGAGTTCTTTTCAAATGCACACAAAATATTTACCAATATAAACAATATCCTGGGCCAAAAATAAATTTTATGCAATTAGAATAATATAAGTGATATTATCTTAACACAATTGAATGAAATAAGAAATCAAAATCAGATCTCTGGAATATTCTCAAATACTTGGAAATTAAACAACATTTCCACATAGTCCATGCATCAATGAATAAATCAAAAGGAAAATTAGAAAGTATTTTGAGCTAAATAAAAATGAAAACATAACATATATGAATTTTCAGATGTTATTAAAGTAGTAGGAGAAATTTATAGCATTAAAAGCTTGTATTTAAAAAGAAAACCCAAAGCAATACCTTTAGCTTTCACTAAAAAAAAAACTATAAAAAGAACAAATTAAAAGTTAACAATGAGGAAATAATAAAGTTTCACATGAGAATCAATTATAAAAAAAAAAAACAAAAACCCAGAGAAAATCGATGAAACCAAAAGCTGATTCTTTCAGAACATTGATGAAATTTGCAAGCCTCTAATCAGGAAAAGAAAGAGAAAACATGAATTACTAATATTAGAAATGGGAGACATTTTTTTCCTACAGAGAATATTATAAAAGAAACTCAAATTTTATCTTGTTTTCTTTCTATCAATGTTATTTTTAATATCCAAAAACTGGAAATAATTGAAATGTCTAACGGCAAGAGAATGGATAGAAGAAAATTGTGGTATATCCATACAATGGAATACTACTCAACAAGAGAAAGTAATGAGTGATGATACAATTAACAATCTTGCTGAATCTCAAAACGATTGTGCTAAGAAGACAGACAAAAATAGAATATATATTATGTGTCTGTATTTAACCATAATTCTAGAAAATGTAAACTAAGCGACAGTGATAGAAAGCAGACTGATAGTTAGCTGGGGAGAGGGGGAGGTGCTGAGGAGAAGCCATGGGAAGTGATTACAAAGAGGCACTACCATACTTTGCAGGTGATGCATAAATTCACTACCCAAAAGGTAGTGATGATTATACACTTTAAATCTTTGCAGTTTATTATATATTAATATTTAAATATCTGCAGTTTAGTTATACCTCAATAATGCTATTTTTAGAAAGAATATATAGGAATAATAAATAATAGCAACCACTAGGATGTGGGAATAAAAGAGAATATGGCTCAAAAGATTTTATGCTGTTTTTTTAAGAGCTTATCTTCTACTTTATACAACTTAAAAATTGTTTATAATTTACTTTTCAAATTAAAAAAAAAGTACCAAAAAGAACATGACAAATTGAGGGATGTATTCATAATATTAATGGCTACCTGTAGTGTATACACACACACACACACACATACACGTATAGCAATATACAAGGCAATAATAATCCTATTGGACAAAAAGTTCTTTCAAACTAATAAGCTGCCAAATTTCAAATGGCCAAAGGATTTGAGAAAGTAATTCACCAAGATGGATACAAATGGTCAATGAAAATATGAAAAAAGTGACCCACCTTATTGGTTATAAAAATGTATACACAGAAAACAGTGATACAACCCCTTTTATATATAGGATTATCAGATTTAAAAAGTTGATTTTTTCAGATACACCCAATATACTAAAAAAGTATAAAAGATACAGATTTCTCAAAACAATACTTTTATATTAAAATTTTAAATAAATATGCTGACAAATTAATTTTCCTTCCATGGATTTGTAGAAAATGATATAATAATATATAGAGAGATGCTCATTGAGTATTGTGAAAAGTAACAATAAATTTTAAATAATCCATATGATCATCAACAAGACTTGGTTAAATAAAATGCAGTATCTTCTATCTGTAACATTAAAAACTACACATTATTACAAATTAGAAGAAGAGATAAGCTAGGTCCATATCTGTAAACTCAAAATATATTAATATTATTTAGTAAATTATTTTTGAACTAGCATGTATTTTATAATCCCATTTATAAAAATATATAGGTATGTTCATATATAGATACACTTTTCAAAGTTTGGAATATGTATTTTTTCAGCCTTAAATGTAGCTATTTCTTAAAGAATGGGGGAGTGTTAGTGGCAGGGAATACAGGTAATATCTGAAGGGGATAATCAGTTTTTACATAAATCTCTATAGTTAATTTTTTGCAATGGGCAGATACAACAGTGACTTAAAGATAGTTTTATTTTGGAAAAATAAAAATGAATCCAGTAGCCTAATGAAAACTCAGAATAAGATACCATCAGCCTTTGTGAAAACAGAATAGGATTTAGAATCACATATTGAGAGGATTACAGAAGTCAGTAACTATAAAATGTACCACAGGTGTTCAGGAAAGGCTGGTTTCCTTATTTTTAATGTGACATGATTTAATGTACTCATTAAATATTCATATAATTAGAACATTTTCTAAATATCTAAAGTATACCCAAGAAATGTCTGAATAATGCACTGAAACTTTCTTAGATTGCCATGCTTTAGGGGCTAGACAAGGACATCACCTTACAATGTAGCATCATGATATTTTGAGATCTGCATCCACAAAATGGAATCCAAAAATGATACCTTATCCTGAAATCTATCTATAAAAATGGCATTAGGCACAATCCTAATGAGAGGAGAAATGTTACTAAATTTTCTCAAGCTGAATACAAATAAAGCTTGTGTCAAAACTATAAAAACATAACAAAGAATGAAACTGTTTATCTTTTACATGGACACATGCCCTGTTCCTGCTGTTGCCCGTAAGCAGGCAGCATACACTGGTACAGGTGGCTCTTTATAATTGTGTGCATAAAATAACTGAGTCATTTTCTGATTGGTAAATAATATGCAATGTCAGACTCTCCACACCATCTGTGTCACTCACCACCACAGTTTTCTGCAAAACAGCCAGCAGCACAAGCCCAGCACCTCATTGTTGGAGAAGTCACAGGAAGAAGTACTTGGCATCCTTGGCAAAACTTAAATCTGTTCACAGTATTGAACCTGACATATGCCCCAAAGCAGAACGTGTATGCTACCCTAATGATCTCTCCTGCTGTTTTATAATCAGAGACATAGATGGAGGGAATGCTGCCATTTTTTCCTTTGGCACTGGTCAGCCTCCTGGACTGTCTTTTTGGCCAAAAAAACCCCCTCATATTTAGGAGAATTAACATGCAGATTACTGAACACAACCATTTTGCTATTTCCATCACAATTTTCTAGATGTAAGATTTGTGCTTATTGCAAAATCCTTGCTCCAGCTTTCTTCAATTTTTTGGATTCTTCTTCCATATCACATAAAAGAAAAGTTGTTAACTGCCAATCATTTGTCTTGACAGTTTAGACAGGCTCCTTGAAGTTTCAGAGAACCTAGGTGGTACTTGTCTTGTCAACCTCTCTTTTCATCGAAGGAAAGGAGCACTGAATCAGAGGGCATATGTTGGCTTCGATCTTAAAATGTCTGGTACTGACAGAAGCTAAAAGTCACGGCCTCAGCATGCACCACGCAGGGAAAGTCCTGGAAAGCCTTCTCCTTCCATTCCTCTTTTTGTTGTTCCCTTTCATATTATTCACAATGAGCCCTACCCATATGGTGGCAGTGCCATATCCAGGAGATACTAGGTTTTGCCAAATCTCTCTAGACTAAGGCTTTCACATTATCCTTTGGTACTAAAATTAGCTAAAAAATTAACATGCCTTTGAGGACTTCATGATTTCAATTAAAACACACACACACACACACACACACACACACACACACACAAAATGTAATTCAATAGAGAAAAACTCAGAATTTTGACACTGATTTTTAAACATAATCCATACAAAAATAATATAATTCTAAATTATAAGTAGATTTCACAAGCAAAACCAACAGTTAAATGCAATTGATCACCTAGATGCAGGCAAATTTTAAAAACCAGACAAGAGGCATATATCATATTGTAACACATCTGTTATAAACAGGCTTGCTTGAGGACCACTATTCACCTTTTTCTAGTGATAAGAGTAAATGTCATGATTACTATATTAAGCCATCTAATGCTGAACATGATTTGAAATCTGTTCCTAGAGAAAATTATAAAACTATGATATCTAAAGAAAAAAGTATCATGATATCACTGCACAAAATTCCATGTTTATTATCAGTAAAATGTAGACTAATCCAAGCACAGGTAAGAAAATAAAATAAAATACAATTATAAACTTAAAATGATCCATATAGAAAAAATATTTTATAGGTCTATCCAAATAGACATATTTTTAAATGTAAATGTAATATCACACTAGTTATTTCACACTTAAATTTGTTCCATAATATTACCACATTATTTCCAGGTAATTCAGTAAAAGATGATTTCCAGAAAGTACACACTTTAAAGACATTTTATTAAGCTTACTCTGATCTCTACCAGCCTGTGGCGTTGTGTCCTTGAACATAGTTTTTTGAATATTTAGCTTCTATATTCTTATTGTTTTCACTGGATTGCTAGAATCTTGTTGCTATTATTTTGTGTTTTTGTGTTTGAGAGGTAGTTCTCCCCAGTGCCTTTTATTTAATGAATGATTCACTGAATGTCAAGTGCTAACTGGGTCCAGATTCTACTGTCCACTTCTCTGGCAGAGCTAGTTATGGCTGCTTCCAGTTCACGATCTCCCGCTGCTCCTATCCTGCAGGCAAGTATCTGAGGGTGTTGTGTAGTCTGTTAAGATGCAGAGGGAAGGTAGAACCCTCAGTGTTTTACTGCATATTGAAACAGCTCTTACTACTGGCATGCATCCAAAAAAATCTTTGAGGAGATCAAGATTTAGAGACCTGTACATAAATCCTGTGTGGTATGAGAGTAAAGAAGAGCCATCGACAGAAAGGAGTGGTGGAAGGATTCAACTCCTCTGATTACTTATAATAGCAGGTGAAGTCATTAGCCCCCCACAGTACTTGTTTGAAACCTAAACAGGTACAGCAACTCACCATTAGAATCAATCCATTACTGAATTAGAAATACGACTAATTTAGCAACAAATTTGTGCCAACATTACTTCTAGCAGCAGTAGGTTTTCAGCAGCAGATTGGCACTGTGACAGAGTCCATAATTTTCACAGTATGTGTTTCATAATTTGTCATGCACACTCTGATTGCTTGGCATATTGGCAGAGTCCACAATGCTCTCTAAATGTCACCAAACGCATCTGAGGATTTGTCATGCACGGTCTGAGCAAGTGACACAACACAGCAGAATGGCCAGGTTCAGAGCTGATTTTTGCACTCCATCTAAGTGAGTGCTCTTGAGCTCAGCCACCAGTGACGAGGGCCTGGTGGGGGCTGCACAGTCCTTCTCTTGGAGCTGCTGATTTTTAATTCTGTGTCAAGTGATCATATGGCTGCTGCCAGGAGAAAATACTACTACACTGCAGGTGTGACATGCATAGCACAGAGATTCTTGCCTGATAATATTGCTTTCAAATCATTCCTTGTAGTGTACTTAACATTTTTTTTTTTCACACAGACTCAAAGAGCATTTCACAAATTAGGAGTAAGAAGTAGGAGAGTAATAAATATGAATAGAGGGTGGAGAAAGCTATATTTCAAGAAATTCCTCAGTTAAGAGATCAAAAGATGAGATATCATGGCTGATTTTTAACAAAAAGGTAAAGAAGTGTTGGGATCAGAGAATCCTGAGGTTGTTGTAGTAATACCTGGTTTCTGTAAAAACAGCTTCTAAGTTTAGGCAAACCATCCATTTTCTTTTTCTTTTTCTTTTTTTGGCATCAGTTAATGAGGAGGTTGGATGAGAGCTCCTCTTTGGGTCTATATGTTCCATTGTTCTAAAACAGGAGCATGAGATTATTAATCTTTTAGTCATCTGACCCGTTTGCCTGCAATGATTGCATAATGCTTTTCCAGTGTTTAGTAAAAGCTTCAAGAGCTACATCTGCTGGAAGCTTTTAGTTGTCTAGGATTCCAGCCATTATCTTATCACTTTTATTCACTGTCTTTTAGGAGAAGAAAGAAAATTAGTCTTTTTGTACATTTGGGTCCCGTGGATGCACCTGTTACTATGAAATCTGTTTGATGATAAATAACTCACATATGCTCAAGAGCATTGTCTTGACACGTGCAGGGAAAGACCTTACAGACATATGTTATAAAAAGCAGTCGCTGTGACTTTGTATTTGCTCATGGATCACTGAAAGTAGAAGACGACTTGGAGGCTAACAAAGACTGTAAAGACAGGGATGGAGGGGAGCTGAAGTTTTTACCAGGAAATTTTATTTTGAGAGATCCACCATCAGATCTGCACTTAGATACAATACACAAAAATTCCAGATACGAAAGAACACAGACATACACTACTCACAAACACATATCTATTAGCCAAAGATATAATATATAAAAGTGTTGTGAAACATATGGAAGTTTTTATTTAAAAATACATAGAAAAGTAGGGTCATTTTTAAAAGAGATATAGCCTTACTGGGGGAAAAAAATAGTATTGCCTCTTCTGAAAAGGCCTCTACAAATTAGCTTTTATTGAAAATGTTTATTCTAATTTTTCTGTGATTAACTTTATTGGGATAAGGAGAATCATCACCATTATTCCTTTATTTCTAGGGGAAAAAACGTTGTTTTTCCACTAGCACTTTGATGCGGAAAATTTTCTGCCTTTTACATACACTGCCAACACTTTCCTATAAACGAGGTGGTCACTGAACCGTATATACTCAAATCTCATCATAGCACATGTGAGCAAGTGAGGAACCGATTAGGTCCTATTTTTTTTTTCCTATTGTCTGATAAAAATTGGATTTCCTTTTAAATTCTATTAGATTGATTTGTGTGACTGATTCTGTGCCTTACATAAGGTTATATAAGTTATATAGTTATATATAGTTAATTTTCAAAATTTTTCTCTGATAATTAAAGGTTAAATTTTGTTATTCTAGAATATATCCCACTCTATTTTCCAAATATATTCAAAATTATATCTCGAAGTAGAAAACTAATACCTTTCATATAGATACAGATGCTTTTCATATGTGGGTAGTGAACTACTTATAAATAATATTGACCTTAGTGTACTAAAAATAGGTTCAAACTTTTTGTACAACAAATATCCAACCTAATCTCTTCTCCGAGATGTCATCCTCATAGAATGTTTGTGAATGCACCAAAATCAGTCCACAGCTTCTGCACAATTGACCACACAAAGTCCTCATACTCATAAAGATCTTTCTTTTTACAATAGTGTTATTGAAATATCATAAAGATCTTTTTGTATGCACTTATGAAAGATACCCATCTTCAGTTTTACCTTAAATACACATGCATTCATATACACATAAACACGCTTGTCTAAAATTATTTGATCAATAAATTAACAAGTCAAAGTATTTGCCTGATTTGAAACATGTGCTTTAAATTTTGTATCATTTCCTTGATTCAAGCCACCTAGAAAAATGAATGGATAGAAAAAAAAAAGACAAAAAAGACAATAATAAACCACACTTAATTGAAATGAAGAAAAATATTTCATGTTCTAAGCTGTCAATGTAATCACTTCTCAAGAGGATATGAGTGTGTAACCATTACTAACAATTTGGTAACTTTGGGGACATGTTTGGTTTGGTTTGGTTTTTTGGTAATGGCAACCAAAGTCTGCATTAGTTTTTTACCTAAGTTCTTTTCACCCCATTCACAATTGTTTGTTTACCTTTCTATAACTACTTGGAGTTCACATGCAAACACACACAGTCTTCCTCCTGTCCTGTTTTCCTGGGATTTCTCACTTGCATTAAAGGACTGTAAAATGAGTTCATTTCTTTAGTGCAGTTTCCTTAACCAAATTGTATTAGCTCATCTCTTGCATTAGTTTTTGTTGTTGCTGTTGTTGTTGTTGTTGTATCAAAAACTCATTACCTGGATAAAAAAGCTAATACAAGTTGTGTTTTTTTTTTGTCAGAGCCATGCTGTCTTCCATAGCTACAGAAATAATTTTTTTTATAAAAAATTTACTTCTAGAAAGATAAGTAATTGCCTTGTGTTAAGAAGCAAAAGGGAGCCTACCGCTTCCTAAAACCTCCCAGCAATAATCACAAAATCACTTTATAGTATAATGTTGGCATGATTTAGATATGGATTGTTTGGTCCCATTAAGTCTCATATTGAAATCTGATCCCCACTGTGGGAGGTGAGGCATAATGGGAGGTGTTTGGGTCATGAATGGGTTGGTGCCATCCTTGTGGTAATGAGTGAGTTCTCAGCCTGTAATGAGTCAGTTCCCACTCTATTGGTTCTCACAAGAGTTCCCCCAAGAACTGGCTGTTAAAAAGAATCTGGCACTTCTCACTGCCCTCTTTCTCTCTCTCTTCTTCTCTCTTCTCTCTCTCTCTCTCTCTCTCTCACTCCCTCTCTGGCCATGTGACCTCTACACACTGGCTCCCCTTTACCTTCTGCCATTAGTGAAAGTAGCCTGAGCCCCTCATGAGAAGCAGATGTTGGTGCCATGCTTCTTGTACAGCCTTCAAAACTGTGAGCCAAAGAAACCTGTTTTCTTTATAGATTACCCAGCCTCAGGTATTCTTTTATAGCAACAGAAATGGGACTAAGGCAAGCATTCTGAGTTTTCAGATAGCAGTTTGCCTACCAAGATAGATTTTCTCAGAGCGGAGTGTTAACTAAGAGCTTTTGTCAACTTTTCACACAAACGGTAGTTGCATCATCCACTAAAATCGTGGGTCTTTCCATTGTGACTGATACATTAAAGTCACATCATGCATTTGCAGAAGTGATCAGGAAATAATACATCTTTTCTTATGCAAATTACCAAAGAAGCTGAGAAAAAACCCACAAATTGAAGATAAATTTTAAGGGCTTTCTGCATCTCAGTCAATAATTGTTAGTCTTCTTTTACTTTGCAATGTAAATACAAACAAGTTTCTTGCTTTCATGAAGCTTATATGCTCATAAGGAGATATATAATAAACAAATTATCAATTTATGTATATATGAATATAAATATGAATATGCATATGTATATTGTATATATACATAAGCATACACAGATATACACATATCTACCAACGCATATCATATGTATGCATATCTATTGTGTGTATATGCATGGGGATTGTGTACCAGATAGCAGCAAATGATTTGCAAAATTTTAAACGAACAGGAAATAAAATATGCCTGGTTTTTTTTTTTGGCAGAAAGCATATCTCATGCACTACATGGAGGGAGCAGTGAGGAACTGTGGGAAAGGAAGACGCCATCTTGCTCCTTCAACGTGGCCTTCTCTGTTCATCTTTGTGGCAGGATGCCTACTGGAAGTCAACAGAAATCTACTCTTTCTCTCTCTTTTCCCTTTTACCCTGCCTTCAGAGAGCAAAAATTGTTGCACTCTTTTTGCAACTGAAGATTCACTATTCCCAACGTTTTCAAACACTACACCTCATTTCTGCCTCCTATGACCATTTCAGTGGCAAACTGGTGGAAGGTGAATCAGATATCACTGGCCTGCCACTCCCTTAATTAAATGTATCACTATTCCTTTTAATATTCTGAGTGAAATCATTCTAGCAAATGACAAACTGAAGACGGAATATATATTAGCTTAAAAGAAAGTATACATTATCACAAATCATATTCAATACACAGTTAATGTAGTCAAATGTTTATTAGCTACTGCAGTTAGTGATACCTGTATTTGCAAAGGCAAACTCTTCTGTTCCCAGTAGAGAACAAATGCTGTACTGTAATGTTAAACACTATCGCTGATTTATCCAACACTTAATACTAGCTCATGTTAAAAGGAAGGATCTGTTACCATTTAACTTACCTCTCCTTATTTTAAATTTAGTATTAGAAAGATGATTTTATCTTAAGCCAAACTGTTTTTAGAGCTGCATCTTGTGCTGCCCCAGGTTCCAGTAGAGAAGGTAGAGGAAACTTCTGCTGCAACTACCTTCAAACAAATACCTTCACTGCTGATAGCCTAGATGGCTACTTTTCTGGATTGCCAAGGGCATACTAGAAATTTCCACCTTTTTTTACCACAGATATCTTGAACTCAGTGTAACCAAAACAAACCCATTATCATTTTCCCCCAAACTTCTTCTCTACATTTTTTTTTCTCAGACAATGGGACAAGCATTTATCATGTCACCCAAGCCTTATACATTCCTATTCTCACCTAACCCAGTCAGTCCTCAATACCAATTGCTTCTATCCCCCTCAAGTAAACTCACAAGTTCTCTCTTATCACATCTACATTTTGCAGTACTATGGGTTTCCCACCTAATACTCATTCCATTTATCCTTCTAACTGAACCATGATTTTATTCAGGTAGAAGGTCATATGCTTCAAGAAAGGCTGAGTCCCTTCTAGGCCCTAGAGTGTGAGTCTTGGTTTATCCAAACCAGCACTGTACAATGGGACTTGCTGTAATGATGGCAATGATTTATAATTTGCTGTGTTCAATATGGTAGCCACTATGTATGACTATTAAGCATGTGAATTGTGAGAAGAGCAAATGATGCACAGAATTTTTAATTGTATATAATTCTATTTACTTTAAATTTAAATAGTCACATGTGACTAATGACTACTTTATCAGACAGCGCATATGCCAATCAGGGTGTTTCCTTATCACTTACCAATGACTCATACAGGAATGGACATTTGACAGAATTTTGACTAAGTTAGACATGAGAAGAAGCCTGCCAGAGAACTTCTGGAAAACCTTTCCCTCTTAAAAAGAGATAGAGAATGGGACATTCTTCTGTTCTCTAGGTGTTGTGTGAAGACAAGACACTTAGATCTTTTATAGGCATTTTATATCCATGAGGAGACAAGCCTCAGGTCAAATGACTACATACTGAGGACATACAAGAAAAAAATGGAAATAATCTGAGTCCTCAATCACATCTAAAATAAGCTGCTGAATTAACAGCACTGGAATCTCTCTTCTGAAATTATTTGTGTGAGATAATAAACTTCCTTATTTTTAGACCTGTTGACTTGGCGTTTCTATATCTTTAGGTAAAAAACATTCTCAGGTGCCATCTTCCTGACCTCAAATCATTCCTTCTAACCTATCATTCAAACATCCATTATTTTTCCTTCATAAGACTTAACACAGTTTATAACTAGATATTTTGTGACTTAGTTGTATGCTTTTTGTCTATTCCCACACTGGCTTTACCCTCTGGAAAACAGACATCATGCATGTTTGACACTCAATTGTATATCATCATGGCATAGCACACACACTGGCAGTATGTGGGTACACAATAAATAGATCCTAAATTAATTAATTAGTTAATGAATTTTTGTACAGTTCTAATTGATGGAAGCAAATTTTCGGTGCCACAAAAGAAATAGAACTCAAACATAAATTTTCTCAGCAAGACAATATTTACTTCTATAGAAGGGTGCATCTCATGGATGGAGCAATAGCAAGAGCATACCTGAACAAGGGAGGGAAAGGGGTTCTTATCCCTGACTCCAGTAGCCCCTACTGCTGTGTCATTCCCCTATTGGCGAGGGTTGGACCGTCAGTCTAAGCTGATTATAATTGGCTATTTTAAGAGAGCAGGGGTATGAGCTAGAGTGGCGGGGTGAGCAGTTTTGATGGGAAAGACGGTTATGGAACAAGTGATTAAAGGTGACTTAGGTCAGAGCAGGTGATCAGAGGTGACTCAGGATGGAACAGGTGCCCAGGGGTACGGATATGAAATACTGATTAGAGCTGGTGGGAAGGTTGTTTACTGAAACTAGAGGGAAGGAGACAGAAAGAACAAAGAAGTTTAACTTAAAAAAAAAAAGAAGTTAAACTTTAGAATGGAGAACAAAGAACATGGAAACTGAACATACTGGCATATTGATTCCTTGAAGAGAAACTTGGGACTCACTGTATTCAACATAATCAGAATTCTGCTTTTTAAAAGTGCTTCTGCTTTTCCATACAAGTTATAGCATGGATTTTACATTTCCTAATCTAACATACAAAGATACTGACTATCTGGTGAGGCCTAGCTTTGCAGCTTCTCCTATCACTACTGCCTCCCCCATCACCTCGTGTTCAGCCTCAGAAGTAATAGTGATTACTCATTATTGCTCATCCTCCTCAGATTATCCAAGAATGGCTGAGAAACATTAAGCGAGTGATTCTGCAGGCTGCTTAGGCAATTTCTGTGCAAATAATTTACTCATACGCCAGAGAATCAGCTGGTAGACTGAGTCAAGATTTTAAAAAGACATAAACATGATTTATAGAAGGGAAAAATGAGGGAGGGACTGTATATAGCCTGAGAATAGTGTACTTTGTTTACATAATTTTTAATTAAACTGATTATTTGGCCACTAAAAGAGAGGACAGTCTGAGCATTGTGTCTTTGACTAGACTAAGATTATAAAAAAACATTTCCATTTGCTGACGATTGGCTAAAACACCTTGACAGTTTGGTTGTGGAAAAATGGGAGAGGCTAACTTGATGTAATATTCACCAGGATTTTCCCATGGGCACCTCAGCCTTAGTAAATCCACAATTCCAAATAGAATTTCTCAAGATTCATTCTTAATTTCTCTCTTTCTTTCTATGGAGAAGGCACATCCATTCTCCAAATTCTGACTACTTTTAGTTGTAGATTTGGGATATTAGATACCTGACTTCTAAATTTTTATATCATCCTATACATATTCCTGTTTTAGAGTATTCAGCATGGTTCCATAAATATTTACCGAGCAACTCTATATGTTAAGAATTCTCCTTGGTACTGTGAGATATAACAGCAAACTAGATAGATTTAGCCACTTACAACTTACAGGTGGATACAGCCAAATTAGAAGACACTTAAGAGGTTTTTTTTTTTGTTGTTTTTTGTTTTTAAGCAGTAGTCTTACACTGGTACAATCTATTACTAGCAGCAGAGTTAGTTTAGTTAAATGCTGAGAAATTGCAATTAGCAAGAAATTTTCAGTCTAATAAAAAAACTGAGTTTCAGCAAAAGAAAAAGAAAGCTAATTGCTAGGCTTAGGAAGTAGGTGAACCTCCTCTAGCTAATGCGTTATCAAGTTGTGTACCTTATAGAAAAGCATCCACAGACAGGTATGAGGTTCCTGAACTAGCGAAAGCTTCGATTTTAATAAGTGATCAGTAAATGATTATTATTTTTTTCTGCAAATTCTTTACTACAAATTCTGGTAGGTGTCGGGTGAAAAGTATTATGTCAAGTGCTGCCACATCCTTCCTTGAAACTTTCTCAATCAATCCAGGACTGCCTAGGGAGCCTTTCTCAGAATTTATAAAACTAGATATACCTCATTTATAGCTGTCCCACAGAGGTTATTGCCTTTGTATTTCTGTTTCTTGGTTTTATTTGTAAAATTTACTTCTTTCCATTTTAATGTTTTTGGTTATTAGGGTAGGTGGCATTATTTGTTCACAATCACTTGCCCCAACCCAGGCTTTGTCATACTTTCCTATCATCAGAATATGATCCCTCTGCACTTTGGCCTTGGTCATGTGACTTTGGCCAATGGCATAGGAGCAGATAGGACTTATACCATTTTTGAGCAGAAATGTTAAATGTACTTTTGTGGTTTGGCTCTGCCCCCTGAGCTTCTGCCTTCTAAAAAAAGACCAAGCTGTGAAAAAGATCATGACCCAGATTAGGGCTGTTCTTTCACCCCTGAGACCTGGAATAAAAGTCACCTAGAGCCAAGGCCAGCTACGGCCAGTGAAACCCAGCTGAACTCAGCAGTGTCATAGCTGACCAACGGTTCTCATAAAACATGAGTGAGAAATAAACCTTTGTTGTTATAAGCCACTGAGATTGTGAAGTTGTTTGTTGCTACAGCAAAAAATTAGTACAATCTTCCATTTTTAAAAATTGATGATCAAATTAGATAAATGTTATGCTACATTCAAGGCTATTTTCTTCATACAAATTTTATACCATATTTGGGTTGGTTGACAGTATAATAACTCTTTGCAAACAGTCCTGATACAACCTCCTCCCCCTCTGCTGCTTTTTTAAAAAAAATCCAGTGTTCAAGGAGATAACTTTGACTTATGAATCTTGGAAACAATGTTCAATTCTGGGCATATAATATTTTTGTGGTGTTTAACTCAATCAAGATAAAACCATCACATTGCATTCTTAAGATCTTTGCTTTCTACAGACTTCCTCCAAATAAACATCTTCTAAGTCCTAATAAACTCTTCTCTCTGCCTGGTCTTAATCCTTCGAATCTTGAGATCAGTCATCTCCCTCCTAAACCCTCTTAGTTTCTAGAAAGTCATGATGAAATTGACCATATAAATATTTTCTACTTCCTTATCTTCCTTAACCCACAGAGAAAGGTAATATCTTTTAAGTGTTGACACAGGGTTGAAGCAATGAAGTATTACAGTAAGGCGATAGCTCTGCAAAAGCCACCCATCAAAATACCCGTGAAACACAAACCGCCCTATAATTAGTCATCAGAAATAATAAATCGTCACCATGCCAGCCTTTATAGTCTCTGACAGCATTGACCTGAAACATCCCCTTCTCTGCCCCTCCCTCACTTCCATCTCCTGTGACTGCCAATCAAAGGGAGACAGCCCTGACAGAGAGCTGAGCTGACTCGGCAAGGGTGGAAACAAGACCTGCAGCTACTTAACATTTAGTCACACAAAAGGCCCTGGCAAAGAGAGTTCAAAATGTGACAAAAGTTAGCCTAAAACCAATAGAAATGGGACCTCTAAATACACAATGATGTGAAAGTGCTGCTCTTAGAATCTGGGAAACTAGTCAAAAAGTCTATTCTTCAGGGACATAGGCATTGGTTTTCTTCTTTTGTTTCCCTCAAATTCACTTTCATCTTCCATTATAAAATTTTCATGGGAATGCCAGTGAATGACTTAGAAACAAAGTTCTCCAGCTATAAACAAATACACACAATGTGAATGCAAATTTCTAACCTTCTGCTGGGTCTTGGGGAACCATTGCCCCCAGGCTGTTCTGGCCTGCTGGACTGGAGCCTGCTGTGTTGAAATTTGCTTTGAAGTCTGACAAAAGGCCTCAAAATCTCTTCCAAGGCCCACTACCTGACTCTCAGAATTAGTCATTAATTCGCTTGGGACAATCTAAAGTGTATATGAACATTATTAAATACACATTCCTTTGTTGTGATTATTACCGTAAGTTTAAATGGAGAGATGTCAACCTTGGGGAACTTAGGGTTGGATATTCTAATGATTCTTTTGAGGAACTGAGATCAGATTTAAAAGAAGCTAGATCTAAAACTGACACTCCTAAGAGTACATGTAATTTTGACCTTCACTTATTTTGCAACCTAAGGCTAGTGACAAAACCTCTGAATCTCTGTGAGGAAGCTATAAAATTTTGATGAGATGCTATTTTCAAGAAATTCTGAAATATTAACCCTTACCTAATTTTTGCTTTTATCTTTCCTAGATATTCAACAATTAACAACTAAGGTCAGCCCTTATACCTACTCTCTTTCACACACACACACACACACACACACACACACACACACACAAATATGCACACATACACACTTAAAAGTTCAGTCCTGTCTTTATTCCAAAACACAACAGATATATATCAAGAATCTCCACACCACGATTTAGAAGGAATGGACTTCAGCCAGTCACACAGACTCAGTGGGCCAGTGTAAATTGCTAAGGTTTTCATAAAGCTCCTAAGAGATTCAGGGCACGATAATGAGGGACCTTGTTAAGGAAAACCAAGTCCACAAGGGGCGTAGTTTCAAAGGCAAGAGCTTCCCAGCACCATGCCTCCATCCACCTCCCCATCTGGGAACCTAGAGTTCTTTGTCTAACTTTCCTGCCCATGGGCCAGGTAAAATTCCAGATGTGCTCCTTTGTTTAAAAACCCCTGGGAAAACCTCTGGGAGGAAGGGCCTCTGTTGTGGGCAGAACAGCCAATGCAACACCAGAGTCAAAGATCAATCACTCTAGCAGAAGTTTGAAAGAACTCCTCTCATTGGACAAGAACATGAATAGGGCAGGAATAACTTCAAATTTAAAACCCGCTGTCCCTTACCGACTCCTTCTCCACATCCTATCCCATGGCAACGTGGGAGCTGTTTCTCCCTTTCTACCTGTGAGGATATTCCCTTTGGATTCTCCTCCCACAGCAGTGTAGGAGCTCCCTCTCTCTTTTCTCTCTCTCTTTCTGCCTAATAAGCTTTCTGCTAAACTCTTTGGGTTTGATATTTACTAGAATGGTAAGCTCACCTTGCCACCAGGGCCCCTTCCCCCATTCTTGGGGCAAAGACAGGCCAGGAACCTCAGGCACATCAAATCGAGGAGGGAGCTAAGCCCTGTCCCATCCCCGCGACCTGGTTATACGTTGAGATATTTGGAGTGATCACCCTGTGTTTCTCCTCCATATATGTTTTAAAAATTTTATTGCTTCTCTCCTAAAATTTTTTAAAAAAATTATTCCTTTCTCCTGTCTTTTGTGAACTGATTTTTCAGTGAACCGTAAGAGAGCAAAGGAGAAGTTTTCCCTTGGTGCCTACAAAACTGAAAAGTATTTCATATATTTTTTAATATATGCATACATATATACACTTATACAGGTTTTTTGATGTGTATGTACAAATACACTTTTTTTAGCCTTCTATATTTTGATTTTTAAATAATTATTGCCTGTTTTAGGTGTTCTTACATTTCAAAATATAAACTTAAGTATGCTAAAGGTAAAAGTTGATAACCAAGGTATAATTTTCACTGGGCCTTGGGAGTAATAACTGTTGGTTTTTGTAGGAGTACAAAAACCTAATGGACAATGAAGGCTGGTGCAAGATCTCAGGCTTGTTAATGAAGTTGTGGTCCCTTTATACTCAGCTTTACCCAACCCGTATACCTTGCTTTCTCAAATACCAGGAGAGACATAATGGTTTACAGTCCTGGACCTTAAGGATGCCTTTTTCTGTCTTCCATTACATCTTAACTCCCAGTTTCTGTTCGCGTTTGAAGACCCTTTAGACCAGAATTCTCAGCTCACCTGGACACTGTTACCCCAGGGCTTTTGAGATAGCCCCACCTGTTCAGCCAGGCTCTTGCTCAGGACCTTAGTCATTCTTCACATCCAGGTACACTGGTTCTTCAATATATGGATTTTAACTGCTAACTCAGAAACCCAGTGTCAGCTGTCCACCCAGGACCTCCTAAACTTTCTACCACCTGCAGATAAAAGGTTTCCAAACCAAAAGCCCAACTTTGTAGGCAAGAGGTAAAATACCTAGGGCTTGTCTTGTCTAAGGGCACTCGGGCCACTGATAAAGAGCATCTCCAACTCATATTGGCCTTCCCCCATCCAAAGACCTTAAAACAGTTGTGGGGATTCTTAGGAATAACTGGTTTCTGCAGATTGTAGATTCCCAGATATGGTGAAATAGCCGAACCCCTATACACTCTGATTAAGGAAACCCAAAAGGCTGACCCCCCATCTAATACAATGGGACCCTATAGCTGAGGCAGCCTTCAAACCCTGAAGCAGGCACTACTGCAGGCTCCAGCAATAAGCCTTCCTACAAAGAACAACTTCTCCCTATATGTCACGGAAAAGTCAGGAGTGGCACTGCGGGTTCTCACCCAAACTTGGGAGACCACACCACAACCAGTGGCATATCTAAGTAAGGAAGCTGATGCAGTAGCAAAAGGCTGGCCACATGGTTTGCGAGTCATAGCCATTGTGGCTATACTGGTCTCAGAAGACATTAAAATAGTGCAAGGGAAAGATTTAACTGTATGAACTTCATGTAATGTAGCTGGAATTCTGGCCTCTAAAGGAGGCTTATGGCTGTCTGACAACCGCTTACTCAAGTATCAGGCCTTAATGCTCAAAGGGCCTGTACTTCAGCTGCGCACATGTGCAGCCCTCAATCCAGCGACTTTTCTTCCTGAGGAAGGGGCAGACAGAGAACACGACTGTGAGCAAGTTATAGCCTAGAACTATGCGGCTCCAGAGGATCTCTTAGAAACTCCTCTAGTCAGTCCTGACCTTAACCTATACACTGATGGAAGTTCATGTATGGAAAATGGAGTTCAAAAGACAGGATATGCAGTAGTCAGTGATCAAACAGTGCTTGAAATAATTCCCTTCCTCCTGGAACTAGTGCCCAGCTGGCAGAACTAATAACCCTCACTTGAGCTCTAAAATTAGGAAAAGGAAAGAGAATAAATATATACACAGATCTAAACATGCTTACCTGGTTCTGCATGCCTATGCTGCCATATGGAAGGAAAGAGAGTTCCTAACCTTGGCAGGAATTCCCATTAAATATCCTAAGGAAATTTTAGACTTACTACAAGCTGTCCAAGAACCCAAAGAGGTAGCAGTCCTACACTGCCGAGGTCACTGGAAAGGAGATGAGAAGGAAGCAGAGGTCAATCGTCGAGCTGACCTAGAGGCCAAAAGGGCAGCTAGACAGGAATTAATAGAAGGACCTCTAATATGGGAAAACCCCGCTCCAGGGAACCAGACCTCAATACTCATCAGAAGAGGTAGAGTGGGCAATCTCCCAGGGACATAATCTTCTTCCTTCAGGATGGTGGCTAGCCACTGAGGAGGGGAAAAGTACTCCTACCTGCTGCCAGTTGGTGGAAAGTACTTAAAACCCTGCATCAAATCTTCCATCTGGGTGAAGAGAATACACATCAGATGGCCAAATCTATATTTACAGAAAAAGGTCTCTTCAAGGCTGTCCAACAAATAGTCAAAGGATGTGAAATATGACAGAAAAATCATTCTCTGGCACTTCACAAAGTTCCCCCTGAGGAACAGCAAACCAGTCATTACACAGGTGAGGACTGGCAAATGGACTTTACCCATATGCCTAAGTCTCCGGGATATCAATATCTGCTAGTATGTGTAGATACCTACACAACTGGGTTGAGGCTTTCCCCTGTAGAACAGGAAAAACTCAAGAGGTAATAAAAGTCCTCATTAATGAAATAATCCCTAGAGTCAGACTCCCTCACTGTCTTCAAAATGATAATGGCCCTGCCTTCGTAGCTGCGGTAACCCAAGGAATTTCCAGGGCATTAGGAATACAGTATCATCTCCACTGTACATAGAGGCCTCCATCCTCAGGAAAAGTGGAAAAGATGAATGAAATTCTTAAAACACACCTAAAGAAACTAGAACAGAAAACCCACTTTCTGTGGCCTTCTCTATAACCAATAGCACTCTTAAGGGCTCAAAACTCTCCTCAGAAAACAGGACTCAGCCACTATGAGATGCTTTATGGATGGCCCTTTCTTACTAATTATCTCATATTAGACAAGGAAACAGCAGATCTAATGAAAGATATAACCTCCTTGGCTAAGTACCAACAGGCTCTTAGGGGCTTACCTGAAGTATACGCTTGTGAAAAAGGGAAAGAGTTGTTCTGCCCTGGAGACTTGGTGCTTGTTAAGTCTCTCCCCCTCAGACTCTCCCCCCTCTAGGCCCATCTTGGAAAGGACCATTTTTGGTTATTCTGTCAACCCCAACGGCAGTTAAGATGGTGGAAATGGACTCGTGGATTCATCACACTCAGCTGAAGCCTTGGACATCTCCTGAAGAAAATCATAGGGCCTCCACTCCACAGCCTGAAGTTCCAGGAGACGACCCTTCATACACCTGTGAGCCTTTAGAGGATCTACATCTGCTCTTCTGATGAGATCCCCAGGAAAGTACTCATAAGTCTAATTTACATTCTGGCATTAACAGGACTATCACTCTTAACTTCGCTATCTGTAACCAGACTCTCGAACCCCAATTATTTCTTTCACAGTGGGGCGGGGTGGGGGGGCAGAAAAATAGGAGAACTTGGCACTGGCATTTAAAAAGTTACTACCTTTACTCAGTTACTATAAGCTATCTCAGGAGTTAAATAATAACATGAAAAAGGTTGCTGATTCCCTCTGCAAAGGCAGAAACAGCCTAACTCTTTAGCTGCTGTAGCTCTTCAAAGTAGAAGGCCCCTAAATCTGCTAACAGCAGAGAGAGAAGGAACCTGTCTCTTTCTAGGGAAAGAATGCTGCTACTTTATAAACCAATTGAGTGTTGCCTTCAACAAAGTTTAAAAACTCAGGGACCAAATTAAACACAAGATTAAAGACCTTCAAGAAACAGAATCACTGGGCTTATTTAACAACTGGCTGTCCTGGCTCTACCCTCTCCTAGGCCTGTTTATAACCATTCTATTATTGCTGGTCTCTGGGCTTCTCATATTTAACCTTCTTGTCAAATTTGTTTCTTCTAGAATTAAAGCCATAAGCCCACAAAAGATCCTGCAAAAGGAACCTGGATGTCCTTGGCTCACGAGTTCTATCGTGGACCTCTGGATCAACCAGCACCCCTGGAAGACTCGCCTCTGAAGGAAACCTCGACTGCAGGGCCCCTTCTATACCCCAGTTCAGCAGGAAGTAGCTAAAGAGCGATCAACGCCCGTGTCTCAACAGCAGTTGGACTTTCCTGTTCAGAGGGGGACTGAGGGACCTTGTTAAGGAAAACCAAGTCCACAAGGGGTGTGATTTCAAAGGCGAGAGCTTCCCCAGCACCATGCCTCCATCCACCTTCTCATCCAGGAACCTACAGTTCTTTGTCTAACTTTCCCAGGCTCCAGCTAGGTAAAATTTCAGGTGTCCTCCTTTGTTTAAAAAAGCCCCCCGAAAAGCTCTGGGAGGAAGGGCCTCTGTTCTGGGCCAGACATTCTGGGCCAGACAGCCAAACCAGCATCAGAGTTGAAGGTCAATCACTCCAGAGGAAGTCTGAAAGAAATTCTCTCATTGGACAAGAACATGAATGGGGCGGGAATAACTTCAAAGTGAAAACTCCACTGCACCTTACCTGCTCGGATTTCCTTCTCTGGAATCCCCTTCCACAAACAACGTGGGAGCTGTCTTTTCTTCTCTATCATGCAGATATCCCCTTCAGATTCCCTTCTCGTGGCAGAGTGGGAGCTCTCTCTCTCTCTCTCTCTCTCTCTGCCTAATAAATCGCTTTCTGCTAAACTCTTTGGGTCCGATATTTACTTGAATGGTAAGTTCATCGTGCCGCCAGGGCCCTCTTCCCCATTCCTGGAGCAAGGGAGCCCAAGAACCTCAGACTTATCAGACAAGAAGCAGATGGGGAGGGAGTTGAGTGCATCCCCCCTCCCAATCAGGGAAGTGGGAATGTCTTCAGGACACCTCTCTGCTCTCCCCTGCATCCCACAACCCAGTTACACTACCTTATAATATTTTAAGTAAAAAAAATTGAGAAGATCACAGAAGTGGGAAGGTCATTCTCACCTTCCCATAATCTTTCCCTGAAGCAGATCATGAAAGCTAGAAAGGATTTTCTGACCTCCTCCTGAAGCAGATCATAAGACCTTCATCTGCAAAGTGGCCTCCCTCCACCTGGAGGAAGAGAGCATTCTTATCTGTGAAGACACAGGGACACGGAGAAGAATCTTCATGAGAAATAGGCCTTGCTAAGCTCCCCCTCAGTTTCCTACCATTAGATCGTATTTTGTTTCCAATCAGACTTCTCCATGACTATCCACCTTTTCATCAGACTTAGCCAAAAAAACCATAGGTTTTCCCATTTTTTCGTATCTTAATTTCCTAATGACAGCAGCATCTATAGAGTGAATGATTACAGAGCCATTATTATAATTTTAATATAGTTATTTTAACAGCTTCTTGCCAGAAACCTAATAAATTGTAGTGACATAAAAACCTTCTGGGTGATTGACAGCTCTTCCCTCTTCGATTCATTGTATTGTTAATTGTTAGTAACGATTTTTCCTGCAAGCTGGAAAAAAAGAACTAAAACCTCAAACTCAACATAAATAACCAAGGAATATTTATATTTTCCTATAAGTAGAAATCTTAAAAATCATATTTAGATTGTACAATTCAGAAGATCAACAAAATTTCATGAGGAAGGCAGTTTCAATCATTAGCTCTGCTGAACTGAACATATTCACTCCCCTATGGTCACGAAATGGCTGTTCCATTTTATAACATGTTCCTTCTCCTTCTCTGTATGTTGCTGTGTTGGGAATCACACCCAAAACAGCAACATACAGAGAAGAGGAGGAACACGTTATAGGCCTCTGCCTATACCCGCTCCTGGTGAGGGTGATATGGTTTGGCTATGCATCCCCACCCCAGATCTCATGTTGAATTGTGATTCTGAGTGTTGGGTGGGACCTGGTGGAAGGTGACTGGATTACGGGGAGCATTTCCCCTTGCTGTTGTCATGGAGTTCTCACAAGATCTGGTTGTTTAAAAGTGTGTAGCACTTCCCCTTTTCTTTCTCTCTCTCTCTCTCTTTCTCTTTCTTTCTTTTCTATCTTTCTTTCTCTTTCTCTTTCTTTCTTCTGTTTTCTTTCTCTCTCTCTCTCGTTCTCTTTTTTTTTTGAGATAGAGCCTTAACTGCCACCAGTCTGGAGTGCAGTGGTGCAATCTTGGCTCACTGCAACCTCCGCCTCCCAGGTTCAAGTGATTCCCCTGCCTCAGTCTCCCGAGTAGCTGGGACTACAGGCACACACCACCATGCCCGGCTAATTTTTTGTATTTTAGTAGAAATGGGGTTTCACCATACTGGCAAGGATGGTCTCAATCTCCTGACCTCATGATCTACCTGCCTTGGCCTCCAAACTGCTGGGATTACAGGCGAGCCACCGCACCCAGCCCCCCTTTGCTTTCTCACTCCTGCTCTAGCCATGTAGGAGATGCCAGCTTCCTCTTCACCATTTGCCATGATTGTAAGTTTTCTGAGTCCTCCCCAGCCATGCTTCCTATACATACTATGCAACAGTGAACCATTTAAACCCATTTTCTATATAAATTACCCAGTTTCAGGTAGTTCTTTATAGCAGTGTGAGGACGGAATAATGCAGAGGGGGAATGGGACAATCATGACTAGTTTATTCTAATAATGTTTCACTGACTGCCTATGGCTGGGGCTGCTGCCTCACCCTATACTCCACTGCAGTACCCAGCTCTGATGAAGAGGTAGGTGTCTGCTGGAAAAGAGGAAACTTTGTAAATAGCTGGTGTCTGCTACATCCAACAACAGTAGCATGCTTTCTTGATGTTCAGCACCCTACATGGGAACACACCCCATGTGTTCCCACGTAGGGGAACCCACTCCCAAAATGTTCATCTTGCAAACTATGAAGGTTCTCTTTCTGAAGATATGCTCTGATACAGATTCTATGAGGTATTGTGCCAAGGATACAAAAGGATTACATAACATCCATTTATTCATTAAACAATCATGAATTATACAATTGTTGTAATAATGCTGAGGTCCTTGGCTTCAGGTAGTTTATGAACTAATGTGGAGAACAGGCATAGAAATTGTCTTAGTCTGTTCTTGCTGCCATAACAAAATGCCATAAATGTGGTTCCTTACAAATAGCGAAAATTTTTTCTCACACTGCTGGAGGCTGAAAAGTCCAAGATCAAGGCACCAGTAGATTCAATGTCTGGTGAGAGCCTGCTTTGTGGTTCAGAGGTAAAGCCTTCTAGCTGTGTCCTCACATGGCAGAAGGCACAAACAAACTCCCATGGGACTACAGTATAAAGGCACTAATCCCATTTGTGAGGGCTCCAGCCTCATAACCTAATCCCCTCCCCCAAAGCCCCTCCTCCTAATGTAGTTACCTTGGGTATTAGGATTTCAGCATATGAATTTGGCAGGGAAACAAACATTCAGACCATAGCAGAAACAAATAATGATTTTGTTTTACCACTTACTATTAATAACATAACCATAAATTTTTATGAAATAATAACCAATGCTTATATAGTGTTTTCATTATTTTACTTTACATAAAATAATGCATTTAATTCTTTCAACAACTCTTAGATAGATACTATTATTATCGCCATGCTACAGAGGAAAAAATCTGAGGGAAGGTGTTCTCTTTCCGGGTGCATGAAGGGGCATAGTTTCAAGGGCAAAAATTTCCCAGTGCCATGCCCCCCTCCCATCTCTCTCCATCCAGGAGATTTAATGGTTTATGTTTTAATTTCCTAGGCACGGGAAGAAACTAAGAGTCAATAACCCTAGCGAAAGTTTAAAGGAACTCCTTTCATTGGCCAGAGGAACTTGGGAAGGTGGGAATTTCTCCCATTATAAATTCCCCTGCTCCTTCACCCACACCAGATTTCCAGCTCTCTGGAATCCCCTCCCACATGGTGGGAGCTCACTTTCCCCTGTGGGATTTCCCCCTCTGGAATCTCCTCCTACACTCTTCATGGAAGTCTTCTCCTTTTCCTTCTCTTTCTTTACCTAAATAAAACCACCTTTCTGCAACACTTCTTGGGTCCGATATTTACTTTTACGAGCATACGGCACACCTGCAGTGGTCCCATCGCTTATTCATTAAGAGATTGGAGACCAAGAACGCACAGTATTCTCTCAGGGGAGCTGTGCCTCACCAACACCCAAGAAAAAGACCCGGTTACAATCAGAGGCATAATCACTTGGCCAAAGAAGCATAATAACTTGCTCAAGTTATATCATTTGTAAATAAAAGAGCTAAATCTGAATGTAGGTGGTTTGGTTCCAAGTCCACCATTATTAGCTACTACAGTGTAATCTTTCTCTGCGGATAACAAAGCTTTTGTGTCAATCAAGACGGTGGCATAAAACACAGGGGATTGAAGAACCCTAGCACATGAAGTTCAATAAAGAGGCAACGTTCAGTTCACGGAGGTTCTAGTCTGCCTTCCTGAGAATGCAGAAATATTATTATTCTTCACTTAAAAATCTACTTGTACAGGAAATGATACTTTGAAACCTGAGGTCAAATATATCCAGTCACATCACAGGTCAGCCTTAAGGAGTCAGGTGGCTGCTTGAGCTCCCTCTCCAGGTGTGGGCCTGGTGAAATAGTAAGAGAGGACACAAAACCAGGGGCAATGCCCATGAAAGGCATCCCTTCTGGGTCACCACTAAATTGTAACTGTAATAAGTATGTTTTCCAGTGCACGTGGCAAATCAATTTGCAGAGACACCAGGTTGCAGCAGAAAAAGACGTTTATTTGTACGGCCACTAAATGAGGAGACGGGAGGAAACCTCAAATCTGTCTCCCCCGAAGAATTTGGGGCAAGTGTTTTTAAGGATTTTGGAGTGGACCAAAATGTGGAGATTGTTGATTGGTCAGTGAGTGCAGGGTAAAGTCATGGGACAAGGAGATGAATAAATGATTCTCATGCTGATTTGGTTCTCTGTGGGCATCACTGGAATCCAGGTCTTAAAACATCTTAAGCCATTCTTAAATAAAAGTCTTATGATTCTAATGTCAGAGATCCTATCTAGAAGAATAACAGAGTGCTAATTAATTATTAAACAGAAATCCTATCTATAGAAACAATGGGGATGCAAAGGATTAGCATCCAGTGCCACCTGACTTTCGGTAATAAGAAAGTGGGCCAAAGTATAGCCGGATTAGTGCTTAATTGAAACTCTATTTCTGTCCAGAGTTCTTGTCAACACCATGAGGAGGACACTGCTCTCACCTGGATCTTGACACTTCCACAAACTGCTAGGATGATAAACCCAGGTCTTTTTCATGTCGGGACTCATAGTCTCTCTTTCCTCTGCTCTTGCATCCTGCAAAGTCTTCCTACTCTAAGAGAAGAGTCCCATTCTTCTTCTTGCTTTTCTAAGACACTCTGGTTATATTTTTGAATCAAGTTTTTCATTTTATTTCCATAAAAAATTATTAGAAATTTCCTAAATTACTCAGTATTTTAAAGACAAATCCAGAAAGATTTGCAGATCCCTGCCAGGTGCCTTCCCTGAAGAGGTACAGTACAGAGCAGTTCTCCCCCACTTAATCCAGGAGAAGACTGGGAAAATAGAAGGAAAACAACATAAAGCAAAGCCACAGAACTTTTTTCTTACAGCACTGGGGGAGTGATCAAAAAGTTTTAAGCTGATGACTACTATGATTACATTGGGATTTGAGAGAAAAATATAAGGACAGCATGGAAAAGATCTTCTTAGAAGCAGGGAGACCACCAGTAAGGAAGCCGTTAGAATAATCCAGAACAGAGGTAACTTACAGAATGTTATTAATGATTGAGAGTAAGGAGTGGTCAAGAGAGATTAAAGGAGCATCAAACTAACTTTCACAGGGCTTACAATTTATTTAAGGAGACTATAAGCATGACAGCTAAATTTACTAAGCTCTTAATTCATGCCAGTTTCTCTTGGTAAGTGCTTTACGTGCAATAATTTTTAAAAATCTCATTATTAATTTTCATATTGATTATAAGTTGAAATAGAAATATTTTGCATATATTGGGTTAAACAAACTATACTATCAAAATTAGTTTATCTGTTCTAAAATCTTTTAATGTGGCTATTACAGTTTTAAAATTATGTATATGACACATGTTTGTAGTTTTCATTTCTTTTCTATTGAACAGCACTGATACAGAATACACAGTTCGGTCCTATTTTTTCTTTGGTTCATTCCCTTGACTACAAGAAAGATTTTTAATCTTTGGAAAACAAAATTTAAAAATCCTGTCCTCAACTCTTCCTCTCTCATCAAGCAGTTGCTTGATTTTTAGAAAACATATTTGCCACCTCTTAAATAAAGCGGGTAAGAATGTTTTACTTTCATTGAGAGCCTTCTATGTGTGAGCATTGGGGTTAGACACTTCATATGCCTGACTAAGTCTCATGACAACTGGATCACTTCTGTTAGTCACTCCAACCCACATATGAGGAAACTGAGGCACCAAGAAAGTAATTATTTTAAACAGGATCTAACAGAAACAAGTATTTATGAGGTAATATTGCAAAAGTCCCTGAAGGGATATACGATTCCAAAACCCATCCAAAATTTTTCAGATTCATGATGTTACTCTTTGGCAGAAACATCCTGTATTTCCTATTTTAGTTTATTGTCACTTATTCAATTTTCTACATGAAGTTTTTTTCCTCCATCTTTACTATTTTAATGCTGTAAATTTTTAGATGTCATATCACTTAAGCTGCCACACTTTTGTTAGAGTTAACCACACCCTTAAATTTTTCTCCCTCTTTGACTTCAGAAACGTTTCTACCACTTGTCAGGGCCTCTTGCCTCCTATGTAACCATACACTCTTATCTTTTATTAAGGCATTGGCTACACTACGTTATAAGTTGTTTATCTGTACTCCTTATGTTGACCTGCTTATGAGTATGCATTTTGTTTTAATTATATTAATATCCTAAGAATCTCCTGTAGTATCTGAAAACACAGCAAGCATTTGATAAATGGTAGTTGAATTGGAATGAAAGGATGTTCATATTCAATTGATAGTATCTATGACTTCTTAAATATGAAGGAAAAAAGATTAGTCAAAAATAGTTCACAGTTTTAAATCTGCATTATTAGAATGGAAGAGTATTTTACAAACAGAGAAGTTGACAGAGATCCTTTAATCGAGAGAGAAGATAATATTTTACTTATCTGCAGTAATGACGAGACATACAAATGAGCATACAAGTCTGCTACAGTCTGGGTTCAGAAGTTCTGTTGTCAAATATATCTGGATAAATGTCAAGGCATAAGAAGCCACAAATAATAGGTGAAATGTCAATGTGTCTGCTATGGGCTTGCATTTAAAAAAAAAAAAGAACATTACTGATTTTCTTTCATACGATGTTCATAGAAATTCTATGATATAGGTGTTACTATCCTTATTTTACAAATGAGGATAACTTAATGTAAGTTTCTAAGGTTACACAGCTGTAAGTGTCAGAGCCAGCATTTAAATTCAATCATGTTCCCTGAAGTGTCCCAATTCACTACAGAGCATAAGAACTGAAAAACCTGGGCTTGATCAAACCATTCTTGCAGCCACAGTTTTTGACCACTTTTGTTCATTAGAAGAATTGAAGGATAGAAACATTTTTGCATGGCTCGCCATTCCTATCTACTGCTAACCACACTTGCTGGGAGTAGCCTCTTTATCATTTTGCTGAATATCATCTTTTCAGAGGATTAGCAACTTGCTTTTCGTTATTTATTTAAAAAACGTGAATTAAAATGTTTTCTATTATCAGTATTTTCCTCATTGTTTACAATGAATGCCTAATATTTTCTAGTAAATGTAAAAATGTATGTAACTTCCATAACTGATGGTTTCCAACTTCATGCTATTATAATACTATGAAAATCATTAATGTACATACATATTTGCACATGTATGTGTCTATGAGATAAAGTCTTAGAGACTGTATTTCCAGGCCAACTGGATAGGAACTTTAAATTATTTAAATTATGGCAGATACTACTAATTTACCTTCCTTTAAAATCTGTGTCAATGTATAATCTCACCAACAGTGGATGACAATTTCTGTAGGCATACTTTTAAAGATCCCGTCTTATTCTTTTAAAATCATCTTTAGGGTTATTTTATGCAGGACCCCTCCCTGGTAAAGCTTTTTTGAGGAGATCCCTATATAAACATTTTGAGTCACCGAAAATCAACACGTCATTTCTATTCTGACAGCCCAATCTCATGCTATCTTTGAAAAAAATATTTTGCAGACTAATAGAAATAATCTGCTCACTGGGTGACTTTTTTGAACCAGGACCCAACTATAGGGACTTGACTAATCCCCATAGGCTCAATCTGGAGCCCTAGGAGCATCTCATCACCACGAAAAGTAAAGAGTCAAAGAGCACTTCAAAAAGGAGAAGCAGGGACAAGAGCCCACAAGGGTCCTTGTCCAGATGAGAGCACTTTACCCAAAAGGCACTGTGACTCACAGCCCGCCTAGTCCTTAGAAGGAAACTTACAAAATTTTAAGAAAGACACTCCAAAATGTGAGATTTCCTGTGAAGTAGAGTGGGTCAGTGACCCCCTAGGCCAGTATTTGCCAGGATAAAAGTATGTTATTGACTATGGCAATTAGCAGTGAACTCATGGGAATGAATTCAATCTTTGGGGAAAAAAGTGAAAATAAGTGCTCTAAGGCAATTCTGCCTCAGCCTCCAGAGCAGCTGGGACTACAGGCATGCACCACCACATCCAGCTAATTTTTGTATTTTTAGTAGAGATGGGGTTTCACCATGTTGGCTAGGATGGTCTCAATCTCTTGACCTCGTGATCCGCCCAGCTAAGCTTCCCAAAGTCATTAGTCTTACTATTTATTACAAAAGTGACAAGAAATGTTGATCTAGTAGGGAAAATAAAAAAAAATGCCATGGAAGTTTGAGTTTCTAGAAGTAAAAACTTTCTTATCATCTGTTATATTATACTTTATTAATAGTTATCTATTTACCTTCAGATCATGTCAAAAGGTATGAAATTCATTTCATTTAAACCGACTTCTCTCACTCAGACTCCCATGACTAAGGTCGAAGGCTCTGATAGGTGGAACACAGCATAGGTCTAGGTTCTCTCCAGGAAGTCTGACTTATTTAGCCATTATCTTATTCAGTTTGAGATTATATATTGAGGTAGAGATTACGTATTGATAATAATGGCATGATAATGGCTTAGTCAGCTCTGACTGCCATAATAAAATATCATGGACTGAATGGCTTAAGCAATCGGAGTATATTCTTACAGTTCCAGAGACTGAAAGTCCAAGATCAAAGTGTCATCAGGATGAGTTTCTGCTTAAGGACTTCTCCTCGGGGTGCAGGTGGCCACCTTCTCACTCTGTCCTCACATGATCTTTTCTCTCTCTTTTATCTTCTTAGTACTGATCTCATCATAAGGGCCCTATCCTCATGACCTCAGCTAACTCTACCTCCCAAAGACCTCATCTCCAAATGCTAGCACACTGGGGCTTAGGGCTTCAACATATAAATTTTTGAGGGACACAAACCTTTTGTCTATAGCAAATGGATAATGTTATGTGTTGACTTTGCTGGACCATGGTGCCCCAATATTTGTCAAACGTTATTCTGGATGTTTCTGTGAAAGTCTTTTTTGGATGATAGCAACATTTAAATCATTGCACTTAGAGTTCAGTAGATTACCCTCCATAATGTGGGTGGGCCTCATTCAATCAGTTGAAGGCTTAAGAGAGCAAAGACTGATTTTCCGCACGCAAAAAAGAGTTCTGCCAGCAGGCTGAGTTTGGAATCCAACTGCACTTCTTTCAAGGGCCTCTATCCTGGGCTACCCTGCAGAGTTTTGACTTGCCAAGTTTCACAATTGTGTGAACCAATTTTTAAAAATCTCTCTCTCATGCACACACATATGAAAATACTGTCGATTCTGTTTATCTGGGGAATACTGACTAATAAAAACAGCTAATATCAGTTGAGCATTTGTCATGTAACAATTACTTTTCTAATTATCTTACAAGTACTACCTCATTTAATTTTTTTTTGTTTTGTTTTTATATATATACATATTTTTTATTGCATTTTAGGTTTTGGGGTACATGTGAAGAACATGCAAGATTGTTGCATAGGTACACACATGGCAGTGTGATTTGCTGCCTTCCTCCCCCATCACCTATATCTGGCATCCCTCCCCATGCCATCCCTCCCCCAACTCCCCATACCTCATTTAATTCTTATAGCAACAAAGAGGTGGTTAGATAGTGGTTAATGCCAGCTCCACTTTACAGAAGAGGAAAAGGAGGCATTCCCAGATTAATTGGCCAAAATTGCACTGATTGTGGCAAATTTTATGTGTAAACTAAGGCAGTCTGGTATTAAAGTCCATACACATAATCACTGTTTCATCACTTGCCAAAATACAGGGTATCAGAGGAGACATATTATCAAATCTTTCTAAAATGGACACTGGTCAAGTAGAGCAATTTTCATATTGCAATTAGAAAATGTCTATTTGGGAAAATATTTATGTTGTTAAGTAAGTAATAGGAAAATGAGGTTTTGTACTGAGAATGCAATCAGCCTCATTCAAGACTTGAAAGTTCAGAGCCTGAATTGAGTTGATTACAAGCAAGACTCACAACACTCATAAAACAATCAAATCACTCCATTTCTCGTAGATGTTTTCTTATTTAACTGAACTGTAAGTGACATCTTAAGGGCAGACGACATTTCAAATTATTATTTTTTCTCTTGCTTATGCCTCCTTGAATCGTGTTGTAGGCCAGCAAATGGGTCTCCATAACATTGAAAAAGTGACCTTATTTTAAGCGTTGACCTTGCCTGCAATGTCTTCCCTGTTGATTTGTTAGCTGTGAGTGTGGTGTATTGTTTCAGAGTAGCAAGGTCTTTGAAGCTCCACTTTTTTGCCACTACCTCCCTCCCTAATGATTTCAAGCTGCTCAAAGAACCACTTTGAAACCCAGGCAAGAGCCAAATGTTTTCTAGTAAAGCTGATTTAAAACAAGTCTAAAATAATTCTTACATTTAGGGGACTAAGGGTGCTAGAAATAAATGAACAGAGCATAATCCTTCAAAATCCCCTCCCTGCTTGATCACTCAGAAATGGGTTTGCTTTTCATTATATGTAGGAAGAAAATAACACAGACTTCTGATATTTATAACAAAGCAATAGATGTAATACATGTTTTACCAGGATTTAAAAGCAGAGCAAATGAAATTTTATAATATGCAAACTGTTTCAGGGCAAACATGATGCCAGCAAAGAGATAAAATCATTTTTATTTGTACTGATTTTTTTCTTCTAATGTAGGGAAGCCTAGAAGGCAATATATTTGTCTCTTTAAAAGATGCAATAAAGTCAGAATTTAATTTGTGTAGACAGTCTTAAACATATTGGGGCAACAGGGAGATCACTGTCATATTATTTTTATTTAATACTTACTAAATAACAACTGTGTCTAATAAATGTCTTCAAAGCAGATTTCCCAGTGCCTAGATTTTGTTATAAGAACCCATCAATTAGGGTCATATGTTACAAGAAGATGACTTTTCTATCAGTTCTATAATCTAGACACTATTTCTTATACAGGTATTTGTAGCAGTACATAAATAACATTATGCCCTACCCATAGTGGGTATTCAATAAATATTCCCTAAATGCATGACATTAGATAAAATCAAGAACATACTTTCTTTTAAAGCCATAGACTAGAAGGTGCTCGCACTAGAAATATGTAAAATTAGAAGCAGAAATAAAATTTTTTAAACATTTTTAAATTAACGAATGTTCATCATTAATCTCTAAATGAAGTATCTAAGATTAGTCAGAATTACTTTACCTTAGGATCACCAATTAGTTGTAGGAAAGGGTAGGATAGAATTATAATTGGTTAATTGTCATGGAGAAAAGTTTACTCATGAGAGGGAGAAGTAAAAGATTTAAGGAAGACATGAGAAAGAAGAATGCATGAATTAATGGAGATATATATGCTGCAAACAATGGTAGCATACAAAGGGTGTATTAGTTTCATATTGCAGCTTTAACAAATTATAGCAACTTAAAACAAAATAGAATTTATTATCTCACGGTTTTGTAGATCCGAAGTCTGAAGTTGGTATATCCGAGCTAAAATCAGCAAGGCAGCATTTTTCCAGTGGCTGTTCTTTGCCTTTTTCAGCTTTGGAGGCTGTCCACATTTTTGGCACATGATTCCCTTTCATCTGCAAATCCATCAGTGGCTTGGAGTTTGCAACATAAATAAAAGACAAATAAAACTTTTTAATTGGTAGAACTCTCACAGGTTATCTGATAATAGCACTGAAATTATGTTTCTAAAGAAAAGGGGGATTTGTGCATCCAGTTCTGTCTGTTTCATCTGTTTTTCTTCTGTCTCTTCTTATCTAAAGGTCTGGCACATAATAGGTATGCAATAAATAGTCCTGGAATGATAACTTGATGAGAATAAAGCCTTTTCTTTTGGACCATAGATAGGTAGAATGTGACCAGGTAACCAGATTCTCCAACATATTATGAGTGCTTGCCTGAAGTTGGAAAGGGAGAAACCAACTGTCTCAGTCCATTTGGACTGTTATAACAAAATACCATAAATTAGGTAACTTGTAAACATCGGAAGTTTGTTTCTCACTATTCTGGGGCTGGAAAGCCTAAGACCAATGCAGATTCCACGTGTAGTGAATGTCTAATCTTTGGCTCACAGATGACACCTTCTTGCTGTGTCCTTATATGAGGGGAAGGGTGAAGGATTTTCTCAAGCCCCGTCCCAGGCCTGTTTATAAGGGCACTAATCTCATTCATAAGGTCTCTGCCCCCATGACCTAATCATTTCCCAAATACCTTACCTACTAATTTGATCACCTTGGGAGTTAGGATTTCAACATGTGAATTTGCAGGGGACACAGTCAGACCATAGCATCATTGTTTTGTTCAAGAGAAGCTGAACAAAAGATGTGTCAAGAAAAAGACAACCTTGTTTTGGTCTCCACATGCTATGGCTTGAAATTTTGTTTCCTCCCAAATAATATATGTTGAAACCTAACCCTTCAAAGTGATAATATTAAGTGGAGAGGCTTGGGGAGGTGATTGGGTCACAAACTGGATTAGTGTTTTTATAAAAGAGGCCTGAGACAGCTCGTTCACTCATATGAAAACACATAGAAGGTACTATCTATGAGGAAGGAGCCCTCAGCTGGACACCTAATCTTCTGAAAGCTTAAACGTAGACTTCCTAGCCTCCAGACCTGTGAGAAATAAATTCCTATTGTTTATAAATTACCCAGTTTAAAATATTTTATTATGGCAGCTTGAATGGCCTAAGACTCTGGCTCAAACTTCTCTGAAATCAGCCTGATTTCAGAGCTCTCAACTACCAAATTCAATGTACCAGTAAGTTATATTTTGTGCCTATATTTGTTGAGTTTTTGTCTTTATAACAGAAAGGGTCTTGGTAATACATCCATCATTGCCCTATCATGTCTCTTTCCTTTTCCTGAAATTAGTTCTAATTTTCTGTTTCACTATGTTAAGAATACATAGACACTTGTCAGTTAGAAATAAACCTAGTTTTTTCCTCCTTGTGTGATGTACTGAAAATTTTTAATAAATATTAAATATAAGAAAAGAAAAGGGGAAGTCTGTGCCCTCTTATTTTATCCTTACGAGTTTTGTCGAATGCCCTGAGCATGTAGGAATGTGCTAATTTGCATGGCTGCTACTGCAGCGTATAATGGTGATTTAAAATGAGACAGGGAAAAATCTGGATGAGATCCAAGTTCGAATTTCAGAAGAAGGATTGCTTGAAATTAAATCCCCAAGCCTAAGTGTCTCTTAGATTTTAATTATGCTTCTTGGTGAAAAGCACCTGAATGTTTTCAGGCCTCAATCAGTCATATGCTAGTCATGTCCATGCAAAAAAAAAAAAAAACAACCAAATTGAATGGTATTCTTGATAATAAAGTTTATATTTTCTATAAACTTCGTATTTATAAATCCCCCTGTAAATATGTCAGCACTTCAGCTTCTACTCTTTTTGTTTTTCATCACCCCCCAAGCACCAAGGTCAATAAAACATTTGGAAGAAATGAATATGCTGTATATATCCAGAGATATACTGTATGTATCTGAACAATAGACTTGTAGTGCACCATTTTATTGAACTCTTATTTCATTTCAAAAGCTGAGAAGAAAGAGAACCACCACAGATCTATCAAGTATGCAGGCTTTAATATTTACTTTAGCCATAAACAGCAAGTGACATGATAAGGGCTTACTACTACAGTAGAAACTCAGGTTGTCAGTACCAGAAAATGAAATTTTTATTTATGGAAGTTGTAAGCTCTAGAAATGATATGTATTATTTTTCCGTTCTTGCTGATTTATAGATTAAATGAATTAGTAGTCACTAAGGTGCAGCTTCATTTTTTTTTTCTCCTTAGAAACCAAGATTTTAAAGATGTTTAGGTAAAAATTTTTTCAAAAGGCAAGACATAAACTGAACAAATGCCTAAAATTTTTTAGAAAAAATAATGGAATTATGAAGATTATAGACTTACCGAGAGGTATTGCTATTATGCATTGGTCTCCAGAAGATGGATAACATTAAATAGTCCATTTTCATGCATAATAAAGTGACATAAATGTATTTTCTTTGTAGAAATAGAAGATTGGCATCCATTTCATGAGTCTCTGGAATTGAAAACAATATTCCTAGGTTACAATGCCTATATTATCCCCCATTTTTAAACAGACAATTTCAATTTTAATTTAGTATCCATCTTCTTTAAATGAGAGAATAAGAGACAAAGCCATAAACATACTCCTGTTTTTTTACTTTGAAGTTCTTTTTATTGAACCATTCTGGCTCCGTATCTTATTTGTACAAAATAAACATCTAAAGCCATTTTAACTAATAAACGTGGTTGAGAAACACTAGGAGAAATTATGGTCATACTTATTCAAGTTATAAATTTTAGTGTTTTTGTGGGTTTTCTTATCTAATGTTTCTTAGCAATGCCATTTGGAGACGATGTATTTCTTTCTTTCACTTAATTTCTTAATGAGAGAGCAGGGTAGGGAGCTTCTCCTATATGCTAGGCACTGTTAAAAGAATTGGAGATCGAGTGCTGAGTAAGTGAAAGAGATTTTTTCTTCACAAAGTACATGGACTAGAGGAGGTAATAATAAATATGTAAACAAATAAACAATATGGTTACCAATTAAGTATCATGAAACAAATGACCTGGGAGATTTATCAGAAAGTAAGTAGTTAAGGAATCGACAATGCTAAATGAGATGGAATTGTAAGAGAAATTCTCACTGGATAGGTGACATTAAAGCTTATTCATGAAGAATGAAAAGGTGCCAAACATATGAGGAAGAGGAGGAAAATAGTTGACATAGAGAAAACAGCAAATGCAAAGGCTTTCATGTGGGCCAAAGCTTGGCAAATTTATAGAGGTAAAAGACTACTTTGAATGACTGTAATACATAAAGATAATGTGATGAGAAGAAATCAAAGAAATAGGCTTCAGCCAGATATCTGTGTTATAGCCATAATAATATGTTTCAATCTTTTTCTAAGAATGGAAAAGGAAAATCAGTCCAGAAAACAAAGTTATAAATAGAAATAAAAGGATATTAAGCAGAAGAACAATATCTGGCTATTTATTTATTATTTTTAAAATATAGAGATGGGAGTTTACTATGTTGCCTAGGCTAGTCTTGAACTCACAGCCTCCAACAATCCTCCCACTTTGGTGTCCTGAAGTGCTAGGATTGTAGTTGTGAGCCACTGTGCCCAGCCTCTCCTTTACTATTTAAAGGTAAGTCTAGAGATCTGTTTCACAACAATGTGAATATATTACTACTCAGCTATACACTTAATTAAGATGGTGAGAATATATACATAATATTTTTCTTGTTTAGAAGTTCTGCCTAAATACAGAAAATATTACACCTTTAAAAAAAACACTCTGTTGTTTGGAGAATAGACTCGGGGGAGAATGAGTGGAAGTAGGGAGATATATCATTGCAGAGATCCGGAAAAGAAATGACAGTGACCTGGATTAGAGTGGTGACATAGACGGAAGTGAAGGAAACTATTTTGGAAAGAAAAAAAACTAACCATTAAAGATATCTGATGAATGGAGTGATAAGGAAAAGGGGAGGAATCTATGTTAACATCTATTCAAAATATTGTCACAAAGGATGAAACATGGTGAGATGGTGAGGTTACTCTCATAGATGAAATAGCTGTAAAGAGATATGACAACAAGAGGCACCCTGAACTGCACACTAGATCAAAAGCAAAAAAGAATGGGATTCCTAGCAATGGCAAGAAGTTGGCAAATCTCTCACAAAAAGCTTATAAAATTTGATTTGGTTTTTAAAACAACCATTTCGGGACTATGATAATCAGCCATAAATAAACAATTAATCGAGACTCATTTATTCATGAAAAATTGCTAAACTTTTGGAAAGAACAGTGGGAATCTGTGGCTTCTTGCCTGGTGTTGCTGCCATCCTCCCCCAAGCCCAGTGACTGATGTAGTTCTAACAGGATGGGGCTGACTATAAAAACAGCAGCTTTGCTGCTGGATGAAGTTGATTTGATTGCATCAGAAGGAGGCATTCACACCTACAGGACTTGTCAGTAAAAGGAGAAAATTTGCTAGTAAAATAGCGAAAGCACACAGCTATACAAGCTGGAGGTTTTGGAGTTGTTTGGGATCAACGAAAGGTCAGTGCTTGGACAGACACTTAACAGGAAGATCCTGAAAATGGAAGAGCCATAGATGAGTTTGATAGGCTATCCTTGTATCTTTGGCTGACTGGGAGGCTGTGTACATGTACAGAGGAGACCTGAGAAGGCCCATGCTCTCCCCCACAATGCTGACTGACTGGGGATTTGTTTACAAGTCACTCAGGGACAGGAAGATATAAGAAGTTTCCAAAATATGTGCTCCCTAACCCATACACAAATTTATTGCCAGAAGGTGGAAGGCTACCGGCTCAAGGTATTTGAACACAACTTCTGACCAAATATTAGTTAACTATTAAGACACACAGATATAGAGGTTACTTCTAAAAATCTGGGCTACAAAATAAAATTTAAAAAAATAATAAAGCTAAGTGGAGACATCAACACCCATACACTTTTGGTAGCAAGATTCTGCAGATTAAATCCTGGCAAATTAATAAAAGAACAACAAAAACACAACAACTAAAACAATCCTTAGAGAAGGAAAAACACTTAGAATTCATAATATATTATGAATTAGGTATCATAATATATTAAATAAAATGTCTAGTTTTAACAAAAAAGAAATACAAGAAATGCAAAGAAACAGGAAAACATGAACCATACTAGAGGAATAAAAAGTCAATAGAACTTCACTGAGTGGGCCCAAATAGTGAATTAAGCTGACAGACTTCGAATAAGCTGTTATAAATTGATGCAAAGAATGAAGAGAACTATGTTTAAAGAGTTAGAAAACAATTTGATGACAAAAGAGTTACTAGGTAGGAAATCTCAATTTAAAAAGTAGAAATCATATTAAACAATCAAGTGGATATTATTGAGTTGAAAAATACAATAACCGAAATAGAAAATATACCACATGGGCTTAATAGTAGATTTAAGACAGCAAAGAATCAACTAAAAAATAGGTCAATAGAGCCAGCAAATGCTCCAAGAGCCACAAAACAGGACAATAGAGCTAGGGAATGAAAAAAGCCACATCACATTGATAGTACAATCATCTGATCACGCCAAACAGATAATGGGGAAGGTGATTATGACAGTAATGCAAGAAGCCACTAAAGTAAGAGTGACCCCGCTTGTTCTGGATTCCTATTTATTAAGGTATTTTAAATAAGTGAAAAACCTGCTTCACTCACAGTGCTTTTCAGCAGTGCACAGTTGAAGATATTGCACTTGTGAAAGCTTTATGTAGTCCACGAATGAACAGTGCAAAACAGGAACTAGCTAATTTTTATATTTCAAAAAGTCATAGATCCAGCGACAGGAAAACTCTGTGTACGAATTACCAACCTGGAGAGTTCAGTCAGTTTGGGAACTATCCAGCTAAACAAAAATCTGGACACATTCAAAATCTTTTTAACACTGTGACAGAAGGCAAGAAGGAGCCAAAGAATATTTAGTTTTTCTATATATATATTATTTTATTTAATTTTTACTTATTTTTAGAGATACAGGGTCTTGCTTTGTTGCTCAAGCCGGAGTACAGTGGAGTGATCATAGCTCCTATAGCCTCAAACTGCTGGGCTCAAGCTATCCTCCTGCCTCAGCTTCCCAACTACTTGAGGATACAGGCATGCACCACTATGCCCCATGTCCAGCTAATTTTGTATTATTTGTACAGACAGGGTCTCGCTCTGTTGCTCAGGCTGATTTTGAACTGCTGGCCTCAAGCAACCCTCCCACCTCAGCCTCCCAAAGCATTGAGATTACAGAGCAAGCCATCACGCCTGGCCCTTTTATTAATATTTTATTTTTAATACCTAATAATGGTACATATTTATGGAGAACAATTCAATGCTTCAATATATGGATACATGTAATACATGTATATTGATGACTAAATCGGGTTAATTAGCATTTTCATCACCTCAAACATTTATCAGTTCCTTGTGGTGAGAACAAATTCCTCTAGTCAAGCTTTTGAAATATACAATATACTATTGTTAACTACAGTCATCTGTAAGATCAGAATCTATAACGTTGTACCCTTTGTCCAACTTCTTCCCATTTCTCCTCCCCCTCTCCTTCCTCAGCCTCTGATAACCTATATTCTACTCTCTACTTCTGTGAGCTCAACTTTTTAAAATTTCGCCTATGAGTGAGACCATGCAGCGTTTATTTTTCTGTGCCTGGCTTATTTCACTTAAAATAGTATCATCCAGTTTCATCCATATTATTGCAAATAATGGGATTTTTGTAATGGCTAAATGGTATTCCATAGAGTATATATACACCACATTTTCTTTATCTATTCATTCATTGATAGGACTTGGGTTGATTCATATCTTGATTATTATGAATAGTGCTGCAATAAACATGGGAGCACAGATAACTCTTGGATATACTGATTTCATTTCCTTTCGATGTATACCCAGTAATGGAATTGGGTAGTTCTATTTTAATTTTTTGAGAACGCTTCATACTGTTTTCCATGATAGTTGTAATAATTTACATTCCCAATAGTATAAGTTTCCTTTTCTCCACATTCATGCCAACACTTGTTATCTTTTTACTTTTTTTGTAATAGCTATTCTAATTGGAGTGAAGTGGTATCTTATTATGATTTGGATTTGCATTCCTCTGGAAATTTTTTCTTTTCTAATTTTCATCACAAACCATTTCTAATTTCGCCACTGGTATTCATAAAATAGCTATTAAAATGTAGTGGCAAAACCCACAATTACTTTTGCATCAACCTAATAAAAGTAAATGAAGTGAAAATGCTTTTTCTAAAAAAAAAAATCAAAGTTTATGATTACATTTCTAGTTTCTTTTTTAGTTAACATACTTTCTTATTACACTGAGTATACTTAGCAATCTGTTGCATTATTTATAACCTCATTATTTATAAGCCACTATTTATAAGTTCACTAATTTAGAAAGGCTTTTTCCATTCAAAGGAATTTTTAATTTACCTTAGAACCATTATTTTGATAGAAGAAATTTTTTTGATATAATCAAAATATAAGACCACATTAAGTAATATTTCTTTTTGATGGCATATAGTCAAAATTAGTTCATTTTTTATCACTAATACCAAAGGGAAATGTTCAATATCCTTGTGATCAGATTTTTTCACATTTAACTGTATCAATAAAAAACGTTTAATGCAGAAAATACAAATTTAAAGTTTTGCATTATTTCTTTTATATCCTAGGTCCTATGCTAGATTAAATAGGCATGTGTTCTTAAAATATGACACATGAATGAGGTTACAGGACTTCTCACTTGTGCATTTGAAATGGGGAATTCCAGTTTTGTCGCTGCTCATTAATGAACCATGATAACTTAGATTTTCACTTAAGGAAACATCGAGCTATATATCTCAGTTTTCTTGCACCCAGAAAGAGCCTTGGAACATATTTCACCCTCAACTAATATTTGCATTGTACAAGCACAGGTTTCAGCGATGACCACAGCTCACCTTCTCAGGGCTCACAGTATAGTGTGGGTAGTATACACAGGAGCTTTCATGGCTAACACAGGAGCGCATGGATGAAGGAAGGATTAAGGTATTATGCCAGTGAGATGAGATGATGCGAGAACTGAATCTTAAGAAAGGTCCCAAGCTAGTAGGTGAAAGATGCAGAAATGGTCTTTTAGTGAGGGTAAAGTCCTCAGAGTGCAAGAGAAAGGAGCAGGACCAGCGAGTCTGGAAGCAGGTGAGGATTGCTGCAACAATCTGAACAGGGGTAGAACCAAGGTAGAGAAATAGACAATAGCTATATTGTAAATAATGGTAGATTATTTGAAGTTTTTGAAGAAAATAATATAATTAGACTTGCATTTCAATACAAGTAATAGCATAATTGTAGAGAATGGACTGGAAGAGGACATATTAGGGGTAGAAAGACAGAGACCTATTCAAAGACTAGTCCTAAGAGCCGAACTGAGATAAACAGGGAAGATGAAAAGAAGTTGGATAAAAGATATTCCAAAGTGGAATTCTCAGGGCTAGGTGCCATGGTAGATGCTGAAAAGGAAAGCATCTGAGAGTGTCTAGGTCTTTGGCATATGGATATAGATGGTACCAGTTAAAATGGGAGGGTTCACGGAGAGTACCTTAGAGGATGGCTCCTATATCAGCAGCTCTGAGATAGAGTCCAAGCCATCTTTCAAAGCTCAAATATTTTGAATTTTAATATGATTCTGAATGAACTATATTATTTTTATTTTTTATACAAAAATTTTGAAAAAATAGATAAATAAAATTATCCACTCTGAAGAAAAAGAGAAAATACAAACGGAGCCTCAGAGACATCAAACATAACATCGTAAGTGTAAGAGGGGGAATCACAAAAGAAAACAAGAAAGGAGGTGAAATCATTTAAAGTAATAATGATTGAAAATGTTCAAACTTTGATGGAAAATATGTGTGTATAGAACAAAATGCTCAATTAACTCTAAAGGGGATAAACCCAAAGAGTTGTACACCTAGTCAAAGTGTTGAAAGGTAAACAGAAAATTTTGAAAGCAGCAAAAGAAAACTACTCATCACATTCAGAAAAAGAGCATTTCACTTTTCTTTAGAAAAAACTGAGGCCAGCAAGTGAGAAGATGGGTCATTCAAAGTTCTGAAAGAAGAAAAAAAAACTGTAAACCACGAATTAGAGATCTAAAAAAGTATCTCTCAAAATAAAAAAAAAGAAATAAAGATATTTCCAGATAAATAAAAGCAGAAATATTTTTGTATGGTACTGCTTTAACAAAAAGTGTTCACATAGATCTTCATATGCAAAGGTAATGATGCCAGAGTATAAATTGAGTTCATAGGAAAAAATGAACGCCTTTAGAAAGAGTAAATATGTGGGTAAATATAAAACACTGCATATATATATATATATATAAATGCAAGTCTAATTATATATATATACACACACACACTGCATATATATATACATAAATGCAAGTCTAATTATATATATATACACACACACACACACACACACACACACACACACACACACACATATATATATATATTCCCTTCTCTTAGTTTCTTTAAAGGGCATAGGTTGAGTAAAGCAATTGTAACATTGTATTTTGGATGTTATAATATACATAAATTATATGTACATATGCGTATGTGTGTGTGTGTGTGCTGTGTGTGTATAAATGTATGTAATTAATACCACAAGGAAAAAGAAGAATTGTAACTTTATTGGAGCAAAGTTTCTATATTTACCAGAATTAAATTTTTAATAACCCAAAGTTTATTTTGATAAGTTAAAATGTATATTGTAATCCTTGAACAAACACTAAGAAAATAATTAATTTTAAAGAGAAGAGTAAATAAAAGACTATCTTAAAATCACCAGAAGATAAAATGGTACCCTAGAGAATATTTTGATACAACTTAATTCAACAAAGGACAATTCAATGCAGAAAGGGCAGTGTATTCAAAAAACTCAATTCTCCCAGCATCATTTTTTTCCTCAAATTTTTTAAAATTTGTTTTATATTTATGCATCAATTGAGGTAAACATCTAAGTTTATTTTCCCCCTTGCCTCAAATTTTGCATAAATATTAACTCAAAGTGTGTCACTGACATACAATTAAGAGTTAAAACTATAAAACTTCTAAAAGAAAGCTTAGGAGAAAAATTTTGGGGGTACTAGACTTAGTACCTGGGTGACATAAATATTAACTCAAAGTATGTCATTAACATACATTTAAGAGTTAAAACTATAAAACTTCTAAAAGAAAGTTTAGGAGAAAATTTTGTTGGGTACTAGGCTTAGTACCTGGGTGACAAAATAGTTATTGTTTTTACAGACATAGAGATGGGGAGGACTGATGGAGGAAGAGGTTGGATTTGGAGCCCAGGAGAGTGTCTTCTTTTGGACAATTTTCAGAGGCTGTGAATCATCCCGGTGTTCAGGAATTAGACATCAAGAAAAGACTTAAAGTAGCAAGTGTTGAAGCTTTGGTACCATGTGGGAATCTACAGTAGATACGTACAGGGTGGGAGTAACCAACTGTGCCGAATGCCACCCAGAGACTGCATGGAATGAAGACAGAAGAATGTGTGTTGGATTTGACAACATGAAGTAACAACATGTTAGTGACATTAATTAGAGCCATTGCAATGGAATAATTATCAAAAAAGGTGGATTTAAGAGTCGTGAGTAAAGAGAAGGAGAGATGTCAGCTTTCACAACTCTTGAGAGAAACACTATTCTCAAAAGGAACAAATCAATACAGTGGTAGTGGAAAAATAATTAAAGTAAAAGACATGATTTTTATGATCGCTTGTAAGTTTGTTTTTAACATGAATTACTAGAACATGTTTTTAGAGGATTATGAGGAGAGTGAAAGGGAGGGAGGAAGACATGGGGAAAGAAACAAAGAGAAAGAGATACAGAGAGGGAGAGAGTGATCGTGACACAGAAGAGAGATAAATGACAGGAGCAAAATTGTCCATTGCTCCTTGTTGCTCTTAGTGAGGTGTGTTTTTCATTCTAGGTATTTTAAATAATAGCGGAAGAATACTGTTCATTAGGATTTAAATAACATTTAATTGAACATCACCTCTGAAGACCTCTGTATTAGTTTTTCTTTTCACGCTGCTGATAAAGACATACCCAAGACTGGGTAATTCATAAAAAAAAAAAGAGGTCTGATGGACCCACAGTTCCACGTGGCTGGGGTGGCCTCACAATTATGGCAGAAGGTGAAAGGCATATCTTACATGGCAGTGGGGGAAGAGAGACAGTAAGAGCCAAGCAAAAGGGGAGCCCCTTATAAAATCATCAGATCTTGTGACTTATTCACTACCACAAGAACAGTATGGAGAAAACTGCCCCCATGAATCAATTAGCTCCCACCAGGTCCCTCCCACAACATGTGAGAATTATGGGAGTTAAATTTAAGACAGCATTTGGGTGAGAACACAGCCAAACCATATCAACCTCCTAATATCTCCTGGAGGATGGGAATATTGTAGAAAAGGAAAATTATGGGTTTTTTTCTAGTTACATCTTTTCCTGTATTTAGGTTTAACAGATTATTTGGTCATCTCCCCTTCCTGTGCTAACTATATTGCCTAAGTCAAGAAGCTCAGCATTCATTTTTGTGATTTACACAAACACATACATGAACAAATATACAAAAGATGCATTTGGGTTAGCAACATATTTTTCTGAAAATCTGACAGTGATAGAACATTGAAATAACTTAAAAGTGACATAGGTCTTTCTAAATGCTTCCTTTATTTTTCTCCTCTGTTCTCATTTCTGCTCTTCATTATTACAAGTGAGAGCAGTACTGCTAATTTCTTATTATTTCTTTCTAGCCAATGTTCACAGGTACTCATTTTTCAATTCTAATTGTTTTGCCATGATGTTTTACTAAATAAAACATTTTCTTCCATAATCAAGTTATAACAGTCTCTGTAAAGACAGCTTTTTTAGCCCTCCACAAAAATCATTATTCCCTTTTCTAGCCAGAGCTGGTATATCTTCCCACCCTTGTGTAAAGTAATTAATCCCAAATATATTTGGTATTGGTAAATCACTACAATAGTTTCTGTAAGAGAAACTTTTGAAGACTAGCCAAAATCTTCAGTCTGGGTAAAAATGCAGGTGTGTGTTAACAGCTATTACTATAAATTGGAACACCTGTTTAGAAGTCTGTATTCCAGCTTTCTCTTCCATTCCAGATGCAATTTGATGTCTTCACTTACTCAGTAAATAATGCCAGAAAACATTACATGAAAGGATAAGCCAACATTAGCATCTGTTTCTAAGCAGAGTTCTCAAAAACTGCGACTTCCTCCAATTTAACTTTTATGGAAGGACTTCCAGAACACTGAGTAAGTGGTATTTGAGGATTTGATCGAGAAAGCACATGGCGGTTAATATTTCTGGGTATTATATTTTATTGTTTTCCTTTTCCCTTCTTAATGATATATCTCACAATTGAAAGGCAAATTTATACATACTATTGATTTATTTATTGCTTGGTACAAGCATGTTATTTAAGTATAACCTTATTTTTAGCTGTTTTATTTTTCATGAAAAATTCTCATTTTTTCCTTCTTTCCTGTGAAATTCATGAGTGTTTGGGAGAAAGAAATTTCAATATAAACCATTTTTATGTGCCTGTTTTTGATTCACATTTTGTTTGTAACCAGAGTAATTCATATATTTATAAAGGCATCTTAAAAGGTGATAAAAATCAAAATGACACATAGTTTCATGAAGTATATAGTATGTTAAATCTGAAGTTTTCCCTAAAGAAAACTGAACATAAAGTTAATGAAAGAAATATTCTTGAATAAAGATGCTCTTGTTTGGCCAGGCGCTGTGGCTCATGCCTGTAATCCCAGCACTTTGGGAGGCCAAGGTCGGGAGTTCAAGACCAACCTGGCCAGCATGGTGAAACTCTGTACTAAAAATACAAAAATTAGCTGGGCGTGGTGGCAGGCGCCTGTAATCCCAGCTACTCAGGAAGCTGAGGCAGGAGAGTCACTTGAATCTGGGAGGCGGAGATTGCAGTGAACTGAGATTGCACCATTGCACTCTCCAGCCTGGGCAACAGAAGGACACTCCATTTCAAAAAAAAAAAAAATGCTCTTGTTAGTAGAAAATAAAAATATGCAACACTGTTATTTATGTAAATACAATTAAGTTTCTGTCTTTATATCTGTTAACAAAACACACACCGAAAAATAAGTCTGGGTTGTTTTTCTAAAATTTGGCATATTTGGGATGGTTGCCTTAATATATTAGCTTCATGGTAAAAAAGGAATTTGCATTAGGAGTCTGTAGTTGACTTTACAACTTTTCTTTCTCTTACAGACACAATAAATCATTTAAAAGGTGTTAACAATCTGATGTTTGAAATGTACATTTCATTTAAATTTTTATCTAATTTTATAGTTATATTTCCAAATATTTATTTCAAAGCAATATTTTTTAATGTGCCTGTTATGCCTTGGTGATCAATATACAGAATTATGTGAGCTAAACATTTTTAAAAAATATTTTTTTAAGAGTCCAAAGAGAAAAAAGCTGAAGTATTAACAGTTAAAAGGATCAATTAATGGCAAATGAAATTGATGTCCAACATAAGGACAATTTGGCAGTCAATAGGGAAAGTTAAGCATTCTCAAGATAACCAAGACTCACTGAAAAATGCTAAGAGTGACTGAGCAACAAGAGAAATCATCAGTCATCTTACAGAGCCAGTGAAAAACACAGTTCAAGATGTCCAATAGGGTAAGATACAGCACTTGAAGAAAATTGACACTGAAGTATAGGACGAAGGATGCCAGGCCACTGATGATGCAAAACACGCCATGGGAATTAAGGTGCTATGGACAGAAAAGCAATGGAGTTTTCAAATATGAGCCCAGCGGAGTTTCAAATATGAGTGTTTGCTATGAAATTTAACATCAGCTTAGTATCTGAAATTTGCCATTTTTACTTTTTCTTGAAGTAAAATTCTTCAAGAATTCTTCTACTTCCTTGAAGTAAAATTCTTGAAGAAGAAATATGGATCTAAATCAGAAGTCTTTTCTGTAAAGGGCCAGATAGTAAATAGTTTAGGATTTATAAAGCACACAAAACCTGCCTTGTCAGTTCTAGCCTTGCTGCATGAGAGCAACCACTGACAGTGCATAAAGATTGGGCATGACTGTATTCCAATAAAATGGTATTAATAACAGCCAAATTTGAATTTCACATGTTTTTCACATTCAATGAGATATTATTCTTCTTTGTATTGTTTTCAACCATTTGAAAATGTAAAAGTCATTTTCAGCTCACAGCCATACAACAACCAATGGTGGGCTACATTTGACCTGTAGGCTACAGTTTTCTCAGGCCTGGAATAATCATACATTTTGTTTTGATAAAAAGGTCATATTGGGTCCCGCTATTGAGTGTATTGGTTAGCTTTTCCTATATCACAAACCACCATAGTACTTTAATGACTACTAATACAACCACCATTTATTGATTTTGAGGGTAATTTGTACTGGGGTTAGCCAGATTGTTCTTCTGTCCTTGGCCAAGCATGACTATTTTTAACTGAGATTACAATATGTCCAAGACTTTATCTAGGAATAGTAATTTACGATGAACTTATGTAGGATAGCTGGGACTATGGCCTCTCATTTTCCCTATGTTTGCTCACAGGGCAGTCAAAGAGTTCCAGAAGCATGAAACCAAAAACTTCAATACCTCTTAGGCCCAGGCTTAGAATACCAGTTCTCTTACAATCTGTTGGTCAAAAGCAAGTCACAAACCCACCCATCCCAGAGGTGAAGAAGAGACTATTTCTTGAATGGAGAAATAGCAAAGAATTGTGGCGATTTATACACCCTGTCACACTGAGTTTCCAAAGGCATTTAAGTAGTTATCATTGGAGCAACATTTGAAGTTTAGGCACTTAAAATGATGCCATAGGTCCTATCACAAAAGATTTTAATGGGATGTAATAAAGAAGATTCAAATGTAACCCCATGTTACTTCATTTATGCTACTATAACTGAATGCCGGACACTGGGTAATTTATTGTGAAACAGAAATGTGTTTCTTACTGCTTGGAGGCTGGAAAGTTCAATATCAGGTTCGGACATCTGGTGAGGGACTTGCATCATTTCATGGTGGAAAGGCAAAGAGAGGGTAAGAGAGAATGAGAGAGGGACAAAAGAGGGCCAAACTTATCCCTTTATGAGGAAACCCATGCCTGAGATAACAAACACACTTCCACTATAACAGTATTCATCCATTGATGAGGGTAAGAGCCCTAAACACTTCTTTTTTTGGATGGAGTCTCGCACTCTTGCCCAGGATGGAGTGCAATGGCATGATGTTAGCTCACTGCAACCCCTGCCTCCTGGGGGTTGCAGCAATTCTCCTGCCTCAGCCTCCCAAGTAGCTGGGATTACAGTTGCCTGCCACCATGCCCAGATGATTTTTTGTATTTTTAGTAAGGATATGGTTTCACTATTTTGGCCAGGCTGGTCTCGAACTCCTGACCTCTTGATCTGCCTGCCTCGGCTTCCCAAAGTGCTGGAATTACAGGTGTGAGCTACTGCGCCCAATCTCTAATCACTTCTTAATGGTCTAACTTTCTTAATACTGTTACAATGGCAAGTAAATTTCAACATGAGTCTGGGGGGAATAAAATTCAAATCTTAGTATACTTCAAAACCCAATACCATGGAGTTCTTGTGATGATCCATTTGCTTCTTTCTAGATGGCTTTCTTAAGGTATAATTGATGTACCATGAACAGTACATATTTAATATGTATAGTTTGATGAGTTTGGATATATGCAAATACCCATCATAACATCACCACAATCAAGGTAATTCGTAATGTCTGTATCCAACACATCCTAAAGTTTCCTTGTATCCCTTTGATTTACTCTTTATTTATATTTTGGTAAGAATACTCAATGTGAGATCTACCCTCTCAACAAATTCTGAAATGCACAATACCATATTTTTCACTATAGGTACTACATTGTACAGCACATCTCTATAATTTATTCTTCTAGCATAACTGAAATTTCATTCCCGTTGAATAGCTTCCCATTTACCTCACCTCCTCAGCCCTTGGCAACCACTATTGTGTTCTTTGCTTCTTTGAATTTGAGCATTATTTATATCTCATATCAATGTATTAGCAGTGTTTATTTTTGTTTGACTGGCTTATTTCACTTAGCATAATGATCTTCAGTTTTATTAATGTCACAAATGACAGGATGTTCTTCTTTTTAAGACTGAATAATGTTCTACTGTATGTATATACCACACTTTCTTTATTCATATATCTGATAACAGCTGTTTTCCAGATAAATAAGGAATGTCTCTATTTTAACAGCAAAAATAATAATAATAATTCAATTAAAAAGTGGACAAAGGACTTGACAGACATTTCTCCAAAGAAGACATACAAATGACCTATAGGTATTCACAGACATGTTCAATATCATAAATTATGAGAAAAATGAAAATAAAAAATACTTTGACATATCACTTTACACCTATTAGGATGACTGCTATTTTAAAAAATAAATAGGATATGGAGAAACTGGAACCCTTGTACACTGTAGGTGGGATTGTAAAATGGTGTTGCAGCTGTGGAAAAGAGTATGGAGGTCCTTAATAAACTAAAAATAGAACTGCCATATCATCCAGCAATCCCTATTTTGGGTATATGTCTAAAGAAAAAATCAGAATCTCAAAAGAATATCTGCACTCCCTTGTTCATTGCGATATTATTCAAATAGCTTAGATGTTGGAAATAATTGAGGTGTTCAACAACAGATGAATGGATAAAGAAAATATAATTGCTATGGTTTGGCTATGTCCCCACCCAAATCTCATCTTGATTTGTAGCTCCCATAATTCCCATATATTGTAGGATAGACCTGATGGGAGGTAACTGAATCAAGGAAGCAGGTCTTTCTCATGCTGTCTTTCTGATAGTGAATAAATCTCATGAGATGTGATGATTTTATAAAGGGAATTCCCCCTACACAAATTATCTCTCTTGCCTGCCACCATGTAAGACGTGCCTTTAGCCTTTCACCATAATTGTGAGGCCTCCAAGCCATGTGGAACTATGAGTACATTAAACCTCTTTCTCTTTATAAATAATCCAGTTTTGGGTATGTCTGCATCAATGGTGTGAAAATGGACTAATACATATAGTATACAGAGATATACAATGAGATATGATTCAGCCATTTGCTTTGAGACATCTGTAATTCTAAGCTTTGGTTTTGTTATTACCTTTGCTATATTATAAGCTCAGTTCTTCAAGTTAACAGTGCTGATTTATAATTGATCTGCTTTTATTGGAAATTCTGCATTAAGTGCTTCAAAACACTGGCAAATATTTTTTATTGTCCTAGACAGTAGAATGACAAAAGTTTATACAAAGAGACTTACAAAAAATAGAAAAATTATAATTAACCTATATAAATTATAAGAATCAGAGAAAATCATAAGAATACCAACTTTCATTTATTTTTAACATTTTTATTAAATGTTAATACTTATTAAAATTTGCCCCAACTAATGATAGTATTTACAGCCAGACTTTTCATTTGTTAATTTTTTTAAAAAAAATTAATATGTCCTTCACATTCAAAAGAACTTTTCTTCATATTCATGCACTTTAGAAATAAGAACTCTGAAGTTCAAGGCATTAATATAAATATGCGAGGTTTTCTTTCTTGTATTTGGAATTTGCATATGAATTCCCAATACTTGGATCCAAATACATAGAGAAAATTACTCTTCTACTTAGGAAGGATTTTGAATCTTTTCTCCTCATGATGTAACCACCTGCTGTTGGGTTCAGTACGCAGTGTCTGCTAAAAATTTCCTCCCTAAAACCACCAGAGGTAATATAGTTTGTTATCAGTAACTAGCAAATTCTTAAAAAGCTATGAGTTTCCCATAAGAAATCATCAACAAGAAAGCTATAAAATCATTTCTAAACTATAAATTAAACTCAGAGGATCAAATTATCAAATTATATCATATCAAGCATTTATGAATTATGTTTTAATTATGTATGGGGTTCAACTCTCCAGGAAAAAAAAAAAAGTATTCTTAGAATGACACTGCTAAGGTTTCTTTTATTTTATTGCTGATATTGAGATTTTTGAAATGTTGCAAATTTATTTGTACATATGATTATTAAACCGTATTCTAGTAGTCTACTATGGTGCAACATACAAGTCCCTCAAAATAAGTAGTATTATTTTATCCACAAATCTGCAGTTTGGCAAGGCTTGGCATGTACAGATTGTCTGCTCAATATGGCATCAACCAGGTGGTTTACAGGCTGAGTTTAGAATCAGAATCAACTAGTTGTTGATGAGGACTGTTGACTACGACCTTGGCTGGGGCTGTCACCCAGGTGCCTAATAGACCCCCAAGGAAATCCACATTTTATTCCCTAAGACCTATGACTACATTAGGTTACATGACAAGGGGGGAATGAAGGTTATGTATGCAAATACAATTTCTAATCAGCTGAACTTGAGATAGGGAGATTATCCTGGATTAGCAAATTCGTTAAAACTATGAGTCTTTAAAAATGGAAGAATAGTGTTCCCTTACCACTGCATCCCCACCAACATCTCCTATTTTTTGATTTTTTGACTACAACCATTCTTGCAGGAGTAAGGTGGTATCACACTGTGGTTTTGAGTTGCATTTCCCCGATCATTAGTGATGTTGAGCATTTTTTCACGTATTTGTTGGACATTTGTATATCTTCTTTTGAGAATTATCTATTCACGTCCTTAGCTCATTTATAAATGGGATTGTTTTGTTTTTTTCTTGCTAATTTGTTTGAGTTCCTTGTAGATTATGGATATTAGTCTTTTGTGAGATGTATAGATTGTGATTTCGCCCACTCTGTGGATGTCTGTTTACTCTGATGATTGTTTCTTTTGCTGTGCAGAGCTCTTTAATAAGTCCTACCTATTTATCATTGTTTTTGTTGCATTTGCTTTAGGATTTCTTTGCCTACACCAATGTCCAGGGGTTTTTCAGATGTTATCTTCCAGAATTTTCATGGTTCAGGTCTTAGATTTAAGTCCTTGATCCATCTTGAGTTGATTTTTGTATAAAGTGAGAGATGAGGATCCAGTTTCATTCTTCTACATGTGGCTTGCCAGTACTATTTGTTGAACAGGGTGTTCTTTCCTCACTTTATGTTTTTGCTTGCATTTTGAAGATCAGTTGGCTGTAATCACTTGGCTTTATTTCTGGGTTCTCTACCTGTTCCATTGGTCTACGTGTCTATATTTATACCAGTACCATGCTATTTTGGTGACCATGACCTTATAGTATAGTTTGAAATCAGGTAATGTGATGCCTCCAGATTTGTTCTTTTTGCTTTGTCTTGCTTTGGCTATGTGGCTCTTCTTTTGGTTCCATATGAATATTAGGATTGTCTTTTCTAGTTCTGTGAAGAATGATGGTGGTATGTTGATGGGAATTGCATTGAATTTGAAGATTGCTTTTGGCAGTATGATCATTTTCACAATATTGATTCTACCCACCCATGAGCATGGAATGTGTTCCATTTGTTAGTGTCATCTATGATTTCTCTCTGCAGTGTTTTGTAGTTTAATACTATGAAAAACAGTGTGGAGATTTCTTAAAGAACTAAAAGTAGAACTACCATTTGGCCCAGCAATTTTGCTACTGGGTATCTACCCAGAGGACAAGAAATCTTTATACAAAACAGATAATGCACATGCATGTTTACAACAGTACAACTCTCAGCTGCAAAAATATTGAACTAGCCCAAATACCCATCAATCAATGAGTGGATAAAGAAAATGATTATATATACATAATACATACATATATATATATATAATATATTTATATATGTATATAACATATATACACACACACATACATACATACATACACACACATACCCTGCAATACTATTCAGCCATAAAAAGAAATGAAATAATAGCATTCTCAGCAACCTGGATGGAATTAGAGACCATTATTCTAAGTGGGGTATCTCATGAATGGAAAACCAAACATCATATGTTCTCACTCATAAGTGGGAGCTAAGCTATACGGATGCAAAGGCATAAGAATGATACAATAGACTTTGAGGACCTGGGGTATGGGTAGGATGGGGTGAGGGATAAAAGACTACAAATTGGGTACAGTGTATACTACCTGGGAGATGGATGGCACCAAAATTTCACAAATGACCACTAAAGAACTTTCTCATATAACAAAACACTACCTGTTCCCCCCAAACCTATAGAAATCAATAAAAACAAATAAAAATAAAAATTTAAAAGTGGAAGACTAAAATACAAGATTTAGAGTGACACAGTGTGAAAAGGACTTGACCCACTATTAATGGCTTTGAAAATGGAGGAAACACACCAAAAACAAGAAATGTGGGAGGCTCCAGAAGCTGGAAAATCAAGGAAACAGATGAAGGACATAGTCCTGCTGACACCTTGATTTTAGCACAGTGAATTGTGTTTCAGACTTCTGACCTACATAACTGTCAGATAGTAAATATGTGCTGTCTTAATTTCCCAAGTTTTTGGTAATTTGTCACAGCAGCAGTGAGAAACAATATAGATACACACGCCCTCTTCATGTGACCTATGCTTCCTCCCAACATAGTGGATGAGTTCCAAAGGCAATATTTCTGAGATAGGAATAAGTGGAGGTTGTGTTACATTTTATGTCCTAGCTTCCAAAAACATGCAGCATCACTTCTGTCAATACCCATCAAGGCAGCCATAATGTCCCACTGTCTTTGTTCATTTGGACTGCTATTTAAAAAATGCTTTAGACAGGATAATTTATAAATAATAGAAATTTACTTCTCACAGTTTTGGAGGCTTACAAGTCTACAATCAAAGTGCCAGCAAATTCACTGTCCAATGAGGACCTGCCTTCTGATTCATAGAGGGCACCTTCTCACCACATCCTCACCGGGGTAAGAGGCAAGAGATGTTTTACAGGCCTTTTTGATAAGGGCACTAATCCCATTCACAAATCCTCCATTGCCATGACCTAATCACCATCCAAAGGCCTCACCTCTTAATCCACTGCATTGGAGACTAGGTCTCATTTAAATTTTGGGAGAACACAAACATTCAAACTATAGCATACCTTTATATTATTTTCTGCTTAATATATTCATTTAAAATACAAAAGGTTATTATTAGATAAATTAAAATACGTATAATATTTAAAGACAGGAAAATTATGAAAGTGTTGTATAAAAAACTGAGGTCTGTGAAACATTTTTTTTAAGGCAAAGTCTCCCTCTGTCACCAGGCTGTAGTGCAGGGGTACAATCACAGCTCACTGCAACCTCAACTTCCAACACTCATGCTATCCTCTCACCTCAGCCTTCCTAGTAGCTGGTACTACAGGCACATGCCACCGTGTCTGGCTAATTTTTTTAAAGTTTTTTTGTAGAGACAGGGGTTATCCCAAGGCAGGACAGGCAATCAAAAAAGTAACCATGTCCTGGGGGATGCAACGATCCTGGTCACCATACAGTCAACACAATAAGCCCCAATATCTGCACTGTAGTCCAGCTCATTTTCCAGTAAGGAATTTTCCCTGTAGGGAGCATGTGCATTTTGATTTTACCTGTTCTTAGACTACGCTTTCCTCATTATACTAGTAAGAAACATAGCCCTAGGTGGAGATTAAAGACGCTAATGAGACATGTCACGGATGAACCAGCATGTACAGCTAGTGTGCATGTGCGCTGCGCCCAGAGGACCACCCAGAACATACTTACTAGTAACACCTCTTCCCATCCCCTTATGAATAATCATGTAAGCTCTCATAAAGGGAGCTTCCCTAGTGCCAGTCTCTGCTGTATCATCCTTATATGCAACCTGCCCCTGAAATCTCTCTCTCAGGGTGTACTGTCTATACTGCACTTAACTTTCAAAAGATTCCTTCTTCTTTGCAGTAAATTATTCCACATTGCACCCCTTTGCTGTGTGTCTCTGGTTTAAATTCTTTTAAAATAAGAAGACAAGAACTGAGGTTTCACATAGCTGTCAACGTTTCTGGCACGTGACTCAGAGATTTTTCTGCTTCATTGAATTCAGTTTCCCTTCAACTGCAATAAGTACTATGGCAGTCCCAAACCACCTGGTTGACTGTCACTGCTTTTCCCAGCTCTATTTTATTATGGTTTGTAAGGGGACCCTTTAAATCACTCAGATTCTTTGAGTAAGAAATTGTGATTGCTTTCCATTTGGCTGCTGCATTTGCAATGTCAATAATTACCTTCTTTGGATGGCATGCCCTGGTTATTCAACATTTGGACTCTTTTGCTATTTCTGTCTCACCTTTTGTTTTGCTGTCCTTCCTGA